>JAZGUH010000243.1:0-635327 GCA_037893225.1 Hippasteria phrygiana
CGTACATTTCTCAAAACGTTGTTGTTTTTTTGCAGCTCGCTCTAGCTCTGCATGCTGCGTGTTCCAGTTTTTTAGTTCACGACGGCTGGCCGGCCGGCTACGTACAAACAATCCAACCTCGTTCCCATAGCTTACTTTATTTTTAAATTCGTTTCCAATAGTATAGTAAGAGAGAGTAGACTGGTTCCCGGTCCGCATATGTATATAATCCGAAGGACAATGTAGGGACCGGAAACCAGTCTAAAGAGAGAGCAGCTGTGGTGTCGGTGAGGGCGCTGAAGAGAGAGCAGCTGTGGTGTCGGTGAGGGCGCTGCTCGACACCATGGGAACGAGGTTGAAAACAACCATCCTCTATTTTGTATTTTTATTTATGCCTGGTTTTTGCGAATGTGCAAACCGAACATGGCAGTTAATCAAGAAAGTACCACTCAGAAGGTGACTGGTGTAAGTAAGAAGCCGTTTCATCAGAAAGGTAGTGATCAGCAACTCATCCTACCAAGAACTGCTACAGATAAACAGAGAATACGAATCGAGAAACTGATGAGAAATCCAGTAAGTCTATCATCAGTATCAAAGTACTGGGGTCGCGGCATTTTTTAGCCAGTGTGTACTGCATTACCCCTAGAACTATGGTTCCGACAGGAACCCCATAGAAAGACGCCGATTTTTCCCATAGGCTAGTACAGCAAGAATAAGAAAGTCATTCCATGCAATCACGTTTCTACATTGTACATGAGAATTACTGCACGGTTTTCCCCAAAAATCATAATATGCCGCATTTACATCCTCACCTTGCTTGCGCCAAGTCAATTTTCGCCTGAAACTGTTCCAATTTGCGGGGGAAAAATTACAAAAATCTTCAGTCGTTCCGAAGCGATCACACACACACACCATCAAGGAAGCCGCACACACGAAGCTCCTGTTTGGTATCCCGGCATGTACTTCCAAAAATGTAAGGCTCTCCGTTAGCCTTACAAGGATATGTGATTTTGGTCCCCGTAACTCAATGGGGTTTGCAATACGCTCTTGCGATATCTGTTACAATGTTCCAGAATTCCACTTTCCCAAACCTTAATCTCCCCAGAAGGTTATCCAATCCCTCCTACATATCTTTTAGACTTTTGCGGCCCATGTGCGGAACATTGAAACGGACAATTTATTGAGTAATGGAGTTTTTACTCACCGACCGACGTATGCAGCCAAAATGAACATGGCGTCGCACAGCTGACTGATACAGTCCACCAGAATGCGCATGCGCGTGGATTTTTCGAAGAAATTTGGGGCTCGACCATTTTTTGAAGGAGGGGGGTGCATCTTGTCTACATCGCGCAACGGTGATGTGTGCAACGTGAACAAAATAATGACCATCGATCCAGATTCTGCTTTATTCTGGTTTGCATAAAATAAAAGCTCGCATTGGCAAAAAATAGCTACGTGGCTACCCGCCATGACATTTAGACGTATGGGCATAACAAATATTGTCAGGCCAAGGAACAACACTAGGTATAATAGCGCGCCAATAATTTATCACATTGCACACATCACCGTTGCGCGATGTAGACAAGATGCACCCCCCTCCTTCAAAAAATGGTCGAGCCCCAAATTTCTTCGAAAAATCCACGCGCATGCGCATTCTGGTGGACTGTATCAGTCAGCTGTGCGACGCCATGTTCATTTTGGCTGCATACGTCGGTCGGTGAGTAAAAACTCCATTACTCAATAAATTGTCCGTTTCAATGTTCCGCATATGGGCCGCAAAAGTCTAAAAGATATGTAGGAGGGATTGGATAACCTTCTGGGGAGATTAAGGTTTGGGAAAGTGGAATTCTGGAACATTGTAACAGATATCGCAAGAGCGTATTGCAAACCCCATTGAGTTACGGGGACCAAAATCACATATCCTTGTAAGGCTAACGGAGAGCCTTACATTTTTGGAAGTACCCGGCATGCATCCTGCCGGGTCATGTGCGGGGGGGCCGTGGGTCGGTCAAGTCATGATTATTCATCGAAAATTTGAAGCGCGGTATGGCAGGCAACTGCCGCGTGTCCGTTATATACCGTCTGCATGCATTGCCTGTCGTACCGCGCTTCAAATTTTTGATGAATAATCATGACTTGACCGACCCACGGCCCCCCCGCACATGACCCGGCAGGATGCATGCCGGGATACCAAACAGGAGCTTCGTGTGTGCGGCTTCCTCGATGGTGTGTGTGTGTGTGATCGCTTCGGAACGACTGAAGATTTTTGTAATTTTTTCCCCGCAAATTGTAACCGTTTCAGGCGAAAATTGACTTGGCGCAAGCAAGGTGAGGATGTAAATGCGGCATATTATGATTTTTGGGGAAAACCGTGCAGTAATTCTCGTGTACAATGTAGAAACGTGATTGCATGGAATGACTTTCTTATTCTTGCTGTACTAGCCTATGGGAAAAATCGGCGTCTTTCTATGGGGTTCCGACAGGAACCCCATAGTTCTAGGGGTATTACTGCATCTGCATGGAGGAAGGATATCCTTCCACTTCCTCCATCCATGGTTACTGTGAGTGTTGTTAGCTGCAGTTTATTGTGGTCTAGCCCCACTAGTGTGCCTGGCGGATTTGACATCGGGCTGATCCTTTATAGCCACACGTCCTACCCATATGTTTGTGTGGTGAGAACTTCAAAAATTCGTGCGGTGGGGTAGCGCTATCTGGACAGCGTTCTTAACGGTCTGGCTGTGTTCTCTACCTTCTTAACTATTCCAAACTGCTAGCGGCTTGTCATCTTACTCACCATTTTCCGAAATATTGGACATTAAACTTGGACTCCATAGTCTTGCGTGCTAACGATTTCAACTGGTATCGGCCATTAGTCCGAGTAACTTGGACCCTTTATCGCCTTTTTTAACATTTGGACATGATCTGGCGATACCCTTTATCGCCTTTTTTAACATTTGGACATGATCTGGCGATAGTATCGCCAGATCATGTCCAAATGTTAAAAAAGGCGATAAAGGGTCCAAGTTACTCGGACTACAGCTCTGATTTCGAGTAAGTACCCCTTCGTGTGCTTGCGTGTGCGAGGACTTTGCGTGCGGTTTGCCGGCCACACGCAAGCCGCCGCTCGAACTCGAAACCACTCGGAAACGCACGCTCGAACTCGTTTCCCCACGCAGCTGTGCAGAACGAACAAAGACCACACGAAAGCCCCTTCGAGTGCTCGACGCTCGCAGATATGCTCACTGACCCGTGAACGAACTTCTACTAACCCAAATTGCAATGCATGTATAACGGCCCGATCGCGATACGGCCGTATGACACGTGACAGCGTTCGAGATTACAAACGGGATGTTTTTTTTCTCCGTGGAATGTGGAAATATGCTGGTCTGTCCGCGTGGCGGATGTGTACGTGTCGACCCGCGATCTCTTGTACGTGCACATTTCGTCCATTTTTCTAAATAAGAAACAAAAATTCGATTGTGCAAATCGTGAGCATATTTTTCGGTTAGAAAATATCTCAAGGTTAATTGATTAAGATCGATATTTATAAATAAAGCGAATAAATTCTAGATCGGGCCGCGGAGGAAAAAAAAGGGAACACAGCGATTTTTTGACCGAACCATGAATAATCGAACATGTATGTTTGAAAAACGCAGCCTGTGAATTGTCGAGAATAGTGTTCCAAAGTCGGGTGCAGTATACTCGTCCGGTAGGTTTGCGTAAGCATTTTTCAACTCTATCAGTCCAGAATCCTGCAATTTTAATATAATTTTCCACACGCCTCGGGAGTTTATCCACAGCCCAGCTTAATGCTATATTTTTTATTCATCTCGACGTCTTTTTTCAGCTGGCCCCGGACGTCAGTACTCATTTTTAATATGCACGCGTCGGGTGCCAGTTTCCAGTGTGGATTATACCACGTCCGCATTACAGTCATAATACTAGTCAGAGCAAATCGCTGTGTGGATAGTCTGCACGACGCGGCGGTGGTGAACGGAGGGAAAGTTGCAAAGCTGTGTTGTCTTCAACTGCCCAATCTACACTCGTGACATCACACGCTGGTTGCGAAATACCTCAAAACATCCCAGGGGATCTCGGTCAATTGTATTTTGTTAAGCAGGCTAGAATTTACGATATTATTTGGAAATTAAACATTTTCTCCTTCGGATTTTCCATTACATATTTTAAAAGACAACTTCCTTAAAGATGTTGTTAGGGCTTGGCTACAACTACAAAAATTTAAAAATTTTAATCATTTTTTTGGTCAAATTATTTGGTTTAATTCCAATGTTAAAATCAATAATAAATGTAGTTTTTATCGTTCCTGGATGGTGGAGAGAAAAGAGGGTCAGTCGGTCGGGAATTTCGTATTTCGAATTTCGTATTCACGCTCACCCGGGCGTGTTTAGGCCTACACATTAAACGAACACCCTGGTTTAACACTTTTTGAGACTTAAAGGCTGAGTTATGTTTTATTGATATGTTTTTTAAAAAACGCCGACCCTGAATCTGTCGATTTTTACGGTCGGTCGGTTTGAGGGCGACACAACAATTTCGTTTTTTGCCTAATGACCAGAATACCATGGTGTGCACGACTACTTGCAATGGACGAATTACTTTTCCCAGCGATTTTGTACTTTTTGTAAATGTTTTGAAATTTTAAAAATATCCCCTACAGTATAAAAACAAATCTTGACCTCGAACCCAAACGCGGCTCTACTCGGTGAATCGGTGCAAAAACACAGCCAACCTAATTAATCCGACAAAAAATTCCGATTCTGAAACAAAAAAGTTGAAAATCAGTCTTAGAGTGCCTGATGCCGTTTTCCAACCATTTTGTACCATTCTAAATGTCCGGGAAAGTCACTTTATTAAACAAATGGAAATTATCAAACCCTAAATTCCAACCTAAATGCGCTCCGAATAAAACAGTGCATTCCCTCAAATTTTTTAATATTAAGACAATGTTAGAAGTGCCCCACCGTGCACTCCAAAAGTGTTTACCCGTACGTGCAGACTGGTTTCGGCCTCTATTATGCATTTGTATTTTTCATTGCATGCGGCGGAAACTAGTTCAGCACATCGCGATCAATCATAGACTAGTTCCCGGTCCCTCCATCATTTTCTAAGTTACGCAAAGTAAGCGTGAGTAGTGCGTACAAGCCAAAATAAATTACTAACCCGTGAAATACACCCCTGATACTTGCGCGAAATGTTCTGCTATAGTTAATATTTTTCGTTATTTTTTAAGCCAAAAGATAATGGGAAGGATCGGGAACAAGTCTATGAAAAGTGACTGACATCGATCATGCACGCGCAATCTGTTGAGGCTGCTGGTTCCGTTAAACTGTTGCACGGCCAGGACATGGACAGCGCGCGGTACCAGTGGCATAAAGATGGCAGCTAGCTCTGTGCGAACGAGTATTCCACTTATTTTTCTCGGAATACGAAGTCACTGAATGGCGATGATATTGAACTTTATTTGTGGGTGAATGTTTATTTTTGCTTGTACCTGCTGATCTGTGCAACTTTGTGTTCTGGTCCATGATTATTGAGTTTGATTCTCTGAAAAACATGTACAATACAGTTGGTGGTCCGGCAGGCTCTATCACGGGAAACTCCTGTTGCCCGGAGGCCTGTCGTCCGGGCCCGGGATTTGTCGAGCTCTGCACTGGCAATTCTAGCCCCTTGACCCCGGATTTCATATGAGGGGGGGGGGGGGGGGGTCACCATGCCGGCTTGTGAGCCAAGCAAAACGGAAACAAGGGGCTTGAGAAGCCAAGCATAACGTACACAAAACCCCAATAATCAATTGAAAATGCAGAAACTTGCGTGTACAGACGTCAACCGGCCAATATTGGTGGCAATTTTCAATATGTACGTATTTGTGTCAACCGTACGCAAGGGGCCAAGGGTGATTGGCACGAGGGAAAAGCATGCTTCTTCTAATTTCTTACATCATTCCATGGTCCGAAAATTGTCTCTGTATGCAAAAAATGGTTCTTGTATTGCATTCTTCCGGGGCTTGGCAGAAAGATACTTTAGCCGACCTCCTGAAGGATGGCATTGTTGTCACATGACGTTCCGTGTGCGTTTATTTTTGGTTTCCGCCACCAGCCAGAGCCGAGGTGGTAATAGGCTTCTTTCTTATTAGAATGAAGTGCTGTCTGCGGGGTCTGCAGTACGCTGATTGTATACTTTATTTAGAACGTTTTAATTTTTTTTTCATCTTATCCCAGATTTACTGACAGCTTGTCCATTATTCTAAACTTATACTTAAAACAAAAAAAAGTTGTTTTCTCCCCTATTTATTAGTCTGCGAGTTGCTGAATCACATATTAATCACATATTTTGTAATTGAATTGGCATTTTAAAAGAATGATCCCGAACCGAAAAACAAATGTTGGCTAAAACTTCTAGAGTTTTTAACCACAAGATTTCGTCAGATAAGAAAATAAAAATAGAAGGCCACTAGTACGTTATATAATAATCGGTATGTTCGATGTGACCAGAGAATTTCCCTTGTTCCCCTTTTAAAGATGGAAAATTTTTAATATTTTTAATGAAACCTTTAGGATGACTTTTAAATACTGGTAGTCGAGCTCCACCTGGCTGGATTTGTGCAATACGTCGATCTCTCCATCACCTCGCTCATTTTGTCGCTGGTGATAATGCCCGCTGGATAAATGTACCGGTACTTCCCAGGCCAGATGCCGCGTGTGGTGGTTGGCATGGAATATTTTTTGTTTTATTTTCGCAGGCTTTGCAGTTGTCCAGGGGCGGCCTACACAAAGAACCTCTGGAGCTAAACCCATTGTATACATTCTGTTACATAGTATTACAATGTATAAATAATCGTATACCTCGCAAAAGTTGAGCTGTCAATCACTTTAAAAGTTTCAGGGCTCTTGGGGTGGAGGATATTTTATTTCAGCCCGCCCATTAGACTAGAGAATCGGCTGATTTATTTAGAGCTACATGTAATTATATTATCAGGCAGGAGGCACGAACCACGTGCGAGCAGCCCCAAGTGCAGAGAAGCATTTCTCAATGAATGTTGAAATGGATACGCCCACTAATTTGCATAGATTTAAATATAGCTGAGTGTACAAAAAACCACATTTTGAGAAGTTTTCAGGGTCAAAATATGACAATTACACCGGGGGTAACCAAAAGGGTAACAACAGTAGTTTAAGTTTTGAAAACAACTTCTTTGCAATACAATCGGAATAATTTGGTCACATTTTGGTGAAAATTATCATTTTTAAGCTGCTACCATGGATAGGAAATACACCATTTTTGTAGACTATAAATAGATCGCCTGTCTCATGTTATGTGGTGATTTCACTGCAAAGTTAAGGGCAGAGTGCCGGCGCTGCCCGCCATGTTTGGGGTTCATGGCTTAATACGTCCCCCGCAGTGCCTACCAAAAATACGGAGTTTATTAATAATGTCAAAACAAGTCAGAATTGGGCAGAAACCGGAGTACCTTCTACAGCTTTTTTTTCTTTTACAGTATTCACTCATACGTAATAAGCAATTAAATTATTAATAAATACTTTTTACAATAAAAAAAAAGTATGCCTCAACGCTTCACGTTAGCGTTTCGTTGTTCATTTTTTCCCCTCGAAAAACCCCCCAGATTGTGTTACTCGCCATCCCGACAAGCATGCAAGGTTTGCAAGTTCTGAAGGCAGTATTAACCTTCCGTGTTCATGTTTATTCATAATAAGACGTATTTTCTTGGCAAATAGCGCTCGGTCGGTTGGGCAAGCTCAAACCTGGAGTCAATAAACTCTCCATTGTAAACATTTTAAACACTCTGGAGGGCCAGGCAGCAGACTTGCCAATCTCAGTTTTCACGGATTCCACAACACCGGAAAGGCCGGGCTCGCATAGGGGTACGAGAAGAGCAGGGTTTGCCCAGTCAGGCCCCGCGACCACACCCTGGATTGCTAGAGACAGGAGGCAGGTTATAATTTTTGTTTATATTGAGGGCAAATTATTATATTAAGATCAGAAATTGGGGTAGGTGGATCCAAAAAAAATGAAAAAAAAAAAAATCTAAATTTTATTTTAAACATTGAACATTTTGAATGGCCCCTAAGGTTCAACTAAAATATTTCAACTAAAAAAGTTTTCAACAAGTAAGATTGCAAAATTTCAAATGTCTATTTTGTGTCCAAAAAATGTGCACCTTTGTGATTTCAAACAAAAGTGGCACTGATAAACAAGTAAAGTTATTTACACTATATACGTAGAACATAAAATTGTATTTTTAAAAAGTTTCAAATCCAAAACATGTTTTATCATAAATCCGCAGAATATAAACTGGCTCCTTAATGAAAAATTAGCACGTACAGCGCCAGTTAGTGCAGTGATGCGATATGAACAGGTACTATCAATGCGGACGTGTTATTAATCATTCAGAAAATTCAGCCAATGGGAGAATGAGTTGTCCAGCGCAGCCTTCAACGATTATTAGGAAGGGTTTCTTCGAAGCTTCGACGGGCATTACATATTCAGACATGTAATTCAGCCAATGGGAGAATGATTTGTCCAGCGGAGCCTGCTGCGATTCAGGGGAGGTTTTTTTTTCGACAAGTAGGCCTATTGCAATTCAGATAATTCAGCCCATATAGAATGAGTTGTCCAGCGAGGTAAGCACTTATCCAGAACCACCAAAATGACATCGTCGCGCGCATCGCGCTTTTCAGTACATGACGATGTCATTTTAGTGGTTCTGGATAAGTGCTTACCGTCCAGCGTAGCCTGCTACGATTCAAGGGGGGGGGGGGGGGGGGGGGGGGTTCGACACGCATTTTTTTGGGGGGAGGGGGGTGAATATAGATTTCCTCGGGTATAATTGTTATTTACATTTCATATTTTTTGGGGGAAAAAGAGCAACCACCGAAACATTCAAGCCCACCAGATACAAATTACGGCATTCACTTGTCCAGACGGCATAGTTTTAAGAATCTTCTAAGTGCAAAACATACGTTCGACCATCGAACATTGCCTTGCCTTTCTGATATTTTTTATCCCGCTTTCCTACATGCAAAGTTGCAACACAAACATCAACACAAACACGGACAGGGCAGTCCGGTTGTACCGTGCCGAGCTCGTCCCTAGCTGGCCCTACGTGCCCGAGAGGAAAGACCGGGCTAGCGTAAGGGGTACGAGAAGAGCAGGGTTTGCCCAGTAATCAGGCCCCGCGACCACAACCCCGGATTGCTGGAGACAGGATGCATTTTATAATTTGTGTATATATTGAATGGCAAGTTAATATATTAAGATCAGAAATTGAGGTGGGTGGGTCAAAAAATTTAAGAAAAAAAATATCAAAATTTAATTTAAATCATTGAAAAATTTGAATGGCCCCTAAGAAAGGTTCAACTAAAATATTCTCAACAAGTAAGATTGCAAAATTTTAAATGTCTATTTTGTGTCGAGAAAATTGCACCTTTGTAATTTTAAACAAAGGTGGCACTGATACACAAGTAAAGTTATTTACACGGGATACGTAGAACATAAAAATTATATTTTTAAAAAGTTTCAAATCCAAAACATGTTTTATCATAAATCCGCAGAATATAAACTGGCTCCTTCATGAAAAACAATAGCACGTACAGCGCCAGCTAGTGCAGTGCGATATGAACAGGTAGTGTCAATGCGGACGCGCTATTAATCATTCAGACAATTCAGCCAATGGGAGAATGAGTTATCCAGCGCAGCCTTCTGCGATTCGGTAAAGGGTTTTTTTAACACGATTTTTGGGGGTTGGGGCGGCGGGCGGGCCGATGAATGTAGATTTCCTCGGGTATAATTTTTTTTTTTTTACATTTTATATATTTAAAACAAAAAAGAACCGTCGAAACCTTCAAGACCACCAGGTACAAATTACGGCCGAGTTTAAAAGTGCAAAAGTTAGTTCATGTAGTGTATACGGTAATTATGTTTTAATGATTGACCACCATAAATATATCGAACATTGCCTCGCCTCTCTGATAATATTTTCACCCCTCTTTCCTAAAATGCAAAATTGCAACACAAACATCAATTTTTTAATGCTAATTTGAAAAAAATTATATGACCAACAACAGTACTCTTTTAACCCATGGAACAGCGAAGTGCTTTGGCAATTTCCTTGCTGAGTCTCTCACTCATTTCACGGAAACCACAGAAAAGTTCCGTGCGTAAACATCGATACCTGACACCTGTGGTTTCTGTCTGACTGCAGAGTTTTTGTAAACAGACCAATTCGACTCGGCCGGCTGAAATCAATCGGGCGGCACACAGTATTGCGTGGCGGTCATCGGTTACGCCTGACTGATCCTCGATAGCACACGATGCCGCGAATATGCAGCCCGTGATGAAGTCATACTCGATAGCGTTTGCGAGTGCCCGAGAGCGCTCGCGAGCGCCCGAGAGCGCTCGCGAGCGCTCGCGGGCAGGAAGAAATTTTCTCGAGTAACTCTCGAGTGATTTGCGAGCGCTCGAGCCCTCGACGGGTACTTACTTGAAAGCAGTACTGTAACTGTTAATCAGCCATTATAAAATGACGTCACTGGGTTCGAAACGGCTTGCCGACGGCTGTTTGATGAGAGCACAGCTAGCTTATCACGATTTCAGTGGAACATCTCGTGCGAATTTCGTGATAAGCTGTGCTCTCATCGAACAGCCGTCGGCAAGGAACCCAGTGACGTCATATACTTGGGTCATGTGGTCATATCAAAATGGCTACCACCGGTTGAAATCGTTTGCACGCAAGACTATGGAGCCGAAGTTTAATGGCCAATATTTCGAAAAATGGTGAGTAAGATGACTAGCCATTAGCAGTCTGGAATAGTTAAGAAGACAGAGAACACAGCCAGACCGTTAAAAACGCTGTCTAGATAGCGCTACCCTACCGCACGAATTGTTGAAGTTCTCACCACACAAACATATGGGTAGGACGTGTGGGTAAGGATCAGCCCGATGTCAAATCCGCCAGGCACACTAGTGGGGCTAATTGTGGTCATACTAATCACCGTCAACACGCACTAACACCGTCCACACACCGTCAACACACCGGGCGTGTTTGTTTCACGCAGATCCGGAGCGCGATCAGTGATCCGGAGCGTCGAAAGCTGCTCCGGATCACATTTTTAGTGATCCTGCTCGCGAGGTGGAATCGCAAGATCCAAGATGGCGACGTGCGAGATGGACAGAGAAAAGTGACGGTATTTAACGAGCTATTGTTACAGTATAAAATACTCATAATTTGTTTACAGTGTATTTTTATTATTAAAGCTATGTACGATTTAGCCCTAGAAGGACGCTATGATATAGCGTCCTAGCGCCCAAGTATGCAAAACAGGCCTATGCTAGAAACCGAAGATCAAAAATCACACTTTACCTGCATAAATATTCTTGGCATCATTTTATTCAAACAGTTCAACAGCCCATCTCCCTGTTGGGATAGCAATATTCCTCCAAGAATGTCAAGAACAGGAGATATTTGCGGCGCAAAATCGTCTCCACGCGACGCTGACTTCACAAACACGAGGAGTAATACCCACATTTAGAACGTTCATCAACAGAGGGCGCAATTTACAGTCGCCGCGTGCACCACGCGACAGGGTTATTTATGTCTGTGGGCGTGCACGGCCGAAATTGTGCACGGCCGAAGTCAGCGTCGCGTGGAGACGATTTTGCGCCGCAAATATCTCCTGTTCTTGACATTCTTGGAGGAATATTGCTATCCCAACAGGGAGATGGGCTGTTGAACTGTTTGAATAAAATGATGCCAAGAATATTTATGCAGGTAAAGTGTGATTTTTGATCTTCGGTTTCTAGCATAGGCCTGTTTTGCATACTTGGGCGCTATGACGCTATATCATAGCGTCATTCTAGGGCTATGTACGATTTATTTACTTTTCTGGAAATACTAGACATGCTAGATTGTTTATCATAAAAATAGCTCTACAGAATCTGAAGCAGACGACATTGTCGTGTAATACAAATTCTCCCAGCATGCAACATATAGCGAGAGGGATTCGCAATCCTGTTTGTTTTCGTTCGGCTCTGGATCACCTCCCGATCCGTGTGAAACAAACAGGTCCACCATCAACACACCGTCAACACCTCCAAAACACATTCTAAATTAACAAAAGAGGCATAGAATAAATGCCTAGGCTAAATTAGAATTTCTGTCGGTTAAAAGTCACATTTCATTTATAAAAATAGCTTCTTTTTTTTCACGCGAACAATTATCTGAGCAGCACGGCCGTTGGCCGCCATCTTGCCTTCGCACGCGCTGCGCGCCCCCCACGACATTGCCGAGTGAGGCACGGCTGCCGATTTCGGAGCTGCATGGAGAGGTCCGTTTTCTTGAAGAAAGAAATCGCATTTTCAGATATTTAACCTACAAATTTTTAAGCCCAAATCTCGTGTTGACTTGACCCATACTTTATGGTTTTTGTACTGCAATTGTCAGTTTATAAGACACTGTAAGAATGTGTTTTGGAGGTGTTGACGGTGTTTTGCTTGTTGACGGTGATTAGTATGACCGGTTTATTGTGTGCCTAACGTTAGTAAAGCTTTATGAATGGGGGCCGTCCATAAAGTACGTACGCACGAGGGGGGGGGGGGGGGGGGGGGAGGGTGGTTGTTGACATTGCGTACACCATGCATACAGGGGGAGGGGTTCCAAGCCAATGTGTACCGTACGCAACCGACAATTTGCTTTTAATGAATTGTCATGAAATCAATGTAATATCTCATATAAATACAATGTAACTACCAGGACCAGCTTTTGTGCATCAAAAAAACAGTTAAATAACACAGTTCCCTTCACACAACCAAAAGTAAATTAGTCTTTCCAGCGCCAACGCCAGCCAACTCCGGCCTATTTTTAGCCCGCAACAAAAAGACTGCTTTATAAACTGGCAGTGTACACCGGAAACGTACAGGTGTATTTGTATCAATTGCTGTCCAAAATCGTTCTTGTACTGTAGGTAAACAAAAGAACAAAAAAAGATATTCGTCTTGTATATCAACTGCCACTTGTTCAAACATATTTTTGTGAAAAGCGTTACTCACTATCTCAATAAGCCACTTATGAAACGTCATGCTGCACCCAGTCTTGAAGCATTTAAGACTGGATTGCTCACCGTGGCTTTCTAAAACAAAGTTCAGAGACTTCACTGTATATATCTCACTGTAAATCTTTGTTCTGCACCTACACGCACATTTTGTAAATGCGTTAATTAAACACTGGTCCACACCGTGCACGCCAAGCAAATTGACGAGATATCCAATTGGACGCACTGTCAATTATCGACGTAGAAGTAGAAGTACATGTAGAAGTAGAAGGGCAAACTATGCAAAAAATAGTGTATCAGGATTTGTTTTCCGTTTTTGGTTCATGTCATCATTGACTGCTGTTTTGGTTAAAAATATATCACTGTTCAATCATTTTCAGGTCCGATAATAAAAATGTTTGCATTTTTTTTCTGTCAACATTTTGTGATTTATTTCAGTCTTTGGATGCGACATGCGAATCATACTACTACAGCAGGTGTACTGTGATGTTTAATGATGCTAGAATAGGGTAGTCTGAGAGTCAAAAAGAGATATGGAATACGTATGCGTACAGGGGGGGAGGGGGGTTGGAGCCACTGCGTATGCCATGCATACAGGGGGGGAGGGCATGGAGGGGGGTCAAAAAAGTCGGCATTTCGTGCGTACGTACTTTATGGACGGCCCCTTATGAGTGTGGCTGGCGGATTTTGACATCGGGCTGATCCTTAGCCACACATCCTGCCCATATGTTCGTGTGGTGAGAATTTCTAAAATTCGTGCGGTGGGGTAGCGCTATATGGACAGCGTTTTTAACGGTCTGGTTCTCTGTCGTCTTAGCTATCCCAAACTGCTAACGGCTAGTCATCTTACTCACCATTTTCCGAAATATTGGACATTAAACTTGGATAGTGTTGCGTGCAAACGATTTCAAGTTGGTGTCAGCCATTTTGAAATGACATCACTGTGTTCCAAACAGCTTACCGACGGCTGTTTGATGAGAGTACACCTAGCTTATATAAATCACGATTTGCGCGAGATGTTCCACTGACAATTCGGGAAGGTTGGTGAGCAATCTCTATTCTGATCGAGAAACGTGATAAGCCCTACTGCGATACAGCGTCCTGTCCTAGTGCAGATGTCGGGTGCAATTTGGGTCCCTCACGCAAGTTTAAACCGGCGTGCACATTAATTTCCCTGCTGCAAATTGCGCACGCAAATTTAAACTTGCGCACCACATAGTTCTATCATAAGGCCTTTTCACACTATGTACGTTTGACCCGTGTTGAAATCTACACGGGTCCGACCCGTGAAGACTTCTTAATATTTCAACACAGGTCAATTATGCTGCCTTTTCACACTACATAACGCAGCGCCAGCATTTTTGCTACACGTGTAATGTTTCGACCTGTGTATTGTGCGATCGTTTCACACTACACACGCGGCCGGCCGTTCAACACGGGTCGAATCGGAAAATCACCCACACTGCATTCTGGTTGTCTGTCGAGCTGGCTTCGGGTGGAGCTGTCAGCCCAAATAGCCAACATAGCATTCACCTCCTCCTCACTCCATGTCGGTCTTTTGTCTGATTTGGGGCCCATTTTCTCGGACATATCAGAGTAAAAGAAATCTTGTGAAAGTAGCATGCACAATTGAAATGAACGCGTGTTTACATGTATGGTGCGCGTGCATTCGCAATGCCGCAGGTCAGAGGTTATTTTTTTGTTCGTTGCTGAATTAACAACTACAGTGTGTGGTGCTGTGCACCTGCGCGCACTCCGATCCGCGGTTACACGGGTCGAACTTAACCCGGAGGCATTCATACTACGACTTTCAACACGGGTCGAACGTCTCTACACGGGATGAGAGCTCTCAACCCACCTCCTGAGCAGGGTTGAGTTTCAACCCGGGTTGAGAGCTCTACACAGGTCAGTGCCGTGTTGAAATGTTGCAGTGTGAAAAGGTCAGTCCAGTTATTAACACGGGTCGGACCCGGGTCCAACACCAAGAATTTTCGTAGTGTGAAAAGGCCTATAGAGCCTGAAAGTAAAAGGTCACGTGGCGGGCTTCCGGAGACCTCGTGCAGCCCGCCTACGGATATTTTACATTGCATTGTTCTCTCACCTGCTATAATTTTTGGTAGAATGATTTCTAACTTTAACCACCCCAAGAAACACTTAGCGTGGAATTTAATGTCATTATTTTTCAAATAGAAAACACTCGTAGATAGGCCTAGCAGTGTTCGAGACCTTTTTTTTAGGTCTCGGTCTCGGCCTAGCAAAGTCTCGTTCTCGGGAGGGCTGGTCTCGGTCTCGAAAATGCAGGTCTCGGTCTCGAAAGTGCAGGTCTCGGTCTCGGTCTCGGATGCCAAGGTCTCGAGTTTTACCCCCGAGACCAGTCGAGATCACAGCAAAATACAATGCGCCATACAAAATCCAGTCTTCATCCATAAAACAACATTGTACTATTAAAGTACAAGTTTCATGCTGAAGAATTAGATTGAAGCTGGAATGGCAACCAGTCAATGCAGCTTGTTTTAATATTCTGAGTTCTGGTACCTGCAGATGTGTGCCGCCAATGTATTTCACTGGTGCACATAGTATGGGATTCCGACGACAAGCACGCTTAATTTCTATGTGTGCAAATACATGTAGGTAGACACGTTCTTGCTCAATGCTTACACAAGGCATGCTTTTAGTGTTGGCCTATTAGGTAGTTTTATAAAAGGATATCTAGAGAAGTATAAGGCTAATTGGGTTTGAAATTTGTACATACAATAGTCAGGTACACATGTATGTGTTGTGGATGAAAATGTAGGTGACGCCATCAATTTTTTTAAATGAATTTTTAATTGATAATGTTAAATTTTACTCTTTTTTTTACAGTGTTCTGAATAATTTAGAAATAAAATAAATTGATAGGCCTTCCTTCAAAAATCAACTTTCAATAAACAACTTTGCAAAAAATCCAGTTGCATTGTCCATGTTGTCCACTCTGGATAATCAACAATTCTAGTCGGTTCAATTTTTTTATTCAAATAATATTAGGAGAAATTACAATCTGCCTCTCAGTGCCATATGTACACGTACAATAAAATGGCATGTCAAAAGTCTGAAAGCACAACTATTTACCAGAGGTGAAATAATAACCGTCAAGTCTTGTGGAATTATTTAATTGATGATTGCGTGCTGTGTGAGACTTTATAATTGAGCACTTAATTTTATACATGTATATCTTGCATAATTTAAAATAATGGTCCTTGTTAAAGCCGAAAAACTAGATTTTAAATACGAGTCATTAGCACAAATTATCATCTGTGGGAAGTTATCTTTTTGAGCATTTTAATCTAAAGCAGGGCACAACACTCCATGAGGGAAATCAGCTTCAACACCATACATTTTTATTCATGTTTGGTCTCGGTCTCGGTCTCGGTCTCGGTCTCGGAAGTTGTGATCTTGGTCTCGGTCTCGGTCTCGGCCTGCAAAAGTCTTGGACTAGGAAGTCTGATCTCGGTCTCGAAAGAGCTGGTCTCAGTCTTGGTCTCGGTCTTAAAAGAGCTGGTCTCGGTCTTGGTCTTGGTCTCGAAAGCCTTGGTCTCGGTTTCGGTCTTTGTCTCGGACATGAAGGTCTCGACTACAACACTAGTAGACAGAGGAAAAGGAAATATTATTTTTGACCTTAACATCCGTTGTAAGCATACTATCCTTTTCATTTCGCCTCAGTACTCGCTTGACATGAGGACAAGAATGTAGAAGTTGCAAAGCGCGCGGTGTTTTTACCTTGGCCTACCTGCAGTAGATGGATTCTAGACCTAAAGCGGAGTTTTTGGTTTATTTACGCATTTCGCGAGAGTTTTAACCCCTTGAAGACGGATGACGTCCACACATGTTAAAACAAATTACCACCTGGCTGGACTATATGTATGCAATCTCTGCAGTTTCAATCCATGTACATGTATGTTACGCTTGGCTGCAGAAGCCTCTGGTGTCCATTTTGCTTGGCTGCACAAGCCGGGTTCAAGGGTTTTAAGAGAAAAGATGATTTGTTTTGCCTTGTGGCAGGTAACTTTGTTTCCCTCGGGGGAAAAGGGAAAAAGCAAAAAGTAACCAAAACAAAAAAATAAATCAATAAAGAATGAAAAATATATAATATAAAACTATAAAAACATGTAACAAAAGAACGAAAGAAAAAAGAAACTAGACGTGTTTTCTGTCCATGACAGAGCAACAGGCTTTTCTGCGTAGTTATTACATCGATTTAGATTTTGCACATACTAATGACACAAAAAACATGCTTTTGATGGCGCCATCGTGACTTCACACTTTTGTTTCACATTGATCCATTACCCAACAAACTTATTACAAGAGGAATTTTGAAATTTGCATTTTCTGTTCTTGAGATATTGCTTAAAGGTCCAAATTAAAGGTAAACAAAATACTATAAAGTCGTCGATGACTTCATCATGACGTTACATTAATTTTCATTTATAACCTGCACACCAAGATTACATTCAATCGGATGTACAGTTCTCAAGATATAGGACCCTTAAGTGTGCACCTTTAAGGTGAGGTCAAATGACCCATGATGACGTCATCACGACGGTAATTGTGAAAGCAAACATTTGCGACATGGTTTTGGCCAGTGTCAAGATTGAAGTCAATCTGATCAGTGACAGTGGAAAATTTGGAGAGTACAATGAAATTTGAAACATTTACAAATTCATAGAAAATCATCATAGAAAATCATCATGACGTCACTTCGGAAATTGCATGCTAGTGACAATATCTGCCTACCCACCAATTTTCGTGACAATCGGACGCACTCTTATTTATATGTGTTTCAAAAAGTATATTTTTGATGATGTTATCATGACGTTGCACATTTTTTACATTTATGTGTAAGTATGTATGATCTAACAAACCTATTACAAAAAGAATTTCGAAATTAGCATGTTTTGTTGTCAAGAGATGGCTTAAAGGTTAAAAAACTGAAAAATTACTATAAAATCGTGTGATGACGTCATCATAACGTCACATCAATTTTCATCTACATGTATAACACAAGCCGGTCTACCACCAAACCAAGTTTAAGCTCAATCAGACCTACGGTTCTCTAGATATACATGTAGGCCCTTCAAAAACGCACCTTTAAGATGACGTCAGAGTAGCACTGGATGATACAACAATAAAATCGCGATGATGCAATATTCTCCGCCCAAAAATCGAAATCGGCTACATGTTTTTAAAAATCGAAAATCGAGATATCCCCGATATTGTTTTTAAAATCTGTGATTTTTTTCAGAACCCCCATTTTCCCTTAAAAAAAAATCGGTGGGCGGCGCTGGCACTCCGCCCTTAACTTTGCAGTGAAAATCACCAGATGACATTGAACAAGCAATCCGATGTACTTTTTACCCATGGTAGGCAGCTAGAAAATGATCATTTTCACCGCAATTAGACTAAATTATTCCGATTGTATTGCAAAGAAGCTGTTTTCAAAACTTAAACCACTGGTGTTACCCTTTGTGTTACCCCCAGTGTAACTTTCATAAAGTTAACCCTGAAAACTTCTCAATTTTTTATTTTGTTGGTAGACTAAGCCATACTTAAATCTATGGAAATTAGTGGGCGTATCCATTTTAACCATTCATTGAGAAATGCTTCTCTGCACTTGGGGCTGCTCGCACGTGGTTCGTGCCTCCTGCTCTAATAAGCTCTAAATCAGCTGGTTCACACGGATTGACTGTTGGTATCTACACAATTCGCTGGTACCCATCGATAGTCTAGTGGGTACTAAATTGCTCCAACGCCAAGTGACATGATCACCAGCGGCGGCGGTACATTTGCAAACTACATGTATTGGGAGACAGGTGGCCCCAAACTCAAACATGCCCCCCTCCCCATTCATTTCTGCCAGTCTTACAAGGGACCAGTCTGAAGTCGCATTCCTCTGTTTTGTATGGGTTCAGCTCCAGAGGTTCTTTGTGTAGGGCGCCCCTGGACTGCAAAGCCTGCGAAAATAGAACATAACAAATATTCCATGCCATCTGGAGAGTGCCACCGGAACATTTATCCAGCGGGCATTGGGTGATGGAGATTGGAGAGATCGAAATATTGCACAAATCCAGCCAGGTGGTGTTCAACTACCAATATTCGACTACCAAGTCATCTTGAAGGTTTCATTAAAAATATTAAAAATTCTCTGGTCACATCGAACATACATGTACCGATTATTTTATAATGTACAGTGGCCTACTTTTATTTTCTCATCTGACGAAATCTTGTAGTTAAAAACTCTAGAAGTTTTAGCAAACATTTTTTTCGGTTCGGGATCATTCTTTTAAAATGCTAATTCAATTAAAACATTAAATGTGATTCAACAACTCGCAGAAAAATATAAATAGGGGAGAAAACAATTTTTCTGTTCAAAGTCTAAGACATGTAAGATAATAATAATAATGGTCAAGCTGTCAGTAAATCTGCGATAAGATGCAAAATCTATTAAAACGTTCTAAATATCTAAAGTATACAATCAGCGTACTCCGCTGACTCTGCTGACCCCTGCGGACAGCACTTCATTATAATAAGAAAGGGGCCTATTGTTAAGCAGTTTCATTCACATGCACATTAGCCAGCCCAGCTCTGGCTGGTGGCGGTAACCAAGAAAAGGCTTTGATCCAGATATCCGCAGACTAAGCGTAGACTACGCTGTTTCTCAATATTGATGGCAGGCCTAAGAGGGGCCTCAAACAATGACTGGCGACAAACAGGCCCGGCGATTATGTACATGTAGTTATGAACGAACTTTTGCGACATTTTAATCATGCTGAAATTTGTTGACGATTTTATCGCCATATCGGCGATATCGCGGGGGGTGAAAAATCGACTATGAAAAAAGCGCTACGTCAGAGTAATATGCACGAGTTGGGTGTGGAGTCTGTCTATGCAAACTTTCATTGAGATAGAAGTCTGTTTAATGGCAAAAGTAACGTCTGGAATGAAACATGTGCATTGTCTATGGCAATTTGAAACATTTAAAAATTCATAGAAAATCAGCCGATGATGTCATCATGACGTCACTTCGGATTTTGCATGCTGGTGACGCTATCTAGTCTACCCACCCATTTTTATGACGATCGGACCCACCCTTATATGTGTTGCCAAAAGAAAAAAAATGTTGATGAAGTCATTATGTTCTGTTGATGAGATATGGTTTTAAGGTTCAAAAACTTGTTCAAAATCATACATTGTATGATGATGTCATCATGACGTCGCATCAATTTTCATCTATAACACAAGCCGGTCTACCAACAAACCAAGTTTGAGCTCAATCGGACCTACGGTTCTGTAGATATGGGCCCTTTAAAACCGCACCTTTGAGATTACGTCACGTGATTACGTCATCATGACATCACAGTAATATGCACTAGTTTGGCACAGGGTCTCAATCTATGCAAACTTTCATTAACCCCTTGAACTTAGGCATTTCATAAGGGCGCCGGGGTGCCAGGCCGGGTTATGCAGCCAAACAAAATGGAAACAAGAGGCTTTTGCAGCCAAGCATAACGTACACATACCCCAATAATGGATTGAAAATGCAGAAATTGGCACATATAAGGCCTTTTCACACTATCCATCCCCGGGGCGAACTCACCACAGGGCCGCCCCGGTGCGGCCCTGGGGTGATGCGCAATTTTTCACCCCCGAGTTCAACCCCCACAACGATTCTCACTTGTTTTTCTCAAACCCTACTCGCCCCGATTAAAGCTGGAAAGGAGACCAGTATGCGGCTTGTTTGTTTATTCGGAGTACTGGACTACTGGCACCCGTGGATATTTTTCCCCACATTACAGCTCTGAAGTGAGTTTTTTGTAAAAACCCAGTGTCACTGAATCCTGCAAACTATACCCAGTCATTGGGAGGGAATTTCGTGCGGCACCTCACTCATCACATTTTGTTGCCGTGACTTTTTATAGCTGGATGGGAACCGATGAAATCAAATAATTGTTATTAGGTAAAAAGAAAATAGGAAATCTGGATTTTAAAATCTCAGATTTCTCCCAGTCAGGGTTGTGTTTGAAATAAAACTGCACGTGATGCCATCAAGTTATTTTTTAATAAATTGTTCACTTACATTCTTAAAGCAGTATTCCACGTTTTAATTAGATTTTTCATCAGTGTTTTGAATTCATGTACACAACTTCTTGGAAAAGCCAGTCATTTTCCATTTAGGACAATCAGCAATTCTAGTCAGTTTTACTTTTATGCAAATAATATTTGGAGAAATTAGCCTGTCACAGTGCCATAGGTCTCAAAGCCCCAACTACATGTATTTACCAGAGATGAAATAAATAACTCAAATTTGTGGAATCCTTGAATTTACGCTGTGAGTCTTTATAGTTGAACACTTAATTTTATTATAACTTGCATAATTAAAGATAGTGGCCCTTGATAAAGCCGACTTCATATACATGTGTATATAAATTTATGAGATGATCCCCATGTTCACCTTTCGTACGAGTTACAATGTAGCACAAATAATCATCTATGCTTTTTTTTTCCTTTTTGATCGAAAACAGGGCACAACACCCCATCAGGGAAATCGGCTTTATTGAACACCATAATCTTTTTCTTCCGTTTTTGGTCTCGGTCTCGGTCTCGGAAGTTGTGGTCTCGGTCTCAGTCTTGACCTGCAAAAGTCTCGGTCTCGAAAGTGTTGGTCTCAGTCTCGAAAGCCTTGGTCTCGGTCTCGAAAGCCTCAGTCTCGGACATGAAGGTCTCGACTACAACACTGGTCCAGAGCAGGGTTGAACTCGCCCCGTGAATGAGCAATCTCGGGGGTGGCGTGGGGGTGAAAATTTCAAGTGTGAATCGAGGCTTATTTTCACCCCTGCAGCGAGTTTCAGCGACTGTGAATGGTATGGGCATGGGACGGGTGTTCTATTAAATATCTGAAGGGGGTGAATGAAGACCAGCCATCTAAATCGTTTACAAAGTGGGTGAAAACGAGGTTTTACTGCAATTTCCCACTCTGGAACTGCATGATGATTTAAAACCTAGCTATATTCGTTCGTGGAAGGTTTGTGGAGGAAAACAACAACATTTCAAGTATAAGAACACCGTGAAAATTTCGCAATATAACCTGCCAAAATTAATTGGTGCAAGGTTTAACTTTTTGTGCAATTGCCTTTGCTTACCTTGTGCACGCAAGTTTAAACTTGCACAAGGTTCTCAGTTTGCAATCGCCTTTGTGCAAATTGTAACATGCGCGCGCAAATTTAAATGGTGCAGTAAAATTTGCGTGCTTCGGAAATACCTTGCGCAAGTTTAAACTTGCATGAGGGACCCAACTTGTGCTCGACACAGACATGATGTACTCTCATTAATAAGAGCTCGGTTAACACGAGAATTTTCGTTGGTCCCGACCGAATTGTGCACATTCCTATGGGAGAAAATGTCATTAATACGAGCTCTGGTTACGCGAGAACTTGGCTAAGACGAGCATTTTTTGGGGCCCGATTGAGCGCATGTACATGTATTGTTATCTATTTTCCACGAACATTTTGGAAAACAACCTGTCAATCAGCGAATCCATTCAATTTGAAAAGTTATTGTAATTATTGTTGGTTAATTCTGCACTGCGGTTTTCACTGCGCGTACACATCACCTGTTTGTGTCTCATGCCGCTATGATAATGCGCAGTCATAATGCTCGCTAATCCTGCACTGCGGATTTTTACTCCACGTAGACATCGGCCGTTTGTGTCTCGTACGTGCCGCTAGAGGGGGCTATTAAAAGGTGGACAATAGGCATTTGTGGTTCCCGTGCCGCTATAGAGGGGTTTGTTTATGGTGGCTTTCATGCCGCCGAAACTTAAAGAATTGCGTAAACTAACCCCAAGGTGCTAAAACAGCACACTTGCTTTCGTTCTCCTTCCAGCCAGCCGAAAAAAGAAAAAAAAACACGCCAAGGCAATCATGAAAGCAGAATGTTTGGCGCTCTCTTTTGTTCAGTAATATCAATCCCGTTTGTAACTCAAAATATTTAATTTACCCCAATGACCAAAATTAATTTTAGAGCTTATTAATCCTTGACAGTCGCACCCTAACATTTCGACAAATTTTACTGTAAATACTAGTCATTAATGAAGCCCCCATCACAATTGAGAAATGCCCCACGATTGAGAAACTTCCTCTGTTGTCCACAAAAAATGCACTGGTTTCCTCCCTTTTTGTGCCTTATGCTCGTTTCTGTGATGGTAACCAGCTACATGTAACAAGAGCCCCATCAAGATTTATGTGCGTGATTGAAATACCTACGTGTAGCTAATGCAGTGGTTTTGCAGTGTACTAGGCAGCTCAAGTCGCCCGGTCGGTGAACTCCAGCACTCTTGTTCTTGTGCTCAGGTGTTGTTTACCGCTTGTTTTATTAAGAATCTGCTTGCAACATTTTCATAACCAATATAACATGTATAAAGCAATACAATTTTATTGACACGATGTGCGAGGCGTTTACATTGTGTTTGAGACCTATCCAGACGTCACATTTATACACAATAAAGGGGAAACCTGCAATCCGGATAGGACAAGAGCCCGGATAATACGAGATATTTGCATAAGTCCGGAGGACCTCGTATTAACGAGAGTCGACTGTATACAGCAAACCTTGGCTCCCTGGACTTGGAAGGCTCTCTATCTGAGCCTAGACTATACTTGTAGCCATGTCCCATTCATTGTGACCGTAACACGATGTGACAGTATTACATGTGTCACAGAGCCCTACATGTAGGTAGTTAGGGCAATTTTTTGCCTTCTTAATCTTATCTGTCATCATGCCAAATTGGTCTTTTTTAATCTCTGATTTTAAGTACAAAATACTACCTGACAGTCACGAAAAATATACCAAAATGCAGAGGAAGACATGCTTGTTCCATTGACGCTTGTTCCATTGATGCTTGTCCATTGATTGTTGCGGTCTGAAAATCTCCAGACTATCCGTGAATATAAATTATTAGAAAAAAGCCTGAATTTTCTCAGATGCAACAAAGAAATCAAACAAGATCACACTGATATAAAGAACAAAGAAACAATGTGATTTAATAATGAGAATATTCGAGAATCAACAGAGTTTAACAAGTTTAGAATTAAGAAAAGATCTTATACAATATATAACTTAACAGATCTTACGGGCAGGACTTATATAGGTGAGGGCTCAGACGACTTGGGCAGCTGTGCAATAGGCGAGGACTTGACACAAATACATGCAGATTGAAAATTGCCACCTGGCCGGTTGACGTCTATGCACGTCAATTTCTGCATTTTCAATCCATTATTGGGGTATTGTGTACGTTATGCTTGGCTGCACAAGCCTCTTGTTTCCATTTTGCTTGGCTGCACAAGCCGGCCTGGTGCCCCAACGCCCCCATATGAAAGTTGGCATGTAGGCCTACAAATCTACATATATTTTGGTTTCACAGCATAAAAGTAGAAATAATAAATAATTTATGATTCACAATACCCCAAATTTGGCATGGGTACGAATAATTTGGGGCATAACTGTACATGTACATACAACCAATTCAATCTCTTTTAGACATGTACATGTACGTAGATATCGGAAGAGTAAAATCGAATCGACAAAAACTTTGTCGTACCTCATTCAATCAGTCAATGTCAGTTGATACGAAGCCAAAAGTTAGAATACTTCCATTTGGTTTGCTTCTCGGTGATTCAAGTCGGTGGCAAAGCAAAAAAAATTAATAATAAATTTTCCAACCGACCATTCCTTTTTTCCAATTTTACCTGTCCAATGGCAACACAGAATTGTTTTTATATTGGCCCAAGACATTGGCTGCTATCTTGTTATCATGGAGACAGTATTAATCGGGTTCTATGTCCACACACTTTTCGTTTATACAATGTTTTGAGTAAATGTGAATATTCAGGCAAAGTGCTTCAAACTGTTTATTCACTAATCAATGATAGTAATGACATTTTTTTGTAAATGCTAAACTTCAGCAGTGCTCCAAATGTTTTAGGTTTAGTTGTAATTGTGCTTGAGCTCTGGAAATGCACTCGTATTGACAAGGTATTCACACATTTACTCCCAGAATTTGTTTTACTCATATTTCTGCTTGTGAAAAAGTGCTTTACAGTACAATACAGCACAGTACGTTAATACTGAAGCTGAATATTAATGCTCCCTCTCCAGGTGCCAAATTGGAGCCAATTACTCAATCTATCAAAACCTATCGAGTGACAGGTTGAGACACACACGCTGTGGGAGAGGAGAGGATTTAGTTTTTCGATAGTTATAATAGTAGGAGGGTTAAACTCTTTATTGATGCTTGAATACTATATTTTTGTATGTACACAGGAGAAATCTGTCTTTATTCCTGATGGACCAAAAGAATGGAAAATGAGAGAACCACCTGAGTTTGTCCGAGATGTTATGGGTGGGTATGTATGTTTGTATGGGCATGTTAATGGTGTAAATCGAGGACACACATGGGAAACATCGAGGACATCTTCGATTAGAAATTGTGTACAAAACTAATAGGAGCTTTTGCAAAAAAGTTCAAACAAAAGAGGAACAAATTAAATTTACACCATAAACATAGTTGTGTGTACAAGCATGTGGGTCATTCTATAAATTTGGGGTCCAAAAGTTTGACATTTTTGGTGTCCCTGTTACATAGTAACATGTATAAGATTTTTCAATTCCAGACACAATCTTTAATGCCTTCTATCTCCAAAAGTGATTGTGTAAAGCAAAGTACAATGTAAATGGTACTTGATGGGACTTGATGGGAAATTACACAGGTCAGGTGTAACAGAGACACCCAAAAATGTCACACTTTTGAACCGCAAATTTATGGAATGACCCATGTATACAATGTAGTGTGTGTATGTTTACGTAATGTACATACAATGTACATGGTGCGTATAATATGTTTGCATGCATGCACGCACGCACGCACGCACGTACGTATATATTGTGGATATTGTGGACATGCATGGTGTTTTACACGCGGCAATCGATATTACAGACCGCCCAATCAACATTTTTGCATACCTGTTGTATCAAGATCATTATGGGTACTATAACGTTCTGATAACAAGAAACCAAACTTCAGCCTGCGTTTTTGTAGTAATTATTTTATACGTGTCTAGGGTTTTACGGACGCAAACAATAAACCTCTGTCCACAAAAGTTACCTTCCACAAAAAGTTACCATCGACAAAAATGCAGCATTTGACACTGCTAAGCGCCGACTATTTAAATAGCATCAGAGTCGTATCTGTACGTGCATATATTTTTTGAATATTCGATCCGGCAAAAAGGTATTCAAATTTTGGTTGACGATCGAATATTCGGTATATTCAGGACAGCTCTAACATGCACAGCTATAAAGAGGGTATACATAATGTTGGGGCTAATGAGAGGTTTAAGTTGCTGTGTGTGTACTAGGCTTGTGCAACTCTTGAAAGTGTGTTCTGTGTGAGCATTGACTCTACAGGTTGTATCAAAAAGAAGTATACACTCTCAAAAATGAAAATTTTCAATATTTTGGGAATATGGCTCCATACATACATGTACATGTAGTGTGTAGAAAACCTATCAGGCTTTAAAATGACACCATGATCATTTGTCGCACTTCATGCATGACTGATCCGGGGCTACATTTGCAAACCTTGTCAAAAACGGCTTGCACACACAAATGCGGGGTTTTTAACTGGATCAAAGGCAATACGAGACAAATCCAACATGTGCCTCTTTTACCCCTAAAGTCCTCAGCATTCACTTGGGGGTGCAGGACCACTGTACTACAAAATACTACTCAATTCTCCACATTCCTTTTCCATTTCCGCCCTCCTCAACAGTCTAGAATTTTGTTACGTACATGTAAGGCATTGTCTGCATTTGGATCAATTGGATAAAATCTGTGGGCTTTCTGTGGCTTTCTGTGCACTTCATTCATTCTTGAAGTTGAAGTGACTGTGTCCAATAAGATGGTTAGACCTCAGTACACACCGCAACAAAGGTCTTTCTTGGTAACGGAGTACCACCGCACTAACAGTGTATCTGCAGTGCTTCAAAGGTGCCGTAAAGAATACCCAAAGGTACACTGCCCAACCCGAGCAACAGTTTACAAAAACGTACAGAAGTACAACGCAACAGGGACGAGTCATAATCTGAACAAGGAACGATCTGGTCGCCCCAGAACTGGGAGAACTGCTGCTAATATCCAAGCAGTCTGTGACATCCTGGAGGCCCAACATGGTGGAGATGCAGGAGGGCAAAGGGTTCGCTGTCGTCGCAATGGACTTGGGTTGCCCTCTGCAACGTTTAACAGAATTACTCGGTTAGATTTGCGATTTCATCCTTATCAAATGATAAAACGACACCAACTTTTGCTAGGGGATCACCAAAGGAGACTCCAGTTTTGTAGGTGGCTCGTGGCTCAACGACCACGGTTCCTTGACAATTTAATCATCAGTGATGAGTCAGGATTTGCATTAACCCTCCCTCTCTCATCACGGCCAAAATGGAGCCAACTACCCTATATATATCAAAACCTATCAAGTGACAGGTTGAAACACACACAAGCTGTGAGAGTTGGTTGGTAGATTTTTTCGATAGGCTGTGATAGTGATAACTATATTGTATAGGAGGGTTAAAATCCACAATGTGAGAGAATACTGGCCACATGGACAACAAAATCTTGATTTCGACTACCAACGTAATGATGACAGGCACAAACTAACAATCTGGATTGGCTTGGTAGGGAACGGATCCATCATTGGCTCTTTTATCTTTAGGAATAACCTCAATGGTGAAAATTACGTAAACATGCTTAATGAAGATGTCATTCCAGTCATCAACCGCATGCCTCATTATTGTCGCCGCATTGATGGACAGTTTCAGCGTGCCGAGTGGGCAACAAGATGGTGCTCCATCACACCGGAGGATTGTGACTGAACGCCTCACAGAATTGTTCGGCAATTGCGTTGAATCGCCCCGTGGAGTGGCCCCCAAAATCCCCAGACCTTACAACACTGGATTTTTTCTTGTGGGGCCATCTCAAATCCAATTTTTTCACAACTCCACCAGCGGACCTTAATGACCTCCAGAGACGCATGTACATGTAACTGCTGAGCTTGTGATCATCACACAGGACAGAGGAATGGTCAGGCCTGCCGTAAATGACATGTTGAGGAGGTCGGAAGTCTGTATCTAAAGGAATGGTGGTCATGTTGAAGATTAACCCTCCCTCTCCAGGTGCCAAATTGGAGCCAACTACCCTATCTACAATGTATCAAAACCTATCGAGTGACAGGTTGAGACACAAGCTGTGGGAGAGGAGAGGATTTGGTTTTTTGATAGGTTGTGATAGTTATATTAGTAGGAGGGTTAACCTTGAATTAAATTTCCACAGAAATGGTGATTGGCAAATGTTGGCTTTGTCTCTTATTGCCTTTGATCCAGTTAAAAAACCCGCATTTTTGTGCGCAAGCCATTTTTGACAAGGTTTGCAAGTGAAGCCCCTGATCAGTGTCATTAAGGCTTGTAAAAAAATTTAAAACACTGACAAAAAACCAAAAGCCAGGGATTGAGAGTCCCTTGAATATACTCCTAGTTGCAGATTTGGTTGATTTTGTTTTTGGTGGCGTCATCATGACTCGCCCATCGTGTGACTTACCCATTTTACCGACTCATTTGTAGGCTCAAGTGCAGGTGCTGGTAGTGGGGAATTTCATGTCTACAGAGGATACAGACGCCGAGAGTATGCCCGACAAGGATGTATACAGAAAAAAGGAGAAGAGGTACAGCAATTTAGAACTTCAATCAAGCAAATGGATTATTATGACTATATAGCTTTCTTGCCATGTTTATATGAATTGCCACCTCCTTTGCTGCTATTGTAAGAAGAAATATCAACATTTTGGTTTTATACATGTACTAATACAAATGTCCATATTCATGAGTCAGAGTGATGTTATTCAAGGCACATCACACGTACATTCCATCTGTATTGACCATGCAGTAATTTACTTCCTGGCAATGTGGGGGGGGTATGACTGCTTGCATACGTAATGAGGGCCCTTGACAACATAAACAATTACGATATAAACAATGGCTTACAAAGTTTGAAAAATAAGCCATTTTGAATTCATGGATGTCCATGATAATATACTGACTAAATATGGATCATATTTTTAAAACACAAAGAATGAAATTTGGAATGAACTCACACCATCTGTAAAATTATACTGGGAACATGTTGCTCAGGAGCGTAAAATTAAGAATTTCTTTGGGTGAGAGTGCTCTTTTTGGAAATAACATTTCTCTGCTCTAAACCTCACTATTTGGCTCCGTTCATGGTGACTGACCACCAGAGCTAATCTGCAAGAGCAAGCCGTGAAAATGACCAGGTTATGTAACAGCACGCCCTGCTGACAACCAGGGCTCTATCTGACACGTGGTACATGGTGCTGACATGGATCTCGGAGATTTTTACCTAATATTCATAACAGGGCTCGACCTTAGCGGTCGCCCTGTCGCCAAATGCGAGTGAAAACAGCGGCGGGCGAGTCAAAACCCTACCCTTTGTAGTCCGCCGGGCGAGTCAAAAATAAAGTGTATTAAAAAAAAAGTTTCTGTTGTGTTATATTATGTACCAAATCTCCGTCTTCACAGCCAGTTTTGCCTTGCCCCATATTTACCTTGGCCGCCGTTCCCTTTTTGCAAAAACACAGCCACTACAATCCTTCATATTTTTATTTTCGATGTCATGCCAGCCCTTCATAAAATCTCGCTGCACATGACACGTTGGCAATCGTACAGAATCACATGCACACAATACGTGCAGCATATGCACATGCACACAAACTGAATCTGGTCCAGTTTCGGAGTATGCCGATACTTCAAGCATCAACACCCCCACCGCAAGATTAAATGTGTGTATTCGTACAATACACAAAGCAGCAGGTTTATGTACATGTACGGCAACGTTTACGTGCAGTCAACTGACTTTCTTTTTCTCAGTACTTGCCTCACAATACACATCGATGTTCGTGTACGAGGAACGCGCCCTGTAGGCGGCGGCGCTATGAAGCACGCCTTTAGCGCGCTACATACAGTAACTTCATGAACTTTGGTCACAACACGCGCGGCGCAATCGCGGTGTTCCGATTGTCAAAAGTTTCGATGAATAATTAGGCCAAACAAAATCGATAGAGAAAGAAGATTTCTGCACGTTAATTCACAGAACTTGATCTCTTTTGTCTGTATGCATTTTCCGTGTTCATGAATTTATTTCGATGTTGTACCGCTCATACACCACAGCGTGTTTCCCCGACATTTCCTGCCGCAACACGAGGTTCATCGCCCGTCACACAAAGTGCATCGCGCACGCTTACCACCGTACGATAAACGGACAGTGTTGGCCAGTTTCCCATCGTGGTTAGCGTTGTGCATAGTGATGTGTACGACCTAAATTCTCCATTATTTTAAAGAATTATCGACCGTAAATATTTTTGACATTAATTAAGGCAAGTTTTGATCATTTATTGTGGCAATTTTTTGTTATAGCTCTCGTAGCGTAAACGGAAATAGTTTAGGCTGAAATTCACATATAATTGAATACCCATGTGATCGGAAGCAGTATGTTTTTGGCCTCGTAGTCTTACTCTTACTCTTAGTTAAATACGTTTTGAATGGAAAAATCAACAATGCCGCGACCTCCGTGCCCTTTCTGCAGATATAATTTGGCCTTGGTGCCCTCCATAATTTTGCTTTATTCAAGGCCAAAGTGGCCTTGCCCTAAAAATTACCAAATTCAAGGCCTGATACTGACACTGTATCAACTAAAAATGAGCAATGTAGTGTTAAAGTAGTTAATGCTTGTTTGCTGAAACGTATATATTATGATGCATTATAATTATTATAAGTTTGCTTGAGAAACTACTGTTAAACATGCGGCGAGTAAAAAAGCTTGCGGACTACCCAAAAGTCTGGTTGAGTAGTCCAGCCGGCGAGTGAAAAAAAAAAGTTAAGGGCAAGCCCTGCATAACAAACTGGCTGAGAAACAAAAAAATTGAGTATTAACAAAGCAGTCTCACAGCCATTTCCATGAAGTAGAACCGGAAACTGATATTCTTCAAGTAAAACAAAATCAAAATTTTAATTATAAGTAATAAAAAAAATTTCCAAATCCAACAATTTTACATTGGAATACATTGCTGCTGTAGCTAATTAGTATGGACATTTATTTTAATTTAGCGCATGTGCAGAAACTTAGTAGCACATTGGAAGGTACGTGAGCATCAGTGTCTCCATCAGTGTCTCCATCAAACTTGAGCCAAACGTGCAACGTGCAAACATTTATGTAATGTTAAAGGTCACATATGTCAAAGGTCATTTCAGGTCAAGTGTATTTAATGTATTTAAATATAGTTTTAGAGATATACGCTGTACTGCAAACTGTTTTCAGTAAACTGGATCTTTTTTCATCGAAAGAAGTTTCAAATTGTGTGTTTTATGTTGAAGAAAAACAGTACTTTTTTTCTATTTTGGTTATCTGCATCCTTTTGAACAAGGCTTTCATTTTTGGTTGCTTCCACACATAACACAAAAGGACAGAAACTGAATTATTGTAGGGCTGCAAATAGTTCCCTATTTTCAAGTTATTAGTCAGTAACTAAATGTGGGTGGATTATTGCTGAAAAAAGAGCAATTTAAAAACAAGAATATTTTTCGGGATGAGACTGACATGTAATGGCAATTCAGTTTAAGGTAATAGTTGCAAATTAGAGTCCAACACAGAGTGGTGCATAGTGTATGTTGAGTTTTACACGTATGCTTTTTTACCTTTTTTTCTAGGAAGAGCAAAAGGCAGAGTTTCAAAAGAAAATGGAAGAAAACGAAAGAAAAGCTGAAGAAACAACATCCAAAAAACGTAATAAAAGGTAAAGAGGAAGGTATTCCCAGGATGTGACTTTTTAGAATCAGCTGTTTGCGCCTTAGTAGCTACATGTACCAATTAAAACTGAAGTCACCAGACAATTTTTTGGTTGTCAAAATGTGATCCCCACATTGCCACTTTATACCAGGTTGTGCCGTGGCCTCCCAGGGTGTGCCGTGGCCTCCCAGGTTGTGCCGTGGCCTCCCAGGTTGTGACGTGGCCTCCCAGGTTGTGACGTGGCTTCCGAGGTTGTGACGTGGCTTCCGAGGTTGTGCCGTAGCTTCCCAGGGTGTGCCGTGGCTTCCCAGGGTGTGCCGTGGCTTCCCAGGGTGTGCCGTGGCTTCCCAGGGTGTGCCGTGGCTTCCCAGGGTGTGCCGTGGCTTCCCAGGGTGTGCCGTGGCTTCCCAGGGTGTGCCGTGGCTTCCCAGGGTGTGCCGTGGCTTCCCAGGGTGTGCCGTGGCCTCCCAGGTTGTGCCGTGGCCTCCCAGGTTGTGACGTGGCCTCCCAGGTTGTGACGTGGCCTCCCAGGTTGTGACGTGGCTTCCGAGGTTGTGACGTGGCTTCCGAGGTTGTGCCGTAGCTTCCCAGGGTGTGCCGTGGCTTCCCAGGGTGTGCCGTGGCTTCCCAGGGTGTGCCGTGGCTTCCCAGGGTGTGCCGTGGCTTCCCAGGGTGTGCCGTGGCTTCCCAGGGTGTGCCGTGGCTTCCCAGGGTGTGCCGTGGCCTCCCAGGTTGTGACGTGGCCTCCCAGGTTGTGACGTGGCTTCCGAGGTTGTGACGTGGCTTCCGAGGTTGTGCCGTAGCTTCCCAGGGTGTGCCGTGGCTTCCCAGGGTGTGCCGTGGCTTCCCAGGGTGTGCCGTGGCTTCCCAGGGTGTGCCGTGGCTTCCCAGGGTGTGCCGTGGCTTCCCAGGGTGTGCCGTGGCCTCCCAGGTTGTGCCGTGGCCTCCCAGGTTGTGACGTGGCCTCCCAGGTTGTGACGTGGCCTCCCAGGTTGTGACGTGGCTTCCGAGGTTGTGACGTGGCTTCCGAGGTTGTGCCGTAGCTTCCCAGGGTGTGCCGTGGCTTCCCAGGGTGTGCCGTGGCTTCCCAGGGTGTGCCGTGGCTTCCCAGGGTGTGCCGTGGCTTCCCAGGGTGTGCCGTGGCTTCCCAGGGTGTGCCGTGGCTTCCCAGGGTGTGCCGTGGCTTCCCAGGGTGTGCCGTGGCTTCCCAGGGTGTGCCGTGGCTTCCCAGGGTGTGCCGTGGCTTATGGCTTCTGTCTAGTACCCCCTCCCCCCCCTCCCGAACAAAGACATTGACAAACTGGAAACTGCCAACATAAGGGCAACATAGCTTAAGCCATGTTTCCATTGGAATGTTTCTTCTGCGACCTCACGAAAACTTACCACGACATGCGTTCGCATTTTGACTTTTATAACCGTGACAGAACGTTTATTCACCTTGCGAGGCTGGCAGAATGTCACACGTTGCGGGCACTGTGCACAATCACCTTTGACCTGTACTGGATAAATGCGGTAACCTAGTGAAATTTTTCGCTAAACGCTCATATCTGCCATGTTTCAAGCAGCGAATGGACGAAAAAGTAGTTGTTGTATGCACGTACAGGGTCGTCTGTCGGTTCACTCCGCTGCAAAGCGCTAGCACAACTGCATCACTTGTGGGTGTACTATACACAAAAGCCCTGTCCGCACTGGACTTTTTTAGTAAAACTTACCGAGACGATGGGTACTTTTCCCATTTTAAGTCCAGTGCGGACAGCCTAGGACGTTTTCCTCTCAGTTAATTTTCCTGAGTCCAGCGGTTACTTCTACCGGGCAACTGCTGCCCAGGAAAACTGACCGGGTAACTTTTTCCGAGACAATAAGTCCAGTGCGGACAGTGCGAGTCGGTAAAAGCAGCTCAGGAAAGTGTACATCCGGCCTGAGCGCAAGGTCATGCTTCACAGGGAAACCATGCATGCGCTTTGCATTGTTTCACCGCGGTGCGGTGCATATGTGGCAAGTTTCCAAATTCCAGTGCATTGTTCCTCTTTTGGTGGCAATCATGGCAGATTTTATTATTGATACAGTCGGAAGTTTGATTGGTGCTAAAGACGTAGGCCTGTGTGTACACATCGGCCAGAAAAATTAGAAGGCACGCGTGATTTGGGTCAATCGCGTCGATGTAGAAAGGTCACGCAAAACGCCCTCATGAGTCGTTATATTGACAGCTCGGTTACTTCTCCCACGGTCTCGGTAACATTTTCCTGTGTCGAAAGTCCAAGTGCAGACAGTGGTCACATTTGACCATTTTTCATTTTACCATCGTCTTGGTAAAACCTTCCAAAAAAATTTCCAGTGCGGACATGGCTAAAGAGACAGTGACCATATCACCATTTTCGTTCACACTCTAGCGATAATTGCTGTGTAGTTGACGTAATACAGGAAGTTGCATTGTTTATACAATGATTTTCCGCAACGGTTTTCCCACATGGGCGCGGTAGTTCTACAGTGCGGGGCTGTTCCCATTAGACTTTTTATCCCAAAGACTTTCCACGGCCGCGCGGATATATTCCGCGACCACTTTCGGCCTGGTTGTTTTACATCAAGGGCGCTGTAAGTTGACAGGGATATTAGTTTACCACGTGTCCCCATTGGACTTAATTTTGTCATTCTACAGAAAAGTCACGGTAGATTGACAAAAATAAGTCTAATGGAAACACGGCTTTAGTTGGTATACATTTTGTAATGATAATACAGTAAGCCAAAGGTCACAAGTTCAAATTTACTCCTGCCAGTTTTCTTTGAAAATTAATAAATTGTCAGTTTCCCTTATGTTTTGTTGAAAGAAAAGTTAAAAAATTGCCAACTGTGATTAAGGTTCAACCGATGTTGGATATGCCTGCCGATCCGATGGCCGATGTTTTATTTGGAACATCGGCCGATGTCCGAACCGATCCGATGTTTTTAATCGACATAAACAATGCCATCAAAAACGTCAAAAAATCGTGCTGCGCTATCGGTAGATCGTGACGCTATGGACCGATCGCGCTGCCACCAGTCGAACACATTTTCTTTCTAATTCACGGCTGGGGAGGATTTTTTTTTAAGGTAAGTAAAGTCCAAGATATCCGTCAGAATCGACTGATAGCGCAGCACGATCGACCGATCGCGCACATTGATCGATTGCGCCCAACCATGACTACCTTAACACAGTAATAAATTGGGCCAAACAAAAAAATGGCTTCAGTTCGGGTCACCCTATTTTCGAAAGCCATAAAATGTTATTAGGTAGAGTAAAACAAATCAATTCTACGATACTGATTTCCAATCATAATAGTAGGAATTGCCGACCGGGCATCCGGAATTCCCATACAGTAGCGGTAGCCTTGCCTACATGTGAAACTATGCGTAACTTAAAGATCGTGTACATCTTGTCGATGTTCGGCCGGGAGTACGTGCGCATGCGGCAAAATAAGTACGGGCTCGATCATGGGGGAAAAAAAATCGTCTGCGCATTGCGCAGAGCGGGTCCATTGTTGGGGGGGTGTTTATTCATGCAACACCATAATTCATAGTCAGGTTTCGCCATCGTTATTTTGCGTGCGTGAAGTGAAGAATTCCCGTGTGTAGAGTCTGTAGCCAGACACGCATGCTTTGGAGGCAACAAATTACTAAAAGATTCTGGAATGAACTTCGTAGGCCCACTCGACAAGATTTGTTCATAAAATCCCGGCGAAAACCAACAAAGAATCGGACCAACAAGGATAGTCAAAATCAGGATGTGTTTTAATCAAAACTTTCGACAAATTGCGACAAGAAGTTGACCAGTGGTTGAGTGATGTGCGTGATAAACAGCTGTGTGGCTAATTCCACGTGTCGCCAACGTGTTACGGTGACGCACCGTGCATGGAGCTGTCAGTTGGCCGGGCACGCCCGCGCGTTGTATGGCATAGACTGCTTTCGTATCGCGGCACTCTGTGCGTGCAGTTTGTAATATGGTGATCGCAGTTTCATATTTATTTTGTTTAGTTTATTGCTTTTGCTGATTAATAGGCTATCAATCATGTATCTATCTTTGTTCTGAATAAAAAGGTTGATTATTCACAACACGAGAGTTTTGGCTTAACCATACAAGTTTACAGTTTTAAAGAAATAGGAAGGAAGCTGATTATTTTTACAATACGTACATTTTATTTTCCACTTTGCAATGCTCGTATCACATAAAATTCATCAGGCATATGTCTCACAAAGCATCTCAAAATTTGTACATGTACTTCGTTTCGGGACCCCTCTAACACAGGTATTGCGTTAATTATTCTCACCTTTGCTGGTTGTTGGATAGAAGTTGAAATGGAGAACAAATTAGGACAATGGGCAAAACTAATCCAGGCATTTATTTACATGTACGTAGAAAAATCTGCGGTCATAAAATACGACGCCGAACTCGCAGTGATTTCAATTCAATTCAAGCTTCAGTCCAGCAAAATTTGCACACGTGAAGGGAATTTTCTATTAGGGTGTCTATGCTGGTCTTTTTTCCAGGGTATTTTTGTATTCACGCTGTATATAACATTACACGGTGCACACATATCGCCAATGCTGTGCATGCAAGAGACATGTGATCGGCTGAACTAAAGTCCACAACGCGTCGTGGCTTCACATAGTGTAGTTCCCCGACTCCGTTCATGACGTTCAGTAGACCAGTACAGTCATGCACTGACTGCTCCGTTGTCTTCGGGCACTGAGTTTTCACGCATGCGGTGCAGATAGCGCGGATCGCATAGACGCGGAGCTCGGAGATATTTACACCGGTATGATAATACATCACAGCATAAAACTGTTCATTTTTCACACAAAAATAAAACATCGTTTTTACTCGCGCTCTAATAAAAAAACATGACATTTGTGTATGATAAAATTGAGTGTAAAGTTTGCTAATTGACATTGCCGAACATCGGTTCGTCATCGGTTAAACCTTACAAATTTTGCCGATCCGATGTTTTGCCGATATTGCCAAACATTGGCCCGATCCGATGTCCGATCCGATGTCTGATCCGATCATCGGTATAACTGTGATATGAGTATGCAAATCGGTATGAATGTCATGGGGCCACTATAAATGATATCAGTAAATTTGCACAGGCGCAATATTAAAATATTAATGCATATTCTTTTGTAACTTTTAGGATGAAGAAGAAACAGAAGATACTTCAGAAAAAGAAGCAGAAAGTACAAGGATCACAAAGAGGTTTGTTAAATACCAAGTTGATCGAGCCATACATTTGTTTTACAACAGACGCAAGGTGTGTAGGGTTTTTGACCTATGGGGAAGTGCTGTTTGTCTTCTAACAAGAGGAAACCATGTCTGTAAACGTCGAGTCCTAACAGACGAAATTTACGGAAATAGCACTAATCTGTGCACTTCCGGGTTTGTAAAAGAGGCTCTCAGTGCTAAGTAAATGGCTGACTATGTGCGCTGCACTGCCATTTATGGCATGATTCATCCATGCATGAATGAATTTGTCGAGTAGCACTTGTTTAGCATTGACACCCTCGCTTTCAACCCGGAAGTGCGCAAAGGGGGCTAATGTGAACTCCTTTATATACATGTAAGGGTCACCTGTGGCTATTTTAGTCATGTCCTGCTACGTAATATTTTCTGAAAGAATTACATGCCCATTTGTCTGTGTAGAATTCTTGCCAAATTCTTTCCTTGAGGATTGGCCCCAGTGCTAACACGTGTCATCAGGCTTGTTGCTAGAGCAAGGGCATGCCTTGGTCCTTGAGCAGTATTGTCAATTTGTTTATAAAACAAACAGCTCGCGTGCATGCTTCACTGATCCGACCATGGCACTATTACAAAAACTCACCTCATTCTTTCCCCGGCCCTGGACACACCTGCAGAACACCGATCCCTTCATATGCATCCTTATTAAACACAAAATGATATTCATTACTCACACTTTCAACCAATGGAGAAGTTACACAAATTAAAATAAGTAGCCCTGAATGAATGAATGAATAAATAAAAAAAATACATGTATTCCAGAAAATAGGCTAGAAAATTGTATGTCACTTGTGAAATGATAGCCAAGAAAATAGAATAAGCTTGAGACCTATGTTTACTGTGCTATTTGGAGAAAAAAAATCAAGACTAAATCTCTCACGGTTGTTTTCCAGCAATTTTAAAGGGAAAAAAGATCTTTTCGTTGTGATTTTGGTCTGATTGACGTCATCAGTCTGAAACCTCACACATGCTATCTGCACAAGGGTCATCTTGTATACGGATTTTGAAGCAATTACTGCAGACCTATTGGCATCAATTGTAATTTCATTGCAGAAATTATAGTTATGAGAAGCACACCCTAACATTGTTAGTCCAATTATTGTACCAGTTTCAAATTGTAAGGCACTTGCAGTTTCAACCGGAAGGAAGGGTGATGTGATTTCAAACACACAATCAAAAATGAAGACATCTGTATTAACTCTATCAATTCCAAATTTTCTCACGACAGGAGATAAAAATGAACTGAATGATAAAGACACAGGAAGTAGCAGTGATGACAAGAGTGAGGATGAACACGCCGATGATGATGCTGAGGAGAACTGCTTTGTTATTGGTGGAAGATGACACAAGTTTCCATATATTAACCCAATCTGTCCGGCTGTTTTTTACTCTGCGATATAACTGCGTGTATATTTTCATGGCACACCACAGGGTTAATGGGGTGCTGTTATGCCATATGGGCTTGTGCAGCCAAACGTAACACACAATAGGCAAACAATTTATTGAATACGTGCAGGAATGTGCATATAGACAACCGGACTGGTGGTCTTTTTTTAATCCGCGGCTATGGCCGTCGTCCGTTGGGTTAAAGAATCCATGTGCACCTGCTACAGAGTAACACGTGTTGGCAGTGCACGTCTAAGAACCCTTAAGCTGCTCTGTGTACACCCATCAGAGTTGTAGGCAAGTCATTTCGCAAGTCCAGTCAGAAGTCCTTTCATAAAGCCGGTCACAAGTAACTGGATGAACAATGACAAAGGAATGCCTTTGTCAAAGCTCATTTGAATAGCTTGTGATTGGAATTGCGACTGGAGGGCTTGTGATGGACTTGCAGGGACTTGTGATGGACTTGACTATATCCCTGGCACCCATCTGAAAACTTGTGGGATTTTTTACTTTGAAGCAGTAAAATACTGTAGTTTGGATTTTCTTCTAAGATCTTGCATTTTTATAAAAGACTGGGAAAAAAATTTGAAAAGTAATTTGAAGCTAGGCATATTTTAGTAGAAGCTGGTAACATGGCCCTCTTACTTAATTTGAGGATGTAAAGTTCAAAAATTAATGTTACCAATTTCAATTTTTAGCCCATTTACTAGCAATAATTATCCATATATCAGCAAGAAAAAGAGCAGAAGACATCATAATTTTGTCAAAAATAGTTAGATTCCACTACACCTTGGCATTAATTTTGTGTTTAAAAGATATCTTTACCATTTCCCGCACAGGGTGCCCGACCAACTGTTGCCAGAGGTTCTTGATTTTGATTATCATCAAAGATTTTCACCACCTTGTCTGTGGAGTGAAAATACAATAGGAATTTTCAAGAGAAATAATACAAATAGTTTTCATTTATTCTGTATAACTCTGAAGCATACATTTGCTACTACTTGCCCCTGATGATGATTGAATATCAATATGCAAACTTGCAATTGTCATCTTGCACATCCATTACCGTGAGCAAGTTCTGATTCATTTTCCCCCCACCGTAGTGCAGCATTTGCTTTATCTGTCTCCTATTAAAAAGAAGTAAATTGACGGCAGGTAGATAGTATGTGCAGTGCCATGTTATGAGCCACATTGGGCAATAACAGGTAGGCCTATACGTGTATGTACAGTACGTTTTTGTAACATTGTGATGTGCCAAAACTGGGCCAAGTAACAGCTAAACATCTCTCAGAGTAACCCAGAAGCTTATCAGAATGTTCTTCTGTTTTGGTTTTTTTAATTTTTTTATCCTAGTCGCCAGTGTAATGGCCAAAACATTCATTAAATGATACGACACAGCCTCTGAATTCTGTGGTTAACTCTTCAGTATTTTTCTGCACACAATTTCCTCGTTTTCTTTACTTACATAATCATCCCAGGGACTAATAAGGGAATATATATGTGCTGGGCCGGTTTTAAACAAGTACATGTATGTTTAGATCTGCCTTGGGGCCTGGAAGCTGAATAACCTGAGCCGAAGGGCAGGGTCATTCAGCTTCCAGGCCCAAAGCGGTACTTGCTTCACTAGTTTACTTCATAAGTACTTTACTAGCATCACTACGCTGTGGTCCATGACATGTGAAAAAAGTCTACATGTATTCTGGTAGTATGTGTTGCTAACTTGCTATGGAGGTACTATACCCCACACAATATTTGGCCAGTGGAGGGCGGTTCATCTCTTCCCAAAGTAAAAAGCAAAAACTTGAACTTGCATTGTAAATATTGTATTATATGAGTAATTATCAGTAGAACATGTTCATAACTACGTATACTTTTTGGAACAGTCCCCTCAGGTGCTTGATAATTATTGCCAACTTCATTTTTCAAAATACTTTAAGGCAGAAATTGTTGGTTACTGTGGGTGGTAATTTTCTTTTAAATCCATGATCATTGCCCAACTTTTAGACACGAATTATATGCTAATTGTTGACAGGAGGGGGTCTTGAAGGGGGTATAGCGGCCATCGGTCATTCCCTACTTCGGCCATCTCAGCTAGCCCAGGGTGCTAGCGAGCTCGAGCAGGGCGTGTTGTGCGTTATAACTCCTCGGAGTTCGATCAGCTAGTCGCCCCTGTCCGGGAGTCAGCCTCCTGGCTGTTCAAGGGACTGGCGTATTGCGGGGAATAGCGACTGTCGGCCGCTCCAGGCCTTCACCCGGTCGTTTCCTCTTGCTCGCGGTGAGCTTTAGATCTAGTGAAGTGTACCGCGGGGTATATTCTATAGCGGTCATTGGTGGTTCCCTATCCCGGCCATCTCAGCTATAGTCCAGGGGGGGGGGGGGGGGGGGGGACTTTTCCCCATGCCAGCATTTGAGGCATCATAAAATACAAAAGGAAAAAGTGTTTTGCGACAGTTTTAAGACGGTTCAGACGTTGTTCGCCCTCCTTGGCACAAAAGAGCTGGATACGCTACTGCAGCTAGCCCAGGGTGCTAGCGTGTGTTGTGCATTATAAACTCCTCGGAGTTCGATCAGCTAGTCGCCCCACTCATGGGGCCCTTATCCAGGAGTCGGCCTCCCCGCCGTTCAGGGGACTAGTAAACCCCAAACTGGGGTGTTTGATTGACATACCTGTTGGACCTAGCATTGCATATTTCATTAGCTACGCGAAATAACCGCTAAAGTAAGATTTGCTATATAGCATGCAATGGCGCCCTCCAGCGATAGCGCCCCCAATAGTCAGAGCCCGCGCCAATATCGTCCTCTTTTCTCTTAGCGCGAGTCCCCTAGGCGCCCACTGTGGGGAAAGGTGGGAGGGATCGATGGTCCAACAGGTAAGTATGTCACTCGTGGACAATCAAACACCCCAGTTTGGGGTTTGTCCACGTCGTTCCAACTTACCTGTTGGACCTACCATTGCATAGACTAGCACCAAGATAGGAGGTGGGAGTGGGCCGTTTTTGAATTCCAGAAGGATACCCACAAAAGGGAATCCCCGTTGACCACTCTTAAACACCATTACCTGCATAGAGCTCACATGAGCATAACTCGCCCTACTGTTGAGTTGGTGCTGCGGCAGCTTGGGTCGTGGCCTCTTTGGAGGGTAGCCTGCGGCTTGCCGACGGCATGGTGGCTGACATCGCCACCCTCCCGGTCCGTCCCTCTGCTAAGAGGACATCCTTCAGGCAACATGATGAAAAAGTCGTCGCTGTTTTCCAGCATGCTGCCTGCATTATGTCTTCCACCGGAACGCCTCATAATAGTGCCCACGATGTTGTTACCGCCCTTGTGTCATGGTTGAAAGGACTCGTGCAGAGGACTGTCTGGTGTTGAACCGCGGATAGCCTTAACTATCCAACGAGAAATCGTATCCCGAGATGCCGGACGCGTGAGGAGTCATGGAAGTTATAAAAAGCGGAGACTCCCCACTTCGGATAGGTTCCGTGCGAGCTATATACCATTTCAGAGCTCTAACCGGGCACCAATGCTTATCCTCTGGGACCGAGGACAATGACTTTAATTCCGGAATAAAAATGTCCGGTGGGTGGAAGCTAGGAGATTGGTTCTTAGTAAGGAAAGTACTTCGAGGGATGAGACGTACTCCGTGCGGCTCCCATCGTATGTGTCCCTTGTCCAGGGTCAATGCATGGAGCTCGCTCCGTCTCCTAGCTGTTGCTGCAGCCAGGAGGAAAGCCACCTTGACCGACAAATCTAGCAAGGGAACTGTCGCAAGAGGTTCGTAAGGGGGGTCTGCCAGTGTGCGTATAGGACCTCTCCTAAATCCCAAGCTGGGATAAGTTTACGTTGAGGAGGACGCGTAGTAAACATACCCTTGAGCAAATGAGCCAGTGCCAGGTTGTTTGATACAGAAGAACCCCCTTGAAAACCTTCGTGCACTGCCGCGAGGGCCGACTTGTAATTTCGTATTGTAGTGACGGCCAGCCCCGAGTTAAACAGGTGTAGGAGGAAGTCTCCAACCACGGTTACAGATGCAGAGAGGGGATCCACGCCCCTCCCGTCGCACCACCTATAAAAATGTCGGAGTCGGCTGTCATATGTCTTTCTTGTGGACGCTCTCCGGCCACAGGCTGCCAGAACGGCCGCTTCGCCAGAAAGGCCTGCTGAGCGCATGGAACGCTGGACAATAGCCAGCATGTCAGGCACAGAGACCCCGGATCCGGATGGTTCAACCTGGATCGGGGCTGTCTCAACAGGTCTGGTCTCTGTGGGAGATGGATGGACCAGCAACCTGACCAATGTCTGAAACCAAGTTTGTCGAGGCCAAAACGGGGCTATGAGCATCACCTTGCATGGTTCCTCTTGTATCTTGTGCAACACTCGTGTCGGAATGGTGATCGGCGGGTACGCATATGCGTACATACCTATCCAACTAATTATTGCCAGAGCGTCGGTTGCCCAGGCTCTCGGGTCTGTGACCCGTACGCAGTATACCGGCAATTGGTTGTTGCGTGATGATGCAAACAGATCTATGTGGGGACGACCCACTAGATTGAACAGCGTTTCGACAACGGTGGGGTTCAGTTGCCATTCCGTTGGGATGGTCTTCCCTCTGGATAGTGCGTCTGCAGTGATGTTCAACTTGCCTGGTATGTGGCATGCCGAGAGAGTTACGTTGTGATCGATGCATCAAAGGAGTAGCTTCCAGGTGTGGAAGCACAACTGCGGGGAGCGTGTCCCCCCTTGGCGATTTTATATAGGACACTACTGTCATGTTGTCGGACTGTATTATCACCACCTTTTGTTCTACGAGGCTGCTCAGAGTAGGCCAAGAGCCTTGCGAACTGCCAGGAGTTCCAGCACATTGATGTGGTAACCCTGTTCGGCAGCTGTCCATGAGCCTGACACTCGCTGTGACCGGAGATGTGCGCCCCAACCGATGTGGGACGCATCCGTTGTGGACAGGCCGAATGGCAAGGTGAGAAACTCGAAGCCGACGTTTCGGTACTGGAAACGAAGGTATTTTATGTGTTCCTTGCAAACGGGTACGTGGAGATACGCATCTTGTAGATCTATTGAAGCGGCCCAAGATGGTGTTGGGACCGAGTTCAAGACCGTGCGCAGTGTCTCCATTCGAAACCGCTTTGGACGAATAAACCTGTTCAACGGTTTGAGGTTCAGAATGGGACGCCACTCGCCCTGCTTCTTCTTGGGTGCAAGGAAGAACCTCGACATGAACCCTGATTTTCCCACTGGGTGGTAAATCGGTTGAATTGCCTGTTTGGTTAATTATGTGTCTATTTCTTTCTCCAGTGCCCACCGCTGTTCCTTGTCTGATGGAACAGGGGTGGGACACCAAACCATCACCGATGGGGGTGTGCGTGTAAACTCCTGGTGGTATCCTTGCGTGACTGTCTGGAGTACCCACCGATCGGTGCAAAAACAGGCCCAAGTCTCCCCGAAGTGCCTTAAGCGGCCCCCCACGGGCCCAGCGTGGGGGGCCAGGGGTGGTAAGCCAGAGTCAGCAGCGCCATCCCCTGCCCGCCCCAGAAACTTTCTGGCGGGGGGGAAACCGTGTGCCGCGACCTCTGGAGGTTGGCCAACCAAAACGCCGCCCAGGAGGTGTTTGCACTGTTGCCGAGGGTGTCGTCGCTGCTGGACGAGACACAGTAGCTGAGTGGGCAAACTTGGGAGTCCGCAGAGAAGGCAAGGGCTTCCTAAACCCTTCTGCCTTAGCGGAAGAAGACAGAACCCTGGATGGCGGTTGAGACTTCTTTCGAGGGGCCTGCAAATTAATGCGGTCTGTGGCCTCCAGCCAGACGTGTGGCTTCAGCCTCCATCAACGTCTGGAACTGACCCACAAACAGATCGTTGCTCCATAAAGGGAGCGCCTCCATGCGCCTTCTTGCCCCTTCCGAAGGAAAGAAGATCGTTTCCAATTCATTGGAACGTCTAGTCGTTGTGGCAAGAGTAGAGATCCGCGCAAATTGGTCTAGAATGATGCGCAACCCATCCTCCAGGCACTGAAAAGCATTAACAGCCATTGCCGGGGAGACACTGGAACTGGAATCACAAGCAGTAACCAGGCACTCCAATAACAAGAGCATGAACGAAGATGTTTGCAGGCCCATACGGGACGCCGTATCAACTCTATGCAGCGTGTCGTCGAGTTTATTACGGACCGGATAGGCGAAGGGAGCTTTCTGTGACTGCTTCCCGGAGTCCGCCGCCATTTTGTCCTTTGCAGAGTCGGGGATAGCAGGGACTGTTAGAAATTCCTCAGCATCCCGTTCTGGAACACGGAAGGGGTGACATGCTGCTTTAGCAAAGGGCTGCCACTTTTTCTGAACCGCAATGGTCTTAAGACGGTTAGAAAAGACTCTGTCCACCGGGAATGCCGGGAAGGTAGACTTCGGGGAATCCCGGTCTTGTATGCCCGTGCGTTTCTTAAAGGAAGGCCGCGGGCTTTGGGAAGATTCCGATTGCTCAGGAATGGGAACCTTCAAAACCCGTACCATATCCCACATTACTTCACGAAACCTATTATCGGTAGACTCATAAGGGTGACTCCCCGTAGAATCTACATCGGACGGCCGGTCCACTGAGGACGGGCCCGGCCGGGACACGAGGTCACCTTCCGGTGCCATGTCATATGTATCTGCCTCTACAGAATGTGTAGGGGAAGGCCGGTTGGAGTCTCGGCGCGTAGCGCGATTGACGTCCGAGTCCGATTCCTGCAGCGAATCTGACGGGTAAATAGAAATAGCCTCGCCCGACTCATGGTCCGACTCCCGAGCTGCGGCCGCAGGCCGAGCGGGAATCGGGAGTGGCTGCGGCGCCAATGCCGCTAACTGAGCTGATAAAGCTTGAAAGCCTTTCAGCAATAATTCCGATGTCGATGTAGTACCCGACTGTCCTCGCTTGCGGCGATGTGGGCGGTCGGATAATGACTGGTCGGTGGTCGACGACGCACTGACACTGTCACTCGACGAAGTGCTAGAGTAGCGGTGACGGCGGCAGGATTTACGAGCCCGGCGTCGCTTGATTTTCGGCCGGGATCGGTTTCCCGAATCCGGGCGGCGAGCCATTAATTCCGAAATTCCCGAAGGAACGTCGGAAAGAACCCCGGGTGCCAACGGCACACTACGGGTTGGACCCGGTGCTACCGGCACACTATGGGTCGGACCGGAATGGGTGGTCCGAATCGGGTGCTGTGATTAACCCAGTGGCCGATTCCGTCACACCGATCGGGCCCGGTTCTGTACGGCCACCCAGACCATCGGTCGGGGCCGAGCGTGAACGCGGTGGGCCGATCGGTTTTTGCATCTTCGGTCTAGCGCCCCCAGCCGGTGGCTGAGGGCGATCCGGGAAACCCCCCTCAGAGCAATCTGCTCGGGGGAAAACCCCGGTGTCGGCCGTAGCCGACGTGGACCGATGCTTTCCTCGGTGCGCCGATTCATCGGCCCGGGAGCTTGCGGACTTCCGTCCGGCCCCGGATTGCACCGGATTAGGACCGGCGGTCTTCGGCGCATCGCGCCCACCACCGGCCTTTTTCTTTCCCTCATGGGGGCTGGCCAGCGACACTTCCGTGCCCGAAACCTGCCCCCGGGAAAGACTTGCGGCGTTGGAACCCTCAGCCACCGGGCCGGTTCCAGCCCGCGAATGCCCCGTCGCGCGTCCAGTAGGATCGGTAGAACCGATACCTGCAGCGGACAGCGGAGGCTCCGTACTTACACGGTCGGAGGACTTCTTCTTCTTCTTTCCAGAAGCCGTGAAGCCTCACTACTTGCCGAGTCTGTGGATTTCGCCAGCCAGGTGTCGATCCTTGCCCACTCCTCCGAGCCCCAGGATTCGCATATGGAACACGGCAGAGCTCGCGAACATGGCCTACATTTAGGACATAATTCGTGGGAGTCCTCGCGGCTATTCGGCAAGATTTTGTGACATTTATTACAAGTCACGAAATTGTGGGGGGCATTTTATCTTATTAGCACCCCAAAAACCAGAATAAACGCATAATTACAGCAGGATTCTTCGAACTGTATAAGGAAAGGAAAAACAACACGTACAATGTTAAAGGACTGTATGTGTATGCATAAAGGAAAACACACGAGGTCAAAAAACGAAACCAAAACGTTTATTACTCTCGTCTGAAACACAGAACGTAATCAGAAAAACACATCCATGCGTCTGAAGACCAATATGTATTGCAAATCTTGAGTAAAAAGATACAAAAAGCGATTACCAATCGGGTAAAACGTGTACGCTCAGCGAGCACACAAAAAACACGTCCTACCGCGATGAGCGCTAAAGAAAAAGAGGACGATTGGCGCGGGCTCTGACTATTGGGGGCGCTATCGCTGGAGGGCGCCATGGCATGCTATATAGCACATCTTACTTTAGCGGTTATTTCGCGTAGCTAATGAAATATGCAATGGTAGGTCCAACAGGTAAGTTGGAACGACGTGGACGGAACATAATCGCGGGGAATAGCGGCCGTCGGCTGTTCCCTAATTCTCCCGGTCGTTTCCTTTTGCTCGCGGTGAGCTTGAGATCTAGTGAGGTGTATCGTGGGGTACAGCGGCCGTTGGTCATTCCCTACCCCTGGCCGTCTCAGCTAGCCCGGTAAGCTAGCAAGCTAATCGCTCTACTCGTGGGGCCCCTGTCCGGGAGTTGGCCTCCCGGCCGTTCAGGGGACTAGCGAAACGTATAGTGGGGAATAGCGGCCGTCTGCCGTTCCCTTCTGATTGTTTCCCAGCTTGCTTGCGGTGAGTTTGAGCTTGAGGCATAGCGAGACGTATCGTGGGGCACATCGGCCGTCGGTCGTTTCCGTCCCCCGGCCGTCTCAACTAGCTCGGGAGCTAGTCGCTCCACTTGTGGGGCCTCCCGGCCGTTCAGGGGACTAGCGAAACGAATAGCGGCCATCGGCCGTTCCCTTCTCCCTGTCATTTCCTCTTGCTCACGGTGAGCTTAACACCTAGTGTAACGCACGCCTGGAAATGCGAAGCTAAACAAGACATTTTTAGGGCCGTGTGTCACCCTACCAAGGACAAATGTGTAACTCGGGAAGAAACACTAAAATGGCACTTTCAATTAAATAAGAACAAAAATTAATTGAGAATGAACAGTTAATCAAATTTCAGAGAGAGAACATACATGTGTACAAAATTCAATTCCGATATGCAGCAGTAAACATGAAGGTCTCGTCAGACCATGCAAAAATACTTCCATCTTAAACCTTAAATCCGACTCTTCCAAATAGAATCACAAACTTCAATCCAAAGATAAATCACGTTTAAATCGACTATGAATCCCACTCCTCACTTGCTTTTAAAAAGTGAACTATATATCATCTTCAAAATTTGAAGAAAAACAAAACCAAACTTTAATTCAAAACTCTGAATTGACTCGCAAGTCCACGGTTCAATGGTTCTAAATAGCGAACATTCTCAAAATGTAATATTCAAAATTTGTCCTATCTCTTCAATCTAAACTTCACTTCTGCCAAAACAAAACTCAAAATTCGTAACAGTGGTTACGCAAAACTTGGTTCAAAAAACCACATTATCGAACCATATAAAGATGGCAACTGTCTTCACCAAATTCGTCAGTATAAATGTTGATCAAAAACCAGGTTTCACAATAAATATAATTTTAAATGGGCCCACCATGGTTTGCGCGTTTCGCGATACCGGTATGACTCAAGCGTCCGGACGATGAGATCTTGGTCACTTGGTCACGTGAGGTCCTGCCGTCTGTGATCGGCGCTCCCCGGTACTTGGGTCCCACAGGCTCAGAGATCCACTCGGGTCAGTCTATCGCCATGCATCAACAGCTCCGGTCAATAGGAGTTTGGAGGCCGCTGCTCCGTATTAAAGACTAGGACACATGCGGTCAACCACTCAGCTCGGCCGTCATCTACGGCCGGAAACCTGGCCCACGAGCCATCTGTAATTATTTGTAAAATACATCTCTCTAATATTTCGAAACTAAGAATTATCAGGAATATCGTATCTGATTAATACATTCGAATCAACTTCCTTTGATCCAAAACGACGTCAAAGCAAAAATGTATAATTCTAAAGACGTCAAACCAATCAATCAGAGCGCCGGTACGGTAACCCGGAGTTTGCAGGTTCGAATCCCGCTCCTGCCAGTTTCTTTGTTCACTTTGAAAATGTAATTCTAAAGACATTAGAATACTACCAAATTGTCATTTTTCAAATTTAGAAGAAAATAACTATTCCAATAATTCCAATAAAATAAACAGTGAAACAATTAAATCGATTAATCGGAAACAACTGACAATCATCAAGGATTTCCAATCAAAATTCAAATGCTGACGTTATCGGTCAAAAATCACACTTAAATCTTACGTAATAATAATTTTGGCAATACTCACGGTATTAGCAGGCAAACTTGCCTCAAAACCCCTGTTTTTCCAGCAGGCGAAATCTGACGGTTGGTCTCGCAACAGCTGAAGCAGATTTTTAATTTTGCGAGTATCTCCCATCAAGCAACGCGCCCTGTCCACGATTCACTAAGCACAACCATACGTCATTCACTTTCACTCACTCGTGTATACCATGGCTCAACGAACAACAAAGGAGACTGTGTGTACGTATGGTTTATTCAAGCGTAAACATACAAAGCACGCTTTCCTTGGTCTGGGAAAGCAGACCAAAGAAACACACTTATCGAATAACAATGTCAGGAATATAATATGGGAATAAACAAATTATTTACAACGTGACATCAGGCCTGACACCTAGCGAGACGTATCGCAGGGTATATCAATACTCCATGATTCCGAGATTGAATTTTTCTTGGATCTTTCCCAACGGAGCGGATCTAGCCATTGCTCGGGCAAGAAATGCAAACAGAAGCATCAGGTGTCCTCCTTTGGGGATTCTCCTTGGGGGATTCCCCCCGTGAGTTGACAACTCGGAAGATGTAGGCCTATTAGTTATGTCCCCAGCTGAATTTATGAAGGCTTTTCAATCGATCAGCTCTCCGTTGTCTGCCCTCTCTCAACAACAGTTGCGGCCGGCAGCGGCTCCCGCGGTGGAACCCCCAGCGTCCACCTTTCCTGATCCGGACTCCGACCTGGCTATTCCGGGACCAAGCGGGATTGTGCCGATCGTCGCCGGGCCTCTGGTTCCCCCTGACGCTACGGACGCCTGTTCCGATGTACCTCCTACTCTGGGCCACGGTCGCCCCCTTCTGACAATCCCGATGCAGATGAAATTGGTGTTCGCGGTTCTCCTTCGCATGATACATGCTCCGAGGACGAAGAGATCACGGATCCAGGCGGACTATCCTCGTTTGAAACCCAGCTGAGATTGATTCAACGGGATATGGTCCGCGTATTGAAGTTCCCAGAGGATAGGGAACCGGATGAGGCAACTGGCCGTCGTTCATTCAAACGGCAGACTGGCATGGTGGAATCCCGACACCCAGCCTTCCCAACTATGCCATTGGACTGTCTGTGCGTGGATCGCATCAACCGCATGGCCTCCCTCAAGAATTGGATCCCGTATAAAATACCCCTCGAGGGCGGCGGCCTACTTCCAGTTTCCAGTCAAGGACTGTTCAGATTTCTTGACGGTCCCCCTTATTCCCACCATGGCACAGGATAAATTGGCTGGCGATAGCGGCAAGGCAGGAACTATACTGAACAGCAAAAGAAACGTCGTGATTTTAAATCGTTGACATAGTCCTAACTCGAACACAAAAGTTTTACATGTATCGTTTTCGGGAAATATGCAGTCTAACATCATTCTGAATCATGACTGTGCCTGGAAATCATATAGGGGGATGGAATGCGACTTGAATGGTTTTCAAAGAATCCGGTATGTAAACGGCCATGGTGGGTAGGTGCAAACATGGTTTGGGGAGGTATTGGCTTTCATCAGAAAGTTGGACCTGTGGTCTTTCAGAACATCGGTCCAGGTAGAGGTCATGGGGTCACGACTGTCCGGTACATCGATCAAGTTGTGAGACCTCACGTTGTGCCGTATTTCGCACGCCACCAGAATCATGTCTTCCAGCATGACAACGCCCGTGCCCACACTGCCCGAGCAACCAGGGATTTTCTCCAGCAGTTCAACATCAGTAACATGCTTTGGCCTGCCCTCAGTCCGGATTTGAACCCCATAGAACCTTCTTGTGAGACGAGATCCAAAGACGACTTAATGAAGTGCGCCCAAGGCTGACAACTGCAGCTGAACTGAGTGCAGATTTCCTGAGGGTATGGGCACAGATCCCAATGGCCTTTATCAACCGCCTTGTTCACTCCATGTACAGGAGTTGTGTATATGTGGTCATCTCTCATTGTGGCCACACAAGGTATTGATATGCACACACTCGAACGTGACCATCACGTGATCAGCACCAAAGGCGATGATGTCAGAAAGGAAATGACTTACTCAGATATCCCCAGTCATATTTGTGTTGGCCCTACGTTACAAAATATATCTGTTGGTATCTTGTATTCATACGACGTTTCTTTTGCTGTTCAGTATATTAGGCTATCTTTGCGGACAAAGAGAAAGCCAAGTTCGAAGATAGCATTAGGAAAATTGATGGGAAGAGATCACCTCCGACGCATGGGTGCTTTCTACAGTCAACCATACCGGTTACTGTCGGATACCCACGTTCACGAAACGCCGGTTCCGGTCAATCTGGACAAACTTCTGGCTCTGGAAACGGAGATCTCCTCCCTAGTCGGGAAGAGAGCCATCCAACCCGTTTCTCTGGCAGATCAGTTCAACGGGTTCCTTTCTTCCTTCTTTCTAACTCCAAACAAAGGGATGGGCGAGTGGCGGCCGATTCTCAATCTGCTGAAACCACTCAACCAGTTTATCAAACCCAGGCATTTCCGAATGGAACTCTCAGGGTTACTCTGGATTCTCTGCCAACGCCAGCGTGGACCACGTCTCTGGATCTCACGGACGCATATCTCCACGTTCCCGTCCATCCAACGCACTCCCGTAAGCTGCGCTTCCTGTACCGGGGCGTACTTTCGAGTTTACGGCCCTTCCCTTCGGTCTGTCGACCTCACCGAGGGTATTTACAAGGGTAACATATGCTGGGAACCAGGTGGGGTCCGCCTGGTCCCTAAGGCTACCTTCTTGACGAAAAATCAAAACTTGGGTTTCACCCCCACCTAATACTTTCGTTCCAGAAATTGTCGATCTCCTCAGTTCCCTCAGACAGACTATGGTGCCCGGTGCAAATCCCTTAAGTGTATCTGGCATGCACTAAACCGCTGAGGGGGCGTGCACTCAGTTATTCATCACTAAGGCACCCCACATCGTCCGGCTTTGAAGGGACACCATTGCGCGCTGGATAGTTTCGGCTGTCAAGCTCGCAAATCCGGACTGGCCATCCAAAGCGGATGCTTCCATCCAAGAACTCGTCCGGGCGCATGATGTTTGCACCATTGCAACGTAGTGGGTAATTTTTTTGGGGGGAGTCCCTATCTCAGAGATCTCGCAGGCAGCATGCTGGAAGTCACCCTCGACTTTCACCTCTTGCTAACTGCATGACGTGCCATAGTAGAGGCATACTGGGAAGGCAGTTCTTACACCTACCCAGTCTTCCTCCAGGAGCCCTACCCAGCTAAATGGTTCTTCCCGGCGTCGCCAGGAGCCCATTTAAGGTGGGTATAGAGAATTTGTTGTTTAGTTAGGCGTGTCGCCTACCCAGCCACCAATTCACTGTGCTATTCTATCCATAAGTAGTGGCTATTTGGGTAAGTGAAGTTGGCAAAGGGTCTTCGCAAATTTTCACCTTAAAATAATACAAAATAGCAAAGGCGAAAACTTAATGAAGATTATGACCAAAATTACCACCAAAAAAAAGAAGTTTTTTAAGGACGTCATTGTCATCATCGTCATTGTATAATCATTGTCATTAAAATACCAAACGACTTTGGCCCTCAAAACTCTTCAAGATTTTCGGGAAGAGATGACCCTAATAGATACTGAAAGATTTATTTAAATTACTCTTCCGAATATCATTTTAGAGTGGCTTAATGGGTGCGGGGGAATTGTGTCATGCCCTCCCCAAGGCCTTCCCCCTTCACCAGTGTGCTCCTCTATCCTACCCCCATCCCCCTTAGACATTCGGGAGAAAGAAAAACGTTTTTTATTGTTAAAACTCATTAACTGCTTCCACAGCAACAACAAATCGGGGTAAGAACTTTATGGAATTAGCCGTAAAAGGGTAACTTTTTTTACAGAAATGTAAACTTTCCCCACCAAAATAGCATAAAACCAAATGATTTAGGAAAGTTATTTTATCTGGCTGCAAAATAATATCAATCCGGTTACTAACATCAGTTTGATTAAAATATGGCAAGAAATGGGTTTGTGATCGAGTAAAATATAAGTAACAACTTTGAATTTTACGTGACATATGCTATTGCCCATATTGGAATCTGACCAACTTGGGCATCAGTAATCGGGTAATAGCACAATCGCGTACAGAAATCGGCATTTTTAAGAGCTTAAAAATCACATTTCCCCAAGGAAAAAATTAGTTGAATTTTGTGTGTGTGTTCATGGCAACCATATAAAGGTTTCTGAGTAAAAATTCGGTTGTTAACTAAAATGTCAGGGTTGGGAATTTTTCGTGTCAATTCTTACTGGACTATAGACTAAGTTAATAGTAGTCGCAATCATCCTGTGAAATGATGGCACCAGGTGTGCTGTCGTCAAGAAAAGTGGAAATTTATATCGTTTTCCAACGATTTCCGGCCGGCAATCGGAAAACTGCCCTGTAGCCCTTAGTCACAAGGCGCGCATGGCTATACCTGGACGAGTGGCGCGCCCCTGGACATGATGGCATCTCATTTTTTCGCCATCCAACAACGCAAAACTTTGAACGTCAGTGTAACGATGTTTCCTATAAAATACTGACCCCCCAAATCCCCCAAATCCCCCAAATCCACCCATTTCTGAAAATTGCAACAATGACCAATCATGTACACTACATTTAAGATGGTTGCGTCACTGCACAGCATGATGGGTAGGCCCCGAGAGGGCGCCTGAGCCTGGCTGGATAAATATGCATAAGTAGTGGCTCGTCCCATGTGGGGGATGATTTTACACTCTGCTCATTCATGCATAACAGTAGGTATGACCGACCGATCCTCCGTCTCGATTTTTCCTATTTTACTGCCTTTATGAATACAACATTGTCACTCCCTCTTCATGACAACACACACTTCAATACACAAAGACATGGAAGGACTTCGGTTTAAAATCTTTTATTTCATTCCTTCAAGAAACGGGAAGTGATCACATTACAAGTATTGCACTTGTGTCATATCAGTTCTGTAATTGAGATTTTTCCACCAAACAAGACAATGACTCCTTGCAAACTTCAATTAAACAAATGTGAATGGGTTGATATTATGGGTATACTGGCATATTATATTGATTCCGTACACTGAACAAATTGTTTGCTGCCAAACATATGCAACCCAAATAAAACCGATAAGATTTCATTTACACACAATCTTCCCTCAACAGTTGGGCTGCTTTATTTTTCTCATGGCAATGTTCTTTTACCAGACAATAATATACAGCTCTGGAAGAAATTTTGTTGGAAGTATCAATCCTTGCAACTTCATTTAAAAATGATTGTACAACAATGATTTTGCTGTTCACCATTTCCCCCAGTACTAAGACATACCCAGGTAGTCCTGTAGACACCTACAGAGTGACAGTGATAAAAATGTGGGTCGTCCAATAATTTTATCCAGAGCAGTAAAGCCCTACTTTCATTCAACATCCTTTTCACCAGAATAACGCTCACACAAACAGCAACAGTTTCTTCTGTAAATCTTTTGCAGCACAAATGCAACAAGCGTTCAATTGCTCCAAAAGTACTTAAATTAATAAACAAAAATATGTAGGAGCTAATTTTGGGCAGTTTAAAAAAAGACGACATCTGTATCTGATCTTTAGAATATGAAGAAGAAAACTAAACTTTGGATATCTGCTTACAGCTACAAATGAAAAACAAACATTATGGGAAGATGTATACTTTCACTATTCAAACCACAATATAATGTACGCAATACACATCATACAATGTAATGTGGCAATAATTTAAGCTTAGCGAAACTAACTATTCCATTCTGACTTAGGCAAGGAAGCACCCCCCACCAACAATATTTGACCCTTCTTTCTCAAAATGCTGCAGTAAGACCACATTGCATGTCCCTACCCTAAATATGAGCAGTACATTGGACACCCAGCACCCTCAGATAAGGGTTGTTTCTTGACAGCGCATCATCCCCCCCCCCCCCCCCCCCCTGCAAAAACTTGACAAAACACTTGTCTATTCAACAAAGTAAATTTTTGCATGATTTCAAGTTTTCAAACCAAATTTACAAAAAGGAAAAAAGCATCTAACTCTTAACAAGGTGATCTGTTGATCACACGTATCGCCCTTTTGGTAATTGCATCTAAGGGGGTTTTCGAAACGCTGGCTTCGGCTTGGCTTCGGCTTCGTCTCCGACTTCTGAATAACTGAGAAGCAAACCAAATGTAAATATTCTAAATGTTGGTACATGTTCTGCTTCAGGAACATTCATTCAGTTGATTATGAAAGTAAAAATTAGAATACTTACATTTTGTTTGCTTCTCAGATATTCAGAAATCGGATACGAAGCCGAAGCCAAGCCGAAGCCAGCGTTTCGAAAACCCCCTAAGTTTCAACTAAAGCCTATTTGACATTTTAAGCCTATTGTACCACTTGACCTGAAATGACCTTTGACATTGATATGTGACCTTTAACAGTAACATCACATAAATGTTTCCATGTTGCAACTTTGGCTCAAGTTTGATTGCAATTGGACTTGAACTTTTCAGATGAGAGCAATTTTAGTGTCAGCCTATTTTATAACTTGACCTCAAATGACCTTTGACCTCAGTAAGTGACCATTCACATCACCATCATATGACAATAACAATGCACCTATGACAAAAGTTTGATTGGAATTGGACTTAACCTTTTCATACAAGACCCAGTTTTTCCCGAAACTAACCAAAATGCCACATACATACCAACATACCAATGACCTCTGACCTCAGCATGCCGAGGAAGAATTGCATCTTCCTACCCAAAGGGCACTGCATAGAAGTTTCATCAAAATCCATGAGTGCATAGAATGTTAAAACTTTCTAAAAAAAAACCTAAAAATGTAACATACATACGGAGCTACGTTCATACAGAATCTAGGACTGGTAAGTATCCCCCTAAATTATTCATTTAGGCGACACAAATATAATAAAATTATTAGAGTGCACAGGGCTAATAAAACGTTCCCTACCAACACTAGTGACTAGTCCCATATATTGTATATTTGAGGGCGGGAACCATTTAAGGTATGTGACCAACACGCAAGCCACTCAGAACTTGTGCCTTCTCACATGCGTGCTTGCAATAAATGGTGAAAAAATGCGATGCAAAACTATGCCTTTTAAAAATCTTTTTACTAAGTTTTTGATAGACAGGCATTTAGAATGAGAATAAAATGTGTACGACCCAATCTTGACCAATCAATAATGAACTTATAGGGTCAGGATTGTGGCTTCAGCTTGATTCATTAACAGCTATAAAACAATGTCTTGGTCATCAGTGACACGGTAAAGATTAAGCTTTTACTCTTTTCTCCTTTATACATACTGTATACATGGTAAAGATAGTACAGTTCAGAACTTACTGAACAGCGTTGTTAGCATGAAAAAAAGTTTGCTGTTAAACATTATCATTTTATATTGTGTGTTATCTATAGAAGCTGTTGGGCCAAACAGAGTGGTACTTCAGGATATTTACTGCCTGTGACATGGAACTGAAAACTGACAACTACTTTTGACTGAAATGTTGAACACCCAAAACATGAAAATCTTAGGCAGAAACTGACCTTTGGTTCAAGGTCAATTTTTGTTCTGAGCAATTTTCATTAATTATAACATTACGATTGTTTCCCTTGACGAAACTTGAAAATGGTAAAAAACCATTCCATACGAAAATATCTAAGAACCCGAACCTTTAAAGGTAGCTAGAAAGGTTAAACATGTATATTTACTTTAAAATATCACATAACTGGTAATCATATACCTGGCCAGTTTTTCATCATTTAATGCAATGGTTATTGTAACCAATATTCAATTACAGTATATTGTATGTTTGAATTTTCAATTTACACAAAGAAATCAAGACCATTTCTTAATCCATTTTGTTATGGCATATCAATGGTCCGGACATTCTTTAGGTGTTGTACTGTACAGCCTAGAGCTCTTGGGCTCATAATCCTACTTGTGACGATGAACACAAAGCACACAGTGACTGACACATACGATGTACCAAATTGCATAGTCTCAACACAGTCAGTGTAGAATTCAGCAACTTCATGTTTTTCAACTTGTAGGTTGTGCAATTTACACTGTGAAAGTGAGGGGAGACAAGTTTTGTCAGCAACTGGAACTCTTTTTTTGTTGGTCATTGTTTTAACTGTGTTCAAAGTGAACAATGAAAACTGGCAGGAACAGGATTGGAACCAACCACCTCCGGGTTACAGTACCAGTGCTCTACCAACTCGGCTTTCTTGCCCTTTGTTGGCAGTCTCCTACTTTGTCGGTGTTTGTTTAAGGCGTGCTAATGAGAAGTCTCCAACCCATAATGTTGTGTAGCCAGGGATGATGGATTTATGACTTCTGACTCGTGTCCTGCTAAACAAAGATACTGACAAATTAGGAAGACATGTTAGTTGGTAAAGCACTGGTATGGTATCCTGGAAACCGCAGGTTCAAATCCCACTCCTGCCAGTTCATGCAGTTGTTCACTCTGCAAATTGATTAAAAATACAAAGTCAGTTACCCTTGTAGGATGTTTGAGGATAATTTGCTGTTCATCAATTAACATTGTATAAATTAATTGATTTATTAATTGATTGTTAGTGCAAATGATGGACCAATTTAGTTTATTCATTCAGTTTATTTGATTGACTGATTAATATTTTTGGGAGGGGGTGGGGTCGGCATTTAATAAATCCAAATATCAAATGATCAGACTTTCTACAATTATGCATTTGACATGATTTGGCTCCAAATACATGTAAATGTACACAACTAAGGTGTCTTGTCAACTCACCTCATCCACCTTATATACCACAGTAACATTATTCTGCTTGTGAACAATGTTCACCGAGTGGTTAAGTTGCTTTTTATTTAAGCTATAAAACATGTAATAACTACATCTTAAATTAATACTTTCATTTCTTTCCTTGTTTTAAGTAGCTTCCGAGCTGTTAATTCATAATTTTTCTTATTTTTCAGGTCTGAAAAGAAAATTGAAGATAAACCTTAATACATTTTACTCTATCAAGGAGAGTACATACAGGCCTAATTGTAGCTCATTTACATGTACCTTCAAGATATCACCACAATAACAACACCTTGAATTCACACTAACCAGCCTGAATGACCGGAGTGCAGAGAGTAGTTTCGCAGTTGTTATAAATGTTAACACGCTCTGCGGGTTACTTTAACCGCAGAGCCTTTTTTCTGTGATTCGCCAGCTAAAGAATGAACACAAATATTTCACAAACAATATTTCATTGATGTATTTACTCGAATCAGTCTGCCAGTTGCCGAATGTCGGAACTATTGAACAAGCACTATCAAAATTGCAAAGCTATAGAGCAAGCAGTAGCCAGAATAATACATGTCATATGAGTCAATTAACATTTGTTTTTAATGTTTAATTTTTATATGTTTGTTTTTTTAAGTTCTTGTCCCCATAAATGAAACTCATTTGTAAAATAGGGACGATAAATAATACAGTCCACCACCAAGCAGTTGCACTGCAGAAGCCATTTTCAAGCTGTGCAATTGACAAGTTACTCCTACCACCTCATTCCAAGGGTATTTCTCAGGATATTTCGAGACTGAATACTGAATAGTATTTGGCAGCCTGGTAAATACAACCAATAACCGTCTGTTGAAAATGTCAAACTATAAATGTTTGCTCATATCATACATGTAGTACCAGTTATGTTCCCTTCATGCAACACGACACACTGTTTAGATGGACGTGTCAATTTTGTAACTGGAAAACAATCTTGGTGGTGTGTACCAGGGATATAGTCGAGTCCATCACAAGTCCCTGCAAGTCCATCACAAGCCCTCCTGTCCCAATTCCAATCAAAAGCTACATGTATTCAAATGAGTTTTGACAAAGGCATTCCTTGGTCATTGTTCATCCAGTTACTTGTGACCGGCTTTATGAAAGGACTTCTGACTGGGCTTGCGAAAGGACTTGTGAAAGGACTTGCAGGGACTCGACTACAACCCTGGTGTGTACGTTAGATAAACTAACCAAAATTTCTAGGATGATTTGATACAGCTTGCTGTCAATTTTTGGTCATCCATTATGTTAACATAATGCTTTCCTATATGCTTAAATCCCTAATTGCAGAAACATCCATCCCTCTCATATCATTTGTAATCTATCCTATCCAAAATGTGTACTCTTTAAAGATGCACTTTAATCAGTTCTACAATTGTTATAGCAAATTCACACAAACTAAAGGCCAATAGGGTTTTTGACAGGCAATACACCTTACAAGGTTTCACTGCTTGCTGTTTGGCATGCAGTACAGGTATAGAGTACCGAAGTCCGACGTCAGTTGGCACGACAACTGGCTCCAAACTAATTGAGATTTTGACTGTTCCTTTGTTAACAGCCAGTCATGCAAACACATTGACACACAAAAAAAGTATTCTAGTTCCAAACATTGCATTGACGTCATCGCTTCGGTACTCTATACACATGTATATGCTATATTCCTAGTATCCTTTGGACAACTCAATGAAGATCAAAACACTGGTCTTAAAACTAACCAGTCTAATTAAGGTACAACACAGTGATGTCTTGACTCTGGGTTTGAATCTGAAGCAAAACGTGGAAGCAAAGTCCACTTGAGTTCAAAACTGGGAAAACTGATTCAAACTTGACTTGAGCCCATGCCCCTGCACTCCAGAATAATTTCCTAAAGGTAGTATATAGGCTTGGGCGAATCCAACATTTTTGGAATCGATTCCGATTCCATCTGAGAATCGCGATTCTATTCGGAATCGATTCCGAAAATAAACAAAAAGTAAACAAGCACGAAAAATGCCAATAACGAGGAAATTAACTTATAAGGGGTAATTAGAAGGTAATGTGTCATTAAATATTCATATTGCAGTCACGTTTGGGCACGGAACACAAATAAATAAATAAATAAATAAATAATGTTTGACATTTAATTTTTTCCATTTTCAAAAGTAAACAAAGAAACTGGCAGGAGCAGGATTCGAACCTGCGACCTCCGGAATACTGTACCAGCACTCTACCAACTGAGCTATCTTGCCCTATGTTGGCGGTCTCCCAAATTGTCAGTATCTTTGTTCGGGTGGGCGCCAGTCAGAAGTCATAAACCCAGAATGCCGTATAGCCAGGGATCACACCCAATTTGTTTACGATACAACCTGGAAAGCGACATAGTGGGGATCACTCAATGAGGATACGACTTTTTAACTTATAATTCGTCAAACAATCTATAAGGGGAACTGACTAGGTAAATTTGAATACATTTTCAAAGTGAACAAAGAAACTGGCAGGAGCAGGATTCGAACCTGCGACCCCTGGAATGCCCTATTTAATTTTGTTTTCAACGGAAAACTTGCAAAATCAAAATCAAACCTCACCTTTGCGGCGCTATCAACAGAAAAACAGTTGAAAACTGAGGAGGGTACGCTGAAAAAAACCTAGCATTTCCATCAAAATAGTCGCTGATATGTGCTTTTTCTTAGTTCCATTTGTTTATTTTGTTTATGTGTAAGATTTTGCAGCGTAATAATCATTTTGGAATACATCGAAATTCACCATGGCATGTGCCTTCATTTTGGATGCATGAGTCACGTAATCGCTGCTGTGATCGCTGGTAAACGAAATTACCACTGCATTCCCAATCGCCCGCAAAGTAGCAGGTAGTAAGTACATGTCATTCATAAAAACAGGGTGGTCTACCGCTCTAAACTTTTTGAAGAACAGGGGGTAGCTGAAAAGTTGCAACATTGAAAAATTCATAGCGACAAAATTTAGAGGAACATTTTGAATATTTTTTTGTAATTTTACAGATCTTTTGCCGAACATGTCTAAACACATGTCTGAACATTTTACAAGATAATGTCAGTCAAACCACGCCTCTTAACAACATGTGAGCTGTATATATATACCATGTACGTATAAAACATCACGTGAAGGGGTCGTGGGAAGTGGAAAATGAGACCAACTTGCCAATCAAAAGACTGAGTATCAGACGTTGCATGCATTGCATTGCATATCAACGTCTGATATATGCGGACATGGTAATTTTTGCGACCCCGCGCGCCAGCCAATCGGAGTGGACTTTGCAAACTTGTGACGTCATTTCGATCAGATATGTGGACGAAGGTACTGATTTGTTGGTGGGTGTCAGCTGACCCCGTTTCTCTGAATTCATGACGGGGCGTATGTGTAGCATGCGATGGCAGTTATTAAATAATTCAAATGCCGCCGCGTGTGTCACGTGCTCCCCCAGCACGCGCACGCGCACGCACACGCGGTACGCAGTACTATACTACGCAGAGTACAACATGATTCCGTGCGAGTGCAGAAATGTTTACATTTCTCAAAGATATGCATATCCGGGGCGCGTTACGCAGCCGGGTAGCAGCGCGCGCCTTGATCAGTGGTTTCCCGAAGGTCCAAAAAACGAGCAGGCTGATTGGTCAAAATCTAGAGGTCAAGAGGCGGATGTCTTGCATAATTAATCGCCAGATCTGCACACTTATTATAGACGCCCGTCGCGTTGCACGAGCAGCTACATGTATTCCATAGACTAACCAATCAAATGACGGTACGGTCTTTCAGTCAGCACATGCTTAACCACAAGGGAATTCCCCAAGATGAGAAATAGCTTGCTTAAGTTTCCCACAAGTGATCGCAAGATTTCCCCACGCTGCTCAAGCTCATCTGCGTTGTTTACAACTGTTTTTTTAAGGTATTAAATGCTTTTATAGCAATTATTTTTTATCTGGAACTTTCCAGTTAATATTTGCGATATTTAATCCTGCGGTTCATCGCTACTTGTTGGCCGATTTTTGATGCGTGATAGGGAAAGAATATTCCGAAACAAACTTTTTGAAAGATGGTTCTGAAAGTTCTCAATTTCTTTAAAGGAATTTTATGAAAACCTTTACAATTTTCGGGACATGCATACAGTTGCCAATCTCCGTTAATATTCCTGAGATGATACGAAACCTGATTCGTATAAACAAATGAAATGTTACGTCAGAGAAATCGCGGCAGGCAGGCGGAAAGCCACGTGGCCGTGGACTAAAAATGCGCTGCGCCGGCTGCATTTGTGTTCCACAAACAAAAAAGCTCACTTTGTGATATTTAATATCCCGTGGGGCTGTTAAAGAACGGCTTCATCAGTTTGTCTTTGATTCACTGCATGCTTTTGAAATGGTTCAGGGTTCTTTTTGAAGAATAAGACTTATTCAAAGGCATGTTGGAGTTGGCCAGTCTTCAAAATCGTCGCGCGAGGACTGGAATCGAAGCTCAGGGGATTGGAATCAAAGCTCAGAGAATCGATTCCTCAAAAAGGTGGAATCGTGATGCAGAATTCGAGTTTGGAATCGCTTCTTATCGATTCCGGCGTGGAATCGCCCAAGCCTAGTAGTATACATCATTTGCAAAGGTAAACAAACAAAAAAACTACTGAATTAATACGAAATACCGTACTAGACTAAGTAAATAGCAGTCTCAAGCATCCTGTGAAATCATGGAACCTGGTGTGCTGTCGTTTTCAAGAAAAGTGGAAATTTATATCGTTTTCCAACGATTGTTGGCCAACAATCATTGGAAATAGTCTAGTTGCCCGACCAGAAAATTCCCTGACTCTATAAATTGCTCCGTTTTGTCTAAAGTAAGGTCAGGGAATCAGACTACTAGAACGGAATTTTTGTCCTGTTTTCCCAGCATCTATGCACACAAAACTTTATAAACAGGTCAGTGTTACAGTATTTGCTAGCACGCTATAAAATACTATCCCCCAAATCCATTTATTTCTGACAATTACAGCAAGCAAATGTTGTATACTACCTTTAACATCTTTAATGGTCTTACATGCATGTCCAGACTCGGCAGAATCCAAACTCACTCAATCCTGGCATAATTCCAAGACCATTATGTTATTTAAAAAGTACTTTGGAATCCAGCATCAAGTCTAAGTCCAGCCAATTCCGAATTTCAGCTCCTTTTCTATTGTTTTGGACTCCTAGAAGACTCAAGTTCACATTTTCACTGTTTCGGCATCAGATTGGGATCTGGACCCGACAACACTGGTACAGGAAGCATCTGGAGTCTGGGATGGTTTTAGAAGATGTCCGGGCACCCTGGCCAATCCTGTTTGTCCTTGGAATCCCAGTATCTCTTGTTGTAGATGTATGTGATAGTCTTGGTCAGTGGGTCCATCTTTCTGTCAAACCAAACTGGCATGTAGCTATCACAGGGTTTGCCTGCAGAAGTATAAAATGGCATAGACAAAGACTTGAGACAAGGTTAGATTCATGTACTGTTCAGCACTCGTCAATGAAAGCTTAAACCCTTGAGTACGGTATTTTACGGGAGACATCAGGGTGCCGCGGCGGCTCTGGCAGCCAAGCGAACCGCTACAATGTGTCTGTGCAGTCAAGCGTAACATATACACAATAATCCAACAATGGATTGAAACTGCACAAACAGCGGCCAATGGCGTCATCCGGCCTGGTGGCACTGTTTAATCCAACAATGGATTGAAACTGCACAAACAGCGGCCTGGTGGCACTGTTTTTTTTGCGCCATATTCCGTCATCCGTACGCAAGGGGTTAAGTCACAGCAGTGAATATCTGAAAACAGTTGCAGACAGTGCATGAACCCATGATTACACAGGTTACAACATTGTATACGGTTACTATTTGAAGAAACAATGTTTCCTGCTTTCAAAGGTTCAATGGTCCAACAGTTTGCATGTAGTCACATGTACGTACAAAAACACAGGCACATCGGTAACCTCTCAAAGAGTAGCTGTTTACAATGTCACAGTCAACACTTTAAGCAGCTTCAGCAGTTTTTGTAACTGATTTGTGAGTTATATGAACTTTTCAAATCACTTTGAAGTTTTTTTTTTTATCGTTCTGATCAATTTTTGTACCATTTCTTTGGTCGATAAGACATCAAGTTGCACTTTTGTTGTGTACATGTGTGTACATTCACATTACATGTCAATGCAATGGACTTCTGCTTTACCTCTTGGGTTTTACTGTCAAGTCGTATTCAAAATTGTAAAACTGCATTAATTTTGGGACAGAACATTTTATTGCACGCAAAATTAATTAAATTTGTAATAGGAGAAAATAACAAGAAATAAAATTAATAATTGTTCTTAGTTACAACACTGTTCAAAAATCACGATGCTGAAAATGTGTGCAAGTAGTAATGGGTTAAATCCTACTCACTATTAACCCTTTGAAGCCAGATGACGTCTATAGGCGCAAAAAGAAATTACCACCAGGCTGGATGACGTCTATATACACGCAATCTCTATTTTCAATCCATTGATGGATTATAGCCCGTTCTCACTTGAACGATTTTCTACGCGAATGCCGTGCAACTACCAAATCGCACAGGGCGTACGGGAGTCGCACGGCGGTCTGTTAATGATTCGCACAGGTTGTAGGGGTGTTGTGTGTAATTCGGACGAGTCGCATGCCCGTGCGAGTTTTTTCAAATGTTGAAAATTTCCATACGGCTGTAGCACGGTTCGCATTGGTCGCATGGGGGTCGCACGGCAGTCGCACGGAGGTCTGATAGGTCGCACGGGAGTCTGAAGAGAGGCTGAGCCGTGCGACTCCTAGCAGACCCCATGCGACATCCATCAGACTGCCGTGCAACCTGTGCAAATCTCATGAGAGCTTGGTGCGACTGCCATCCGGTGCGACCCCATGCGAGCGCGGTGCTACTGCCGTCCAACCTGGGCAGATCTCACCAACAAACATATAAAAAGCGGCCTCAGCGGCCTGAAAATCATTCGCCACCTGATGTTCAAGCTGTCCACATCAAGATGGAAGACTACCAGAGAAGACAGAGAAGACTGAGAAACAAGGAAATTCATACGGAAATCGCACGGCTGTACGATTTATTTAGTCGCACCGCAGTTGTACACAAAATTATTCAACTGAGAACGGGCTATCATTGTGTATGTTACGCTTGGCTGCACAAGCCTCTTGTGTCCGTTTCGCTTGGCTGCACAGGCCGCCCCGGCACCCCGGCACCTCATTATACTTAAGGGGTTAAACAGGGTTAGTAAAAAAAATAGCCGAACCCAATTATTTTCCCATATTAAGAAACCCAGTGTACTTTATTCTATGAATGAACGTAAAAGCCCAATTAACAAGCTTTGGATTTTTATAAAAAAACTCATGTAATTGGTGACATTGACTTTTTAAATCCGGTTTGATGAGGTTTTCCACATCAACATGGCACGTCCAGCTCATTTTCAGAAAAGCAAAACAATCTTCCAAGATTTCAAAGACAAGACCGTCTGATCTCTCTTTTTCACTTCTTTTCCAAATGTCAATATAAAACTAATACACTTCAATGTGGAGTAATTCCGGATGATGTTTACAGGTCTCTGCTTAATGCCTATGCAATTACACTCTATAATTATACGTATTATAGGCACAACCATAACCAAAAAAAGGGTCCCTTGTAAGAATTGACCTATCGCCGTTTACGAGTTAACCACGCCCCTTAGACAACCCTATCATGCCTATGGGAATTTTGTGTGGTAATTTTGTTTGTCTCAGATTTTGCGCGTTGCACGTGGAATTATAATTGATGTGATTGGACAATAATTCACAAGCTGCGTAGACACAATTCGACCGCGATAGGTCAATTGCACATACAACTATTCTTTCACAACACTCTTAAAAACTGATATACATAGTGTACATGTAGGAAAATTTTTGCAGCAATACATGGGTCTACACTTGGGTTTGGTTATTTTGGACACGCCTTGGATTTGCACGCCTCTACCAGGTGAGACACGTTCTAGTACTTGCCTGAATCTGCAGCTGCTGCTGCCTCTGTTTCTCTCTTTCTCCTCGTTGCTCGTTGTTTCTCCTCCAGACGTAGCTTCTCCCTATTGGCATCATCCCATTGACCCTCCTCCATCAGACGCTGATCAGGTCGATTACGAGTGTCCGTTGGTGCTACGTCATGCTCTGGCTCATTCATAGCGATACAGAAACTGGTCATGTTGTACATGTTCTCGGCATTGGGTCTGTCGTACAGGTAAAAGCAATGGGAAGACTGGATTACTTACAGAACCAACCATAATAAATAGGGCTGTCCCGAATATACCTAAAGGGCCTGTCACACCTAGCCGATTTGGCTCGCCGGAGCTATACCAGAGCAAAAATTTGGCGATTTTCGGGGATCGGTACTAGTACGGCAGCGCAACGGTATCACATCGCTAAGAACGGTAGTACATCGTCAGGACATCGTCAGAACATCGACGAAAAATTTAGCAACGGCAGGCGACGATAGAAATTTTTGAACATGCTCAAAAATTTCTACCGCTGCGCTGCCGGAGCGATCAACGGGACTACAACGGGACTACAACGGGACTACAACGGGACTACAACGGCACTACAACGGCAGTACAACGGCAGTACAACGGCAGTACAACGGCAGTACTCCGGTATGGCCTCGTTAATGTCGGTAGAGCACCGGTAGCGGCCCGTAATGGATCGGCGGCTCTCCGGTGGCCTCAATGTGTACCGTACTGGTACCGATGTGATACCGTAGTACTACCGAATACCACCGAAGTATTACAGCAGCGCAACGGTATTACTCCGCTATAGCTCCGGTCAATGGTGGCACATCGGTAGAACAACGGCGGCGCATCGGTATAACATCGGCGGCGCATCGGTAACACTAAGGTGACAGAAAAGTGGTATTCGGTAGCACATCGGCTCTTATATCGGTAGGACAACGGTAGAACAACAGTATCACAACAGGAACGCCGGTACTACATCGGTATTGCTACGGCCAATTTTGATTTTTCAAGTGCTTTCTCGCCGGAGCTCCGTCGATTTTCTCGCCGTTGTTAATTGTGTGCTCCGGTTTAGTCCCGGCGAGGTACATCGGTAGTGTGTGACAGGCCCTTAATATTTGAATACCTTTTTGTCGGTTAAAATATTCGAGAAAAAACATACATAATAATAATATTCTTGTCTTGTCTTCTTTGGCTGTTAGTGTTATTCTGAGAAAAATATAAAATGTTGATCAGAATGTGCTAATCATCTTCTGGAGATGCCTTAAGAAAGCAAGAAAATGAAAGCTCGGTATTTTGATTGGAACTTTATACCAATCAACAGCTGCTTTGTAAAACCACAATGCGCCAAATTTGTATGAATCCACCATTATAAAAATGTACAATGCAACAATCGGACTTAAGCCCAAGTCACTGACTCGAGTAAACAACTCTGCCAAACTGGCTTATTGTTGTAATTTATCTGTCTTAGAATGGCAGCTGACAAGACTTCATTCAAATTCTGCTCAATAATGCCACATACTTACGGGAGAGGGTTTTTCTGCCATAATAGTTTGGGTGGAGCAGTCTGGTATAGTGGCTTGGCCCTACTGCCCTTGTCCATGGAGGTATGTAGAACCTTGGCATATTCCATCTTCTGGTCCCATGTCCCAGATATGATGTACTTGGCTGCACCGGAAGCATCCATTACCACACCAGTCACCTACCATTAAGATTAAGATTAAGACTAAGATTTTGTACCTCAAAACCACACCCTTTTTGGTCATGATGCCATCAGCAGTACAAAACACTGCTTGTTACATCTCTGATATCCAGAGCTATACAAAACTCACAGTGTGCAAGGCTCGGCAAGCAATGATTTTTACTGCCAATGAGGTACTTTTTGTAGGGTTGATTGATATTCACTGGTGATCAGTGTGTGTGAACTCAACCCTATATGCACTGATGATCAGTCAATCCTACAGTAACTTAAACACACACATAATTGACAATATAGTGATATCAGTTTAATTCATGTGGAGTATATTTTGGATTCAAGTCTGGTATACTTTTTGTCTTTTAAACCGTAACTCCCTAGGGTGTGCAGAAAATCATATTAAAATTGGAGGATTCAGGACTGTTAGGGTTACTAATCTGCTGCACATTAAACAGTGTCAAACGAGAATATGAAATGTTTTAGGACTCGTGCTGTGAGCTGAATGTAAGATTAAGATCAGTATACAAGTAGATGTAATATAATAATATACAGTACAAAATCCACGGGACCTCGCCAAAATGTTCATTGTATCATCAGATGCATTGGTTTCCAGCACCTTGTTGACGTTTTATAGACCTCATTGTACACACATTTAAACGTGTATAATGTCCAAATGTACCCTTACAATTAAAATTAAAAAAAACAAATAGCCCCTTAATGCTGCTTAATGTGTTGTTTATCCAAACAAAATGTTTAAAATAATATACTTTGTTGTTATGTTAGAAACAATTGTGAACTGTAATCCAAAATGAAATTGATAAATTGATGGGGACAACCAGACGACAGCAATTTGAAAAGTGAATCAACTTGAATCCCTTCATTGTTCAATCAACTTCCATATAAGTAGTCTCTCCAGTTAACTGACAACTGTGCAATCTTCAATAAGGATTGAAAAAGAAGGTTTTTCCTCTTGGAAAACAGGAAAACTGTATGCATTGATCACCCTGTAATGAAAATCGCCGATTGTCTGAAGAATATGCATATTGGAGGTTACACAGCACAGAATTGCCATGCAACCACTAGGGGAAGAAGGCGTTACCTTTCGTGGTGTGTCTCCAGAAAAATAGCTGTATGGTTTGTAGTTGATTCTGCAGCACTCTTTAGTAGTGTGGTTAAAAACTTCACATTCTCCACTCTGAGCAATAAAAAGGGAAAGTAGATAGTCAAGAACATATCAACTAGATACAAGACATACATGTAGTAGGAACACACTCGTGTCAGTAAGTCTTGATCAAAATATCTCCCAAAAGTCACTTTTTGGGTATTACATGGCACAAATAATTTGCTGTTTGATTTTACAATATGTGACCCGCTCCAGAAAAAGGTGATATATGTCGCGCTATGCATTTACGTGTAATGGCCCTTTCAACATTGAGAGGGTGAAATTTTTCGTGAAAAAATAATTTTGTTTTTTGTCTTTAATGACAACTTAAATATCTAAAGTTTCAGGTTTGTCGCACAACAATGTTGATTTCAGTGAATAAAGTGAAAAAAATCACCTTTTTAGAGTGCATTGTTCTATTGCATTGTATTATATCTAGCTATTTCAAAGCCTGTTTTCTCTGCTGTGCAATTTGAACTCCATAGAACTAATTATTATGCAAAAAACGCTATATTTCCAGAACAGAAAGGGCTTTGGAGCTCTATCATGTACCAAATGAAAGCTTACATTGCAGGCTTTCCAAACATACATAAAACTAATTTTTCATATTTTGCGACATAATATACCTTTTTCCAGAGCGGGTCACATACATGTATGCAATCTACATAAAAATGAAAAATGACACAGATTTCTCTCACCACTGAACTTCCTCTTTAATGAATGCTCTTTAATGAATACTATGTAATTAGTCTAATTAGCCAATTAAAGCATGACAAGCCCTGTAACTTGGTATTTTGACATATACACAAAGCCAACCAAATTATTGGGAAAAAAAACTAATTCAATAGAGTATAAACATACATAGAGTGTTACTTCATGGTGTGAGTGACAATATTATTTACGTTTGAAAGTACATGTAATTATATGATGCATTTCCGTAAAAGTGTTTAGAGTTGACAGTTTCTTTGGGGTGGTCCATTTTGGCATATTTTGGTTCTTGATCTTACTTCTTGAAATCCCTGTCATCAACCTAAGGTAATGGGAGAGTACTAAAGTCATGCAAAGATTTAAGCTGGTTCCAATGGACAGAGGAAACAGGAAACATTTGTGGCGCTCTCAATAGAAAACAATCTCTCATCGCGAAAAATAAATTATAGATTTATATACCATTGGAAAGAACACATCATAAGCTTTAAAATGATGAAAGAATTCTTAAAATCGGAGCAGTATTGATAATTTGATAAGTTTTGATAATTGTTGTTTTATTAGATGATCCAGCACTATTGTAGAAATCAAGCAATAAGGTTTGTCCTTCATTTCCGCACCGCTGAACAGCTCACGATGAGGGTTAGCCTTGGTATCTCCTAAAAGTGTCTTTCATTGGTTTATTTATGGAAATATCAGTTAGATCGGCCAATCAATGAAGAGTTTAGATCACAAGCTTTAGTTTGATACAAAGTTTGTTATGACTGCATTTAAAATGGTGAATCGAAAAATAACAAATCTTATGAAGAAAACTAAACACAAATCCTGGTGATTATCAGTGAGTTACCTCACTAAAATCTCCTTTTTAAACATCTTATTGTACTAAAATAAAAAAACAAAAACACATGATTTTATTTTACATAAACTAGCATTTTAAGCAATAAAGCAAAAATCGAAGGATTCGACTTCTGACTGGTCCCTTGTAAGATTGGCACATATGTAAGCCTTCTTCCAACCACCACATATTTAATACTATTACCATCCCCTGTTCCTAGGATATGTAACAAAAACATTTTTTAATTATAATATGTTAATTATTCCTTAGGCCTAAAGTCAACTGTTTTTTTTTCAAAAATGGGCAAAAGTCAATTTCATACAGACTGTACATCGGAGTGATGTGGCCTCATGGCTCAGTGTACCGGACTCAAGATCTTGGTTATATACTGCAGATTGTGGGTTTGACACTTGTGTCCTCGAGTAAGACACTTTGTCACAAGTTGCTTCTCTCCACCCAGGAGTAAAATGGGCACCTGTGGGGGCAGTGATGGTTATGTGTTTGATTTAGCCCATGTGCGCTTAACTTGCAGCCGGGGCTGTATACTCCCCAGGGAGCTGAGGTTTCAGGAGTGATTGTTGGGCCCAATGAACAGGGGTAATAATAATAATTGTAAATGCTGTGATTTAGTTTAACTGAAAGGAGCATTCTAAATGCCGGTTATAATTATTATTTATTATTATTATTAGCAGCATTTGAATAAAACTGTGCCAATAGAAATGTCCATGCACATGCAGGCATTAGCACGACTTGGCCATTGAACTATGAAACTAGCAATGAAACTAGCAAACAAATTCTGAGCACACTAGGCCTCTGAACATTTCTTTGTACAAATAATGCATTAACATCCTCCCTGCAAGCCACTAATATTTCCTGCCTTGTGAAGCCGAAGGCCACTGCTCCTTTTTACAGTCTCCCACTGCAGTGTTTTAGTACTCATACTCATACTCGAGTACAATATATGTACACATAAACAGTTTTTGGGCTGTTGGGTCAATTCCCAAAAGGAAACATTTCTGGCTCAATTACATGTGATGTACAATTTTTTGAGTAGGTTCATCACGTTGTGAAAAAGTAAATAAAAAATACCATGGAAATAAAGTGAAACAGTCAGTCTCCTGAACTGTTGGTATTTGGACTGTTGATGATGCAGGTACATTATAATAATGTTCAGAGCATTTTTGTTTCCTATCGTGTACTCAATACTCGGCCCATACTCGACTGTTTATGTACTCGTACTTGGCCTGTACTCGGACCCTAAACAAACTGACTCAAATTTTTGGCCCAGGACTCTATCATCAATGTACTCGGCGCTAAATGTACTCGGAGAACTTGGTACTCGGACTGTAGGACTCGACTCCAATACTATCCCACTGACTCATATCATTCTTAATATAGTCTTTGACAAATGGTTTTCCGAGTCTGAAATACACCTAGCATGAAAAAATCTCACCAGTAAACGCAGACATTTTTAACTCAAGGTTGGTGCTAAAACCAAAATGAAATCTCTAAGATACAGAGCAAAGAGAATTAAAATACGGTGAGTTTGATTGAACCAACAAGATTTCAGTTTACTGTTGAGGGTGTATTATACTGTTGAAGGAATGTGAGGGATGGGGTGTCATGCCAAACCTACCTGGTCAACCCAGAGTTTCCCAACGATGATGTTATGCACTGTGGAGGTGACCTTACGGTACGTATAGTGACTGCCAGATTGCCTGAACTGTACATGAATGATCCCTTGAGGGAAGACCTGTAGGTATTTGCCTCGGAATTTACTAGCGATGGTGATGTCTGTCCATAGAATCCAGTCTTTAGCTTCCACGTGGATGGCAGCCGCTGGAGGATGGTGACTCACCTACATGTATATACACACAGCAACAAAATGGGATCTTGTTTAACCCTAATTACCCCAAGCCTTGCATACAGCAGGTTTTGTCAAGTTTTGATGGGTTCAGTACTGCAGGGCCTTGGCGCCATTACTTTACATGGAGCTATGATGCCCTAATTTGTCCAAGTCCAAAGAATGTACAATAGGTATATTGCAGATTGTTGAATTTTGACAGGTTGAGGAAGCTTCCTAGTAAAAATGCCTAAGGGGTTAGTTTGGGTTAATACAGCTGTATTAAGAAATCATATAGCCTAAACAATTACCAAAATAAAACATGTTTGGCACCCTTGCTTTTTTTTAAAATGGAAATCAGGAGGCCCTTTTTTATCCTCTTTTCTTCCAGAAGATGTTGTAAGCGAGCGCACAGTATGTTGTGCAGACCATCTCTTACTGAGAAAGCTCACGCAGGCAGTGATAGTGGACTCCACCAAATTGATTTAAAACATGTAATAGATCAACTCAGAGTATTTTAATGGATTTGTTTGGATGAATTTGAAGAAAAACTAAAAAGCCATGTGGCTTTTATACACGAAGAGGGCAGAGTGTTAAATATGTTATATATTTTTACTTGGCTTAACGGTGAAAGGGTATGACATGTGGATGTACACAGTATAATTCAATCTGTAAATAAATGAAATAGAACTCCCTTCATATCAAAATTGTGATGCGATCAAGCAAAATCAGTCGGAACTCTGCAATCCTTGTTTTGAGATATGGGCCAAAATATGTTCGAAGCGGAAAAATCTAAATTGACATTTTTACAAAAACAGAAGGGAAAAACGTGGGTGTTGGTGTGAATATAGTGGAACAAAAAACCATATGATCATTAGTTCGGAAAAATTTAGCGGGAGGGTGGTGAGACTGAGGATACTTTTTCAGATCCTCTTGAGCTGGATGTTTCGCCCGCTGCCGTGCATACTTGGATTACATCATTTCGCAAGCTGCCATACTGGTGGTACTAGTATCGTGTTCCATTTTATGTCCGGTAGTGACGTGGGAACCAGCCAAATGCGTGCGGTCATCTCAAGGAATGTCGGTCAGCTTCTATTTCATGTCATGCGAAAGCTTACGAATGCTGTGGAGCATGTAATGATAAGAAACAATCGTTGCTGAGTGGGAATCTCAAACATTGCCAGGTTTTTTTGCGCTGTGTGAAAAGAGCTTAACTCAAAACAAGAGAAGTGTGGTTCTTGGAAGAACAGGATGTACATGTATAACATCCTGGATCAAACTTCACCAATCCACACTGGATCCTACTTTTGTCTATTTGAGGATTTCCTCTTTAGAGTCTAGGCATTCTCCTGATGATCGAAGCAAACTGACCGAAACGTCGAGTTAAAATCTCCGATTCTTAAAAAAAACATACTTCTCCAGTTTGAGTGAGTTACTTCACACAATGCATCTGTAAACATTTCTCTCTAGTTAAATCTCAGTAAATGGTAATAAATGTCCTTTTATCATTTATTTATTTTAAATTTGATTTTTATACTTGAATGACAGGTACCAATACAGGTACCGTGAGCAAAAAGTCACACAGTAAGCATGTCAGAGTTTGATCTTGCAGTAAACAACCAACTTGGGCTGAGATGGGTGAGTGTTTGTCCATACCTGCTCACACAGTGCTCTCCAACCTAAGTCTTCTGACCTATCAAACTCATAGGTCTCTCCCAGGAGTGGATTGAATGGTTTGGTGTTGCGGACTGCTGTGGATGCATAGGCACCAATGGTGAAGCCTGCCAGAAAGCACATCTCCTCTACCGTGGTCTTACAGTCAGCTGCCGAGTGTAGCATTGCAGTATACTCCAAGTCTTCAGCCAATCGCTGGATCATGGACAATGGCTCATTGAAGTTCACCTGTCAATAAAAGACGAGGGGACACGTTAGTGCACTGGAGTCCAGCTATGTTATTGAATGTTTCAAGTCCACACACCACTATATGTGGCACCAGCAAGCGAAATCAGACATAAGTTGGAAATTTTGAAAATTGAGATTTTCATTCCATAATGTAAGCTTTGTAATGATGTAACAATTACTGTTACATGTATATGATATTTTAGTTTTCGAATAGAGCCGTAAATTCAGCATTAAGAATGGAAAATAATAGTTTACACAATTTTTTTGGAGGTACACCAGACTAAAATGTCGAATTGTACATATTTAATGGTCTGAACACAAAAGCAAAGCAGGTATTTTGAAATAAATATTCTTTAACCCTAACCCCCAGGGTGTGTGGAAATTCGTACTGATATTGATGGATTCAGCAGTGTTAGGGTTTTAAGCTACAGTATTTTGCCAAAAACAGGAATCATGATATTTTTTTGATGATTTTCATATAAATTACAATTACTCAAAAATAGGTCAGGCGACTTATGTCCGATTTCCCTTGCGGAAGCCACATATGCTGTATCAGATTAACGCATAGACCGACAGGGCACCTGCCCAGGATCTACAGGTACATGTACCACAAAAATTAATGCCTGCCAAATTTTGTCGAATTGTGCAGTACAAGTGGGTTATGTATGCATACAAGAAGTTCTATGTATATGTAGACATTCACCACAGGTTTGCCAGTGCAATTGTAGGTCACGTTAAATTTACGTTCATGCACACAAGATGATGCATCCTACAAATGTACATAAATGCTCTATCGACTGCACTTAATACTATTTTTGCAAGTTCCGTAAACACTCCCGCTTCGGAGAATAGTTTCAATGTGAACAGAACTCTAACCCCTTCAGGTTTCTCTGAGCACCCTGATGAATCCCACAAAATCCAACAGAATCCAACAACAGAAAAACTTAGTATTACATGTACATTGAAAACCAATTTTTGCAACAATCATTTGACCGCAAAAAAATGAGCCAAGTATAAACAAAGTCCGAAATAAATAAATTACTGAAGTTGGTTGAGTTTACTGCTATTAAAGGTTATTAAAGCTGTGATCCGGTACATACATGTAGTTCATGCTTTATAACAATCACAGGCTTTACTACTGTCCAGAGAGGTCTAAAACAAAATTAACCCCAACTCCCTAGGGTGTGTGTAAAATCATATTAGAATTGTAAGATTCAGGATGTTAGAATTAATGAAAATCTGTTTGTATTTTCTGTAACTATTTCTTCAGTGATAACTATAAACCGCGTGTGTGATGATTGCGCGTCAAATTTCAGTCGCACGACCATCGCGCGACCTACAATAAACCAGCCTTAACCCCTGGAGTACGGGTGTTATAATGGGGTGCCAGGATCATGGGCGAGATGCCATGCCGGCTTGTGCAGCCACGCAAAATGGACACAAGAGGCTTTTGCAGCCAAGCGTAACACACACAATAACCCAACAATGGATTGAAAATGCAGAGACTGCGTGTATAGCCGTCATCCTGCCAGGTAGTAATTTTCTATAGACGTCTATAGACGTCAGCCGGATTTAAGAGGTTAACTCTGAAACACACCAACTCAAAAAAAACTATTTAACTATTGCCATTTCTCTGAAAAGACTGCATGCAGCACTTTACAGAGCTCTATCCAGTAAATCAATCATGACATCACACCGGTTCAAAGGATGTGCCCCAGACGCCAGTTTTGTGCAAGATGAATGGAGTCTTTTCCATTGGGAATCACAATTTCTGGTCGGAGTAGGAGTTTTCTCAGAAAATAAGCCTACTTTGTATGAAACTGTGGATGTGACAAAGTAATTTTAATGAAGATCTGGTTTCATTTTTATTTATAGAAAAAACATCTGCAGTATGGTTAACATTTAGTAACCTCCACAAAATTGCCTTTTTCGTTAAAGAAAAATTAAAAAAAAGTTATTTTTGAAATTATCCCCAAAAGGGCAATAACATAATTTGTTGGCAACCCGCATTCAAAGATAAACATTTAGTAATAAAATGGTTGGATATTACTGATCCTGGACCTACATGTATGCATACTATATACTCACTGGTACAGGTATTTTGGAGAGCTCTTTCCCAATGCAATTCTTAATGATACTCCACAAGTTGAGTCCAGCAGTGGGTTTGGTTGGTATGGTCTTCCTGCGTACTCTGCCACTCTTTTTAATAGAACTGGGCTTTAACCAATAGTCAGTGGACTGCAACAAATACATAAACAATAGTACACTTATTAACTTTTAAGTGCATGTACATGTAACAAACTCTGGTCCCATGTTTTTAAACTTAATGTCCATGTGCATGCGAAGATGCTCTTGACAAACAAAACAGTTTGCACATACAGTGTATATATTTTGGATAATTTCCTCCGATATTCATGACTGTTATTCATGACAAATATAGTGACAATTTGGGATACTGACAATTTGGGAGACCGCCAACATGGGGCAAGATAGCACAGTTGGTAGAGCACCGGTACGGTATTCCGGAGGTTGCAGGTTCGAATCCCGCTAATGCCAGTTTTCTTTGTTCACTGTGAAAAGTGAATGTGTTCAGCCATTTCCGTTATTGTGATTAACCCAGGATTCTCCACAAGGGGTTTTCGGGGATGGCCCGCCCTACTTTATACATTCTTTTCATCACCCTTTCGCCAAAATCCCACAAAAAAATGGGACAACCACCTTTTTAACATGCCCTACATTCACAAATTATCCTAACTTCATGTGAGGGTCTAATTGTCATTTTAACATAAAACGTACTTCGTGAACCCTCTAACAGACCACTTTGTCTGTAGGAAGTGATCTACAATCCCGGCCAAATCTCGTTGGGCCCCCGACCCCCCTGCCCCCGATCAATGTTGACTCTCATTGCATGGAGTGCGCTCCGGCTTGAAATTACAACATTGAGCGGGGGAGCGGGGGGCGCGGGGGAGGGTATGTTTATCATCACGTGGCCCAAGCATTTTGGCCGGGATTGTAGTGAATAATATCTACTCTTTTTTACCTTTTATGTACATATTACTAAAGCGTGGGCATTTAAGGCTTTAAGGATTGGCCAGCCATAGCACTTGTGTCCCTGAGGAAGATACTTTATCACAATTGCTTCTCTCTATCCAGGAGAAGAAATGGGTACCAGTGAGAGTTGGGAAATAGCCTGTGGTAGACTGGCATCCTGTTCATCAGGGGAATAGAAATACTTTCAATCATTTTGAAACTGGATATAAACGCTGGTCCAATAAGCCGTATTGGGTCAGGACAGACTTTAATTTTTACTCACATCTTTGCTACTGTGTTTGTCTTGCATGTTGTCATCGGGGATTGAATGCTCCCCTGGTCTGGTCTCTCCATCACTGCTAGCAACACTATTACCACTAATGTCACTGCCTGTCCGGCTACAATAACATGAGATATAGGGCTATGAGAAACAAATCAGCAACATAAACATCATGGACAGTGATGTACAAATGTAAGCCTGAATTGCATGAAGGAAATCATACCCACAAAGAGTGGAAACTTCCAATGAATTTTTAACTTTTGTCCCTAAGATGGAGCTTCATGCAGTAAACAATTTGACACTGGTGGTGGGGGTTTAATGAAACAAAAGGCTTTATTGTGGGCAACAGCATACATACTGTTTCATGAATATTCTCAATGTACTTTATACATGTACACACACATAACTAATGAAAAGGTTACATTTACCCGGACAAATACATGTACTGCTAAGGTCAGGAAAAACATGACCATTTCATAGTGTTGTAGTCGAAGCTTTCGAGACCGCGACCAAGACTTCCGAGACCAAGACCAAGACCACAACTTCCGAGACCAAGACCGAGACCAAACATGAATAAAAATGTATGGCGTTGAAGCTGATTTCCCTCATGGAGTTTGTGCCCTGCTTTAGATCAAATGTTCAAAAAGGCAATAATTTGTGCTAATGACTCATATGAAAGGCGAACATTGGGCATCATCTTAACCCCAAAAATCTAGGTGAAGTCAGCTTTAAGAAGGACCATTATCTTGAATTATGCAAGATATATATTTATTTGACATGGAAGGGCTGTCGTACTCGATCATATGACTAGGCCAATACTAAAAGCATGCATTATGTAAACATGGAGCAAGAATGTCGAATGCGTCTATCTATTTGCACACCTGTGCAATTAAGCGTGCTTGTCGTCAGAAGCCCACACGATGTGGACCAGTGAAATATATTCGAATATATTCGAATATAATCGAATATAATCGAGACCGAGACTAGCCCTCCCGAGACTTTGTTAGGAAGAGACCGAGACCAAGACCGAGACTTCAAAAAGGTCTTGAGACAAAGACCACGTCTTGAGACCTACGATGTGTACAACACTGTACCGTTTCTATGATCCATCTGAGAATAGAGAATAGAATGACAGAGTACTTGCAATCACTTCATCCAAACTGATTGCACACTTACATGAAACTTTGTAGGAGACGGTTGGACCCGGTCATCTCATTATGAATTCAGTCCCAAAATTCAATTGTGAAAACATATGTAATGTACATGTGGTGCATATGTAGCACTTCTACAAATATGTCTCCATGTGTGGACCACCTTGGAATGATCATCATACATGTACATGTACGTGTATCATGCAGGCTAGTATAAACCAAGTGCATGCACGCGGAATGCTTGACTATGTCCAAAAATGTTTGACTAGTTTACTTGAATATGCACATCATTAACATGCAGCCAGTTACTCGCGAAAAAGGTCTATATACCAATGAAAACTTAACTACATGTACTCACTGGTGACCTTTGACATTTGCAACGAGTTGAACAGACGTAAAGTCTTCCGTGGCATCATAAAATTCATTGTCTTCGTCATCGTCCTCTGCATCTGTTCCTGTGATGTACAAAAATACTACAGTGATGGGATCACTCTCTACAACATTTTAGGAAGTGAGTTTTCTCAGGCATCTCTAGCTTCATTTTCCTGATATTAAATAAATGTTCATAAAGGTTTGATATTGGCCTTCAATGCAAAACACTGATATCTGATGAACCTGTGACCTCTGGATTGCAGAACATGCACTAAAAAAATGACAACATTGGGAGACCACCAACACACATTAAGATAGCAGAGTCAGTACAGTGTTGGTACGGTAATCCAAAAGTTGCAGGTTCAAGTCCCACTCTAGTCAGTTTTCTTTGTTCACTTTCAACACTGATAAAAACTACATATTTTTTGTACCTCTGATAAAACTACATTTTTTTGTAAGTCACCGAATAAAGACACTGACAATTCTGGGAGAAAACCAACATATAGGGCAAGATACATGTAGCTCAGTTGGTAGAGCGCCGGAACGTTATTCTGGAGGTCGCAGGTTCAAATCCCGCTCCTGCTAGTTTTTTTGTACCCAGACAGTTTTCCTTGCAATTTATTTGATGATATGTAATTTATGACATCATGATGATAGCAATGGTGGCTTGTTATCTGAAAAAAACTCATCAAGGTCAGACTTGATAAACGCCTTTTCATATCTTGGCAATATCGTGGCCACAAAACACAGATATCACACATTCAAGCCATTATAAATTGGCAACCATGAGCATCATGACACCATTGTAACATGTAGGGGTGTGCATTTACGGGTATTAAAAGAACCGGGTACCTGATTGAACAAAATACGGGTACCCGGGTACCCGTTAAAGAAACCCAACCCAAAACTTCCAATCCCGGAAGTTGTAATAATATCTTTCTCTGAATTCAGACAAAATTCTGAAAATCTCCAGTCATGCCTGTCCAGTAAACATGGTCACTTCTCCACATTTGCGTGTGCCGGCACGCGCATGCACCGGCATCATCACAAAAGACTTGTCCAGAAGCTTTATACAGTTGTATTTATTGTGGATTGAGGCATGCTATTATGTCTCGTCGAGGCTCTTATCCATACCCAGAATGCAAAAACCAGGAACAGTAAATTCCCTTTATGTCAACTTTCGTGAGTGTCATAAACGTGAAATCTGTGCTGTTTTCCAACATAGTCCAGTTCTAATTTTGAAAATTCCTGACAAATAACATTCAGAACCTTTCTTTTTTCATTGTCTGGGAAGTAACTATGCGATAATGTAAAGTTGTGAGGGTACTCGATTCCATAATCTGGAACCGGTTCCTGACATGAACGGTCGGGTACTCAGGTACCCGGTTCCGATGCACACCCCTAGTAACATGTACATTCTTGTTTGACTACATGTATGTCATAGCATTACAATGTTTAATGTCGAACACAATTTGTGCTAAAATTTTGCTTTTAAACATCTTCCACCCGAACTTCCAGTTTGATGACATCTTTCTGACACTTCGCATAACTACAAATACTACAAAATACCCCAATTAGAAATGCGACGCGAAGATCGAGAAATCGTAGACATGCAGTTGCAACTTGAAAATCTAAAGCATGAACCATACGCGCAAGAAACAACACATAATACATCTAACTCTGGTCAAGCCCGCAGCAAGGCAAAAGCACCAAAACTTCCCGCTTTTGATGAGCTTAAGGACGACCTAGACGCCTATATTCAGCGATTTGAACGTTATGCCTTAACTCAGTGCTGGGAACGTGATGAATGGGGCATAAACCTAAGCGCGCTTTTAAAAGGTAAGGCACTAGACGTATATTCGCGTTTATCTGCAGATAATGCGAACGACTATGATGTATTAAAAGATGCACTGCTGAGAAGGTTCCACCTAACTGCGATTGGATTTTGGGCAAAAGTTTCGAGATGCCAAACCAGAGCAAGGCAAAACAGCTCCACAGTTCGCAGCGCGACTTGACTGTATATTTACACGCTGGCTAGAGATGGATAAGTCAGAAAAGACATATGATAGTGTCAAAGATCTTATCCTCCGAGAACAATTTTTGAATAACAGCAGCGAACAGCTTAGATTGTTCTTAAACGAAAGAAAGCCAAGTACTGTAATTGATATGGCATGCCTAGCAGAACAATATGCCGATGCCCATGGCAGTTTTGGTCACATGGAAAGTTTCAAGAAACCTGCTCCGCAAGGTCATTACCAGCGTAGAAGTGACACACGAATGCCATACAAACCATTTAATGCGCCCAAAACGTCAATCAATCCAAACATGCGCACGGAAGACAAGGGCAATTTACGAACTTGCTACATATGTCATAAAGTAGGACACATCGCACGTAATTGTCGAAGTAGACCTAAAGACTTCATGAAAGTAGCAAGCATTATAGCCTCCGCTTTGACTGGAATTATGGATAATCCCTCTGACACAGACCAATCACCTAGTCGTAGCGAAAACAACGAATCGGATCAGACCAACACATTACCATCCACACAACATTATGATAGAGTTGCATGTATGATAACACCTCACACCTTAGGTCCTTGTTGTACTCATGGTGGCTATGTCGAACTAAAATGTGGTAACGAATTACCTCTAATGAGCGCCGCATGTCGGGATAAAAAACCTACCGCCATGCCAATAACAGAAGGTTTTATTAATGGCAAGAGAGTCACAGTACTTCGTGATAGTGGTTGTAGCGGTGTCGTGGTCAAGCAAAGTCTAGTCAAAGAAGATCAATTTACAGGTCAAGAGAGAGCATGTGTCTTAGTTGATGGGTCAATTCGAAAAGCCAAGATCGCAAGGGTCACTGTGGATACACCATACTTCGTTGGGTTATGTGAGGCCTTATGTATGCCTAACCCGGTATACGAAGTTATCATTGGTAACATCGTCGATGCAAGAGATCCTGCAGATCCGAACACTGAGTGGGCATACTCTGAAGAGAGTGTGACGTCCAACACAGACTCACAAATTTCAGACTTAGTACAGGACAGTGCAGTCGAAACACGATCTCAGACACTCAGGAAGGAAAAACTTCCAAGAAAATTAAACGTGCCTGAAGAGCTACCCGAAGTCGATAGTGAGCAAATCAAAGTACAAATGTAGCTCAACAGAGTGATCCCTCTCTGTCCCGAATTAGAGAACTCACACATAGCAAACATGAAAAAATCACCAGGAATGGGTCAACATCAACATTCTTGTGGTCAGATGGTCGTTATATCGTGAGTTTAAGTCTCCGAGTTATCAGTTTGGTCAGGCTTGTCTCCAGTTAGTCGTTCCGTCAAAATTCGGAAACTACGTCATGAAAATAGCACACGAGTCTATCTTTACTGGTCATCAAGGTGTACGAAAGACGTCAAATAAGATTTTGAGTCAATTTTTCTGGCCAGGAGTCCAAGCAGACATAACCAGGTTTTGTAGGTCTTGTGACATTTGTCAAAGAACAGTTCAGAAAGGCAGAGTCACAAAGGTCCCCCTCGGTCAAATGCCAATAATTGACACACCATTTCAACGTGTAGCGATGGACTTGGTAGGTCCAATTCATCCCATATCGGAAAAGGGAAATAGGTACATACTAACGCTCGTTGATTTTGCCACTCGCTACCCAGAGGCCGTTCCTCTGCGCAACATTGAAACCATAACTGTTGCTGAAGCCATGGTAGATGTTTTTACTCGTGTAGGGATTCCGCGCGAAATTCTCACCGATCAAGGGAGCCAATTTACATCCGGACTTATGCGTGAAATCAGTCGGCTTCTCTCGATTAAGCAACTTACTACAACGCCATACCACCCGGCTTGTAATGGGCTCGTAGAGCGTTTTAACGGCACCCTCAAGCAAATGCTCAAACGGTTATGTGCAGAAAAACCTCGCGACTGGGACAGGTACGTCGGTCCTTTGCTTTTCGCGTATCGAGATTCCCCACAAGGAGTACTGGATTTGCACCATTCGAGTTGTTATATGGCCGTAGTGTCCGTGGTCCCATATCAATCCTCAAAGAATTGTGGACGGGTTGTAAAACCGACAACGAAGAGGTGCGCACTACATACCAATACGTACTAGATCTCCGTAAACGTATCGAGGATACGATGCCCTCAAAAAGTCGACTGAACGCAGTACCAAATACTACAACCGCAAAGCAAGAATGCGCACTTTCAACCCCGGTGATTTAGTTCTACTCTTTATTACCGACGGATCGTAACAAACTGCTCCTTCAATGGAAAGGGCCATTCCCTGTCCTTGATAAAGTAGGTCCCGTTGATTATAGATATTCCACGCAAACCTACTTAAGAAATATATACCGCGATCAGAAATTACGTCATCTCTCACAGCAAACACAGAAACCTTGGATAACAGTGTACTTGAATCCGTATGTGTAGCAGTTATAGAATGTGAGCAAGACTGTGATGATGAAGAACCAGTTGAGGATGCTCGATTCGATAATGAGGACATCCTTATACATGTACTTCCACCGTTAGAAGCTAAGGAAAGCATCGACGACGTCAAAATAAATCACGATCTCTCACCAGAGCAAATTCGAGAAGTGAAACGTGTACTAGGTAGTTTTCGCGACGTACTCACAGATTTACCAGGACGAACCAATCTAGGGTATCATGACATTAAAGTGAAATCTGAGGAACCGATTCGTAGTAAACCTTACCCGTTGCCGTACGCGTTAATCGATAACGTGAAGATTGAAGTCACAAACATGCTACAGATGGACATAATCGAACCATCGGAATCGCCGTATTCATCACCTATAGTGCTCGTAAAGAAACCCGACGGATCGAATCGTATCTGCATCGACTTCAGAAAATTGAACAAAATAACCATATTCGACGCGGAACCAATTCCCAATCAAGAAAAAATCTGTTCGCGTTTGTCAAACTGTCACTATTTCACAAAGATCGATCTTACGAAAGGATATTGGCAGGTCCCTATGAACCCCAAGTCTAAAGGCAAAACTGCATTCACTACACCTAGTGGTCTCTATCAATTCAAAGTTATGCCTTTTGGTCTTGTGAATGCCCCAGCCACCTCCAGCAGAATCATGAGAACCCTAACTAAAGACCTTGAACATGTCGATAACTATATTGATGATATTCTCATACACACACCATCTTGGGAAACTCATGTGAGAATACTAGCAACCCTATTGAACAGACTCAGAAAAGCTGGCCTATCCGCACGCCCGAGCAAATGTTCTGTTGGCATGAACACTATTGAGTTTCTAGGTCATACTGTTAGGCAAACGTACGCTTGCGCCACAACTAGGCAAAATAACCAAAATCCAGCAAGCACCTAGACCAGTAACAAAGAAACAACTTCGGTCATTTTTGGGATTGTCAGGATACTATCGAAAATTCATTCCCAACTATGCAGCGATAGCATCGCCACTGACTGATAAAACGAAAAACAAAGAACCAAACCAAATCCGATGGACAGAAAGCCAGCAAATGGCGTTTGAAAAACTCAAGCAATGTTTATCAAATGCTCCAATCTTGATGTTGCCAGATTTTAATATGACATTCATCCTACGCACTGATGCATCGAATCTTGGCATCGGAGCAATCCTCTTACAGGAACAGGAGGGTACACCTTTCCCTATAGCATATGCAAGTCGAAAACTGCTGAGTCGTGAACAAGCATACTCATCCATAGAAAAGGAATGCCTAGCCCTCGTCTGGGGGGTGCAGAAGTTTCAAACCTATCTCTATGGCAAACCTTTCATAGTTGAGACTGATCACCAGCCATTGACTTACATACAAAAAGCAAAAGTGGCGAACGCACGCATAATGCGCTGGGCACTGGCAATGCAACCGCACCGCTTGAGAATAGTCGCAATTAAAGGCAGCGATAATGTCGGTGCGGATTTCCTCAGCCGAAATACCTAGATTGTACATGTATATAAGATATGTAAATAGAGAAAGAAATTGTGGATTTACTACAAAAACTACACAATATCTAGGTTTGTTTTAAGCCAACAGGTGTACCACTATCATTTTGTCATCTGCCAGCTAAAGTCCAAATATTCTTTATGCAAAATAAAGCCACATTTTAATCATGAGAATCTTCACTATGAGTCAATTCTAGGGTTAACAAACTTATGAAAAAATGTTTTTCCGCATTGAAGTTGTCATTGCAATTGATCTGAAACTGCATAAGAGAACATGTAAATAACAGGCTTCAGCAACAACATTGATACATGTACTTTCAGTTTCCAGTTGTATGTGAAATCTACAAATGTACAATGTATACACACATATTCACTGCCCTTGGATGTGAAAATGTGTTTCTACACATGTACATGTACAAACGTACAAATGTATACATGTACATGTACATTACATTTACATATGTACACACATACACATTACATTTACATGTACACACATGTATGCAGTATAAACAAACAGAGATACAAGTACATATACATACATGTACATGTGTACCACTGGGGAAATCCATGTGAAAATTGTGCATGTCCTTTAACAGAATTCAAATCTCAAGTTTTACAACTCATCAGTTTACATAGTACATAATGGTCTCATCCATTTCGCCATTTCTTTGCATGTTGACAGATGACCATGTGCATACAGTACATGTACATTGAAATTGAAAGTTAACCTCAAAATGGGAATTTCTCTTCACACTTTTTCTCTTCCCAGGAATTCATTTTCATTTCACAAAATGTGACAATTTGTTCCCAAAGTAAGAAAACATTTTCACACCTTTTCACAAAGTGGGAAAACATTTTCACACCTTTTCACACAAGAAAACATTTTCACACCTTTTCACACAAACAAGAAAACATTTTCACACCTTTTCACACAAGTAAGACAAATTTTCACGCCTTTTCACAAAAGTGGGAAAACATTTTCACACCTTTTCACAAAAGTGGGAAATTTTTTTCACACCTTTTCACAAAAGTGGGAAAGCATTTTCACACCTTTTCACACAAGTAAGAAAACATTTTCACGCCTTTTCACACAAGTAAAAAAACATTTTCACGCCTTTTCACACAGGTGTGAAAACATTTTCACACCTTTTTACAAAGTGGGAAAACATTTTCACACTTTCACAAAAGTGGGAAAATATTTTCACACCTTTTCACAAAGTGGGAAAATATTTTCACACCTTTTCACAAAGTGGGAAAGTATTTTCACACCTTTTCACACAATAACAAATTTATGCAGAATTCGACCCCAAGTCTGAAGTTGGTCGTCTGCAGGTGCTTGACAATGTCATCTTGTGTATTGATGATCAAGGAGTGGATGTCTCGAAATATGTTGCAAGACAAAACAGAGTTCTTTGTTTTTGCCACTAAACATGTTTTAATGACTTTCACATCTGAAATTGAAATTGGGAGATTTATCCATTCCAGCTTCCACTTCAATTAGGAACTTGGGAGTCACCTTTGATGGCTCCTTGAATATGTCACATCATGTCTCCTCCATATGTAGAATTGTTAATTTCCACCTACGCTGTGGCTTATTCGCCGGTTCATTACACGTGATGCCTGCCATCACGCCGTCAGAGGTCTGGTCCTGTCCCGCCTGGACTATGCCAATTCCCTTATGTTTGGAGCGCGCGAAGTAGACCTCCAGCGGCTACAGCGCCTGCAAAATAAGGCTGCCCGGCTGGTCTTCGCATGTGGACGAGACCTGCCTTCTGCCGGCATGTTGGCAGAGCTGCATTGGCTCCCGGTTAAAGATAGGATTTCATTCAAACTGCTCAAGCCCCGTCATATCTGATTGATATAATACATTTACACAACACCAATGTTCCCGATGCTCACAGGCACCGACTCCGCTCATCTTCTGATAAGACTACATGTAGGCTTTCCGTTCCAAGATCCAGAAGGAAGGGCGGAGATAACTCCTTTTCTGTGGCTTCCCCTGCCTGTGGAATGAGCTTCCGGTCTACTTGAGAGAGGCGGAGTCGGTGACTGTTTTCAAACGTCTCCTTAAGACATACCTTTTTCCCGACCAATGATAATGTTTGTCTTCCCAGTCTGGTTCTTGTTGTGTCATATTTGTTTCAATTTTCTTTGAATAGATGTCTTTGTAAGGCGCTCTGTTCTTTGTATAGCGCCTAATGAATGCTCTTTATTATTATTATTATTATTATCATTATTATTATTACAGGTAAACAGCTACAACACCCGGATTGCAAATTATCCCAATAAGCCAGTTCGGTATCTCAAAGATCAAAGGCTATTTGGGATAAAATTGCTGATGTACATGTAATGTCACACCATGTTACGCCAACGCCCATTCTGATTGAATTTAAGACATGCGCATTGTGCGACCACCTTTTGCCTTCACAGGTGCGCGCGTTTTGGTCACGCGGGTCATTCGGGATAAAATGTCATTGTGCACATGTGCGGTTAAAATACCGAACTGGCTTATTAACCGACATTTGTATACATCGCGGTTGAATTTCATGAATGCAGCTTGTGAAACTTTGTCCAATCACGTTACGTACATGTATAATCTGATGTGGAAAGTCCAAAATCTGGAACAAACAAAAATTGCCGAACAAAATGCCATAGTGTTGTCTGAGGGATGTGATCAACTCGCAAATGGCAAAAGGCCAATTGCTAAATTTATACATAATTAAGCATGCACCAAAGAACGCTCTGCCATAACATCCCTGAGGAAGGTACGAGCCACTGAAAGCCCAGATTACTTCAATAAGTGAGCACAATTTCCTTACTTTTCATCTTACTACTTACACATGCATGCACATGTACTTCTTTAGTGAGGTAAGCTAACAGTATAATTGCTTAGTTTCGTGCTTGTTGTACATACATACTACCCTACCAGCCACTGTGTACATGTTATGATTTTTAAAGTGGACCAAATGTCATGTCAGCTATTGTATGTATTGATCCTTTGGCCCAAGCTGTACTGCTCTTATCCAATGGAAATACCTGCCTTCACCTCCGGTGACACACAACCCTTGATCATCAAAGGCAAGCAGTTCCAACAGATTTATAGCAACACTCATTCCACTTCTACCAATCAGGTAAGGAATCTGTCCTACATGTACGTATATTTCACACTGTACAGCTTGAAGAATATTATGTACATGTATGCAGCCATGTTACACTCTGCATGAACTCTAGATCTGAATACAGAAATGTTTCAATGGTCTCCACTCATGATGATCATGACTGGATTGAGATGTACATCTGTACATGTACATGTTGTAGTGTTTCGTGTGGACTGGCTTTGGCAACGAGGGGGTAGGGTTGATGATGTCAAACTAAAAAAACTCAACACTGAATTAGACAAATCAATCACCTCTACATATCCCAAACAGATACAAACATTCTTTTAGAAAGTTATAACATGCATAACATGTGCACTCTTAAACTAATGAGATTCAAAATATAACCAGTCATCTTCATATTTGTCACTGGGAAAACACAGTTGTTTGGTTTGGTTTGAAAAAAATATCAGGACCATATAGTAAATCCTGAAATCACATTTTGCACTTCATTCAAAAATAAAATAAAACATGCCTTGTTTTCACAACTGCATGTAAACCTTTTAAACTTTTTTTTATCATTTACACGGTCTAATGGCCTGAGTTGTAAACAAGTCTATTTTGCCCAGACGAGTCTCAAATGAAGTCTTTGAGGGCAAGTCTAAAGTCAAGTCTTTGGGAACAGGTCTCAAGTCAAGTCTTTAAAAGTGAGTCCCAGTCAAGTCTTTGTGAGCGAGTCTTAAATCAAGTCTTTAGGAACTAGTCTCCAGTGAACTCTTTTACGTCTTTGGGGCAAGGCTCAAGTCAAGTCTTTGGGGGCAAGAGTCTATTCAAGTCTTTTGTGAGGAGCAACCCGAGTCTTTAGGGCTTATATTTAGGGGTAAAACTGAAAAGATAGGCATGCCAATTAGAGTGCATGTACATGTGGGTCATTCTATAAATTTGGGGTCAAAAGTGTGACATTTGTTGGTGTCCCTGTTACACCTGGCCTGTGTAATTTCCATCAAGTGTCATTAAAATTGACTGCACACTATTTATTTTACTAGTTTGGCAGGTACTTTGCTTCGCATAATCACTCTTGGAGATAGAAGGCAATAAAGAATATGTCCTGAATTGCAAAATCTTATACATGTCACTATGTAACAGACACCAAAAATGTCACTTTTGGACCCCAAATTTGTGGAATGACCCATGTATCCAAGTTCCGCATTTTTTTTTTTTTAGACCTTTCATGGTCCTTTCAGCGGGCCTTTCAGCGAGGCCTGTTCCCCGAGCTGTGCATTTCGTGCAATTTACAATGCATTGCACCACCAGTGGTCACACCGGAGATCATTTTCCAACTTTTTGGTCTACAAATCGCGTATCATGTCATTCATCCAGAGCTACATGTATTTCTCAGGATTTTTCAGTTGGAACGCATGTATTTCTTGGAATTTTCCAGCAATCCTTAAACTATCCAGAGGAAACTTGAACTTGTGCACCCACCAAAAATAAAACCAGACAGAGTTTTTGCCCAGAACAAAATGATGCATATTGTTAAAACCGTGGTTGATACGATTCACCACAATTCAATCCTTCACTATAGTACATGTACTACAGAAAACACTGGGTCATAACCTACATGTATGTCAAGTAGTGATGGGATATAAATCCCAATTTTTTAAACATTCAGTTTGAATTCCACTATTCGGTTTCGATTTTGGAAACCGGATATTCAAAAGAAACCTTACAAAATTTAAGCCTTCCATTTTTTTGTGACACAGGCTTAACCCTAACCCTCCAGGGTATTTTGGCTAGAAACCCTGCCAGACGCATCAGATTGCATACTTTGTCACATTGACTTGTGTGCAGAGTGCAGCAAGGTCAAGCTGTCACCACAGATGCACTGTGCTGCGTCTGGCAGGGTTAGGGTTAATTAAGAAAACAACTGTAAGATTCTCCAGTTTGCCCCATGGTCTCTGATTGTAACTGCATTCACTCGCTAGTGGTCTTCTTGGTACATGTATATGAATAGCCTGCCCATCTATTTTTTTTCAACATTACAGCTCTGCAGTGTTTTTGTAAAGGCCCAGTGGTCACTGTGTCCAGTCTTTGGCAGGGCTTTTCATGCGGCACCTCACTTGTGACTTTTTTTTTGGCACGACTATGAGCCAGATGGGAACTTCCGGTGAAATCAGATAACCGCTATTCGGTTTGAAAAAAATTGGGATAACCGGATTTTGAAATCTCTGATTTCTCCCACCACATAATATCAAGTGTCTGAATCCAAAGAAAATAATCACAAAATCAGGAATCTGTATGAGACATCTTTGTGCTTTCAAATTTTAGCAGCCCTGGATGGATAACGTGAGTAATTAGTGACCAACCTTTGGCACTTTTGTGGTCTTGACGCCCCTTCTCTCGGCATGCTAGTTCCAATGAGTTGTGCTGTTTGGCCAATGTCTCAATGGTATCTTCTAATCGTAGTCTCTGGTCTCTCTCGTACTGCAGTGCTTTCTGCCACTTGCGTCCCTGTGCCTGGGCTAGCTCTAAATACTCCCCACAAGCCTGTACATGTACGAGTGAAAGCGAGATGGACAGGTTATGATAATCAATTGAAAGCTATTATTTGTGGGAATAATTAACAAGCAACTTATGCAATGTACATGTAATCACAGTGGCATGACAGACAGCGAGTGCCCTTTGACTAAGACCATGTACAAATGTATGTGTATCTGTACATGCTGGCATAAATGCAGCTGATCAATATGTGGGAATCATTCAAAAGTATTGTGTCACTTATTAACAAAAATTCACCCCCAGCAGTAACTGGAGAAAATGTTTTTTTAACATGTCCTGACCTTTTAAATAATGTGCATAATTAATATTTACTATAAACTGTATACACATACTTAAACATTCATGATCTACAATTAACTAAATATTTGAATATTTCAACATGTAACTGCAATGTACACATGTACTATTGGCCAGTGTTTTAAGACTACATGTAATTACAGTACTTCACATAAATGAGAGAGATATGATCAAACATGTAGCAGGGGTGAGATTGGCCGAAAATTGAAAATCCACGAAATCTGCAGTGTTTGGGGGTTGCCGAGGACCTCAGAGCAATGTAGGGTCTATGGTTTGTACATGTACACATGTATTTGCCTAAAGGCACCTCTTAACCCTAACGTCACCGAATACTACAAAATACTACTTGAGTAAACTGTAGAACAATGTATGCAGTACTTTTACTGCACAGGCCTATGAGAATTGAGTAGTATTTTGTAGTACAGTGTACTGTACCCCAAGTGAATTGCCTAGGACGTTAGGGTGAAATACCTGTTTCTATTGGTCTACAGTATATCCACTTTTACGGGTAAAAACACCTTCAGGGTATAACACCTTAGGAATTGCAGATTTCAAAAGAGATTTTTAATCATTCTGAAATCTGTTAAAATCCTGACAAAAAATCCTGAAATAAAGAAAAATCCTGATAAATCTAACCCCTGACATAGTGCATGAATACATGTAGTTGTATACAATGTACAAGTACATGTACACATGTATGTAAATAATATTATATATGTAGAAGTTTCTTTCGAACTAAAAAGGGCATACATGTATACCCCTTTTGGACCTCAGGACCCACCGGAACAATACGTGTACAGTAGTATAAACTATATATGGGTCATTCCACCAGGTTGGGACACAGTGTGTATATGACCATATCATTAAAACCATCATTACATTTAATTCAGTTATTTCATGTGACATCCGTCTTTGGGTGTGAGATTATTTTAAAAAGTTTCAATCATGTAAGTTATATTTTTACAAAAATATGATAAAAAGTGTTTTTTTTTTTAATGTAAAATAGATGTACATTGTAACATGGACACCGTGTCCAACATTTAAATTTTTGTGGTTTTTTAACACTTTAATAAACATAAATAAATATGGAAAATTTATTATGTACAATAATTAAAAGACACACTATGCAACAATGAAACACCTTTTTACGGCAGTCAGTGTCCAAACATAGCACAAATAGCAAGAATTTGAAGAATCGGTGCAGACGTAACATGGACACCATGTTAGACCATGACCATACATATATTTCTGCTGTTGTGCTGCATTTGGATATTGAATATCATAACAATTGTTTTTTGTGTTGCAGTTTGTGTTTTGTAATTAGTATACAGAGTGAGTTTGCATAATTATTTATATAAATGTTGAAAATTTTACAAAATGGAAATGTGCATTTTCATGTCACACCATGTTAGTACTAAATGTTACGTCCAGACTGCCTTAATTTTTCGTTATTAAATAAATAATTATGCAACTTACTATATGTACTAACTAAAAGACACCCAACGCTACTTTTTGTTATGGTTGCCAGTGTCCAAATAGCTCAGAAACAGCAAGAACAATAAAAACATGCATGTGTGGACGTAACAGTGGACACAGTGTCCATGTTACGTCCACTCTCACGTCTGTTTTTGCTGTCTCTGCTATATTTGGACACTGACTACCATAAAGAAAGTGTTCTTGTGTTGCATAGTATATCTTTTAATTAGTACACATGGTGAATTTCCCATATTTATATTTAAAGTGTTGAAAAAACACAAAAATAGAAATATGGACGTGTCCTGTTACGTCAAACTGGTTATGTCAAACTGAAGCACGTTTTTAATCATATTTTTGGTAAAATATAATTTACATGATTTAAAACTTTCAAAAATATTTCCCACCCAAAGACTGATGTTACATGAAATAAATGAATCAAATGTAATAGTACTTTTAAAGATATGGATAAATGTCACACACTGGTGGAATGACCCATATATGAATGACTACTTTCATTTTAGCAACAACATTTTGTTTTGATTTTCAACATCCTCCCATACCCCCATTAAATCAACAATGCATAATGACAAATTCCAAAGTTCAAAAGTCGTATCCTCATTGAGTGATCCCCACAATGTTGCTTCCAGGTTGTATGTTAAAATTGGGTGTGATAATGTACTTGGCTATTTTGTCCAGACGAAGACCCTGACATTTTGGTTAACCAGTTCGCGCCGGGATTATTTTTGCCGAAAATTTCTATTTAAAAAAAAGGAAAAATATAGCAGCCAACTTCGATACAGCCAAACGCCACAAATACTGATCTGCAAGAGTCATTTCAACAGTATTTGTACAATATTTCTTGCCGAAACCTCATACATTTCAATACTCCGGGTGCACCCTCCGGAGCGTAAATTGTAGAACAACAGGCCATGCACAGCGGCCAAGTTCAAGTTCAAGACACGGTCCGCCTCCACAGACTTCTCGGACTTTGTGTGCGTGTACAAAACAAATGAGGGATTAGCGTGTTGAGACATCACCTGGAGGTGAGTCGAGGCAAGCTTGACGTTTTAACCCATCAGCCATGCCCGTGTATAAAAACAGCCAGATCGTGTTAACACGTCCTCCGACGCGAACTGGTTAACAGGCAAATTTTAGTGGCAATGTATTTATTGGGACTCTAGGTACCTCGCATAAAAAATCAACCAAAATCAACCTTGGGAAAATATGTTAATTAATTGAAAAACAAAAGGGATGCACAATATATATTGAAAGGCATGTATTTCCGACACCTATGTAAGCTAAATCATACAATTTGAAAGATTGGGAAAGGGTCCTTTGCAAATGTTCAACTTAAATCATGTAAATGAATACAAAATGGCAAATGCGAAAACTTAATGAAGTCTATGACTATAATCTTCATGAGAAAATAGTACTTTCAGGACGTCGTCATCGTAATTGCATAATCATTGTCATCATTATCAAAGTACCAAACGGCTTCTGCCCTCAAAACTCTTCAAGATTTTCGGGAAGAGATGACCCTAATAGATATTGAAAAATTTATTTCAATTACCATTTTAGAGTGGTGTAATGGGCACGGGGACATTGTGTCACACCCCCCCCCCCCCATTAAGGCCTTTTCCCCTCCACCACTTGTGCTCCCCCATCCTACCCCAATCATATTAGAACTTTGGGAGAGAAAGAAATGCACAGCACCAACAATTGGGCTAAAACTTTATGGAATAATTAGCAATATTAAGGGTAATTTGGTAAAAAAAAATTACAGCAATGTATTGTCAACTTTTCCACAAAAAATAAATCAACTAAAGACAAATTTTGTCGGCAAGTTATTTTATCTGGCTGCAAAATAATATCAATCCGGTTAGTAACATCAGTTCGGTTAAAATATGGCAATAACCGAGTCTGTGATCGATTAAAAAAGAAATAATAAATTACATGTAGCTACATCGGTTTTAGGTGACATGCTTCATTGCCCATATTGGATTCTGACCAACTTATGATGAGCCTGTATTGGCTAATCATTGCTCCAATTTGGGCATCAGTAATTGGGTAATAGCACATTTGCATGTAGAAATCAGCATTTTTAAGAGCTTAAAAATCACATTTCCCCAAGCAAAAAATTTGTAATTTTTTGTGTGTGTTCAGGACAACCATATAAAGGTTTCTGAGTAGAAATTCGGTTGTTAACTAAAATGTCAGTGTTGGGCATTTTTCATGTAAATTCTTACTGGACATGCTGGACTAATACGGCATTATGGGTTTATGACTTCTGACCGCACAAAGACACTGACAATTTGCGAGACTGCCAACATAGGGCAAGATAGAGACTATACACATGTAGTTCAGTTGGTATTCAGTTGGTATTCCGGAGGTCGCAGGTTCGAATCCCACTCCTGCCAATTTTCTTTGTTAACTTTGAAAATAAAAGTGTTTTACATGTAGTTTGAATTATTCCAGTACATGTACTTTTTGATGCAAATCTTAGAGGATCACCGACATATTTTGAAAATTTGGGGGTTTGACCTGAAACGGTCTTTGGATCTTAAATGAGGCATTGTAATTATACACAATAATATACATTGTTTCCTTTTGGACTTTCCAGTAAACTGTGAATCTGTGTATTTAAAGCTACATGTATGTGCATTGCCCTTCCTACGAAGTCAGGAAGGCCCAAAATCTCTCAATGCCGACAGTGTCAAAGTGTCAAAGTGTCAAAGAGTCCCTAGGCAACGCAGACAAACAAGTACATGGAAAGGTTTTACATGAAACTAGGAGGCACTGCAAACATTGCCAATAGACACAAACAGGGATGGAGCATACATGTACATGTAGTCAGCAAAGTTGAAATGGTTCAATTCTGCTGACTATCCATGACTCGTCCTACTGGGGACTATCCAGGTAAAACTGTCTGCATCCTGCATACATGTTCTATTGAGCATGTGAAAATTACAAGCTTTGAATTTTGTGCCTAGTGCTAGACACAAAAGGGAGTTCTTGTTATGACGTCAGATTTGTTTGCTGCCCGCAGCGACGACTTTTAGACAATCGGCACAAGCAGGCTAGAAGGACTTGATCAAAAATAGCTCTCAAAAGTCACTTTTTTGTTATTTCATGGCAGAAATAATTGGCTGTATTATTTGACAATATGCAATCTACATAAAACTACAAAATGACGCAGACTTCTCTCAGCAATCAACAGGATTTATTGGACATCTTGAATTATCGTTGAATCAAACTCAGAAACACTAAAAACATTAATCTGAATTGTACATGTATATTACTTCATTGTAAATTGCACACTGGATGCACACTACATGTACGTGTGGGATTTCATTTCCTCAGTTTTTATAAACAGATATGTGTCTTGTGTGCTAGCGATAAATACTGCCCGCATCACCTACTTTGAACAAATTTAGTAAACCTCATCATCTTAGATACATGTACATGTATGATAGGAATGTTCAGGACAGTCATTATTTGATGCACATCACACTAGATGAATTCATATTTTTTTATAAAGTCACAACTTTTTCACACTTAACCCATTGCGTACGGATGACGCCATTTGCTGTCGTTTGTGCAGTTTCAATCCATTGTTGGATTATTGGTTATGTTACGCTTGACTGCACAAACACATTGTAGTGGTTTGCTTGGCTGCCAGAACCCCTGCGACACCCCGACGTCTCCCGTAAAAAAAACCTACTCAAAAGGGTTAAAAGCATGACTGAACCATAGACTGATCCATCAAGCCACTCCCCTTGACACACTAGGGCTGTTGTCGTTGGCGATTTTTCTTGTCAACATATGATGTCGGCAAAATAGAACTCCGCGTCGACATATTGTCGACAAAAGCAAGTTACAAGTCGGGTAAATAAATCACGCATTGACTACACGTAAAACTTTGTATATATTACTGAAACACGGACGGGAAGTCTGATTTCTTACCTTTCTTCTTTACTGTAATAATTGTTGAATTCCTGGTCATTTCCGACGTTCATACATTGTACATGTAGTTTAAGGTAAAGTAAATGTATTATTTAGAACAACAAACATTGTTCTTCTGCAAGCCCCGATCCCGTTCTTAACAATGGTTTAATTTGGAAATATCATGTGTCATGTACATGTATTAAGCAAGGGCCATAATTCCCCAGGCTATTATTAGAACAGCTCGCGCGAAAATCTGTTTGGACTGATCAAAAACACCAAATGGCATTGCATTCACGGACGCTACAGATCATAGCGATATTATGATCGGACACCGGGCATTTTCTGACCACGTATCATATTTGTCCGACCGACATACATGTACGTTGTACAGTCATTTGCTGTCCGAACAACCAGTTCTATTTTAGCTGCCAAAACCCGATCCACGATCAGTATACATACATTTGTACACGTACATACATTGTAGCTCCAGCTCGACGTCACGTGTGCGTGCCCGCCCGTGTATGCGATATGCATCATGCATGTTCAAGCCAATAAAAATGTAGTAGGTGCAGTGCAGACACAACGGGTTACTTGATCGTTGACCTTATATGGAACTTAACCAGTTCACGTCGGAGGACGTGTTAACACGATCTGGCTGTTTTTATACACGGGCAAGGCTGACGGGTTAAAACGTCAAGCTTGCCTCGACTCACCTCCGGGTGACGTCTCAACACGCTAATCCCTCATTTGTTTTGTACACACACACAAAGACCGAGAAGTCTGTGGAGGCGGACCATGTGTTGAACTTGAACTTAGCCGCTGTGCACGGCCTGTTGTTCTACAATTTATGCTCCGGTGGGCGCACCCGGAGTATTGAAATATACATGTATGAGGTTTCGGCAAGAAATATTGTACAAATACTGTTGAAATGACTCTTGCAAATCAGTATTTGTGGCGTTTGGCTGTACATGTATCAGAAGTTGGCTGCTATATTTTGCCTTTTTGAAAATAGAAATTTTCGGCAAAAAGAATCCCGGCGCGAACTGGTTAAGGGCCTGGTTACTGGATGATTGGCACGCATATACAGCCACGAATGTAGTGAACATTTTGCAAAATCACCCCACTTCAAATGCTGTATAGTGTTGATCGTTATTAAATTCTTCCCATAAGTGGTGCTTACATGTACATGCATGTCTCTGAATCGGTAATATTTTTGCGGCACAAAGAATCCTTGTTTTCACGTTTATATTGTTTATATTTGAGATCTTACAAAATTCATACTAAAATGTGTGTATATTATGTGGAAATTGAGCATACATGTACATATGTACATGTAACTTCATTACTAGGATATATGCATTCATTTTTTTATATCGTGTGGGAATAAAACATTTGCAGGGAGTGTTCTTTTTTGTTTTTTGTGGGTTATTTTTTTGTTTGTTTTTATGTTACGTATCGCGATACGTATTGTAGTATCATTACACATACGTATTGTGGTATCATTACACCCCTAATTAATATAGGTTTTTATTCAGACTTTTACAACTACATGTAATAATTACTAAATTTAGCAATCATTGTAATTGAGAAAAAAATAAGACGAACCCTGTAAACAATGGTCATGACCTTGTTTTTCAACTTAAGAGCGAGCCAAGGCTGGCTTGCCGCAGCAGGATTATGTTGCAACTAGCTAAGCTACATTGTTTGTAAGTTGGCGCACACGTGGCCCATCGCCGTGTGTTGAACTCAATTTCTGTTTCCTGCGCCGCCATAATGAAAGATATGCAAGAAATTGGTGGTGTCCAGGGAAACTCACAGGCTAAATACACAGCAAGTACTTGTAAGTCGGTGTTTTGGACAAGAAAACACATAAAAAAACATGGGTTGTTAATGCATACTAGAACATTATAGTAAGCTACATGTAGGTCTCACATTAGTTTATTTTGTGTAACTTGTGACAAAAATCGGCGTTTTATCGCACACAAATTGCGTGCGACGTTTTTTGTATTAATTCTTTTTCTTTTTCCGACAATGAGTCATTTGTATCGACATGTCAGAAAACTGCCATTGTCGCCAACTTTGTCAAAAAAGGCCCGTCGACAACAGCTCTACCAATCACACCTGTAGCTATCATCCGTCAAATGTCTGACATTATGTGATGTATACATGTCACGCCAGGCTAGGACAGGTCAATACCTTGGTCTTGAGGGTGTACATTGTGCTTCCCATCACAGCAGTCAGTAATTGGTTTTTGGAAATGAAGGTAGGCCTACACATACATGTACTTCAGTAAAACATAACATTTATCACCTTTAAAGGTCGTGCATAAAAATTCCAAACATAAAAAAAAACTACTGAATTATTACGAAATACCGTACTAGACTAAGTAAAAAGCAGTCTCAAGCATCCTGTGAAATCATGGCAGGTTTCAAATTTAACGGCGGCTACGACGGCCAGTGCCATTGATGCCCTTAAGTTTGCCGTGGTGCCCTTCACAAAATCGCACTCTTCACGGCCAGTCTTGCCATGCCCATTTCCCAACTGGCCGTAGTGCCCTCGTTGCAGGCCTACGCATACCCACCTGTGCCGTGCCGTGCCACGCTGACAGGCCAGGCCGGACCTAGTCGGCGCGGCTGGCGCAGCGCGGCAACGGTGCACGCAGGCCCAGACCGGTACCGGTACGGTATGTACTACATGTACATGTACATATACATACGTACATGTACATGTACGGCTGCTGCAGCATGCATACGACACGAAGCTTGATGTAGACTGGTTTCGATCCCTCCATCAGCATTTCAATTTCGAATGCAGGGGGCAGAAGCCAGATTTAATCTAAAGCATGTACATGTACAAGACGGCCAAGTTCAATCAGTGACTATTTGCTGGTCGATTGTGCCTGGTACCAGGTTATATTTTGTGTATAGGTTATATTACCAGGCAAAATCAACCAAGTTGGTTGTCAAGTTCAATCGCGCTTTCGTCATGGAGTTGTGTACGTGTGGCGCATGGCATCATTCATTGTACGACCGATGTATTGTGTTGTTTATAATAGCCTGAACTATCAAATGCCACGAAAACATTGATTATTAAAGCGACAAACATTCATGTAAATGTATCTGTGGAGTTTTACCGAGCTTGTAGAGTTTTACAGGGCTTCACAGAATATTTCTAATAGAAGTAATAATGACTGGCCTCCGTGCCCTTTTAAAAAATTGCCATTGGCCTTGGTGCCCTTTGCTTTGGCCTCGGTGCCCTGCTAAATTTTTCATTATCGAAGGCAAAATGGCCGTGCTCTAGAAAATCTTAAATTTGAGGCCTGTCATGGCACCTTTTCTTGAAAAAGGCAGCATTTTAAGAAAAGTGGAAATTTACAAATGTATACCATTTTCCAACGATTGTCGGCTGACAAATCGCTGGAAATAGTCTGGTTCCCCGACCTGATAATTTCCTGACTCTATAAATTGCTCCGTTCTGTCTAAAGGAAGGTCAGGGAACCAGCCTACTAAAACATAATTTTTTTCTCTCTGTTTTCCCAGCATCTATGCACACAAAACTTTAAACAGGTCATTGTTACAGTATTTGCTGGCACGCTATAAAATATTAACCCCAAATCCATTTATTTTTGAAAATTACAGCAAAAGCAAATGTTGTATACTACATGTACCTTTAAATTAGGTTTGGCTATTCTTATGAGATGGCATTTATAAATGGGGATAAACTGTGATGACCTGATTGTCAAAAGTCAACAATGACTGAATGACCTCGAAGGAGCCACAGCCACGCCCCACCCTGGCCATTACTGACTTGTCAACATTGGGTCATCACATTTTTATTCCTATTCATAAATGACTTCTCAAATCAGCCAATCTCCAAAAGTGTACCCTCACCCTGCCGTCGTATTAATCGATTCCTGCTGTATCAGCAGTGTTCTCATACTCACATTGATCATAGCATTGGAGGTAATCCTGAATAGTGTAGCCCTCTCATTGATGCTTTTCAGTTTGGTAATTGCCTCAGTGGGATCTTGGATGACCTCCAGGTCACTTAAGGCACGCTGCAGCGCTGTACCATGTTTGGAGATGAGGTCATTACAGATGCCCAGATCTTCTAGTTTGCTGGTCAGGATATGCAGGGTTGTCTGAAGCTCGGTGCGATCCACATCTGTTGGCAGCTCCTCTTCATCATCTAGAATAACATCAATTGAATATTTTCAGATTATTAAAACCCTGTTTAATAAACAAAGTGCTTTTTTTTTCTAGTTTCTAAGGTAAAACTGCCTTGGCTGAAAAGACCTGGCTTCGTTCTAAAGGCCTTTTCACACTAGAGCGCCGAACCCCGGGGCGAACTCGCCCCGGCATTTTCACCACCGAGTTCAACCCCATGTCGTTTCGCACAAACCTACCTCAGCCAACCCCGGGGCGAGCTCGCCCCGGGGATAGGCATGAGCGTTTCACACTAGTTTGTATTTCATCGAACCCCCAGATGGCCAGTAAATTCGTAACTGCCTCCTCACTGAAAATAATTCCTGAGATTCCGGGAACACAATGACCAACACAAAAGAGGGGGGGGGGGGGGTGATCTCTCTGCCACAGTAGGGGTGAGTTCGCCCCAGGGCGAGACCAATCTCAAAGGTGGCCCCGGGGCGAAAATAGCTAGTGTGAAACGTCGCACATTCTCACCCTCCCGTCGCCCAGGGGCCACCCCTCAAGATTTTGTCTAGTGTGAAAAGGCCTCATGAGTCAAACAGCAACATGAAACATGTCCATGTACTTTAACCCCTTGGGTACGGGTATTACATGTACATGTACATTGTATATGGGGGTGCCGGGGCGCCATGCCGGCTTGTGCAGCCAAGCAAAATGGAAACAAGAGGCTTGTGCAGCCAAGCATGACGTACACAATCCCCAACAATGGATTGAAAATGCAGAAATTGGTGTGTATAGAGGTCAACCCGCCAGGTGGCAATTTTCAATGAGTATGCAGTTGTTTGTCCTCTTTTCCTCTTGTACATTCCCCCCATTGTTGAGGATTGTGCTCACAAAGAATTTAAGACTTTCCGGGCAATGTATGCTCAGAATGCTACGAACGTAACATGGACAGAAAGTTTGTTAATATTGATAGAAAGTTATAATTACAATAAATGTCTTTATCAAATGTTGTGCATTTTCATTCTTATCCCTACAGCATTGTTACCTGTAAAAACAAAGACAATCTAGTGTATATTTTAGATGTTACAGGTTATTACATGTACATGTATGTACAGAATATTACGTACGTAACGTGGACAGAAATTTGTCACAACATTTCTGTCCACGTTATGTACGTTACCTACATGTATAAGTGTCTTAAAGACAAAATTGTGTTTATTGTGGCTGTTAGCACTCCTAAATGGGTTATTAATATGAATGAGATGACATTTGGGTAGATTCACGCACATGATAACTAGTGTCCTGTCAATTTGTAGCAACATTTTGTCTTTGTTACATACGTAATTATTTACGACGACCCCTGTAATTTCTAAAGTACAAAGAAAGTCCTCTATATTGTTTGTACACATGATCATTAGGCATGTTAGGGCCTCAGGAATGTACAGGAAACAACTAAACAAAATATCTTGCTTTGCTGTACCCTCCAGTGTCTCCTCCCCCCCCCCCCCCCCCCCAATCCAAAATTTGCATTCAATTGTACCCCGTTAGTGTGGAAATGCCCATATACAAATCAACAAAAATGGCCTAACATTTCAAACTTAAGCAAGTTCCTTCTCAAAGGTGTAAAAGATGATATCTCCTTCAAATTTTGTTATACGATGTTAAAATTACAATGATGACTGATGACTATTTTCTGTCATATGCCATTACACATACATGTACGGTGAGGCTTTTACAATTTCCTGCCGCCGATGGTTAAACAAATGGTCTCCTAATGTGTAAACTATGGATATTAAACTAAATGTAAAATTGGCCCCCACTGCACATGCTGTATATATACATATGCTAATGCACTAAGCAAATTTTAGTGAATTAAAAACTTGGTTTGTACTGCACCGCTGTTTCGGCCCTTGTAAAACGTGACATAAAGTTGTGCGCATGTGCCTCACAGCCAGGTCAAATAAAATGCCTAATTCATTAGTGGTGACCCGCGACAGACAGACAATAAAAAACCGAGAATTATTAATAAATTTTCATATTAGGGGATCTTCGATTAACAGCATTTCATTCATAAGGATATCCATGATGTAATCAACCCCAAAAGCCAAACAAAATGGGTATGACAAGCGCGAAATTCAAACTCAAATACAGATGCTCCCGTTTCGTAAGTCATTCCTGAAGGGATGGTTTCCAGGACAGATTTGACAGTTAAATTGAATTATCCCAAACTTAGACAGTACATGTAGTTTGCTTAAAAGACAGGTTGTGATCTCATTGATCCATGTGTTTTCGTAAGGGCAAACCCAACAAGCGATTAAACAAAAAAGATTTGAATAATTATTTTTTTTCAATTTTGAACGGGGTTTCCACAACGCGTCTTCGCGGTCTAGTATGATACAAGGTTCTAGACTACGGATTGAAAGGGTCAAAAGCAATAAGGCTTGCTTATTGTTCGCAAGGTCCTAGATTCACGTTTAAAAAACAATAGAAATATACTGAAACATTCCTAACACAACATTTATTGGATATTCTTCAGCTCTGAAGATTTTTTTAAACTATTGTTGCACGAAATAAACACGATGAAAAATTAATTATTAATACAACTATATTCTTGTCTCTTATTTATTTTGGGGGGGGGGGGTGGATCCAATTCGTGTATAGTCTCCGAATTCAAGTTTCAAAAACACACAGCATTACAGTTATTGATTAATTATAAAAGTCAAAGATTAAGCTTATAAAATACATGTTATTATATATTGATATGATTATTCATGAAAATCAATAAAGCAAAACGATCTTATTTAATGTACCCGAGTTGGATAAATCATATCGTTTTTACCTACATGTACATGTATATGGGATGGCTTTTTAACAAGGTTTCTCATAAATAACTTGAATGGGCATCTCCAAATCTACAACAGCACTAGCTAGCAATCTGCACATGCATCATGGCATGCCTGTTTTATATTACTCATGGCACGTTTAATTTTGGGTTTGTCAACTCACCATCAAGGGTACAAAAGAGCCAAGTGATCACTCCTTACTCCTAAACTGGAAATTTTCGCTGGAAAATTCAAAGATTATCAGTTTGAGGCCCGTAAAAATCCCCTTAAATTGAAATCAAAATGTACAAAATTGAAATTCTACGGTGCCCTTCGGGTCTGACGCTCACACAACACGAGCTTTAAAAATGTCCAATTTCATCTCGATATAAACACCAAGTTAATATCTCACATTAATCAGCAGTGAGAGATGAATATTCATATTCCTTTTCTGTAAATTATGCAATTTCTTCCAGGAAGCTCTTCCTTTTTTATTAATAATTACGTTACCTTTATAGCAACAGAGGGCGGGCTTTCACATGGTAAATGATGCGCACGCGTACATCATTATGTCACGTTGGAAACAGCGGTGACTGTAAGTTGGCCTTGTGCCTCTTCAGTTAGCCTGGGTGCCCTTTGAAATTTTGACATCATTGAGGCCAAAGTGGCCTGCCCCTTTATTTTTCTTAAGGTCGAGGCCTGTTCTGGTGTGTAGTCTGCCAAAAGAACACCCGTAAAGAAATCGGATTCTTTTTCTGGTATGATCTTTGGTACTACATGTACATGTACATTGTACAAATGTTGTACATGTACATGTACATGTACATGTACATGTACTGTCAGAAGCAAGGGCAACATTACGGTGCACTGGCAGCTACTGGAGCTAAAATATTATTCCTTTATGGATCTCAGCTCTTGAAAGATTTGTAGTGTGTAGTACATGTATGTACTACGGTACATGTACATGTAAAAAAAAAAAAAATGTCCTACTTTTGATCCTAACTGTGTTGTACACTTGTACATACATGTACATGTATGTATGCAAACCATGCCGATCGGATTCCACACAAAAACAGTCAACAAAGTGTTCACTGCATACGGCCTATGCTTGTTCTATAGATGCTATAGTGCTGCCGGGATTGTTTATTGTACTTTCAAAGTTAGATGCAGCAATCTTTTTGTTATTCTTTTTTGGTTGTTGAAACTTGAATTCGACAATTTTCGGCGGCAATTTTTTTATTTTTGTTCCAAAATCTGACTTTTTCCGGCGGCGGATGCACCGATATGGTAGTATTAACATGCGGACCTTTATGAACAATGTACATGTACATGTGTATGAACAGCAATAACCGAGATTTAATTTTTGGGATTATGGCTTTCTTTAACACACACCTCAATACCAGTGTTGACTCCATTTCGAGTACTCCAAATCATGTTTTGTGTGTATGAACAGGATGATGTACATGCACTGTATCTCCGAGGACAAGAGAAGAAAGGAAACACAAAGAAACCTTTCAGTCCTCGAACGTAGAGTCTTTTGTTGAAATCGGTCCTCGAACGTAAGGATACGTGCTTAGTCTATGGGGGTTGGTTATATTAAAGGAACAATAGGAAACACAAAGCATTGTCCTCGGACGTATTGGAGAAGTACGACTATATGAACATGCACAACTGATGAACATCTAAAATGTGTACATGTACAGGGACAAGAGGAGAAAGAAAATACAAAGCAATCTTTCTTGTCCTTGGGAGTCGATCCTGTTGTTAAAATTGGTCCTCGGATGTAATAATACGTGCTTAGTCTATAGGAGTTTTTTAAAGTAAAGGAACAATAGGAAACACAAAGCATTGTCCTCAGTAGTATAGGAAAACACGACTGGGTGCATGCACTGAACATATTAAAAAGAAAAAATTGAAAATTACGCCGCATAAAGATAATTATTTATTTGTGAATTTGATACAAGAAGATGTGTACATACATTGTATTTCCATTGTGTTAAGGACATACATGTACTGCAGTTTAATCTTGTTGACCCTTTGTCTATGAGTTCACCCAGCCTTTGGCTGCTGAAAGGTTTCAATATTTTACCAAACCGATCCCTCGTTTCAAAGTTCAAAGTGCACTGGCACCATGTTTTTGCTGAAAGAGTACAAACTTGGAAGCATTATTTATTACAAGTATTTGTACACATGCATACTGTTGATTTTAATACACGTGTACAAGGAAAGCTCAGTGTTTAAATGATATTTAGAATGAATAAAGTAATGTACAAACATAGATGCAGGTAAAAAGATGGAGGTAAAAAGAAAACATCTGTTTATTTTGATACACGTACATGTACATTAGTGGTGGGCGGTTCCAGAATTTCTGGAGCCGGTTCTGGTTGTCTAAAAAGAACCGGTTCGGAATCAGAACCGGCTCCCGGAAAGTTCAATGAAACACATAAGCCCTTGAAATTAGATGTAAAGTAAACGGTGTCACCTTGTGAGGTCCGTGCTCCGTGGATTTCGACGTGCAATACGTGTTTAATATTCCACTGCATATTTGCTTTCAAATGTGTGTTTTTCCTGTGAAACTATGGAGATTGCGTTATTAAAAGCAAACTTACAAAATGTAGCTTTTTACTTTACATGTATTTTCTCTTCCTTGTCTATGGTTCTATTTACCGCGACGACCGCCGATCGCATAGAATAGAATGATTCACTGCACACGTACACTTCCCAGCCTTCAATGCATGGGATGAGCAAGCTTGACTCCTGTAACTGAGCGACACTCAATCTCCGCTGTACTGTATACATTCAATACGTTTTTTATGCATAGTACAGGGCCAGTATCGGTTAAGCCTCATGACCGCAAAGGGCTGACGTGTATGTGTGGTTTTCCCCGCCATTGTTTTCAAGTTGACTAGCCAGAGTGAATGTCCCTGGCGTTCATGTGATTGAATTCCTACAGAAGTTATGGAGCCGAATCTCGGCTCTGGGCTTTGTGCACAGAGAATGGGTAATTTACTCTGGAACCGATTCTTTTGGAGCCGGAACAGATTCTTTTGGAGCCCATATTGGGACCGGGTAGAACTGCTGAAATTCCCAATACTAACGTACATGTATGCACTTCTACAATGTACATGTACACCGTTGAAAAATGCATTTTACACATGTACATGTACATGTACATGTACATGTACATGTACATGTACATGTACATGTACATGTACATGTACATGTACATGTACATGTACATGTACATGTACATGTACATGTACATGTACATGTACATGTACATGTACATGTACATGTACATGTACATGTACATGTACATGTACATGTACATGTACATGTACATGTACATGTACATGTACATGTACATGTAGTTGTCCTCATTAACTTTACACAAAAAGGACATTGTCTATTGTTGGGACACCTTCTCTAAATGTTTCTCAAACTATTGGCCGTTGTCACAGAAAAAACATGAAGAGCAACAAAAGCTTATAATTGCACAATTTAAACAGGAGGGGCAGTAATACAGAGCAAGGAAAACACTACGTAACTAAGTAAACTAACTTCACAATCTCTTTATACATGTACTGAACTATGCAAAGGAAAATTTGCAATGTACAAAAAAAAGAAAATTGTTAAAGATCATTTTGCATGCGAAATTACATTTGTATCATTTTCCAGGTATAGGTAGCTTAAGACATATTAAAATAAAAGGGCAACTGTTCTTGCCACTGAATAATGAAAAAAATGACTTTTGCGGGATGATTTTTCGTGTCCCGCCTTGGCTTCTATTTGTCATTTGTCTGAAAGTCTTTGTTGGGGGCAGCAGACAAAGAAGCCAAAAATATGCTGCATTAATACATAATGGGAATGGGATTCGATCCCCGGAACGCGACGGAAATGGCTAAGTCAAAACTGGGTAGGATTTGACCTGGGGTTATCCTGTTGTGTCATCTTAAATATCACTATCACTGTGTAGCAACAAACAAATGTATTTTTGTGTAGCAGAATCAAAGAACTGCGACTCCTCGAATCCATAGACACCGTGCGCACCGCGGTGGTGCAAATGATCAACCATGGAAACACAGGCCGACCCGGCCGGGCGAAAGCTAGTTGTTACGGCATGGAGGTACATACATGTACGGTCCGTGTGTGCATGAACGTACAACAACAACAACATGGCACCGCCATGACTGCGCTGCCACGGCAGACACTGGTCGGATACCGAGGTAGCTTTTTCCGCAGATGTGTATCATAACATGCATTTTCTGGATAAATGCAACCATAAATTCTCTTTTTCGAAGAAACCATTAAACATTTCTGACATGAACTTTTATTCTTCGTCAGTTTGGCATTGTTCGGCAGAACGTTTGCATTTCATGAAGTTAAACTACTGGAACGACTTTTCTTTTATAGCGCATTAAAATTCACCGGGCTCCAGAGAGGGACTTGGCCAGGAAAACAACGCTGCTGACCGTACGCACTCTCACTGAAACACGGTAAAAAAAATCCACAAGTGCGTAGCGTAGCATAACATAGTTAATACACGGCCTGATTTACGGCAGCTTTTTTACTCGGTTAAAAAGCCTCATGAACAAGGGAATAAAGATTGCAACATTGCTCCTGGAAAACCTTACAATGTATACTTTAGGCTCCGTGATATTATATGGTTGTCCCCAGAAAAAGAAATAAAATATGTTAAAATACACACCAGTTTGTCTTCACTTAACTGGACCGGTACCGCGCGGGCATGGCGGGCCAGCTGCATTACTAGCGACCGAGTGATCGCGGCCCTATACCCACTTCTTCTGGTAGCTCAGGTTCGAATTGATAGGTAAGAAGCGCTCCTATATCTCGCTTTACTTCTTGGAGATCATCTTCATTCAATTAATAAGTGCGATGAAATAAAACAAATCCTCAGTATCGCTGTCCGAAAAAAACCTCGATGCTGAGGCAACCATGCTCAGCAAAAGTAGTCGGATATACAGTGTGTATGATATACATGTAGCAGCAAACAGTCTTATGAATCATGACTCCCAGCTGTAACGTCACAAATCCTTGGAACTGCTAGATGGAACAGACGACTGTTTTTTTTTCATTTTTATGTCGGCCGGGCAAGAAAAATCCCGAAGAATTTCCCCAATTATAATTATGAAGCGCTCAAATTTAAAAAATGGGACTATGCCTTTGTGTTATTACACTCTACACTTTCAAATATATTTTAGAAAAATGCCGCTCAGCACTGAACTTCCTCTTTAACCAGTGGGTCGGTGAGTTACATGTTAAATGCATACATGTAAACCTTATTAGTCCCTCCTGTACAGGTATATGAAGCTGAAGTGTTATTTTTCATTCCTCTTTCATTTAACCCTAACTCCCTGCATCATATTTCCTACATATAACCTGAATCCTCCAATATCCTCCGATTCTAAAAATCCTCCAATATTTGTTAACTGCCTGAATCCTGCAAAATCCTCCAGTGGGTTTTGGATAAACACTTCCAGAGGCAAAAACCTCTGATGAACTCAATCCTGCAAAATCCTCCAATGCTTAGTTTCCAAAGACCCTCAATCCTTTAAATTTGTCCATTTCGCAAAGATGATTTTTGAGGATTTGGGAAGGTTAGGGTTAATATGAACTTTATTTTTGTAAAAAAAAAATAACGTTTTTGTACAGCTGGTATTCTTTAGAGAGGTCTTGCACAGATTCAGAAGATTTCTCCTTTTATAACTATGGGAGGGCATATTTTTTTTTGGGGGGGGGGGGGAGAGGATTACTGCTAAACCACTTGCCAAAGTATGGTACATGTACTTTTTGTGGTTCCCTTTTTTGTTACTTTATGCAAGAAAAATCATATTAAAATTGGAGGATTTGAGACTGTTAGGGTTAATGTTTGTAAGAGGGAAAACAAGATAATTGTCATGTTTTACTTGCTCCATGATGGGATCAGATGATTGTTTGCCTGCTGTGTACACTGTAGTATCCAAGTGCATCATTATGGTGAGAATTACATGTACGTGTAACATACAGTGTGGTTCAAAAAACATACACACTTTTTTAATGGAAAATATCTCGGAATTGGGGAATCATGGTCAAATTGTTTTAACATATTCGTCAACTACAATGTCTTTGTTGTATATGATGCAAATTGTGTTAAAAATAAAGCTCAAATAAAGAATTGTCTTTGATATTTTGTAAAAAGGTCAAAAACCAGTTTGTCCACACGCAAGTCAATGGAATTTGGTAAACAAAATACATTTTAGCACCGCGTGCACAAACTCAAACTCCAATAAATGTAATTAGGCCTACTTCATTGATCAGAGTCATCCCCTCTGTCAATGAAAAAAATAAGTGTTTACAGTGAATAGCATTTGAAACAATTAACAGTTGAAGTGTTTGTTGTGTTGTACGTGCTTTTGTTTCTTCCCGGGTTAGTGAATACTTATTACTTCCATCCTGGGTGGACCTACAGTGTATGAGTATCGATCTTTGTAGCATGCATGACTCATGTACAGTCTTTCGTGTGGACAATCTGTCTTTTTGCCATTTTTCTTTAAACCGATGCCATTTTCTTTATTTGAGTTTTCTTTTTAATTAACACAATGTTAACCATATACATGTACCACTAAGATAGTTAATAAATAAGTATAAACAATTTGGCCATATTTCCCCCTATCAGAGAAATTTTCCTCTGAAAAAAGTGTGTAGGTTTTTTGAACTACATGTACACTGTATGCACCCAGTCGTACTTCCCCAATACGTCCGAAGACAATGCTTTGTGTTTCCTATTGTTCCTTTAATATAACCAACCCCCATAGACTATAAGCACGTATCCTTAAGTTTGAGGACCGATTTCAACAAAAGACTCTACGTTCGAGGACTGAAAGGTTTCTTTGTGTTTCCTTTCTTCTCTTGTCCTCGGAGATATATACAGTGCACGTACACGTATGTACAGTCTCTCCATACAAAAATATTATGTATACACTGTACATGTAAGCATTGTACATAGTGCACACGTGCATAGCATGGCAACTTGTGGGTGTTCTAATTCTTAAATTATACATGATGCTCTACATGGACCAGTGAATGGTTATGGTCTTTACATTATGTATGCTCTTACCAGAAAAAACAAATCATGACTCACCCCAACATGCCCAATGACTAACAGGGTATCAACGTGATAGCACACCGTTTCAAAAAATGTCAACAACATTTGTAGATTAGAATCATCAATAATCCAAATTCCAAGATTAAGTTATCTACATGTACATGTACACATACATGTACATTGTATTTCTGCTCAAACGTCAGCAAAACCTGACCCATATGTATATTCCTTGGATCTTTATTTTGGGATCCTTATTTCTTCATCAGTGCAGAACCTGTTTTAAGGGATTTTGTACGTGGTACGTTCATACATCAGCAGTGTTTAGGCACGTCTTTCAAACTCGAGTCCATGACCAAGTTCATGTACAGCTAGACACTGAGACTGAGTCTAGACACTTCATGTCCGCAGGGTTTAAGTTACAACATCAGAATACATGTAACATACGAGGTGCGATCACAAAGTTTCAAAACTGCACCTCCATGGATATGTACATGTACACGTATAACAAGCAAAAAACATACGTTATTTAAAGGGTGGGTGCAATGAAATTGTACACAAAATTCAATTTTGTTAACTCTTTTACAATATAAGAAATGTGATTAAAACGTGTTTTCCATATTTCTGCCCATTTTTGGTGTTTAATTTTCCCGGAATAAATTCCCCCCTTTCTCTATTGTTTCCGCGCCCCTAACAGCGTGACGTCATCTTGAGAAAACGGAAACTCAGCGAGAGTAGTTTGATCACATGTGTGCGTGGGTGTACGTGTGGATGTATGCCGTTGTTGAGGAAACCAGCCACACGCGATAAAATAGCTTCGGATGAAGGGACCAGGGAAACATTTCTCATCGCGTTAAAATCTACAAACAGAATCTTTTGGATCTGAATCTGACAATCAAGTGTCGATTTTAGACTTGTTGATTCAGACCCTTTTTCGGAACATTATTGGGGCAAGGAAGAGGAGGAACTTGGAGCTCGTCCGTACATGTACATGTATGAGCCAGAAGGCGAGAGTAACAGCAAAAATACTGAAGACTCCGAATCGGACTCCGATGCTGAATGACTTGAAAACAACGATTGGTAGGCTAAATAACACTCTCTGAATCCAAATACGACAGTATTTCGGTTCTACTGGAAAGAGGGGAAGACTGACACTATCCTTAGTGGTGTTGCTGAATCTAGCAGCAACACAACGACGCGGTATTATCGACGAAAACAATTCGCAAAACACTGAAAGCTTTCATTCAACGACACAATGAAAACACACGTGCATGTCAATCCAACGCACGCTTGGTGTACTGTACTACATATGTACATGTCGAGTCATGGCCGACCAGCCACCCGGGTTCCCGGGATGACGTCACAGCGGCGTTACCACTTGATGGGTGGGGCTTACACCCTCCCGACTTAAACAAAACTATTTTAAAATGGTTACGTGATATTAAAAATACAAACAACACACAGTTGTGTTTCAAAAACGTAATTTTATCAATATATACACAATCAAATTTCTATTGCACCCACCCTTTAAATCTGACAGCCATCCCCTTCAAAGTACATGTAGTCCCCTTGTGCAGCGATACACCGCTCCCAGTGCTCCTGCCACGCCTGGAACGCTCCCCGGAAATCCCGTTCCGTAAGCACGTCAAGCACCATCTGCAATTCTCGCTGAATCTCCTCTAGTGTCAAAACGGTGACCCTTCAGCTTGAACTTCATTTTGGGGAACAGAAAGAAGTCGCAGGGAGCCAAATCCGGCGAGTGGGGGGGGGGCTGGGGAGCGACGATTGTGTTGCTGCGGGCGAGAAACTCGCGCATTTTCAACGCACTGTCATGTTGGAGCACCCAATTGCCAGCGCGCCACAGTTCAGGCCGTTTGAGCCGAATGTTCTTCTTCAGATGTCTCAGAACGGTGCAGTAGAACTCAGCATTGACAATCTGACCCTGGGGGAGGAATTCACGGTGCACAACCCCGCGAATGTCAAAGAAAACGATGAGCATGCTCTTGATTGCACTCCTGACCTGACGCGCCTTCTTCGGTCTTGGAGACTGCGGGCTCTTCCACTGCGAAGACTGCCGTTTGGTCTCTGGGTCGTAGCCGTAGACCCAACTCTCATCACCGCTGATGATCCTCGACATGAAGTTTGGGTCATCCCGGGCCTGTTGACATACATAGATCCTCGCTGCTGCTCGGTGCTGCTTCTGCTCGGGATTCAGGAGCCTGGGAACGAACTTGGCAGCGACGCGGCGCATGTTCAAATTGGACTCGAGGATTGCCTGAACTGTTCCAAATGACACGTTGGCGATGTCAGCAATGTCCTGGATGGTGATCTGACGATCCTGATGCACAATTCTTTCAATTTCTTGGACATTTTAGGGGGTTGGGGTTGTGCTCGTGGAGTCGCCCTGACCTCTCGTCACCCTCCAGTGATGTTTTGCCCCTCTTAAAATGCGAATGCCACTCAAAACACCTCGCCCGCCTTTTTGCTTTATTGCCGTAGGCTTTCTGAAGCATTTCAAGGGTCTCCGTTGCAGATTTCCCCAGTTTGACACAAAATTTGATGTTCGCTCTCTGCTCAAGTTTTAGGTCCACGGTGAAATCGCAAATGCGCACATACCAGTGGTTACAAAAATGTGTGTAACACAGGTGCTGATGTTGATCAAGCGATGTAATTTGGGTACTTACGAAAGTTATTGCTTACACCTGTTATACATGTACATGTATGCACATTACTGTGCTGCGCTCCGTTCGTTCGCAACAGTAACAGTCTCGGAACTTTGTGATCGCACCTCGTACGTACATATACATGTACATGCACTGGCAGACCCAGGTACATACATGAACAACACCGTATGGCATGTATGGAATAAATTACAACACACACCAAGGTTGCAAGAACATTAATCCAGCATGCAAAGATGTTACAATTTGTCAAACATTAAAATCTATGTATCTGATTATATTTTTGTCACACTCAAATTCAACTGGGGCTGGCCACCGAGATCGCGAATCGGGCCGGGGCTGGCAAGATCGGGTGCCGGGTTGACAAGGCTTCACTCGTTGAGTAGTTGGAGTACTACGACATTTACCTTTAGTCTTTTCTCAAGACAAAGTTAGCTACGCATTAGCTGCGTGTACGTGCATTGTACACTGAGAATAAGACGGTGGCATTCAGTGCGGGTGCTTGCATTTGACCAAGACTACACCAACGTTGCAATGCATGCACGCATGTGTGCTATAATGAACAGTGCAGAGATATGACGGAGAAGTCATGTCGGGGTTTAGAAAACGATCAAAGAAACAACACATTTTATAGTAAATATATACTATTCTACCGTCAAATTGATTGGAAATAACTGGAATTTCGGGCAAGGTACATTTGTACATAAACTGGAGTAATCCACACTTCCTACACACTTAGAGAAATCTTAAATGCTGTGAAAAAGCTACATGTACATGTAACATATCGCGATATTCTTCAGTATATCAAATTCCCCGACATTCAGGTTTTTTTAAGGAGCCAAATCGATTTTCGATATTAAAAAAATGGTCGCAGGTTCGAATCCCGTTCCTGCCAGTTTCTTTGTACACTTTGAAAATGTATTCAAATTTACCTAGTCAGTTTCTCTTGTGGATTGTTTGACGAATTAGACGTTAAAAAGTCGTATCCTCATTGAGAGATCCCCACAATGTCGCTTCTCAGGTTGTATCGTAAAATTGGGTGTGATCCCTGGCTATACGGCATTCTGGGTTTATGACTTCTGACTAGCGCCCACCCGAACAAAGATACTGACAATTTGGGAGACCGCCAAGATAATAAAAACAAATATTAAAATATCGGGAAATATTATCCATCCATTAATAACTACATTTGTATTCATAAATGCCTTGGACAGTTTCAAATGGGCACGTACAATGTATTATGTGTTAATCTCTGTTTAAAGAGGATGTTGATTGCTGAGAGAAGTCTGCGTCATTTTGTAGTTTTATGCAGATTGCATATTGTAAAATAATACAGCCAATTATTTCTGCCATGAAATAACAAAAAAATGACTTTTGAGAGCTAATGTATTTTTATCAAGTCCCCTCTAGCGCAGCAATGAGCATACATGTACACAGTACAGCCCACAAGTAGTTTCAAGAACGAGCGAGGGGCCTCGATAATTTTGTGAGTAACGAGTGCGGGCACTCGCTCGTTCCTCGCGCGCTCGAAAGGGATTTTACTTTTCCTTCCGAGACGAGACGAGTGCCTCGTTCCATTGTCGTTTCACCGGAACGAGCGAGGGGTACACACTCGCGTGTTTCCCTGGTTGCGAGCGAGTTTCTTGCGTGAGGTCGGCGCCTGTCCGACACGGATGAACGTACACATACACACAAATGTTCACGTACGAAAATACGTAAAGATGCCATGCACCAGTGAACAAGGCTAGCCACGTACGTGTATAATAAGATCCCGACGTATTAATGGTCATGTGCCTTGCCACTAGGCAGCTAAAATCGGGGGGGATGTTTATTAATTTGTCGGGCCATGTTCGGAGGTTTGTACGGCACATGTACATGTACATCAATGAGTGCAATGAGACCTTGACCCGCCGTACGCAAGTACATGTAGGATCCTATCGTCTACTTGCGTTTATGATGGGGGAACGAGAACACATTTACATGTATTCCAAAAATGGCGATGTGTTGTGTGAACAAATCTTTCTGGTTACACGATCTTTTATACTAAGGTCATGGCGTTCAGGTTGGGATATGTAGTGCTATCCCATTCAGTGACGCTTTGTGTTGACTTGTGAAATTAAAAACATATATACATGTACATGTATCAGCAATTAAAAACGTGTCAGTTTCAGATTTATATTTACCTATACATATTTGTCTTTGCGACATGGGTATTATTATGAATATAATACTGAAAGGCCAATTAAATCCTTAGATCGGAATCGCAATATTTACTGCCAGATGCGGTGGGGGGTTCAGTATGGAGATACATTTGTGTGCTGTGTGGAGAGATAGACCGTACCCTGTGGAGACATGAAAACAATAGAGACAAAGGGACTGAATAGGTCTCCACTAGGCAATTCTATGGGTTAGGTTGTCTCCACAAGGAATTGTGTGTACAAAGTCTATAGGGGTTTGCTTACATGTACATTGTAAGTACAGGGACAAAGGGGAGAACAATGCCATGTCTCCACAGGGATGCAAAAACACGGATGGGTGTGTGCGTTTGTATAGTTATTCAGACCGTGGACCTTTAACAAAGAGGACAATAGGGTCCGCGATTGTGTCAAGGTCCATGATTGAAAATCGTGTACAAAACCAATGGGAGTATAAACAAAAGAGGAACAATGGGAGGTCCACGATTGCACCCGTTTACATGACTGTGTGTGTGTGTGCGTGTGTAAATACCGGCAATCGTGGACTTGGGACAAAAGATTTAGGGCGTAGACAAAGGGTCCACGTTTGACCGAACGTCCACGATTGAAAATCGTGTACAAAACATATGGGAGGTCTTCCAAAATAGTACAAACAAAAGAGGGACAATGGGAGGATCTGCGATTGCCAGTATTTACACGTGTGTGTATGTATGCGTATAGGAGTTTGTATATGCCGGCAATCGTGGACCTAGGACAAAAGAATTCGGGCGTAGACAAAGGGGTCCACGTTTGACCTAACGTCCACGATTGAAAATCGTGTACAAAACCAATGGGAGGCCTTCCGAAAAAGTTAGAGTATAAACAAAAGAGGAACAATGGGAGGTCCACGATTGCACCCGTTTACATGACTGGATGGGTGGTTGTGGGTTAGGTATAAGAAAGGGCAACAATGGGGACAATGCTACCCCACGAGGGTGTCCTTAAAAATTTACCTACATGTAACCTAGAGAGTTAACGCTATGGCTTTTGAGATTTCAATGGGGACAAAGGGAGAATAAAAGAACGGAAGTCAAGTCCACAATAGAGGTACCCCATATCTACCCATGTGTGAGGGTGAGTATATATATACCGGCAATCGTGGACCTACATGTAGGACAAAAGACAGGCTTGGCATGACCTTTGTGTTTAGCCAAACCCAAAATGTCAAAAGAAATTTTTCTTGCACCTGGGTTGATTGTGGGTGGGGGTATGATGGAGGACAACCACTGAAGCGCCAACCCCCTGTGGTGGACCAGCAACTGCAGCCTAAATCCCGAGCAGAGCAACAACCAGTGGAGCGCCAACAACCAGTGGAGCACCAGACACTGCAGCCCAAATCCCGAGCAGAGCAACAACCAGTGGAGCACCAGACACTGCAGCACAAACCGCGAGCAGAGCAACAACCACTGAAGCGCCAACCCCCTGTGGTGGACCAGCCACTGCAGCCCAAATCCCGAGTAGAGCAACAACCAGTGGAGCACCAGACACTGCAGCACAAACCGCGAGCAGAGCAACAACTACTGAAGCGCCAACCCCCTGTGGTGGACCAGCCACTGCAGCCCAAATCCAGAGCAGAGCAACAACCAGTGGAGCACCAGCCACTGCAGCCTAAACCGCGAGCAGAGCAACAACCACTGAAGCGCCAACCCCCTGTGGTGGACCAGCCACTGCAGCCCAAATCCAAAGCAGAGCAACAACCAGTGGAGCACCAGCCACTGCAGCCTAAACCGCGAGCAGAGCAACAACCACTGAAGCGCCAACCCCCTGTGGTGGACCAGCCACTGCAGCCCAAATCCAAAGCAGAGCAACAACCAGTGGAGCATCAGCCACTGCAGCCCAAACCGCAAGCAGAGCAACAACCACTGAAGCGCCAACCCCATGTGGTGGACAACATGCCGCTCACTGCAATGACCCATCCACAGCCTGACATTTAACGGATGCAAGACGTGTCCATTGTATTATTAATTAGGTGTTTAACCGCACACAGCTGGGCAGACAGGCTTGGCATGACCTTTGTGTTTAGCCAAACCCAAAATGTCAAAAGAAATTTTTCTTGCACCTGGGTCGATTGTGGGTGGGGGTATGATGGAGGACAACCACTGAAGCGCCAACCCCCTGTGGTGGACCAGCCACTGCAGCCCGAATCCCGAGCAGAGCAACAACCAGTGGAGCGCCAACTCCCTGTGGTGGACCAGCAACTGCAGCCCAAATCCCGAGCAGAGCAACAACCAGTGGAGCACCAACCACTGCAGCCCAAACCACGAGCAGAGCAACAACCACTGAAGCGCCAACCCCCTGTGGTGGACCAGCCACTGCAGCCCAAATCCAGAGCAGAGCAACAACCAGTGGAGCGTCAACTCCCTGTGGTGGACCAGCCACTGCAGCCCAAACCCCGAGCAGAGCAACAACCACTAAAGCGCTAACCCCCTGTGGTGGACCAGCCACTGCAGCCCAAACCCCGAGCAGAGCAACAACCACTGAAGCGCCAACCCCCTGTGGTGGACCAGCCACTGCAGCCCAAACCCCGAGCAGAGCAACAACCACTGATAAGCGCCAACCCCCTGTGGTGGACCAGCTACTGCAGCCCAAACCCCGAGCAGAGCAACAACCACTGAAGCGCCAACCCCCTGTGGTGGACCAGCTACTGCAGCCCAAATCCAGAGCAGAGCAACAACCACTGAAGTGCCAACCCCCTGTGGTGGACCAGCAACTGCAGCCCAAACCCCGAGCAGAGCAACAACCACTGAAGCGCCAACCCCCTGTGGTGGACCAGCCACTGCAGCCCAAACCCCGAGCAGAGCAACAACCACTGAAGCGCCAACCCCCTGTGGTGGACCAGCTACTGCAGCCCAAACCCCGAGCAGAGCAACAACCACTGAAGCGCCAACCCCCTGTGGTGGACCAGCTACTGCAGCCCAAACCCAGAGCAGAGCAACAACCACTGAAGCGCCAACCCCCTGTGGTGGACCAGCTACTGCAGCCCAAACCCCGAGCAGAGCAACAACCACTGAAGCGCCAACCCCCTGTGGTGGACCAGCTACTGCAGCCCAAACCCCGAGCAGAGCAACAACCACTGAAGCGCCAACCCCCTGTGGTGGACCAGCCACTGCAGCCCAAATCCCGAGCAGAGCAACAACCAGTGGAGCACCAGCCACTGCAGCCCAAACCGCGAGCAGAGCAACAACCACTGAAGCGCCAACTCCCTGTGGTGGACCAGCCACTGCAGCCCAAACCCCGAGCAGAGCAACAACCACTGAAGCGCCAACTCCCTGTGGTGGACCAGCTACTGCAGCCCAAACCCCGAGCAGAGCAACAACCACTGAAGCGCCAACCCCCTGTGGTGGACCAGCTACTGCAGCCCAAACCCCGAGCAGAGCAACAACCAGTGGAGCGTCAACTCCCTGTGGTGGACCAGCCACTGCAGCCCAAATCCCGAGCAGAGCAACAACCACTGAAGCGCCAACCCCCCTGTGGTGGACCAGCCACTGCAGCCCCAGCCAACTGCAGATGAGTTACTTTTGCAGAAAGACGATTAGACAGACTACATGAACATCCCTGGCCCTTCTCCCCCATACCCTCCTCTCCGAGTGATGCATCAATGTCATTCGTCCTACCAGAGGTATTGTGCATGTCATCACACACAGAATTGTTGAGAATTGTCAATATTTGCGTATAAAGTAAAAGTATTAAAATAAGCAGAACAAAATACTTTTACAATGTACATCACTTAAAGGAAAATCATGTGCATACAGTAAGAGGAAGTTCAGTGGTGAGAGAAATCTGTGCCATTTTTCATTTTTATGTAGATTGCGTATTGTAAAATCAAAAAGCAAATTATTTCTGCCATTAAATACCAAAAAAGGCGACTTGAGAGCTATTTTTATCAGGTACATGTACCGTCTAGCCCGCTGGTGCCATTTGTCTAAAAGTCGTCGCTGCAGGCAGCAAATAATTTGACGTCTTGTAGGACAAACACCCCTTTTGTGTCTAGCCCTAGGCACAAAAGGGGAGTTCGTCCTATGACGTTGTTTTATTTGCTGCGACGCCTTTTTGACAAATGGCACCAGCGGGCTGTGCTGTGCTGTGCTAGAGGGGACTTGATAAAAATAGCTCTCAAATGTCACTTTTTTGTATTTTACAATAAGCAATCTACATAAAAATAGAGGACGCAGACTTCTCTCAGCAGTTAACATCATCTTTAAAAAGTCTAAAATGTTCAGGTTTAAAGCTTCAGAAATTCCAACTTCATGCTGTTTGTATATGACCCATAATTATGGCATTACCTAATCTGCAATTCTTTTGCCGACAATCGTTGGAAATGGTCTAGTTCGCCGACCTGATAATTCCCCGACTCTATAAATTGCTCCAATTTTTTCTAAAGTATATGGCCACGGAACAGAATTATTTTGTTTTCCTGGCATCTATGCACAAAACTTTAAACAGGTCTGCATTACAGTATTTGCTGGCACGCTATAAAATACTAACCCCCAAATCCACTAATTTCTGAAAATTTCAGCAAAGGCAAATCATGTATACTACATGTACCTTTAAGCCGAGGTTAAATAAAATTGCCACATGTAGTGTCTTGCCCAACTCAAAATCAATTCCTCGTTGATACCAACAATGATTGCAACTATAATAAAGGTTTACATTATGTATCTTTTTTTTTCCATTCTGTTTAGCTTGACAAACCCCCAAATCGGACGTGCAGCTGTGAAAAGACAAGAAAGTTTGTACTAGAAAACAAGAGACTGCTTGAGGAGAACATCAAGTTGCTGCACATGCTCTTGGGCAAGAAGGTACCTGTACATAAACATGTACCAAGCCATCAGGTAGAGAAAGTGCCTGAACGAGTTACTGATGATTCAGACAGCATCAGTGACGACAACAGTACTACATCAAGTACTACATCAATGAATTTGCTTTCTAATTCACAAGTTTCAAAAATGTACACCTCTAGTTCTTCAAATCCTAACTTTGCTTTACGACTGGAAAGGGAAATCTTTTCCAAGGATGAAATGGCCCAAGGCAACTGTAGAGGAGTGAGGAGAAAGAAACAACTAGATCGTGCTAGGTTGAAGTTTGTATCCCATACTGTGGCTAAGTTTACACCAGTGGCAGTGACACATTTTGTCGAGTACTGGCAGAAGAGATGTGTAACAGCAATAGATGAAGGGTGTAGAAGGCTGTGTCGAACAAAAGCTGGTGGTGATCAGAGTGAGTTACTTATGTAGCGAAAACGGGAAAATAGTGTTCGACAAATAATGCAGGATGTCCAAACTACCCAAAAATCCAAAAGTGTTCTAAAGACACCTGAGACCTGTTTGCTTCACACACATCCTGATCTCTATCAATTGAAGTTGGTTTCTTACCATCAGTTTCATATTAATATGAAATTACGCATCATATAATGCGTTTGTAATATTTCATCTCCAGTTAAAGGTGGTATACATCATTTTCAAAACAAACAAAAAACCCAAAACTACTGAATTAATATGAAACACAGGAAGTAATTAGCAGTCTCAAGCATCTTGTGAAATTTGACATAACGATTTGAAAATGTACAATGTTTAAAAGCCTCATTTTTACTTTTGAATCATCTTCACGTTTCTTCAACCGAACCTGGGTGTTTACAAGTTGGGAGTTACATGTACTTAGAGCTTCATGTACCGTTTTCCCACATCTTATCTTATGAAATCCTCCAAAAATCGCGGCCGGGTTCGCCTTTTGTGGGATTTCTTTTGTTAGGCAAATTAGGACCGAGATGCAATTTTGCCGACAGCGATAGGATTTTGTCGACAAAGTCAACATATGTAATAAGGCCAAAAAAAATTGTGTTGCCATCAGACGGACTGACCGTAAAAATTTCCAGAATCGTGTCGCTGTTTTTTTTTTTATATCAATAAAAACATAACTCGGCCTCTTTGTCTCAAAAAGTGTTTGTATTTGCCTTCTTTACTTTTCTGCGTATTTTCATGTAAAAATATGAAAAGGGGGGGTTCGTCAAACGTTTAGTAAACAAGCCCGGGGAGGCGTGAAGGTGGCATTGAGTCTGGGGAGGTCTAGCAAGGAAAAAAAAACAAGGACAGCGCACATGTGAAAATGCTATGTACATACAACCAAATCCGTGTTTTTTTAATAGATGTATCAATTTATTGTAGCGGAAGAGTAAAATCCAATATGCAAAAACATCGTATCATTCAATCTGCTTCTCAGTGATTTAGTAAGTCGGTGGCGAAGCCGGGGAAAAATATTCCGACCGACCGACCGACTCTCTTTTAATAACGCAATAATTTGTATGGCCTTTTTTTTCACAAAATATAATTTCATGACAATATTGTTCGTACAACCACCAGACCACAACATTTGCGACTTTTTCACGTAAATAAGACCTGCTGTCTGTACCTTAATAAAATACAAATGTTGTTTTGCCGGGAAAAAAAATCACGCTTTATCACGAACGCAGTGGCTATTGTTACGGCACTTGACTGTCTGGTTCCCCGACGTAATGGTATTCAACGTCACGATCTTTGCTATTGGAACCAAATGGTTCTCGGACTTTATTTTCCTTTTAAAAAATTCTACAAAACCACTGAAATCAAAGGGAAGAAAATTAAATCTACTTACATTGTAAATAGAAATAACCATTTGATTAGAAACCTAAAACTTAAGAAAACTTTTCGAAAAAGAAATGAGAAAAACAATTCCGGGGCCGAGTGGGGTTTGATCCGGGGTCGCCGGGCTCTCAAATCTGACGCCCTACCAATCGGGCTACCGAAGCGATCTGACAGGAGGGGCAGTTGTAAAACTGATACGTTCGCAATGTGTGCCGTAACCATATCATTTGAAAGTTGCGTTACGGCTGCTGTAAAAATAGCCACTGCGTATTGTTAAGAATTTGTAGAGTAATTTAAGTTATTTAAAGTTTGTAAAAGCAAAGTAGGGTTTATAAGTAAAGGCTAATAGCCAGCGTTCTTCTTACGCCCGTCGCTTTTGTTGCAGCGAACTTTGGTTCTGTCCTCAAGAATTTGTTCTGATTCTTAGTTCCATTGGCGGCCAGTGGATTGGAAACTGGAGATCTTGACAGACTTTAAAAGGGGTTGAAAATTAGCCCTTCGGGGAATTCTGAGCTTCAGTTTGCCGGGGTAGGGGCGATCTCCCAGATTGCCGAGTGCTGCCACTTGCCTGTGTCTTGGCGGTGTCTTGGCGGTGTCTTACCAGTGCTTTGCCGGCTTTCGATGAGACTGACCGATTTCATCTAGCTGCCGGACTGATCGCCGTCTTCGCCCATCGCCAGTTGGGCCAGCATCTCGATGCCACCCCCAGCAAACTCAAGACCAGGATTCCGCCTAAATTGGAGGTACATGTACCTCCCCCATTTAATTTGAATGGCCAATTCCATATGATTGTGGGTTTTTTTCGTGACACTTGCTGTTAAATGAGTTTCCATTTATACATGTGTGTTTTTGTGAATTATGAAATAATAATTCAAATAATCCTAATTTTGTTCTCGCTAAAACTCCTTGATTCTGATCCTTATTCATTTTAGTGTTCCTTTCTTATACTTTTGGTTTTGTCTGTTATGTTGTCTGTTTAAATGACCTGACTTCGTAACAGATAAATTGGGGGCTGGTCCGGGAATTGAACACTCCAAGCCCACTTTCATTGTTTATCGTTTTGGTGATTTGATTATTGCATGAAACGGCTCAAAGAGTTGGGCAAAATGCCAAAATGTGTTTTACAGAATTTGTTTTGGGTAGGTTTGATTTTACACATGAAAGTGTAGATGATTTGACTATAAAAGACGAGTTGATTGCTTTGTCAAACTCCCTTGGAATCAAGGTTTTTGGTGGAGAGAAAAAGGGTTATTTACTTCGTACTGTTCGTAAAGCTTTGGTTGAAAAGGGTTTTATTGATGAAGAACCATTGGAATTACTTACCAATCCACAAGATCAAATTGAAGTCTTGAAATTGAAGTTACAGTTGAAAGAGGTTGAAAAGGACCTCAGGGAAAAGGAAATGAAACATGAAATTGTACTTTCAGTTTGAAACTCCGAAACCCCATGTTCATTCAGGCTTCGACTTTGCAAAGAACATAAGGCTTGTTCTAAAATTTGATGCTAAGGAAGTTATTTCACTTCGTTTGAAGATTTGGCTAAGAAATTGGAGTGGCCTAAGAAGTATTGGACGACATTACTTCTAAAGCCGTGTCCGCACTGGACTTATTTTTCGGAAGGTTTTACCGAGACGATGGTAAAATGAAAAATTGTCAAATGTGACCACTGTCCGCACTTGGACTTTCGACACGGGAAAATTTTACCGAGACCGTGGGAGAAGTAACCGAGCTGTCAATATAAGGACGCATGAGGGCGCTTTGCGTGACCTTTCTACATTGACACGATTGACCCAAATCACGCGTGCCTTTTCATTTTTCCGGCTGATGTGTACAAATAGGACTACATCGATTAGCACCAATCAAACTTCTGACTATCAATAATAATATCTGCCATGATTGCAGACAAAAAAGGAACAACGCACTGGAATTTGGAAACTTGCCACGTGCACCGCACCGCGGTGAAGCAATGCAAAGCGCATGCGTGGTGTCCCAGTGTAGCATGACCTCGCGCTCGGTCCGGATGTACGCTTTTCTAAGCCGCCTTTACCAACTCGCACTGTCCGCACTGGACTTATCGTCTCGGGAAAAGTTACCTGGTCAGTTTTCCTGGGCAGCAGTTGGCCGGTAGAAGTAACCGCTGGACTCAGGAAAAGTAACTGAGAGGAAAACGTCCTAGGCTGTCCGCACTGGACTTAAAATGGGAAAAGTACCCATCGTCTCGGTAAGTTTTACCAAAATAAGTCCAGTGCGGACAGGGCTATAGTGTTTTTGAAGGTAAAGCAAAAGAGGTCTACACGGCTCTCTCATCCGAACAGAGTGCATATTATGATGTAGTAAAGAAAACCGTACTCAAGGCATACGAGTTAGTACATTTTTGTACCTGAGGCTTACCGTCAAAAGTTCAAAAAAACGAAACAAAAAGATCCCAATAAAACCCATGTGGAATTTGCCAGAGAAAAAGCCAATGATTTTTACCGTTGGCTGAAATCAAAGGAGGTTGATAACAATTTTGATAAGTTGCGGGAATTGATGTTAATGGAGGAGTTTAAGAGTTCTCTTCCGAGTGGCATCCGAACTCATTTAGCCGATAGGGGTGTTGATAAGTTAGAGAAAGCTGCCTTTATGGCTGATGATTATGACCTTGTTCATAAACATTCATTTGGCTCTGACAGTAAATCTGACCCCAGTCGCTCCAAATTCATTAAACCCTGGTTGAAAAAAAGGTGAAAAGACTGGTAAGCAAGTCCAGTCGACTGAATCGAAATCTGAAGCTAATTCTGACACAAGAGGGAAAGGAAAGCCCTGCCGGTATTTCTGGAAAGCCAAATTGGCGGAAAAATCGGCCTGTTTGCAGTTTCTGTGGTAAAATTGGCCACACGTTTGAGAATTGCTTGAAGCGAAGGGATCAACTTGAAAAGCCCATTGCATTAATTGCCAGCAAATCACAAGGGGTACCCCATGGCGAAATGCTCCCTTCAGTAGATTGCAAGGGTGAGAATTTTGAGGAAAATTCTATGGGTAAACCTACTCAAGAATCTAATCAGGTGACTAATGGTTATGAGGCATTTATGTCCAATGGTCTAGTGTCACTAGATAAGGGTGATAATGGTTATAAAATTAAGATATTTAGGGATACAGGTGCCGCCCAGTCATTGTTAATAAAGGGTGTTGTGCCATCTCTAGGGGAAGACAGCCAGTCTAGTGTCCTAATAATTGGAGTGGAAAATAATTTCATGAAAATTCCACTCGAGACTGTACACCACCAGTCGGATTTTATGATGGGGTCAGTCAAAGTAGGGGTAGTGTCTAGTCTACCTATAGATGGTATTACGTTCTTACTAGGGAAAGATATTGCAGGAGATCAAGTGCAAAGTAATCCTTCCTTACGAGTCACAGATGTCCCACAATACAATGAAGACACAGAGCAGTTATCTGAAAAAATTTCCGGGCATATTTCCTTCGTGTGTCATAACAAGATCAATGGCCCGTGCCTCACAAAAAGAGGGAGCTAGTAACGAAAAGTTAAAGTCAAGGGCCAATGATGATTATGAATGTTTCCAGCTGGCAGGTTCATTCTTTGATACTTTACATGAAAAGACTAAGGATCCTAGTAGCTCATCTAAACCTCTTGTGTTGAATCAGAGTGCACTGATTAAGGAACAGAAGTCTGATTCTGAGTTATGCAAAATTGCATGCGATGCACGCGATGAACAAGAAGCTGACAAAGTCCCGGTGTGTTATTATTTGTCCAATGCAGGGGTGTTAATGCGCAAATGGCGTCCCCCTGATGTACCTGCTAATCATGAGTGGAAGGTGAAAACTCAGATAAGTGGTACCTCATTGTTACAGGGCTGAAATTTTGAAATTGGCCAATGAACCGCCCACTTCTGGCTATTTGGGGGTTCAAAAAACTCAAGACCGCATTTTGTGTAATTTCTTTTGTCCAAAATTGTATCAAGATGTAGGCGAATTTTGCAGGACATGTCACACTTGTCAATTAGTGGGCAAACCGAATCAGAACATCAAGGTTGCACCGCTTATTCCCTATCCGGCATATGAACAACCATTTGACAGAGTCATAATTGATTGTGTAGGCCCGTTGCCCAAAACTAGATCAGGGCATATGTACCTTTTGACAGTTATGGATGCAAGTACAAGATATCCTGAAGCAATTCCTTTAAGGAATATCACTGCCAAAGCTGTGTCTGAGGCCCTAATTAAATTTTGTACAAGAGTAGGGCTCCCAAAAGAAGTACAACATGATCACGGGTCAAACTTCATGAGCAATTTGTTCCGTGAGGTCATGCAATCTTTGGGTATTGAACAGGTGGTATCATCCCCATATCATCCCCAGTCACAAGGTGCCATTGAAAGATTCCACCAAACGTTAAAGACTATGATTAAGGATTATTGTCATGATCATCAGAATGACTGGGACAAGGGAATTTATTTTTTGTTGTTTGCCATTAGGGATTCTCCAAATGAGTCAATCGGGTTTAGCCCATTTGAACTTTATGGTCATGAGGTCCGAGGACCATTGAAACTGGTCAAAGAAAAATGGCTGGCGGAACCGAAGGTTGAGACAAACTTGCTAGAATACGTCTGTGATTTCAAAGATAGATTGTACAAGGCCTATGATGTTGCAAAAAAGAACTTGGCAGGTTCGCAAGAGTGCATGAAATCATGGTATGATAAAAGTGCACGGGAACGAACTTTCAAGCCTGGGGACAAGGTTTTGGTTTTACTCCCTGTTCAAGGAGAGCCACTGAGAGCTAAGTTTAGTGGCCCGTACATTATCGAGGAGAAAATTAACGACGTAAATTACGTTGTCAAAACTCCTGATCGCAGAAAGTGCAGAAGAGTTTGCCATGTAAATATGCTGAAATTGTATCACGAGAGGGTTGACACTAAACCCGTTGCTGTGCTATCTGTTGGGGTTACTTGAGAAATGGAGGAACCTAACAATCAGGATAAAGAGCAACTTAGGCTTGAATCAGTCTGTTCCAAGAGCTCTTTAATCATGACACAAAACTCTGATGTACATGTATTAGCTAATTTGGACGCAAAACTAAGCCACTTGCCTGCAAAAGAACAAAATGAAATGATTGATTTGCTTGAATCGCATGTACAGTTACATTTGTATTCAAGGATAAACCAGGTCGAACGTCAGTTCTGTTTCATGATGTTGATGTAGGCAATGCTAATCCGATCAAACAACATCCGTACCAAATTTGACTTGGTACGAAAAGAAATAGATTACATGTTAGAGAATGAAATAATTTCTCCTGCTGATTAGAGTCCATGGTGTTCACCAGTTTTGTTAGTGCCGAAAGAAGATGGATCACAACGATTTTGTATTGATTATAGGAAGGTGAATGCCGTCACAAAAACAGACTCGTTTCCAATTCCTCGGCTAGATGATTGTATTGATCGGATAGGGCAGGCCAAGTACGTGAGCAAGTATGATCTTTTGAAGGGGTATTGGCAAGTGCCATTGACACAACGAGCATGAGAAATTTCAACTTTTGCGACACCAGATGGTTTATGGTCATGTAATTCGGCTTGGGTCATTATCAAGCGCCCAGGCCCCAAGGCGGTTTTAAACGTACGTTTAAAACCGGCCCAGCACATATTTATTCCCTTATTTGTACATATTCCCGGTAAAGAGAACATATTGGTGGATGGATTGAGTAGAGTTTGAATCCTAAAGTACAAACTGACTCGGTGACTCCTTCCTGCATTCGTTGGTTGTAGTTTTGGCTTGTACATGTATATTGTATACGTCAGTTTAAAATAAATTTCTTAAAGTTATGAAATGTGAAATGTATTTCCACAGCAAGTAGGCCTACATGTATGTGTATTTTTCAAGTCATGTTAATGTTATAAAGCCAAGCTTTTTGACTAGATAACTAATTATTTAAAGGGAAAAATACTCCCTTTAAGTCGTATTTTTCCTCCCCAAGGGGGAAGGTGTTAAGAATTTGTAGAGTAATTTAAGTTATTTAAAGTTTGTAAAAGCAAAGTAGGGTTAAGTAAAGGCCAATAGCCAGCGTTCTTCTTACGCCCATCGCTTTTGTTGCAGCGAACTTTGGTTCTGTCCTCAAGAATTTGTTCTGATTCTTAGTTCCATTGGCAGCCAGTGGATTGGAAACTGGAATTTTTGACAGACTTTAAAAGGGGTTGAAAATTAGCCCTTCGGGGAATTCTGAGCTTCAGTTTGCCGGGGTAGAGGCGATCTCCCACATTGCCGAGTGCTGCCACTTGCCTGTGTCTTGGCCGTGTCTTTGCGGTGTCTTACCCATGCGTTGCCGGCTTTCGATGAGACTGACCGATTTCATCTACATGTACATGTACATGTAGCTGCCGGACTGATCGCTGTCTTCGCCCTTCACCAGTTGGGCCAGCATCTCGATGCCACCCCCGGCAAACTCAAGATCAGGATTCCGCCTAAATTGGAGGTACATGTACCTCCCCCATTTAATTTGAATGGCCAATTCCATATGATTGTGGGTTTTTTTTGTGACACTTGCTGTTAAATGAGTTTCCATTCATACGTGTGTGTTTTTGTGAATTATGAAATAATAATTAAAATAATCCTAATTTCGTTCTCGCTAAATTCATTTTAGTGTTCCTTTCCCATACTTCTGGTGTTGTCTGTTATGTTGTCTGTTTAAATGACCTGACTTCGTAACAGATAAATTGGGGGCTGGTCCGGGAATTGAACACTCCAAGCCCACTTTCATTGTTTATCGTTTTGGTGATTTGATTATTGCATGAAACGGCTCAAAGAGTTGGGCTAAAACGCCAAAATGAGTTTCACTGAAGATTTTTTGGGTAGGTCTGATTTGACACATGAAAGTGTTGATTGATTTGACTAAAGACGAGTTGATTGCTTTGTCAAACTCCCTTGGAATCAAGGTTTTTGGTGGAGAGAAAAAGGGTTATTTACTTCGTACTGCTCGTCAAGCTTATATCATGGCAGAAATAATTGGCTGTATTATTTTACAATACACAATCTACATGTACACATAAAACTACAAAATGACGCAGACTTCTCTCAGCAATTAACATCCTCTTTAACCCTAACTCCCCAGGGTATGTTGAAAATCATAATCAAATTGGAGGGATTCCGGGTTAATGCTCGCTATCACACTGTGTACCGGTACATATGTACATGTATAATACACAACAGGGTGGTTGTTCCAAGCTGATGAGAAGCAATATGGAGAGTGGTTGAGCCACACACATTACCAACAGTAATAAAGTTCACGCGTCAGACAATACTAATATCAGCATCAATCATCAAGCATCAATATTGAAATGCTACGATATAGTATCATGATACGAAATTGTGTATCGTGATAGTTGAGATTACTAACATGAATAGACTTCACCGCATAAACTTCATGTTGTAAGCAACATGGTTTCTGGATGTCTATACTGCAAGCCAAAAACACCAGGTTTCTGTAGGATATTTACAAGCTACAGTACATGTAAGTGGTTTAACCCCTTGCATACAGATCGGATGATGCCATTTGCCGCTATTTGTGCAGTTTCAAATCCATTGTTGGATTATTGTGTATGTTATGCTTGACTGCACAAGCACATTGTGGCCTTTTCGCTTGGCTGCATAGGCCGCCCCGGCACCCCGATGCCTCACTCTGATAACCGTACTTAAGGGGGTTAACACAAGCACCACACCGCTCCTAAATTAGACCCAAAATCCCCAGCCGGATGTAGCACATTCCACCTTAAACACACACACACACACACAGTCATGTAAACGGGTGCAATCGTGGACCTCCCATTGTTCCTCTTTTGTTTATACTCTAACGTTTTCGGAAGGCCTCCCATTGGTTTTGTACACGATTTTCAAACGTGGACGTTAGGTCAAACGTGGACCCCTTTGTCTATGCCCAAATTCTTTTGTCCTAGGTCCACGATTGCCGGCATATACAAACTCACACAGTCATGTAAACGGGTGCAATCGCAGACCTCCCATTGTTCCTCTTTTGTTTATGCTTTAACTTTTTCGGAAGGCCTCCCATTGGTTTTGTACACGATTTTCAATCGTGGACGTTAGGTCAAACGTGGACCCCTTTGTCTACGCCCGAATTCTTTTGTCCTAGGTCCACGATTGCCGGCATATATACAAACTCACACAAGTGTGTAAACACCGGCAATCGCGGACCTCCGATTGTCTCTCTTTTGTTTATACTTTAACTTTTTCGGAAGGCCTCCCATATGTTTTGTACAAGATTTTCAATCGTGGACCTTGACTCAATCGTGGACCCTATTGTCCTCTTTGTTAAAGGTCCACGGTTTTAAATAACTGATACAAACTCACCCACACAAACGCGTATCCACCGTCGAACGCGGACGTCCTATTGTTTTTGTATTTTTGTACTTTTAACTTTTTTGGAAGACCTCGATAGGTTTTGTACACACTCCCAATCGCAGACGTATGCTGGGAATCACGGACGATATTGTTCTCTTTTGTTCTCCGGCATTTTTCGTCCACGGTTTAAATACCTTAACACGCCCACCCACACTTGACACGCCATTCAGTCTGGGGTAGATGATTGATTCGACTTTACTTTCCTTCTTTTATTCTCCTTTGTCCCCATTGAAATCTCAAAACTCATAGCGTAAACCTTGTGGGGTAGGTCGATTTCTAAAGACGAGCTTGTGGGGTAGTATTGTCCCCATTGTTACCCTTTCACACATGTATCCCACAAGTAGACTAATGTAAACGCACCCAAGTGTGTAAACGCCTGCAATCGGGGACCTCATATTGTCCTCCTATTGTTCATACTTTAACTTTTGGCAAGGGCCCTCATTGGTTTTGTACACGATTTTCAAACGGGGACCTTTCTCAATCGGGGACCCTATTGTCCTCTATTGTTAAAGGTCCCCAATTGAATGCAAAAACAAACTCGCCCACACAAGTGGGAACTTATGGTCTGTCCACAATCAACCATGGGTTGTACAAATGTACCATACAGAAAGGACCGAGATGGTTGTACCAAGTATATTCTCTCTTTTTCAAAGTACATGTATTCACCAAAACTCCATTAACCCTAACCGCCTAGGCCCTTTTTGCTAGCAACCATCCTCAATCCTCCAAAATCCTCTGATTGCCCTACCAAAAAATGCATTCATCCTCAATCCTCCAAAATCAATCAAATTTGTATATGTACTTACCTTCAAAATTAAGGGGACCCATTGCCTCAATCCTCCAAAATCCTGCAGCTCATGCACAATATATGACCTAGTGTACCATTCACCCTCATTCCTCAAAAATCCTCCTTTTTTGGAAAAGCCATTTAGCCACCATCCTCCAAAATCCTCCAAAACTGCAGAGGATTTTGGAGGATTGAGAAGGGTTAGGGTTAAGACATTGTTGCCTTTTTTGTTGCTGTTTATATTCGCGATACGTATCATGATACATATTGTATCTTGACCCAATAATTCGTGACACATATCGCATCGTGAAAAAGTGGTGTAAGTTACACTTCTACACAATAAATTACATTTGGGGTCCAAAAGTGACAGATTTATGGTGTCCCCGTTACACAGTGACATGTATAAGATTTGCAATTCCGGACACATTATCTATGTGTATAATCTCCAAGAGTGATTGCGTAAAACCAAGTACATGTACCTGCCAAAGTAAAAACAAAAGTGTGAAGTCAATTTTATTGATACTTGGTGGAAATTACACAGGTCAAGTGTTACAGGGACACCCAAAAAATGTCACACTTTTGGACACCAAATTTATGGAATGACCCTAATGATTGTGCATAAAATAATGCATAAATTGTTACATGCATTTACGAGGATGTCACTACACACACATTTTGTACTGAATAAACTGAAGAAAAAAAGGGGTGGAAAAGCTTTGTTTATTGCAAGCTAAAAAAAAGCTAAGTCCTTTGTAAAAGAGATCTTTGCATTTGTCATAAGAAGGCATTATGATAAAAATGTTATGGCCGGACTTTTATCAGTCAATAATGACCTCGGAAGGTCATGACCACTGTTAATGGACCTTGCCTTTGACTCCGCTCAGTAACCAGGGCCCGCGTCCATCCCTGATCGTTAATGACATATGTTAAAGATCAGGTTGTTGCACTTTTATCCCCTTAATGATAGTCATGGTAACCAACTACAAGTACACCACGTACATGTTTGTACATGTACATGTATGTTTCCCAGCCAACTTAGTTTTGCTCATTGTGCAGATCTACAGTTTACCCTTTTGTTGTACAAGTGACGTCAAATCAGTTTCTTTTTTAAGCAATGAGGTGCATATTTGCGTTTGAATAGGCATAATGGTGTTGCGTAATTGATTTGCGTAGTAGCCTTTTACAAGCAGTGATATTCGTTGATTTCCTCTGTTGCTGTCATAGTTTTCAGGAGATTCTTTGGAAGCGGGGTTTTTACAAGAATGCGAATCCCATGGAATGGAAGCTAACGACCAACTTGAAACCTTTCTGGTGATTACTAGTGTGCAAAAGTGTTCTTTTTGCAGATTCACAAGTTCAAACCCGGTGTAGGTTGTGCTTCGATTCTGTAGCAGGAACTGATTAACTGAACCAGCGATCCCGGTGATTTTCGAATAGTGCATAATTCAATAGCTTTTAATCATATTGATACCAATCACTATATAAATATGCCAATAATCGATACTATCTACATGTACTTCCGAGTTTATCTGACAATGTTACAAAGAAATCAATAAATATTACTTTAAAAAACCTTTGCACGCCTGATTTTATAATGTCTATCTTGGGATACTTCTTGTGCACATATATTTCTGGGGTACATCTGACAGAAAACCCTGATAAGACACAATTTGAATGGTTCGGGTTGTCATAGCGTTTGTGCAGTATTTTGGAAACACGCCTAGTAATCTCACAGACATTATTATCAATGGCTACGGCTCGTCACTGTAGCCTGTCAATGGCCAAATTCGAAGCCGTAGCCACAAAAGACCCGATCCAGGCAACGGCTTAAACTATGCGAGCGCAGCATACCAGCCTGTGAATAAACTAAACTGATACACCCGCAATATACGTTGACATACGTGACACTTCTACACCCAACTTTAGAAACACTACCTGAATCTTCCTCCATCATTTGTATGGCTCTAGCCTTGGCTAATTCCAGTGAGGTTACCCATCGTTGCCTCTCTACCTCCGAGCTGGCTTTAAGATGGAAGGTCTGTGTACCGCTGGAGATGACAAAGTTACAAGAGTCCTCTGTGTCGATGTAGGCCCCAGATAAATTGATGGTGCCACGGCAGGTGTGGGCCATTTCTGCTTGGTTTCTGAAACAAAAGAGCAAGTGTACACAACTTAAGATTGACTTGACCGTTGTTCCTTTATGTCAGTTAAGTACCTGCAAGCTTCTGAACATTGTCAACCCAAAAAGTTGTCATATTGGATTTTGTTCTATTCATGCAGCACCTTTCACAGTTTCACTCACATAAAAGCTTGTCGGGCAACTCACATTTGGATGACATTTTGTCAACAACAAAAATACCCACTGGCATACATGTATACTGTGTACATTGAAATTATGCATTAACTTAAAATGAGGACATTCTCTAAAAATGAGTACAATTTTTTTTATGCAAATCGCCATCACAAGGCCAAAAGCCACCCGAGGTGTGGGCTACAGAGGAAAGTGTGGAAGAACCAGTCCCTCACACTGAAACAAGACAAGATAATCTGATCTCTTCACAGTATGAATAGGGTCGGGATGGGTAACTAGTCCACTGCAAGGCATTTATAATCCCTCTACCCATATTAGGCGTAGAAGTGCTACAGCCCAGGACTGGGCTCGAACCCACAACTTGCAGAATTACCCGCAGACCACGAATTCAATGCTCCAAACCACTAGGCCACGGCACTTCCATGAATGTACAAACTTTAAATTAAATCTTTCCAGCTTCAACTTGTTTCCGAGATACATGTACATGTACATGTACATGTACAATCCATGAGAATAACATTCATGGCCCATCTTACAATGTACCATCACAAGTAAAGTTTTTTGCACAGCTGGCCACAATCATGGGTACATGTACATGTAAGTACATTTTGGGGGTATCCCGTTTAAACTCTTGAAAAACACTGATACATTGTGTAAAAGTGTTTCATAATTATTTATAATCAATTATCCAGCTGTCTGTCAACTTAGAATTTAAGAAAATGCATTAAACATTCAAATACCCTATGTTGGGCTGTTGTTCATAATGATGTCTTTGTAGGAAAAAGTGTCCCAAAGCTGTGTACATGTACTTCTATATTTTCGAAGGCTTTCATTTCAAAATAGAAACAAAATATTTACAGGTCTGTAGATTGGTACATGTACATGTACATGTACATTTGAGAAGATATTTTTGAAGTATTTTTTAACCTACATGTAGGCCTAAGAGTCCCAAATCCTTGAATTCTAATATAATTCTGCATGCACTCTATAAAGTTACATGCAGGGTTAAGGTAATATTTTCTTAATTCGTCAAACAATAATCTTTTAATTAGTCAAACAATTCGTCAAACAATCCACAAGGGCAAGATATGTAACTCAGTTGGTAGAGCGCCGGTACGGTATTCCGGAGGTCGCAGGTTCGAATCCCACTCCTGGTCAGTTTTCCTTGTGGATTGTTTGACGAATTATAAGTTAAAAAGTCAGATCCTCATCATTGAGTGATCCCCACAATGTCGTTTCCCGGGTTGTATCGTAAAATTGGGTGTGATCCCTGGCTATACGGCAATCTGGGTTTATGACTTCTGACTATGCGCGCCCACCCGAACAAAGATACTGACAATTTGGGAGACTGCCAACATAGGGCAAGATAGCTCAGTTGGTAGAGTGCCGGTATGGTATTCCGGAGGTCGCAGGTTCAAATCCCGCTCCTGCCAGTTTTCTTTGTTCACTTTGAAAATGTAATAATTTTTTTGGAAAATTAATTCTGGGATTTTTAATCCAAAAAGGAACTTTTAAAGAAAAAAGGGGTTTACATGTATATGACAAACAAGGAAAGGAAAGGAAAGTGGAAATGGCTAGCATCGCTAGCATCAGAGGTTATGGATCTGCTTACTGTACATGTATCCCCTCTGCAACAGAAATAAACATGATAAGACTGCTTATTTCAGATTGAAGCAAGTTATCATGTCCCAACCTTTTCTATTGTTTTAAGCATAATGGTCTTGACCTTTGACCTATGGTGTCCAGAATCAATAGGGTTCTGGAAGACCCAAAGACCAACCAACATACCAAATAGGAAGTTGATGTCAAATCCCATTCAAGTTATCCTGTCCCAACCATTTCTGTAAAGGCATAATGACCTTGACCTTTGACCTATGGGGTCCAAAAATCAATAGGGTTCCAGAAGACCTTAAGACCAACCCACATACATTGTACATTGTATTTTATTTGTATTTATTATTTTTATTTTATTTATTATTTGGCATAGAGCCGGGATAGCCCACGAAAGTCTCTTGACTTATTTCCAGTGGGGTCCCATGATGGCAGATGAAGAAGGAAGTTACAGTTTGACATGGGAGGAAAACCCCAGAGAATAATTCTGAAGAAAACCCACTGAATCAGGTAGGGACTGAAAACACAATCCACATGTTGGCCCCAGCCGGGATTCAAACGGGGGTCACAGTGGTGGAAGGCGAGGAAAGTACATGTACTACTACGCTAACCTGATACATGTACATGTATGTACATGTATGTCAAGTCCTTCTCAAATTATCCTGTCCCAACCATTTATATTGTGTTAAGCATAATGGTCTTGACCTTTGACCTATGGAGTCCAGAACCAATAGGGTTCTGGAGGACCCCAAGACCAACCCACATACCAAATAGGAAGTAGATATGTCATGTCCTGCTCAAATTATCCTGTCCCAACCATTTCTATTGTTTTAAGCATAATGACCTTGACCTTTGACCTATGGGATCCAAAACCAATAGGGTTCTGGAGAACCCCAAGACCAACCCAAGACCTGCTCAAGTTATCGTATCCCAACCATCCACATGGACACACACACAGTCGTGTTTTAACATACTTTGAGGGCCATGAATAGACCCCTTCTTTTGTTCCCTTTGTTTGTACTTTAACTTTTTTCCGAACAGATCCCATAAGGTTTGTTTGTACACGAAATTCTTCCGAGGACTCGGCCCAAGTCCTCGGTTTTATTGTTATCCCTAATCCCCCAGTGTCCCAAGTCCTCAGTCGTAAAGGATACATCCAATCCACACAAGTGTGTAAATACCGGCAATAGCGGACCTCCTATTGTCCCTCTTTTGTTTGTACATGTACATGTAGTTTAACTTTTGCGGAAGGCCTCCCATATGTTTTGTAAACGATTTTCAATCGTGGACGTTCGGTCAATCGTGGACCCTTTGTCTACGCCCTAACCCTTTTGTCCCTAGTCCACGATTGCCGGTACATGTATTTACACACTCACACAAGTGAGTTTGTATATGCCGGCAATCGTGGACCTAGGACAAAAGAATTCGAGCGTAGACAAAGGGTCCACGTTTGACCTAACGTCCACGATTGAAAATCGTGTACAAAACCAATGGGAGGCCTTCCGAAAAAGTTAGAGTATAAACAAAAGAGGAACAATGGGAGGTCCACGATTGCACCCGTTTACATGACTGGGTGTGTAAACGGGTGCAATCGGATACCTCCTATTGTCCCTCTTTTGTTTGTACACGATGTAGTTTAACTTTTTCGGAAGGCCTCCCATTGGTTTTGTACACGATTTTCAAACGGGGACCTTTCTCAATCGGGGACCATATTGTCCTCTTTTGTTAAAGGTCCCCTATTGAATGCAAAAACAAACTCACAGGCACACAAACATGTACCGACCTCCAAACATGGACGTCCTATTGTTCCCTCTTTTGTTTGTACATGTACTTAAGCTTTTTCGGAAGACCTCCATATGTTTTGTACACACTCCTAATCGCAGGCGTACATGTACATGTACATGTATGCTGGGAATCGCAGACGATATTGTTCTCTTTCGTCCACGGTTTGAATACCCCAACGCCCCCACACAAGTGTGTAAATACCGGCAATCGCGGACTCCCTATTGTCCCTCTTTTGTTTGTACTTTAACTTTTTCGGAAGGCCTCTCATATGTTTTGTACACGATTTTCAATCGTGGACGTTCGGTCAATCGTGGACCCTTTGTCTGCGGTCGAGCGTGCATTACAACACCTACAGCTCGGCAAGGTCACGACGACGGCTAGCTAGCTCGGGCCGGGGGTGTTTTCGTGCAAAGTTTCGGTGCGAACTCCACACGAGGTGGCGGTCAGCTTATTCTGTGGTCTTTCTTGGACGACCAAGATCTTGCCTTGTTTTCCATAGAAAAAAAATCCGAACCGAATCCGAACCGAACCTAACCTGGAGGATCAGTTGCAGCACTATTGCAACGCCCACAAGTTATTGCGCCTGCGCGTAAGGGGGACATTTACTAGGCAAATCGCGCTTGCGCATTGTGGCTAGTACTTGCGTGCACGCATAATTAAATGCACACATACGTACAATGTACACGTATACTCGGTATGAAACTGATGAAAAGAGTCTACAAGTTTAACGATGCTTTTGAGTTTATTTTCCTGAAAAACGTCGGCCAGCGAAGTATAAGGAATTCGTGAACCTCACGGACAGGTAGATAAGGACACAAAGAGTATACCCGGTACTGGGCATGAAATTAGTGTCTACAGTGAGGTAAAAATATTGTAATTTTGTTTCTAATTTTTTTCGGCTACTTCCAGTAGCTTCATATTCTAGACTCCCTCCGCAATGCGAAGGCTAGGCTAGGCCTAGACCTAGGCCTGTCGAGCGCAATTTGAGTCCCGCACGCAAGTTTAAACTTGCGCGAGGGATTTCCGAAGCACGCAAATTTTATTGCACCATTTAAATTTGCGCGCGCATGTTAGGCCTATAAGTAACTTGCACAAAGGCGAATGCAAATTGAACTGAATAACTAGGTTTTTAAGTATACTATGTAGCACTATCCTGAATATTTGTGGTATAATTTAGGCTAGGACCATTGAGGAAAATATTTTTTATTTTTTCATAAAGGGGCGGGGGGGGGGGGGTAGTCTATGGAATAGCCGCTCGTGCAACGCGACGAGCGTCTATAATATGTGTGCAGATCCGGCGATTAATTATGCAAGACATCCGCCTCCTGACCTCTAGATTTTGACCAATCAGCCTGTTCGTTTTTTGGACCTTCGGTAAGCCGCTGATCAGACAGGCGCGCGTTGCTACCCAGACAAGTGACGTGACGCGCCCCAGATATGCATGTCTTTGAGAAATGTAAACATTTCTGCACGCGCACGGAATCATGTTGCAGTTGTACTGTACGTACCGCGCCCGCGTGCGCGTGCTGGGGAAGCACGCGCGCGCGACACAGCGGCATTTGAATTATTTCGTTGCTATGGCATTGCTGCATACGCGCCGTAATGAATGCTGAGAAATGGAGTCAGCTGACACCTACCAACCAATCAGTACCTTCGTTGACATTTCTGATCGAAATGACGTCACAAGTTGCAAAGTCCACTCCGATTGGCTGGCGCGCGGGGTTGCATAAATTAGCATGTCCGCATATATCAGACGTTGATATGCATGCAATGCATGCAACGTCTGATACTCAGACAAGGGGGGGGGGGGGGGAGCGTTCGGGAATCTTTCAGTTTCACACTCATGGCTAGGCTATATTGTACTTGCGTTGTCTGATCGGCAAAATCTTTGTCGTATCTCAATTCTCAATTAATCGGTTGATAGGCCTACAACATGAAGCCAAAAGGGCATTATGTTCACATGCAATGCAATGTGCAGTTCATGTCAAAGTCGAGCGCCGCAGCGACTGAGTTTGCAGTGCGCAAGTTTAAACTTGCGTGCGCAATTTGCAGCAAGAAAATTAATGCCCGCGCAGGTTTAAACTTGCGCGCGCAGGTTTAAACTTACGCGCGCAGGTTTAAACTTGCGCGCGCAGGTTTAAACTTGTTGAAACCTCCGCGAGGGACTCAAATTGACCTATCGCGGTCGAATCGCGTCAACGCGGCTTGTGAATTATTGTCCAATCACATCAATTATAATTCCACGTTGAACGCGCAAAATTTGAGACAAAAAAAAATACCACACAAAATTCCCATAGGGTTGTCTAAGGGGCGTGGTTAACTCGTAAACGGCGATAGGTCAATTGCGCTCGACAGGCCTAACTGTTACAACATGCTTCGCTTACCGGTAATACGACAGAAGTCCATTCGAAAGTACGAACCAACGCCTCTGGTAGCCCTTTATGTAATTTGTCCACTTATACAGCCAACCTTTGAAGTTCTCCGGAGGAGCATTTTTTACAGTTGCATCAGCCATTACTAAGCAGCTAGCTAAGCTCTCTCGTCAAACGATTGCTAAGCCTAAGATTGTTCTTCGTAGTTTGCAAAATGAATGCGATTATGTGTCTGGCACTCGCGACATCACGTACATGTACGTCTGTATGGAAAATTAGATGGGCGTTATGGCACGTCATATGTTGCATGGTACCAAGCCACACGTCATAAAGTGAAACACGTAAGACTGGCACCAGACTATCCGTGTCACTGGGTCACGTCGGTGGTCGGTCATGTGTGGTGATGTGCTGCTGAACTCAACTTCAGTTCAGATTTGAACTTTGTGATTCAGTCATTTTAGAAAGCAAGATTTACATTTTGTCCGAAATTAACCTTTTTATGAGACCATGATTTTCTGAGACTCGTGCCTTTGAAACGTAAGCTGGCCCAAAAAAATACGAGATGGTATCTGGGCAGTGATGTGGTGTGTGGGAAGGGCATTGGAAAGAGTTCCATATCCGGCCATCATTTGAACCTCGTGGCGCACAAAGTCTATGGGTCATGACAGAAAAAGTCAAAGTATTTTCAAAGAAAAACTTGAATTTTTTTGCCTTCTAAATTTGTGTTTCTTCATCAAATTTACACCTTTTGGTAGTTTTTAAGTCATATTAAGGGAAAATAAGTGATGGCCGGATATGGAACTCTTTCCGCACAGACACCGCGGCCGTCTCATATTTTTATATATAAACACAGTACATTTCGGCGATTGTGTAGTGCAGGGCCCTGTTCCGTATAAGGGAAAAAATCCACTTTTAGGTTTATATTGGAATTGCCAAACTAGTAAATAGCGACATTACATACCAACAGGTATGCCATAGATAAAGGGCAGGGTTTTAGATTTTAAGGGAAATTTTAGTGTAAAGCGGCGATAAGGACGACAAAACACAACGCAAAAATAAGGATGGCGATCACCGCGACGCACAGTAAACGCGCAAAACTGCGTTTATTCGCATAGCAACTGCCGTAAAGCGCATAAGAAAATTGCATTTTCTACCGAAATAAACTGTTTAAAATGACAAAAAAAACATGTCAATAGGATTAAGAGAAGTCTGCTTTAGGTTGAAAAAGTCATTTTGGAATGAGAAAAAATACCCTTGAATCTAATTTCATCAAAACTAAAGTCTTCCCTACACTACACAATCACCTACATTTCAACATCCATTCTCTTGGTCGTTGGCTGTTCCACCAATTGCACTTGCAATTGCACTATTGGCGTCGGGCAAAAAAGGGAAGTCCTCCATTCAATTTGTACAGGGAATTACGTGTTATACCCATATTTTGTTTACAGTAGGCCTAATTTCTCTTGGGTATAACGTGGGAGATATTTTTACTGCATAAAACTAGCTTGAAAATTCCAGCTCTAGGCTCATGACATGGGAGATTCGCCATTTAGAGCTGGAAACACTCGTATTGGGTTTTCAGCGGTGTGTTGTTTTTTTGCCGATATGATCCGAGATCTTCCGTTTCCCTGAATATATCAACCAAACGCTCACCTTACCGGCAGAGTAGTAATTCATGCAGCTTGTGATCATGGTGATCCCCTCAAAATGAGAATATGCTCAAGTTAAACCCCCCAAAAGAGGTGAATTTTTCGTGCAACTTCGGTGCATGCACAAACCAGCTGTGTACAAAGTAATGGAGCGGATTTTTGAACATGAACGATGTTTTCCGATCAATTATCGGCCAGCGGCACTGCGTGCGCCTTGGGGCTCGATATCGAACGGCTGTTTGTTGAATATAACTACCAGGACCAGCTTTTGTGCATCAAAAAACAGTTATAACACAGTACCCTAGTTCACCCAACCAAAAGTAAATTTATCTTCCCAGTGCCACCGCCAGCCAACTCCGGCCTATTTTTAGACCGCAACAAAAAGACTGCGTTATAAACCGGCAGTGTACACTGGAAATGTACAGGTGTACTTGTATCAATTTCACCTGCGTGCTGTCCAAAATCGCTGGAGGTAAACAAAAGAACAAAAAATATATACGTCTTGTATATCAACTGCCTCTTGTTTAAACACATATTTTCGTGAAAAGCGTTATTCACTATCTCAATATACCACTCATGAAACGTCAAGAGCAAACTTTGCCAAAAATAGTGTATCAGGATATTTTTTTTCCTTTTTTGGTTCATGTCATCATTGATTGCTGTTTTAGTTCAAAATATATCACTGTTCAATCATTTCGAAGTCCGTTAATAAAAATGTTTGCAATTTTGTGATTTATTTAAGTCTTTGGATGCGATATGCGAATCATACTACTGCAGGTGTACTGTGACATTTAATTATGCTAGAATAGGGTAGTCTGAGAAGTCAAAAAGGAGATGTGGAGTGCGTATGCGTACAGTGGGGGGAGGGGGGGTTGGAGCCACTGCATATGCCATGCGTACAGGGGATCGAGGGGGGGGGTTAAAAAAGTCGGCATTTCGTGTGTACGTACACATGTACTTTGTGGACGGCTTTTTAGGCATGTGCCTTACAATCAATACGACAATTCCAATAACCTAAGGGCTCTACACTACACAATTGCCAAAGATGCTGCATTTGTGCTTTTGGGGCATGGCATCCCTGAAAAATGAATTTTCAAATTGAATTGTTAATTTGTTAGTTAAAAGTGTGAGCTTTCTAATCAGACATTCCACACAAAAATTGATTGAAGATGAGTGACAGTTAATAAGTTTCTATTTCTGCAGTAGGAGTTCTAATACAGTAAGTGTTAAGTACATGTATTAGGACAGTCATCACATGTAAAGTTAACCCTTTCCATACCACATTGTTTATTGGCTTATCTTTCCCCAGTACCACATTCTTTGTTCAGTCAAGCATAAAACCACTTGCGCAGAAAAAGAAACTGACTGCTTGTTGAATGGTTGTATTCAACTAAAGATTTCACCCTCAAGAATTGATTGAAAAGGAAAATGTTGTGTGTAAAGTTTGTTACATAAAAATGTCTCTTTCACATGGTGTAAAAATGAAAGTCATAACTGCTAAAATAGCAAAGTTACGGCTGTTTTCTCTTCTGGCCCACTTTATCAAACAGGAAAGTTGTTTGTCACATGAAGAAATGGCACTCCATACACATAATTCTACAGGGAAACTTCCGATACAGTTTTCTCAAAATATTGAAATGGTGACACATGAATTTGATGGTATACATTGGAAAGATCCGAACAAGCTCTTTCTGTCGGTATATAGATTATGTATGGATGGCGAAAAACACAAGCACTACAGTTTGTTGTAACATGGTGAATATTGTTGTTTAGATACTCCGCAGTGTGGTTTCCTTGTCAAGTAAATAAACTTGACATTGGTAAGCCAAAGGGGTGCTGTGGCTTGTCAAGTAAACTGGACATTGGTAAGGAAAGGGTTAAGACTAAATAGATTGCAGATTGTAGTGAGCATTTTTTTCCCCAAAAATTACAAGGCCTTTTCACACTATGTACGTTTGACCCGTGTATAAAATTTCAGCATTCACCTCCTCCTCACTCCATGTCGGTCTTTTGTCTGATTTGGGGCCCATTTTCTCGGACATATTGGAGTAAAAAGAATCTTGTAACAGTAGCATGCACAATTGACCTATCGCGGTCGAATCGCTTATAATTATAATCAATTATAATTCCACGTAGAACTCGCAAAATCTGAAACAAACAAAAATTAGCACACAAAATTCCCATAGGGTTGTCTAAGGGGCGTGGTTAACTCGTAAACGGCGATAGGTCAATTGAAATGAACGCTTGTTACATGTACAAATGTATGGTATGTTGTGCGTGCATGCGCAATGCCGCAGGTCAGAGGTTATTTGTTGGTTCATTGCTGAATTAACAACTACAGTGTGTGGTGCTGTGCACGCGCGCGCACTCCGATCCGCGGTTACACGGGTCAAACTCAACCCGGAGGCATTCATACTACGACTTTCAACACGGGTCGAAGTTCTCTACACAGGTCGATAGCTCTCAACCCACCTCCCGAGTAGGGTTGAGTTTCAACCCAGGTTGAGCGCTCTACACGGGTCATGCCGTGTTTAAATGTTGCAGTGTGAAAAGGTCAGTCTAGTTAACACGGGTCGGACCCGGGTCCAACACCGAGATTTTTCGTAGTGTGAAAAGGCCTACAGTTTTCCTTCATTATTCATGTGTAGGAGGAAATTCATTAAAATGAAATTTCAAGTCACCATGTTCTGGCCTAAAATTTCATTTCAATAAATGTCCTCGTACAAATGAATAATGGAGGAAAAGTATGGCTGTGCCGAATATTCAAATATTTATTTTCAAATATTCAAATGTGAAATGAAATAAGAGTGGGAAAAGTTCAATTTTTTCATAACGAAATTGCATCCATGACTTCGTGACTGGTTCCTGTCCAAAATAATTGTATGACAGCAGGCTATCTATCTGTGTTACAAACACGTAATGATACCAGGGATCGAAATATCCACTGGACCGCTGGACCGAGTCCAGTGATTTGAGCGTTGGTCTAGTGAACTCTTGACCGAACTAGTGTGGTGGTCTAGTGATTTTTTTCATAAACTGCGTGAAATGCTATCAATAAAGTCCATTTTTTTCTAAATCTGGTGAACTGAAAAAGCCCCATAATTTCTGGAATGCCCATTTTTAGTTTTGAGGCAGGGAGTTTCAATCAAAACAGCATTTCTAACGACTTCCCCAACAAGGTCGGCAAAGGGGAACAAATCGAAACACCACACTCATTCAAAACACTGTGTGTTCTTATTTTTACCATTGGTTTACCCTCCGGTCTAGTCAATTTTTTGTGCTACTAGCCCAGCTGTGTAGTAGATTTTTACCTGAAATTCGACCCCTGGCACCTGTTCCTACTTTTTGTAGGGAAAATAAAATGTTCTCACAAGGGCAAAAAGTATTTCTCCATTTTTGCACGTGCGTTAAACCTTTACTAAATCATTCCTAGGTGCTGCATGGTGATAGTCGTAAAATGGAGAATCTGTTATAATGATGATAATGAGCAGTTTGTGTGGTAATTAGACTGCCTCTGTGCATACTTTGTTTACCCCAAAATCGGCCGTCCGGACAACCGAATATTCAAATATTCGATCGAATGGAAGGTCGAATATTCAAATATTCAATTTGACTCAGCCCTAGAGCCATGGACATTGCAGCTTTAACTGTGTTATGATCTATCAATGTGTCATGGCTGTAGTGGACTGGCATATGGGGTCATTCCATAAATTTGGGGTACAAAAGTGTGACATTTTTAGCGTCCCTGTTACATAGTGACATGTATAAGATTTTGCAATTCCGGACACATTCTTTAACCCTAACCCTCCAGGGTATTTTGGCTAGAAACCCTGCCAGACGCATCAGATTGCATACTTTGTCACATTGACTTGTGTGCAGAGTGCAGCAAGGTCAAGCTGTCACCACATATGCACTGTGCTGCGTCTGGCAGGGTTAGGGTTAAATTAATGCCTTCTATCTCCAAGAGTGATTATGTAAAGCAAAGTACCTGCCAAACAAGTAAAAAATAGTGTGAAGCCAATTTTAATGATACTTGATGTAACGGGGATACCACTTTTGTCACACTTTTGGACCCCTAATTTATAGAATGATAGTTAATCCTAGATGAAACCCTCCACCTATGAGTTAGTCAAATTATTCCATCCTTTGAAACTTGATTTCTTAACCAGGACGTCACAATGAGTTCCATCAAAGTAACCCACGGCTCATCTCACAAGTATGCTGTACAGGGGAAGAGATCCAAGGATGCATTGGCAGCGGAGGAGCAGGAGCTGTATGAGCTATGTAGTCTGTCTGGAGTGGATATGAGCCCAGCTGTATTCAGGTATAAATGCACCATCAGTAAGCCAGCTCGGTATTCCAACTGTGCATGTGCACATCAAGATTTGACAAATTTTCTTTCGGGAGAAACATTATATCGTATGCGTGCAAAAGCATAGCGTGTACCAGCAAATTTAAAGAGATCGTCGGGTTCTGAAGTAACATTTTTCAAAAAAGTGTTTTCAGGTATCTTGTTTGTGTGTGTCCAAACTTTTGTTTGAACAAAAGTTTGCATCGTCTTTTTGATAGCACGAAAAATTGCACAGAATGCAGATTTGGTTACCACGTCCCCCATAGCCTTGTGTGCATTTATCTGCCATGTTTTTCCCAAGAGAAAAATCAGCAAATCTTGTTGTGCATATGCACAGTTGGAATACTGAACTGGCTTATTGTTTCCCCACCGCCACCCCCCTCCATTGACGTCAAGATTTGTAGTTTTTATGTGCACAACAGGGGCGGATCCAAGGGGCGTTGGGGGCGCACGCCCCCCCCCCCCCTTTTCCTTCAAGAAAAAAAAACAAGACATAGAGAGGGAGAGAGACTCAAAAAGATAAGAAAAAAAGAGGAAGAGAGCAAATTAATAGGGCAGTTCAATCACTTTTACTAGCGCCCACCCGAACAAAGATACTGACAATTTGAGAGACCGCCAACATTTTATTTTTTTTTGTTTTTTATTTTTTATATTTTTTTTATTAGGGCAAGATAACTCAGTTGGTAGAGCGCCGGTACGGTGTTCCAGAAGTCGCAGATTCGAATCCCGCTCCTGCCAGTTTCTTTGTTCACTTTGAAAATGTATTCCAATATACCTAGTCAGTTTCCTTTGTGGATTGTTTGACGAAAACTTAAAAGCGACGGGACCAAGAACTGGGACGAGACAGAGAGGGCGCGCGATGAGACAAAGGCTGGGTTCGGGCGGTCTGTTCTTGACACGCGAAACTCGTTCTCGTGCTCAAATGGCGGGAACGTGACCCGAGAACATTGCACTCGGAACAGGATCACACACCACCGTACCTATCCATATCGGACGAGTTTCGCCTGTCAAGAACAAACTGCCCGAACTCGGCCATAAAGGCTGTAGATTACAGGAAAATGCACCCAGACCCCTCTAGCAGGGCGGGCAGGCACGCCTTCGGCGTAGGCGCCACAACTTGCCTTCACCATTAGCTGCTTCGTAGATTTCACGCCCCCCCCCCCCCCCCCCCCCCCCTCCCCACGGTGTGAATGATAATAAATGTCACCTTTGCAATTCATAAGGCCAAAAAAAAAATAGTTCTGCTTACGGTTACCCTACGGGCCCAAAAAGTTTTTTAAAAAAACATAAATTCTGTAAATACTACCTTTAAACCTTGTACACACCATACATGTACATACATGTATGATCAGCACAAAAAAGTGCCAAAAATCTATTTTTATGTACATGTACCTACCTACCCTATTTTCAAATGCCATGTAATTGAAAGCAGAAAAAATAATGTTTGCCTAATATTTCAAACAAGTACATTTATTACCATTGTATGCTCCCATTTCCATGCCTAAACCATTATAGGCCATCAGCCTCGGTCCAAAAAATGGGCCACCGGTATCAAATGATCGAAAGGAGCAATACTCATAGCAATTTTTGGCAAGGTATGCACACCTAGAGTTGGAAAATGCGTGATAGTGTTGCAGCGTGAGCAGTGGCAGCTTTTTGGGTGTTATCACTTTTTTCATTTTTTTTTTTAATGGCCGCCGACATGCTTGTTACTGGATTAATTATATTTGATAACAAGCATGTTGGCGGCCACTTTTTTTACAAAAGGGTGATAACACCCAAAAAGCTGCCACTGCTGCAATGCTATCACATATTTCCAACTACAGGGGTGCATACCTTGCCAAAAATCACCATGAGCATTATTCCCCTCATTTGATACCGACCAACCCCCCCCCCAGGCTGATGGCCTATTGGGGACATAACTGGGCAGGGCAGTTGAAAACCTGTGAAGGATATCCATGACTAATAGTCCAATGCAAATGCGGCTTTTGCCCTAACTATTGTCAAAAGTTACCGTACGTGATTTTTAACATGGTTTTCTAACGTGCGTCCGCACTTGGATTATACTGCTCGCAGAAAGTCCTTGGCCACGTAAACTTTGCAGTGGTCAAAATGCACGTTTTACATTTACAGTGGCTGTCCACGATAGACTTTCAGCGACGTAAAATTGGCCAAGTAACTCTTCCGCCGCACAGTTGGCCCTGTAAAAGTTCCCGCTGCGGAGGGATAAACGGACAACCGACCATCGACACTTGACAATTTGGAAAGTTTACCGGCTGTCCGCACTGGACTTAATTTGGTAGAGTTGATAGCAGTCTCTGTACATTTTACCAAAAAAAGTCTAATGCGGACACGGCTTCACCCTAACCCTGCCAGACGCAGCACAGTGCATATGTGCTGACAGCTCCACTTTGCTAGACTCTGTACACAAGTCAATGTGACAAAGTATGCAATCTGATGCGTCAGGGCAGGGTTCTAGCCAAAATGCCCTGGAGGGTTAAGGGTTAACCCTAACAGTCCCGAATCCTCCAATTTCAATACAATTTTTCACACCCCCTAGGGAGTTAGGGTTAAGGTAGTTTTAAACCATTTAAGAATATTTCTTGTTTGGATTTTTATTCGGTAGGATTGTGCTGGATCTTCTGCGGACGAATGTTTCCCCTGTAGCAATTGTCCAGATGCTCAAATCAATGGTGCACCGGAGTGCCAAGAGTCTGTCATCTTTAGCCTCAGACACCTTCTCCAGTCTCCAGACACCGTCGTCTTATACCACAGACACTTCCAGGAACATTGGCAGCACTGGGATGTCCACAGACTCCTCAAAGTCAAAAGACAGTCGTAGCTCTCAGCATAGCAGCAAGTTGGGAGCCAAAACAACAAGGTCTAGACCAGTTGGGAAGACTTCGCACAAGACATGAATCTTTTTCTTATGGAGATTAATTGGGATTTCACACAAGGATTCTTATCGTAGACTACATAAGGCAAAAAAGAATAGTTGTGTTGCCCTCCGCGATCGACCCTAAAAGTCACAAAAGTCGGGTCGTGATTTTTCTTTTTTTCAGACATTTTACCTTTTACCGCACTAAATAAACAAGTTTTATTTAAATTATTGTCCTAAAATACGGCTACAACGGGACAATTGCACAATTCGCAATCTCATTTTTAAATAAGCTAACTTTTTGCCTCCCGACTTCCGAGTTACATGACATGTAGTATTGTTTTCATGGATGGTAAAAAAATAAATAAACAAAATCGACCAACCGACCCTTCCTCCCGATTTTTCCCATTTAAGGGCAACACAAGTTTTTTTTGTCCTGGACTGCATAAGTTTATCATAGATTGTACACAAATTTCAGCAATCTGTGCACTTGTAGGTTTGAAAGTGAGACTCGGTTTTTATTTATTTCTTATTTATCCTGGGTAGCCTGATCAGTGCAAATGCACTGTTCTCCCTCAGGGCCCAGTTTGAATTGAGAGAAGACAACGAAGGAAATTTCAGTTTTAGTAGCAGGAGGAAAACCCCAGGAACAATTATTCTTGGGGGGGAAACCCACACTATCAGGTAGGGACTGAAAACCTAATTTTATTTGTATTTTTTTTTTTTATGCAAATCGCCCATCACAAACCCTAGGGCACTCGAGGTGTGAGCTACAGAGGATTATGTGGAAGAACCAGCCCCTCACACTGAAACAAGACCAGCTAATCTCTTCACAGTATGAATAGGGTCCGGATGGGTAACTAGTCCACTGCTAGACATTAATAATGCCTCTACCCATATTAAGCGTAGAAGTGCTACAGACCTTGAATTCAATGTGCCAAACCTGTGGGAATCGAACCGGGGTCACCAGAGGTGGAAGGCAAGGAAAGAACCACAACACCAAGAAATTCTTTAAAAGTCGCTGATCAAGTCGCCCCAAAACAATAAAATGTACATGTAGGTAAATTCGCCCACCCAAACAGGGATACCGACAATTTGGGAGACCGACAACATAGGGCAAGATAGCTCAGTTGGTAGAGTGCTGATACGGTATTCCGGAGGTCGCAGGTTCGAATCCCGCTCCTGCCAGTTTTCTTTGTTCACTTTGAAAATGTATTCAAATTTACCTAGTCAGTTTCACTTGTGGATTGTTTAACGAATTATAAGTTAAAAAGTCGTATCCTCATTGAGTGATCCCCACAATGTCACTTTCCGGGTTGTCGTAAAGTTGGGTGATATCCCTGGCTATACGGCATTCTGGGTTTATGACTTCTGCGCCCACCCGAACAGGGATACTGACATCTTGGGAGACCGCCAACATCGGGCAAGATAGCTTAGTTGGTAGAGCGCCGGTATGGTATTCCGGAGGTCGCAGGTTCGAATTCCGTTCCTGCCAGTTTTCTTTGTTCACTTTGAAAATGTAGGTAAATTTGAGAATCATTATGTGAAATAGTTGAACATCATGTCGATTATAAGAATGAATTTGGACGTTTTATGTTGTGATAAACCGGTACTGCATGACCATGTGCTGCCCTGTCATCTGCATAATTTATGCATGAATGAATTTGTTACGTAGCACTGAGAACCTTGCTTTCAGCCCTGACGTGGCTTGTGAAATTCATCTATTGGATGAGTTAGATGAATATTGACAGAAAAAGGCAGATAATGTTCCAGGAATAACTACAGGCGTTCTGAACTGTTACAAAAAGTTATTAAAGACTCACACAGATTAACTGTACAACAATGTATCGGCAGTTTTAATCAGTGAGCATAATTAAGACCTATTCACACTAGAACCTCAACCCACAGCAAACACCCCGTGTTCAGTCTCAATTTTTCAATTGTTTCACACTTGTGTGGAGTTCAGCCCAGGGTGACCTCACCCCCTGCTCATTTCACACTACAGTTTTTAACCCAAAAGAGAATCTCAACACTGGTCTGGAGTAGGGTTGAGTTCAGCTCTGCCAACACCATCTCGGGGTTGGCACTGAGGTGAAACGTCACTTGTTTTCAAATTGGTGTCGACCCCACACAAAGCCTGAGATTTGTCTAGTGTGAAAAGGCCTTTAGATTGCCCTGCCCCGTTTAGAGGCGGAAAAATAAAGGATAGACAATCAGAAGTTTCTTTGGAATGTTGGGGGTAGGGTCCGTCTACATCGATATTACTTTGATATCGCCGATAGCATGTTTTTAGTCATATTGAAAATATCAAAAGTTTGTCAGATCATCGTCAAAATACACCTCCCGTTGGTGGTCTTACTTGGTTTTTTACATTTGCCGTAAAATAAATACAACTTGGCGGCAAATGAAATTGTTCTGTGCTTTGTTCATAGCAAATTCCAGCTTATCTCCCCCAGACATTCAAGAGGCTGTGAGATTGGTTAAAATAAATGTATGAACACTTTTCAATGCTGTACATACCTGCACACACAGCTGATCATTACTAAATTCTTCCCACAAGTTCTGCTTACATGTACATGTCTCGGAATCGGTAATATTTTTTGTGGCATAAAAATCAACTTATCGAAACATGTTTAACTTTTGTGAATTTGCAGCGCAAAAAATAGTATCCCGTCCAGGGGGAATAGAAATATTCTCAGTCGTTTCATGCTACAGAAACCGGAGATAAACGCAGGCCTGTTGGGCCACATTGGCTCATGTCTGGCTTTACTTTTACTAGACTTGACCTAGTGTGCCTTTTTTTAACATGTCTTAGACTCTCGTGGACTTAATAGAGTTTCACATTTTTCTAAAGCTTTTATGATGTTTCCCTTGTACATGTACATGTATATGTAACAGCACATAATAGGGTTATTTATAATGGAAAACCAGTTAATACTACATACCAAGACACACGTTTATCATTTTTCTGCTTCTTTTACTTTTGATGTCTCGGTCACTATGTCATGGCTCTGCTTTTCATAAGCGTACAAATTTCTGCACGTATTTTACCATATACTTTCACATGTCAGGAAGAAATATTGGCTTGTGCACATGCTTACATCAGCTGACTATAAATTCTGTGTTTTACAGAGTTGAGGCATGGAATAGAGTACCGAAGTCAACTGGCTCCAAACAAATGGAGATTTCGACTTTTTCCTTTAACAGCCAGTCATGCAAAAACATTGCATTGACCTCATCACTTCGGTACTATAGACCCAAGACGTAATGACATCACGCTTTGTTTACATGTGTGCTTTCCTATGGGAGCCACGTGGGGATAATTGTCTGAACCATGAGATCGAGTTGCTCTTTGAAAATGGATCACACTTCCTGTATTATTTTTGTACACATCTATTGTTTTCAATGTCTTTAAACTGGGGGGGGGGGGAATCAACTTGCAAACTACAAGGAGTTTAAAGATGTGTAAAATGAAATTTTTGTATGTACATTTTTATTAAGTCAATAACACAAAAAACAACAATTTGGCGGCAACATTGGATTTATTTTCAGAGTACACAATTATAGATACAAATATCTGGTTGGGAATTGGTGAAACATGCATATGGTAGACAAAACATTTTGCTTTCAGAGGAGATGGATGTACCAGACTACAGGTTGCCATATCAGCCAAACCATTACTTCGGCTAGGTATTCAGTTTTGTAAATGTTGTTGATCAAGGGAATGTTTTGTGCCCACCAAGTCTGGAGAAGAGAGGTACATGTAGCTAGCCAGGCACACATTAATATATGCAAGACTTGCATGTGCATGCATCCTTTAACCCCCAACAGTCCTGAATCCTCCAATATTAATACGATTTTCCATAGACCCGAGACCTGAGCAATTTTAATTTAGGGACCACTAAGAAGTTTGGCAGTAAAAAAAAACTAAGTTTTGATGATACTGTTCAAGTCAAAAGGAATTATAAAAAGTACACAAATACCAGGGCTGTAGTGAGTCCCTGCAAGTCCTTTCATAAAGTCAGTAACAAGTAACTTGATGAACAATCGCAAAGGAATGTCTTTGTCAAAGCTCATTTGAATAGCTTGTGATTGGAATTAGGACTGGAGGGCTTGTGATCGACTCGACTACAGCCCTGAAAATGCACTGATGCAGCAACCACTTGATGTTACTAGTTTGCAGAGTTCTAATGGAATCGGCTCACAAGTCAGCTACATGGGATGAACAATGACAAAGGAGTGTGTTTGAATGGCTTGAGACCAGAATTGTGAAGTGACTTGTGATGCCTTGATTAACCCCTTGCGTACGGGTATTATATGGGGCGCCATGCATAATGTACACAATAATGGATTGAAAATGCAGAGATTGGCGTGTACAGACGTCGACCGGCCAGGTGGCAATTTTCAATCCGCACATATATGTGCCAACCGGGCGCAACGGGTTAACAACTCTGGTTGTTTGGGCTTTATATTTGGCAAGATTACAGAAAAACTCATCGCAAACACACTGGTTATGTTTCAAGATTGTTGTCGAAAACTGGACAATTACTTATTTAGTAGGCTGGGCCAGATTACCTGGACACATGTATGTACCACTCATTCAGCACTCAAAACAATTGGGACATACAATGTAATAGAGTTCGAAGTATTTAACCCTAACTCCCAAGGGTGTGTGGAAAATTATATTAAAATTGGAGGATTGAGGACTGTTAGGGTTAATGAAGAGTTTATCTCTGTACTACAACTGTATTCAGGGATGACTGAACTAATCCCTTTCACACAATCCTTCATAAGCCAAATTTCTGGAATGTGTTGTGACAAGTGGCAGAGATGTAGTCAAGTCCCTGCAAGTCCATATCCCAATCACAAGCTATTCAAATGAGCTTTGACAAAGGCATTCCTTTGTCATTGTTCATCCAGTTACTTGTGACCAGCTTTGTGAAAGGACTTGCAGGGACTCGACTCCAACTCTGACTAGTGGTGGGATCTGGATGTTTTTGCATTCGGTTTCGATTTTGGAAACCGGATATTCAGAGGCAACCTTAGACAAATAAAAGCCTTCCATTTTTTGTGATACGGGTTGCACACCAGTAAATCAATTTCCATAGACCCAAATGATAAATACGCCAACTTCAAAAATTCAGGAAAATTCAGGACTCTCCAAATCAAAGCTTATTTCATCATTTTTCAGTTTCGTGGGGATTAACCGATGACTTTTGGGAGAAATTTCCATCCAAAGATCATTTCCCGTAGCCCATCACCAGCTAGAAAAATTATGCCTGCACTCCATTGCAAAATGGAGCACTTTCAGGGCCCAATTTCATCCGAATTTCACAGTAATAAAAGCTGGCAGTCCTGTGCACGGCTTCCAGCCTTCTCTGTTACAAACCTTCAAGTTCATGGCCCACAAAATTCTCTAAAAGCAGAGAATTTGAAGAGGGTGCAAAATCGTGATTTGGCCAGCGTAGGCAATTTTGGGCCGATTGGCAAACTACAGGCTAAAGAAAACAACTAGAACATCCTCCAATTTGCTCCATGGTCATGATAGTCTCCGATTGTATACTGTATTTAGTTAATGGTCTCTTTGGTGTATGAATCACCTGCCCATCCATTTTTTTTCAACATTACAGCTCTGGAGTGTTTTTGTAAAGGACTATTGGTGACTGAATCCTGCAAACTATATCCAGTCATTGGGGGGGCGTTTTTCATGCGGCAACTCACTCATCACTTTTTGTTGGCACTAGATGGGAACTTGCGATGAAATCAGTTAACCGTTATTCGGTTTGAATAAAATTAGGAGAAGCGGATTTTGAAATTTCTGATTTCTCCCACTACTAGTCCTGACAAATGGAGCGTACTGTTCAGAATGAGTTACAACCGTTTGTTTTCAGAATCCTCAATACATGTTGCTCAAAAGAGATTCATTCTGTCATAGGGTACTGTGAATCTTCACCTCACTGTCCCTTTCACAATGCAAATCTGAAATACCATTCAGTTAGGAAAACCTCTTGGCAGTAACATTTTCTTTTGGGTGAGCCTTCAGTATTTGGTTTCATATTCATCACTTTCATGTCAATTTCTGTGTCATTTTGTCTTTTTAAATATATAACCCTGGACAATAAATTTAATATAACCTTCAAATTTTGTCTTTCTGGAACCTTACGCTTTGCATGCCCTATAATTCCATATCATCATCCACGCAATCAAACAGTTCCGATGGACTTGTTGCACTCGGAACGCTGTTCCAGAGCGGTCTTGCAAGCTCTGCGGAAGCGTCCTGTGTACGTCCGTCTGTCATATCCACTCCATAGGAGCTAGTATGTTCGCCACTGTCAGATGACTGCACGCTGGGTTTATCTTGGGACACCAAGTCCTGATTGGATGATGTGATGGTGACATCACTTATAGACAAAGGGGGTCTCCATAGCACAATTTCGGTGCAGGGACTGGTCCTATAAAATTTGAAAATAGAAACAAAGTCCAATTTACAATATTTCACCTGTTACAGCAGCAGCAAGAATCATACATTAATTATACTTTCAGTACCATAATGCTACTACATGTATGTATACAGCTGACCTTCAGATCCCATGTACATCCATAAAGTCCGGGATATAAGTATGGGATTTGAATGAGTATGATATAACCCAGAATATTATGTCTATTGGACTGAAAGGGTTGGCAAGTATAAGCAGGCTGCATACAGGGACAGACATACGCTAACTAGCACACGGGTAATCATTCATACAACTGAAATAAATTTAAATTGTCTGAAAATACATTTTTGAAACAAAGTGCTTGGTATTTTTAGAAAAAAAATTTGCCTTTTTTTCAAGTAACATTACTTTAGAACTGGGCGAGTAACTAGACAAATTCTACAAGATTGACCCTTAAATAAGTCTCTACAACTGTGATGTGACTTTGTTTAAAAGAAAAAAATGGGGGGGAAAGGCCATCATCTCAACTTAAAAGTTCCACATGTGAAGAGAAGGCAATGATCAACTTTCAAATACCAGGTGGAATATGAAGCGTCTCAAAAGTCGTAATGCTTTGAACGTTTTATTGGGAACACTGCCTGGTCTAATCAGGAACAGCCTGGAAACACTACATGATCCCATACTGGCCAAATCAGGAACAGCCTGGAAACACTGCCTGATCCCATGCTGGCCAAATCGGGAACAGCCTGGAAACACTGCCTGATTCCATACTGGCCAAATCGGGAACAGCCTGGAAACACTGCCTGATTCCATACTGGCCAAATCAGGAACAGCCTGGAAACACTGCCTGATCCCACACTGGCCAAATCAGGAACAGCCTGGAAACACTGCCCGATCCCACACTGGCCAAATCGGGAACAGCCTGGAAACACTGCCCGATCCCATACTGGCCAAATCAGGAACAGCCTGGAAACACTGCCCGATCCCACACTGGCCAAATCGGGAACAGCCTGGAAACACTGCCCGATCCCATACTGGCCAAATCGGGAACAGCCTGGAAACACTGCCCGATCCCACACTGGCCAAATCAGGAACAGCCTGGAAACACTGCCCGATCCCACACTGGCCAAATCAGGAACAGCCTGGAAACACTGCCTGATCCCATGCTGGCCAAATCGGGAACAGCCTGGAAACACTGCCTGATCCCACACTGGCCAAATCGGGAACAGCCTGGAAACACTGCCTGATTCCATACTGGCCAAATCAGGAACAGCCTGGAAACACTGCCTGATCCCACACTGGCCAAATCAGGAACAGCCTGGAAACACTGCCCGATCCCACACTGGCCAAATCGGGAACAGCCTGGAAACACTGCCCGATCCCATACTGGCCAAATCGGGAACAGCCTGCAAACACTGCCTGATCCCACACTGGCCAAATCGGGAACAGCCTGCAAACACTGCCCGATCCCATACTGGCCAAATCGGGAACAGCCTGCAAACACTGCCTGATCCCACACTGGCCAAATCCGGAACAGCCTGCAAACACTGCCTGATCCCATACTGGCCAAATCCGGAACAGCCTGCAAACACTGCCTGATCCCACACTGGCCAAATCCGGAACAGCCTGCAAACACTGCCTGATCCCACACTGGCCAAATCCGGAACAGCCTGCAAACACTGCCTGATCCCATACTGGCCAAATCCGGAACAGCCTGCAAACACTGCCTGTCCCACTTGGAAACAAACTAGGAACATTCCGACTTGTGAGACACTCCTTTAATCTGAATTTTAAACCCGAAAGTCTGTTTCAGATCAACAAAAAGCAGTCTACCTCCTCTGTGTTATGAGAAATAGGCCAGTGGTGATATGAAGCTATATCATGGATAAGTATAAGGAAAAGGAACAAAATATTCACTAACATAGACTTCACAATGGAGTCTGGTAAGAGTCCTTCCTGTTGCCTTAAGGCTGCCTTGAGCTCTGGACTGACTTGAATCTTATGGAGGCGATTTCCAACGTCATCTTGCACATTCTTGATGTCGGAGTCACACTCAACGTCGGATTCTGAATCAGACAATCTGTGGTAAAAACAGAAGACACATTATCAATAACTCCCAAGGTACATACATGTAATGGTATGAATCGTGTGGTCCATGCACTCAATGCTCATAAACATAATGAAAAGGGTTGTCCCAGACAAATCAAAGACAACTTCAGTCAGATGCATGCAGCAAATACATTGTGAGTGCTCGTATGCAGTGAAGGGGTGTGCATTAATGGGTGGTACGGGCATCGGGTACCCGATTGCAAAAAAAAGACTTGACAAAAATAGCTCTCAAAAGTCACTTTTTTGTTATTTCATGGCAGAAATAATTTGCCGTTCTATTTTACAATACACAATCTACATAAAACCACAAAATGACGCAAACTTCTCTCAGCAATCAACATCTTCTTTAATACTACAGCAAGTGTGTGCAGTGAGCTCTATAGCTTTACGGTTTAAGTTGCATTTTCGCAAGAGTCATAAACGTTAGTCTGTTTTGTTTTTCCATGCACCCTGGTTTTCATTTTGGAAATTCCCTTTCTGTTTTCATTGTCTGAGAAATTCCTAAGTAAAATGTTATTCGGTTACTGGTACTCGATTCCATAATTTGGAACCGATTCCTGACATTAGCGGTCGGGTACCTAGTTCGGATGCACAGCCCTATTAAAGTGCACCATTATATGCTATTGCACATGTGGGGGCGTTGGGGTATTCAAACTGTGGACGGAAAATGTTGGAGAACAAAAGAGAACAATATCGTCTGCGACTCCCAGCAATAGTCCGCGATTGGGAGTGTGTACAAAACATATGGAGGTCTTCCAAAAAAGTTGAAGAACATTTACAAACAAAAGAGGGAACAATAGGACGTCCACGTTTGGAGGTTGATACACGTTTTGGTGTACAGGTTCTGTATATACGTCCGAGGACAAGAGGAGAAAGAAAATACAAAGGAACCTTTCAGTCCTCGCAAGTCAATCTTTTGTTGAAATCAGTCCTCGGAAGTAAAAATACGTGCTCAGTCTATGGGGTTGGGTTATATTAAAGGAACAATAGGAAACACAAAGCATTGTCCTCGGAAGTATTGGGAAAGTATGACTGTATGCACATGTACATGTGTTCTTGTACTGTACTACGTTCGAGGACAAGGGGAGAAAGGAAATACAAAAGAATCTTTTTTGTCCTCGAGAGATGTTTTTTGTTAAAATCGGTCCTCGAACGTAAGGGTACGTGCTTAGTCTATGGGGTTGGGTTATATTAAAGGAAGAATAGGAAACACAAAGCATTGTCCTCGCGATTATAGGTAAGTACTACTGTGTGTGCAAAGTTGTCTAAAAACTGGCAAATGGGGACAGGTCAGTTATGATCTGCTCTTTATGTTCATATATCATTTGGTCTGAAGCTACAGTTTGTAAATCTTGATAATTAAGTAAATAAGTGAAGCAGGTTTAAAAACGGACTAACATAAATGCAACTTTTTTTAGAGGAAGTCCTGCAACACAAGGCTAAAAGCCACTCTCTATGTAAAACAATTTGCCCGAAGCACAGTTTCGCCACATTGGGGGAAAAAAGCAACGCTATTGGGCCGGTCACATTGATTGGTGGAATTGTCCACCCACCAATAGAGAGCAATTATTTGCATCTTTTTGGTTTTTGTCATCGTGGCCAGAGTGACCCGTCCTTATAAATGCACAAAGACTAGTTCGCACCATTACTATGTACGTTGCTGAGCTATTACACAAGATGCTAAGCTTTTTTGTAAGAATCCAATAAAGTAGCCAAAACTTGCATTGTATAGCTTCTCTTTAAACCCAACCATGCAAGTGGCCAACAGTTGGCTTTACTGTTCACACTTTATTCTTGGGATTTCTATTCTACCTGCTTTCAATCTCTTCCAGTTGTTTCTTGGCCTGTTGATTGGATTGCAACCATCTCTTCTGTAGGGTAGCCATCCTGTTATCATTTGTGATGCTAAGGTTGCTCATACGGGCGGCCATTTTTTCTTCACTAATGAACTGCTTGCATTGAGGCAAGTTACAACTGTCAAGCATAAAGATGGAAAGGCAATGATATTAGGAATCAAATTACTACAATGCCGTCGATCCCATTTGACACTTAATTTGACAAACAGTGTAAAAAGAAGACAGAATTTATGGATAGGAAAGGACTAAATGCGAGTTTCATCAATCTCCAATCTATGATAATCTATACATGTAATAGGCGTTCACACAGCAAATATCTATGTAGTACATGTGCAGATTCTGTGATGAATTATGCAAGACAACCACTTCTTGACCTCTAGATTTTGACCAATCAGCAGGCGTCAACCATATTGCCCTTTCAGGTTAGAATCTTTCGCAGCATCCTCGACTCCAAGGGTCTGCATGCACGTAAGTTCTTTAGTGGGCACTCATACGCAGGGTGACTATCAAAAACAATTGTCTGCCAATGCAATAATTTCACGAGCACACACTCAGTTTTGAAAAGTTTGATGTATATTTTTCCGTTAGCCCTGTACATTTTTCTTTATCGGACATGTTAACAATTTAATAGGGTCAGCTGACAGCTACCGACCAATCAACAACATTGACCACATCCATGCACAAGATGATGTCACAATGGCTCCATTGACTGGCATGCGGGGTCGCACGTATACATATGACGTTAGTTTTGGAGCACAACTGTCAAACAGATGGTGATCAGACTAATCTCCAATGCATCTTTAAAACAAATATAATAATAATGAGGTGATGCCCAACCTATGCTCTAAATGCATTCGATGGGATACATGTGTGTCACATCCTGCAATTACTTCCTTTGGGGACATCTGAGGAACAATGTTATTGAAAGTGCTGAATACTTCTGAGTAATGACCCATATTGTACATACATGTAAGGCCTTTTTACATGATGATCCAGCCGTGGTGAGACAAGCTATCAGACAAGACATACATGTACACTGTGGACTACATTGTATGCTGAAAGGGGAGATGGACGCAATGACAGTGCTGCTGCATACAAATAATACATTGTACCTGAAAGTATTGCTTCAGGAATAAATCAATCATTCCAAATACATTTTTTTTCCATTTAAACTTCACTACCACATTCCAGAATGTCACGGTTAAGAATATCTATACAGGCATGCCTGTGTAGGCCACATTATACAATTGCTTTATGTTATGTGGTTCATGTTGTTTTTGTGCTGCTTCAGGTGCAAACTGTATGAACAATTTGTCACCATTTTAACCCTCCTATACTTATCACAGCCTATCAGAAACTCTAAACACAATCTCACAGTTTGTGCGTGTTTCAATCTGTCACTTGATATGTTTTGATATATAAGGTAGCTGGCTCTATTTTGGCCTTGAGAACAGGAGGGTTAAGGAATGGGCATATCAACAATGGCATTGTGCTTTGCTTAACCCCTTGAGTACGGTTATTATAGTGAGGTGCCGGGGTGCTGAGGCAGCCTGTGCAGCCAAGCAAAATGGAAGAGGCTTGTGCAGCCAAGCGTAACATACACAATAATCCAACAATGGATTGAAAATGCAGAAAATGGCGTGTATAGACGTCATCCAGCCTGGTGGCATTTTTTTGCACCATTTGGTGTCATCCGTAAGCAAGGGGTTAAAACAATGTACTTAACACTTCTGACTTCCTCCCAAAGGCAAAATTTCTTGTGTCCGACTTATTGATGGGGGCCTTGCCAAGAACGGGCTGTGCAGCTCTAAGCGTAAATGCAAACAATAGGCACCACACTTAATACAGTCGACTTTCGCTAATAAGAGCTCGGTTAACACGAGAACTTGGTTAAGACAAGAATTTTTGTTGGTCCCAACCGAATTGTGCACATTCCTATGGGAGAAAATTTCATTAATACAAGCTCTGGTTATGCAAGAACTCGGCTAAAACGAGCATTTTTTGCGACCCAATTGAGCGCAAATATGTATTGTTATCTATTTTCCACGAACATTTTGGAAAACAACCTGTCAATCAGCGAATCCATTCAATTTGAAAATATTTGTAATTAATGTTAGTTAATTCTGCACAGCGGTTTTTATTCCGCGTATCCATCACCTGTTTGTGTCTCGCATATGCCGCTAGAGGGGCTATTAAAAGGTGGACAATGGGCGTTTGTGGTTCCCATGCCGCTTTAGAGGGGTTTGTTTATGGCAGCGTTCATGCGAAACTTAAAGAATTGCTTAAACTAACCCCGAAGTGCAAAAACAGCACACGTGCTTTCGTTCCCCTTCCGGCCAGCCGAAAAAAATAAGCCAACAGCGAAAAGGCAATCATGAAAAGTAGAATGTTTGGTGCCCTCTTTTGTTCAGTAATATAAATCCTGTAATATAAATCCGTAAAAACTAGTCATTAATGAAGACGCCCTCTGTTGTCAACAAAAAATGCACTGGTTCCCTCATTTTTTGTGCCTTATGCTAGTTTCCGTGATGGTTACCAACAATTAAACAAGAGCCCCATCAAGATTTGTGGGCATGATTGAAATACGTGCGTGTAGCTAATGCAGTGGTTTTGCAGTGATCTAGGCAGCTCAAATCGCCCGGTCGGCGAACTCCAGCGGTCTTGTTCCTGTGCTCAGGTGTTGTTTTAGTAAATATTACTGCTTGTAACATTTTCATAACCAATATAAAGCAATACAATTTTATCGACACGATGTGAGTGGCGTTTACATTGTGTTTGGGGCCTATCCAGACTTCACATTTATACACAATAACATGAATAAAGGGGAACCTGCAACCCGGATAGGACGAGAGCCCGAATAATAGGCCTACGAGATATTTGCGTAAGTCCAGAGGACCTCGTATTAAGGAGAGTCGATTTATAGTGGTCCTATTCATATGGCACTTAGAGCCCCCTTTCATGTGAATGAAAGTTTTGTTTGAAAAAGCTCCATCTATTCATTACACTCCCATTCAAGAACAAGATAGTTGAAACAAGAATGGATTAAGTATGTGCAGGATTAAGTATGTGCAGGAATGCGTGTATAGATGACAACTGGCCGGGTGGTCTTTTTCAAAATGCGGCTAATGCCATCTTCTGTATTTAAGAGATTAAAATGCATGGGACCTGCGTCTCAATAATGGCTTTGCAGATGATAAACACAAACAAGCCTGCCCCTTGAACATGCATGAAAAATACGGCACAGCAAAGCGTAAAAGTAGGTCACCTGAAATTTTCGGTTTCGAGAAGGGACATGCATCTTTTACTCAATAATTAAGCCGTGTTAATGATAAGCTCGGTGATCATAGAAAAGTTTAGTTTTCAAAGTATCAAATGAGGGTTTTTTCCTGCATAAAGTTGTTTTAACCCCAACTCCCTACATCATTTTTCCTACATGTAACCTGAAATTCTCTAATATCCTCCGATTCCAAAATCCTCCAATGTCTGTAATACTGGGGATCACTGCCTGAATCCTGCAAAATCCTCCAGTGGGTTTTGGATAAACACCCCAGTAATCTCAATCCTCCAACATCACCCGCACCAGATTGGGAGTGATGACCTGGATCCTCCATAGGTTACGCCCTCAATCCTGCAAAATCCTCCGATGCTTCAACTTCCAAAGACCCTCAATCCTCCAAATTCCTCCATTTGGAAAAGACGATTTTGGAGGATTTGGGAAGGTTAGGGTTAACCCTAACCCTGCCAGACGCAGCACAGTGCATTATGACAGCTTGACCTTGCTGCACTCTGCACACAAGTCAATCTGACAAAGTATGCAATCTGATGCGTCTGGCAGGGTTTCTAGCCAAAATACCCTGGAGGGTTAGGGTTAATGTACTTTTTGCAGTCTCAAAATAAAAACGTATCTCAAAATTACCTTGAAAATTTGGTTTTATTCCAAACTGACACGCCAGTCCCTTCGCAAAAACAGTGATGAATTGTAACGTACTGACTGCTGACACTGACCAATGGGCTCAACTACTTCAGTCCTGTAACATGTTGTACCATAGTTTACCTTTCTTCCTCCAGGCATTGCTGGTTCCTTTTTCCATGTCCATGTAGCCGCTCTCCGAGTTTCCAGTTTCCTTCACTGTTCCTTTCTCGGTGTCTCAGCTTCCTACTGAGAAAATGGGGGGAAAAAATCTATTTTACACGGATGTCATAACTTGGGAAAGTTCAAAGGGGTAGTCGGTAAATTCCATGTGGGTAAATTTCCCCCCAAAGAAATGCCGACAAAATGTGAAGCGTCAACTTTTGGGGGGCAATTATTATTTTCCTCATGGGCTAGCACTCTGCAAATAAGCATTGGATGGTCCAATGCTTTATATAATTTTAAACAGTACTATCAAATAAATATCCATTGTGGTGTTCAAAAAATGTAATTTTTTTCCTGAAACTTTACAGGATGCTTACATGTACTGTGGCAGAGATTTTTTTACTACCAACGAGTTCAAATGCACTTTTGGAATTACATGTACATGTAAAATGCAGACAAAGGGAGCTGGTATTTTTTTATTTCCCTAATGCTATGGACAATTTAAAGAATAATGCAGAACAGCACATTATTACATATATGTACATGTACAGGTATATGAAACAATAAAATACTATAAGTTCCGTTTTTTTCATACTGTACATTACCTGACAAAATTTCTGTTATGTGAGTTTGCCACTGGTCTGAAGTACAGACCCTGATTGATGCCTGGCTCTGGAGATACTGGAAGTGGCTGATGAGTCGAGCAAGGTCTTACAGATGCTGAAAAGAAGTCAGGATTACAAGATCCTGCATGATGCTGTTCAACCAATGTTTCCATCTTCCGAGAGTTACCCCGACTACATCCTGCCATTACAGTGCTACAATTCTGCCCGATCTTGGCTGGAGACATACAGTTTTCGGAAACAGATGTCAGTCCTTGACTGGAACAAAATACATGTGGACTCCTGTTCAATGGCTGATGTAAAACATACTTAACAGGAAGTCCTGATTCTCCAATGAAAACTTGTTCATCAGAATGTCTAGTGTGTAGGTTTCCAGTCTTGTCAGACTCCAGTCTCAGTGCACTGCGAGTAGCATGTTGCAAAGGCTCTGTCAATTTGGTTGCATATCCCAATTCTGATGAGGGATATTGTTGGACTTCAGTTCTGCATAGACTCGGAGCTCTTTGTTCTGATACAGTGATTGGATTTTTCTGCATACAGTTCCAGGGATGTGATCCCACAAGTAAACTGTCTTCCAGCAAGGGCAGTTGTGCCATATCAACTCCTTGACTACCCTGTGATGGCATGTTGGTTTGTTGATTGTTAAATGTACGTGTAGCTTGCTGCGGATGGCCTGGGATTGTAGGATTGTTGTAAATGATGCTCTGATGTTGATGACTCAAAGGGTGGTGAGCCACCCGGTTCTCTTCTAAACTGCATACAAGTCGGCCTTGCTCCATTGGCGTATCGGTGACACTGATAAGAATTTGCATAATAATACAACAATTAAATTTTCATTTTAAAGATCAAAGAACTGTTTCTATATACAAAAATAGAATTTCAGGTAAAAATCTACTAGACAGCTGGGACAGTAGCACAAACATTTTACTAGACCAGAAGTTATTTCACAAGACCAATGGTAAAAATATGAACAGTGTTTTGAACGAGTGTGCCGTTTTGATTTTTTCCCCTTGCCGACCTGTTTTGATTGAAACTCCCTGCCCCAAAACTAAAAATGGCCATTGCAGAAATTATGGGCCTTTTTCAGTTTACCAGATTTAGAAAAAAATGAACTTCAGTGACAGGATTTCATGCAGTGTATGAAAAATATCACTAGACCACCAGACTAGTTCAGTCAAGAGTTCACTAGACCAACGCTCAAATTACTGGACTCGGTCCAGCGGTCGAGTGGATATTTCGATCCCTGATATATACATGTACATGTAGTATGTTTTTACTTGATTTTTCTTATCCCTAACTTCCTACATATTTTTGTGCTTGGAACCTTCCAAAATTTGGGGAAATGTAGCACTATTTATACCATACAAATTAGTACCAAATCCACCAGAATCCGAGACAGTTTTGTTTACTGTGGTGCAGACCTAAATCTGTCAAAATCCATCCAAAAATGTTTGAGTGATTTTGTCAGGCTCAGTACCTACATGTATGTATGTGCCTGTACTACATTGTAGGACAAGGGTTCAGTTTGCTACATGTACACTTACACAAATAAATCAAGTCCAACAAAGTAGTGGACATGGGTACATGTACAATGTACATGTGAATCCAGCAATACCTGTACATGTAGGCCCACCAGGCACTGGAGTTTGTTGTATGGCGTTGTTAGGGTGAAAGTACATACATGTATGTACATAATCTTTTCCTAGTAAGCGCAGGCATGCTTCTAAGTTCTAGCGCTGGCCACATAGGATGCGGACGCGGTACGTCACGGAACAGATCCGATCCGTCAATTTTTCCATCTCAATGAAAATGAATGGGTCAGGCCACACTGGGTGCGGAACAGATCCAGCACAGTGCGTACGGTACGTCAGGTGACGGATGCGTCAATTTCTGCAAAGTCCATGTGCGTTCAGAACAGAATTGACGGATCCGGCGCCTCCGATTTTTACAAGTTTTTTCTCCATAGAGAGCCAATTCACTGACCAATCGGTGATATTCCACAGTTCCTTCCTCTGTCTATTAATCTCATGCAACCAAATTCTTCTTCTCTTTCGTCTCCTATAGTGGATGAGAGCCATTATCTCCATATCTTCGTCACTACATGGTTGATATTTCTTCTTCTGCCACTTTCCCTCCAAAATAATAGGTTGTGAATGCTCCGCAGTCGGCACAGTTCTATCGTCTACTGAATTTAATATTGGACATGCATGGTTAACTAGATTATGCTGTGAAACTACACAGAGCCTCTAACAATGAACACCAGTGAAGTAACACACCTCTTCTCATTGGAAGAGACAGAAAAATCGTGTCAAACGCATCCAGTGTAAAGCATGTTGCAGCGTGCGGAAAAAATTGTGCCGTGTCCATGACGTGACGAATACGCAATTACGCATCCTGTGTGGCCAGCGCGCGCTTTACGATAGCCTATAGAAAAGAAGTTAAGTTAGGCAAAACAAAATAAAAGTTCTGCTTCCGATTACATGCCTTTCAAAAATAGGGTAGTAGGTAGGTCTGAAAAAAATTTGTTGCCTATTTTTTTGTTCTGTATGAAGGGGGTATTCAATTAGGGCCTAGGGTAAACGTCCAGAATTTCGGCACCATTAGAGTCGATTATTATTTTCCCGACATATGCAGTATCGATTTACCCTGAACTCCCTTCGACACACAGCACGTAGGCATACATGTAGCGCATGTTGCGATACTACAACTAAATCGATCCCGTACCTGCTTCGGTAATGTCACGTGACTTTGTAAGACGTTCGTGTTGTCCGGAAATTCAGCACCCTGTGCAGAAGTTCGGCATTTCGTGATCGCATTTTCGGCACCCTTTTCTTAAAAAAATAAAATGCAGCAAACAAGCAGGTATAATAAGTGAACTGAAAAACTTATTTGCAAATAGTAGTTCGCATCTGAACATTTTTCAAAACACCACTCATTTTGTCGAGCGCAATCTAGAGTTTTGCGCAAGTTTATTGTACTCCCTATGAATGGATTTCATTCAAAGGGAAATTAGCTCAGGAGGGAGTACAATAAACTTGCGCAAAACTCCAGATTGCACTCGACAATATCATTCCAAGCGTACCATGCGTACGATATTCATTACATGTTATGATGCCGCGGAGCGTAGGTTGTTTATCACGTGCCGAAATTCGGGTCACTTTCCAATCTCTGCGCCTAATTTCGTCATCCCCCATAAGACTACACACCTCCACTTTGTACAAATGATTTCCCACTGACAGCGGCACAAACCGTCACCAACATCAGAAAAAAACTTCCATGTTAACCACTTTGACAAAAACTTGAATTATCACTTTCATCTTTAACCCTATCTTACATGGAATCCTAAAAACCTTTTGCGGAGAGATTTTTAATCGCAGTTTTTTGCAAGAATTTTTTTTTTCAAGATATTTGTGGTTGAAAACCCAAGGGCGGGAGTTTGTCGTGTCATCACTGGACAGCAACACGGGTGGTCACGTGACTGCGTTGGCGGGCTAGTTTACTATTTATATAGGGGTGTCGAAATAAACCTTTTTGACATTCTCCATGCATTGTGGGTTTGGAGGCCAAACAAACCATGTAATTTATACACAAACCTACATGTATGGCACTGTGAACCAGTCCAAATATTAATTGATTTTATGCTAAATATCTGTCAAGAGTTGAGCGATACCCTTTTCACATATCTTTGCATGGAACATAAGGAAAATAATAACCAGAAAAATCAATTTTAAATGGCAATAAATATAAAGGAAATAATTGGGGAATCCCTTTCAGGGTACCAGTTGCTGATGAATGCAAATTTCTGGAATTAGAACAGCTAATAATGTCACATTATTAGCCAAGCAGAAGAGGATTTTTCAAGCATGACAACAATACAAGCAATCACGTCCGTTCTAATGTGCTCATGGTGCTTGCTCTTCTAATGCCAGTTAGGGCTGATGCAGTTCCCATGATGCTTTGAGAATGTCGAAAAGGTTTATTCGGGACGTGCCGAAATTAGGGACCTTTACCCTAACTGCCTAACGTTATCAGCTAGGGAATCTATCCAATTATGCAGAATTTCTGCATATGAGGAGAATTCTCTTTATACGGAAATAAAGAAACTGGGGGAGAAACTCAATATGGATGGTGTTAGTTACATTAAACCATCCCCCAATCAAGAGAACTTCTCCGTGTAGGGTACTTTATTCTGCATTATATATAAATCATAGGCCTATTAAATGTAATAATTTCACAAATATGTTCACCATGCTTAGTCCAGTTTTTGTCCTGCAGTATGGCGGGGTACAGCAAAGATGTGTTTGACAAAACCGAAGTTTAAATCAGGTAAGAGCATTTACTGCGGTGGCGAGGCGCTCGCGTGCATGTTAGATGCACGCGCTCGACGCAGCTTCGACCAACAGGGTGTTTACAACTTGCCAAAATGCGCACGCAACTCAAATTAAAGAACGCGGGCAGCGTGCACGCGAGCGCGGCACCACTGTAAAAATGGCGTCGGCGAATTCCTGTGTACTTGTCAATGACCCACGTGGGACCGTGTTTGCTTGGACCAGCGCAGAACTCATTCCATAATGCGCAGAGAAAGTTAAAACAATAATTCATTAACTTTTTCTTACATTTGTTTAGTTCTGACATTATTGTGGTATTTTATACACAAAAAAAAATTACTTTTGAAAGAACGGTATGCAGTACTTACTTTGTTGTGTAATACAGTAATAGTAATAAGTGTTTTACAGTTTTTACATAGGATCTGATTATTGCGAGTAACTTACCCTTTATCGCCTTTTTTAACATTTGGACATGATCTGGTGATAGTAGGGTCCAAGGTCGATGTATGCCTTCGACTAAGAATTAATATAATTGTCAAAAGACCCAACAAAAACATCCCATTTCACCCTTAAAACGACCACCAAAATACTAGATACGCCACCTCAGATACAAGTGGAGTTCCATGATTATGATTTACAGTTCAATTCCGGAGAGCACCCGCAGGACATGTTATCTTATGTATCTTGCGCTAAGAATGGGGATTTAAATATCTTGACCCCTTGACCTGGCGTGATGTCAGTCCCGTGTGCGCATGCATAATGCATCACTCCAACCTCGTTAGTGTCGAGCACCGCCCTCACCGACACTACTCCTAGAACTATGAGGTTCCGACATGAACCTCATAGGAAGACGCCGATTTTTCCCATAGGCTAGTACAGCAAGAATAAGAACGTCATTCCCATGCAACACGTTTCTACATTTTTCGCCGTGAATTACTTCATGGCTGCCCCCAAAAATAATAATATGCCGCATTTACATCCTCACCTTGCTTGCGCCAAGTCAATTTTCGCCTGAAACGGGTCCAATTTGCGGGAAAAAAATGACAAAAATCTGCAGTCGTTCCGAAGCGATCACACACGCACACCATCGAGGAAGCCGCACACACGAAGCTCCTGTTTTGCGGGGGGGCCGTGGGTCGGTCAAGTCATGATTATTCATCGAAAATTCGAAGCGCGGTCCGTTATATACCGTCTGCATGCATTGCCTGTCGTCGCAGACGGTATATAACGGACATGCGGCAGTTGCCTGCCGTACCGCGCTTCGAATTTTCGATGAATAATCATGACTTGACCGACCCACGGCCCCCCCGCAAAACAGGAGCTTCGTGTGTGCGGCTTCCTCGATGGTGTGCGTGTGTGATCGCTTCGGAACGACTGCAGATTTTTGTCATTTTTTTCCCGCAAATTGGACCCGTTTCAGGCGAAAATTGACTTGGCGCAAGCAAGGTGAGGATGTAAATGCGGCATATTATTATTTTTGGGGGCAGCCATGAAGTAATTCACGGCGAAAAATGTAGAAACGTGTTGCATGGGAATGACGTTCTTATTCTTGCTGTACTAGCCTATGGGAAAAATCGGCGTCTTCCTATGACTTTGAGGTTCATGTCGGAACCTCATATATAGTCATAGTTCTAGTACCGTTTACCTTCTCACCGTCTCACTCAGTCCCGCATAAAACCGCGACAAAAAGTGGTCCAGTTCCGAATCAGTTAAAGCGTTAATTGTTGTTCCTGCGTGTCTTGCAAATTCCTCTAATCGTTTGACTGCATGTTTCATTTGTCTCTTTGTGTTAGCAGCGTCAGCATCGCCTACGAGTTCCAATATTTCGTCGTCTGTATGGGAAAACAAACCGCGGTTCGGAAACACCGTCCGCCATTTTGTGTGAATGACAGCCTAGACTGGTTCCCGGTCCCCGTATATATTGAAGTCCGAAGGACAACGGATGGACCGGGAACCAGTCCAATGGCAGCGGCGGGGAAGTTAGAACCATGTGATAGAACTTTTTTTGGAGGTGCGTGTTCGCATCGTGCGATGGGACGAATAATTCAATGCACGTGATCGACGATCCACCAATCGGATGGCTGGGATTTATTCAGGTGTTGTATAATGATCGATAATGGTCGTTATACAGTGGCTGACCTTGGCCGCTTCTGGTGACTGCTGCATAATGATGGAATTGTATTTGTAATTCAGGCCACAGTCAATACAGGAAATATGAATATGAATCCCCAAAATGGACAACCCTATTTTCCAAATTTTCTGCAAGCAGACTTTTAGACTTTTTAACTTAGTCGCGGAAACTGTTTTTAATTTTCTGCTAGCAGAAATTTGGGTGTTACTTTGACGACTTTTAAGAGCCCTAAAAGGGAACAACCCCAAACTTCTAATTTTCTGCTTGCAGGTTTTAATTAAGGTTTTTACAAAACACGACACCTGTTTTTAAAAACTCAATTTTCTGCGACCATTCTATTTTGACGGCCCATATGAAGCCCAAAAAGTGGACAACCCCATTTTCTCATTTTCTGCTACCAGAATTTTAGGTTTTTAACAACACGCGACACCCGTTTTCTGCTAGCAGGAATTTCGATTTTACTCTGACGACGATTTCAGTGCCCCATGGCCTATATCGTTCGCAGTTCCTCTAACCCCCGAAAACTGCAGCGTTACGTCTAGTAAAAAAAAGTAGGATATTTTAGTTGTCCACAGTGGCGTAAACCCGTTTTGTGGGGGGGGGGGGGGGGTGACCAAAATCCCGGCCGGTCAAAGAAATTCAAAAACGGGGGAGGGGGTGGTTACTTGAGTTAATATGACACTATAGGGGTGCCGTTTATCACACAAAATAAGCATGATGAATGTACATCCAGACATCCAGAGTGACCATTTTACCAACTTTTTCTGCTAGATCAGGCAGATTTTTTTTTTAATAACACGGAAAATACCAGAAAATCTTTTTAGGAAACTTTTCAACTTTTTTGGATAACGTATTAAGTCTACATCTGCATGCGAGTACATATATGTGTTTATTTCGAGTAAGCCTATACGCAATTTAGCATATTTTTTGTCAAATGTAGCTGCATTTTGAAATACATGGAGCAGAATTTTGCGATTTTTATCTGTGTGTCACCCTGTGTAGGCTGTGTACATGTAATGGAAACTGCACGCTAATGTCCCTAATCCTGACAACAACGGTGAATTTAATAAAGTGGTTTTTTTCTCCGTTTGTAATACATTTTGACCGTTGGAAAGTTACAAGATAACCTCGAAATCGAAATTCTCACCACAGAAATTTGGGAAGCGGGCTAATCCAACGGCCCATCCCCCTAGTATATTCCCCCACCCCCCCCCCCCCCCCCTCCCCCGGATTTACGCCCATGGTTGTCCACTTTAAGGGAGCCGAAATAGCTGGGCCGTTAAAGTAAAATCCAGATTTCTAGTAGCAGAAAATTGAGTTCTTAAAAACAGGTGTCGCATCTTGTTATGTTTGCTTGCCTAATTACAGAGATATTAATTGTATGGTGAAAAATGATTTTTCTGTAATGGCAGCCGCTAATTTGCATATTTATGAGTATTTTGTACTACCGATTACTTCAGAAATGTCTTAATCCTATTCTCTGACCCATAAAACATAGGTGACATAGACAAATAAATCAGTCAGGTTATCCGGAATGGGGGCATCTCCTATTTCCTTATCATCTTCGGTAGCATGCTGCAGTATGTGCGTCGTCCTCCTCACCACTCGTTATTATTTCTTCTACTGGCTCGCACACACCAACGTTCGTCCCCTTGTGTATCTTGACGTACTCATTCCTTAAATTCAGAACCCGCACTGGAATTTGTTCTTCCCGTGTATCAACCAACGTTTTAGCAACGATCATGTTGTGGTTTCTCAAAAACTTGACTGCTGGCTCCATTAGCCTTTTAGAGGAATGGTAGACACAATAGGAGGGCGCTATTTGATTTGGGTAAACCTTTTGTGCCATACAAAAGGTTTACCCAAATCAAATAGCGCCCTCTTATTGTGTCCGCCATACCTCTAAAAGGCTAATGGTATAGCCACTTCAACTTCTTTCGCTTCAGTTATCTTGCCGGGTAGAAGTACTTCGCCTCTTGGTGGTATGCACACCGTTGTATCTGCAACTACTCGACAATTCATCTGTGGTTTAACCGAGCAAACTGATCTTCCCTGAAATGTCATTAATCTTTTTCCACATTCCAGTTGGCAATCATACTAACTTGCATAAGAAGTCGTATACTAAGAGACCGTCAAGCTACCCATACCCGTAGGTCGGCTACCCATACTCTGTGTTCAACTTCTGCTCCATCTTCATTGTCAATGTGGATTTTAAACCATCCTTGCCCCTTGAATGAAAGTGGTTTGCCGTCAGCCGTCACCATCTTGATTGTCTTGCTTTCCAGTGGAGGTCTACTTGCTCTGGTATCTTTGAAGTAAATATCTGGCCTTATGATCGTGATGTTGGCCCCAGTATCAACTATTTAGTAACTTCTATACGTTCTCTATATGTCCTTGTACATATAACCCATCTACTCTCGTTGACAAAGATCATCGTGCTGTTACTGTTGTGCCGTCCGGTTAAGCCTTGCGCTGCTCAGTCGAGTGTCGACCCAATTGCTCGACTGTCTCCCGTTTCCCTGATGTTTTGCTTGGTTGAAGTTAGGTGGTCGTCTCCATTGCTGCGGACATTCTCGACTAAAGTGTCCAACGTCATTACACCTCCAACACTGAACTGGTTTGCGAATTTGACATCTGTCCTGCCTCTGCTGAGTTGGAGTGCTTGAAAAATTCGAGCCAGGATTCGACTGTTCACGACTTAGCTGGCCTTGCATAGTTACATCGTTTTGCCGCTCATCACCTGCGTTAACCACACGCGCAGTCGGCTTTCTTTGCCCTGTCCGTTGCCTGTCAGCAACTTGAAATGCTTCTAACTCTACCGCGACTCGTACTGCATCTTCTAGACTTTCTGGTCTGGACTGGAAAACTCTCCATCTAATGTCGGAGTCATGTAGTGAGTCCACAAAGTTCTCCTTGGCAAGTGTCTCTTGAAGTTGGTATATAGTTGGCGGATGGATAGGCTTGTCTTGTCAATCTTCTGATTGCTTGAGCAAGTTCCGGTAGTGTTTCGTCACGCTTCCTCATCCTATTCTTCAGTTGAACCCGGAACAATTCCGTCTGGTTTTCTGGCCCGAATCTTTGTCCCAATGCCGCTGTAAGTGCAGTATAATTCCGTCTTCTAATTTCATCCAAATCTCACAATATTGATTGTGCCGACCCACGAAGACTTGCAACTAAGTATATACTGCATACCTTTGCCGATTCATCCCAACCATTCAGTTCTACCAACAGCTCGAACTGTATTCTGTAATCTGTTCATGAAGTTGACCCTTCAAATGTGGCTGGACGAACCTTTGGTTTTTCTGTAATACTGCATCTTGCCTTTTTTGGTCCGAAATTTCCATTCATCACTGGCGTACTTTGCACTGGAGTCAGACTTGGTTCACGCATCTTCAAAGCCTCAATCTCTTTCTTCAAATCTTCGTTTTCTTCTCTCATTTTCTTGAGCTCCTCCCGCTCTTTCTGCAAACTTTGCTGCGCCGACGAAGATGCATCGCCTGCCCCAATAACCTGTGACTCCGCAGTACAACTTCCGCCACCCGTATCATCTCAGACGCGGATCCAGGGGGGGGGGGGGGGGGGGGGGACCGACCCCCCCCCCCCCCCCACCCCCTGCTCGTTGCCATTTTTGTTTGTTTTTGCTAGTAGGGGCCTACGCCTAAAGTTGCAAACCAGAAAAGCAGAAACCCTACAGAAACAAAACAAAACTAGACATCTGGTACAGTGTTTGTGGACAAACACAGGGCTGTTTTGTTTTTTTGTGTAAAATTGTGATTAAAATGAAATTTCAAAAATTTCAAAAATCATAAAAAGAATTGACGATGACGTCATCATGACATCATTTCAGATTTTGCATGCTAGTGACAGTATCTACCTACCCACTACTTTTCATGACGATCGGACCTATCCTTATATGTGTTTTAAAAAAGCACATTTTTGATGACGTCATCATGACGTCACACAATTTTTACTTTTTAGGGCATATCTTTGAGACATACCAAAGCTATAGCAAAAAGAATTTTGAAAATATCTTGTTCTGTTCGCTAGATATATTGAAAAGAATTTTACGATTTTCAAAATTTCAAAAATTCATAAAAAATCACGTGATGACGTCATCATGACGTCACTTTGGATTCAGCATCCTGGTGACAGTATCTACCTACCCACCAATTTTCATGACGATCGGACCTTTCCTTATATGTGTTTTAAAAAAGCACATTTTTGATGACGTCATCATGACGTCACACAATTTTTACTTTTTAGGGCATATCTTTGAGACATACCAAAGCTATAGCAAAAAGAATTTTGAAAATATCTTGTTTTGTTCGCTAGATATATTGAAAAGAATTTTACGATTTTCAAAATTTCAAAAATTCATAAAAAATCACGTGATGACGTCATCATGACGTCTCTTTCGATTCAGCATCCTAGTGACAGTATCTACCTACCCACCAATTTTCATGACGATCGGACCTATTCTTATATGTGTTTTAAAAAAGCACATTTTTGATGATGTCATCATGACGTCACACACTTTTTTCCTTTTTAGGGCATATCTTTGAGACCTACCAAAGCTGTAACAAAAAGAATTTTGAAAATATCTTGTTTTGTTCGCTAGATATATTGAAAAGAATTTTACGATTTTAAAATTTCAAAAATTCATAAAAAATCACGTGATGACGTCATCATGACCAAAAAGTTCGGCACACATTCTGAGCAGTTTGTCTAAGTGTCTGCCAAGTTTAAAGGCAATCGGGTGCACCAAAGTAGCCAAAGTGCCGGTAAGAAAGAAAACGTGCACAAATGCTATGGGCAAAAAGTCTGAAAAGGAAAAAAAAAAAAAACTAGACATCTGGTGCAGTGTTTGTGGACAAACACAGGGCTGTTTTGTTTTTTTGTGTAAAATTATGTGTTTTAAATGAAATTTCAAAAATGAAAAAAATTATAGAAAATTAGCCGATGACGTCATCATGACGTCACATAAATTTTCATCTAACACATGCTGGCATAACAAAATACCACGTTTTAACTTAATCTGACTTGTACTTTTGTAGATAAATGGCTTCAAAAAATGCACCTTTAAGATGACGTCACCTGACATGTGATGACGTCATCATGACGTAAAAGTTCGGCGCACATTCTGAGCAGTTGGTGTAAGTGTCTGCCTACGACTTGTCTAACGACTTGAAAAAAGACTAGAGATCAACTCTTTATAGACAGCATGCCACATGAAAGCCATGGTTTCTGTCCTTCCCAGAATTCCTTTGTGTTATATTGAATTTGGTCACAATTTTCAGATGCCTGTTATTTCTTAATACTTGAGTGAGCCACGATCACGAAATTGTTGAATTAGGTGGAGAAAAATTCAATGTATAAATTTTTTTAATCGGACCGACCCTTACATGCGTACAAAAAAAAAAATTGATGACGTCATTATGACGTCACAAAATTTTCGCCTTTTAGGGCATATCTTTGAGACATACCAAAAGCTGTATCAAAAAGAATTTTGAAAATATCTTGTTTTGTTTGCGAGATATATTTAAAAGAATGTTACGATTTCAAAATTTCAAAAATTCATAACAAATCACGTGATGACGTCATCATGACGTCACTTTGGATTTTGCATGCTAGTGCCAGTATCTACCTACCCACTAATTTTCATGACGATCGGACCTATCCTTCTATGTGTTTTAAAAAAGCACATTTTTGATGATGTCATCATGACGTCACACATTTTTTTCCTTTTTAGGGCATATCTTTGAGACCTACCAAAGCTATAACAAAAAGAATTTTGAAAATATCTTGTTTTGTTTGCCAGATATATTTAAAAGAATGTTACGATTTTCAAAATTTCAAAAATTCATAACAAATCATGTGATGACGTCATCATGACGTCACTTTGGATTTTGCATCCTAGTGCCAGTATCTACCTACCCACCAATTTTCATGACGATCGGACCTATCCTTATATGTGTTATAAAAAAGCACATTTTTGATGATGTCATCATGACGTCACACATTTTCTCCGTTTTAGGGCATATCTTTGAGACATACCAAAGCTATAACAAAAAGAATTTTGAAAATATCTTGTTTTGTTCGCTAGATATATTGAAAAGAATGTTACGATTTTCAAATTTCGAAAATTCATAAAAAATCACGTGATGACGTCATCATGACCAAAAAGTTCGGGACACATTCTGAGCAGTTTGTCTAAGTGTCTGCCAAGTTTAAAGACAATCGGGTGCACCAAAGTAGCCAAAGTGCCAGTAAGAAAGAAAACGTGTACAAATGCTATGGGCAAAAAAGTCTGAAAAGGAAAAAAAAAAAAAAGAAAAAAAAAAAAAAAAAAACTAGACATCTGGTGCAGTGTTTGTGGACAAACACAGGGCTGTTTTGTTTTTTTGTGTAAAATTATGTGATTTAAATGAAATTTCAAAAATGAAAAAAATCATAGAAAATTAGCCGATGACGTCATCATGACGTCACCATGACGTCACATACATTTTCATCTAACACATGCTGGCATAACTAAATACCACGTTTTAACTTAATGTGACTTGTACTTTTATAGATATATGGTTTCCAAAAATGCCCCTTTAAGATGACGTCACGTGACATGTGATGACGTCATCATGACCTAAAAGTTCGGCGCACATTCTGAGCAGTTTTTGTAAGTATCTGCCTACGACTTGTCTAACGACTTGAAAAAAAGACTAGAGATCAACTCTTTATAGACAGCATGCCACATGAAAGCCATGGTTTCTGTCCTTCCCAGAATTCCTTTGTGTTATATTGAATTTGGTCACAATTTTTTAGATGCCTGTTATTTCTTTATACTTGAGTGAGCCACGATCACGAAATTGTTGAATTAGGTAGAGAAAAATTCAATGTATAAATTCTTAATCGGAACGACCCTTACATGCGTAAAAAAAATAAATTTGATGACGTCATTATGACGTCACACAATTTTCGCCTTTTAGGGCATATCTTTGAGACATACCAAAAGCTGTATCAAAAAGAATTTTGAAAATCTCTTGTTTTGTTTGCGAGATATATTTAAAAGAATGTTACGATTTCAAAATTTCAAAAATTCATAACAAATCACATGATGATGTCATTATGACGTCACTTTGGATTTTGCATCCTAGTACCAGTATCTACCTACCCACCAATTTTCATGACGATCGGACCTATCCTTATATGTGTTTTAAAAAAGCACATTTTTGATGATGTCATCATGACGTCACACATTTTTTTTCCTTTTTAGGGCATATCTTTGAGACCTACCAAAGCTATAACAAAAAGAATTTTGAAAATATCTTGTTTTGTTTGCCAGATATATTTAAAAGAATGTTACGATTTTCAAAATTTCAAAAATTCATAACAAATTACGTGATGACGTCATCATGACGTCACTTTGGTTTTGCATCCTAGTGCCAGTATCAACCTACCCACCAATTTTCACGACGATCGGACCTATCCTTATATGTGTTTTAAAAAAGCACATTTTTGATGATGTCATCATGACGTCACACATTTTTTTCCTTTTTAGGGCATATCTTTGAGACCTACCAAAGCTATAACAAAAAGAATTTTGAAAATATCTTGTTTTGTTTGCCAGATATATTTAAAAGAATGTTACGATTTTCAAAATTTCAAAAATTCATAAAAAATCACATGATGACGTCATCATGACGTCACTTTGGAATTTGCATCCTAGTGCCAGTATCTACCTACCCACCAATTTTCATGACGATCGGACCTATCCTTATATGTGTTTTAAAAAAGCACATTTTTGATGATGTCATCATGACGTCACACACTTTTTTCCTTTTTAGGGCATATCTTTGAGACCTACCAAAGCTGTAACAAAAAGAATTTTGAAAATATCTTGTTTTGTTCGCTAGATATATTGAAAAGAATTTTACGAATTTAAAATTTCAAAAATTCATAAAAAATCACGTGATGACGTCATCATGACCAAAAAGTTCGGCACACATTCTGAGCAGTTTGTCTAAGTGTCTGCCAAGTTTAAAGGCAATCGGGTGCACCAAAGTAGCCAAAGTGCCGGTAAGAAAGAAAACGTGCACAAATGCTATGGGGCAAAAAGTCTGAAAAGGAAAAAAAAAAAAACTAGATGTATGGTGCAGTGTTTGTGGACAAACACAGGGCTGTTTTGTTTTTTTGTGTAAAATTATGTGATTTAAATGAAATTTCAAAAATAAAAAAAATTATAGAAAATTAGCCGATGACGTCATCATGACGTCACATAAATTTTCATCTAACACATGCTGGCATAACTAAATACCACGTTTTAACTTAATCTGACTTGTACTTTTGTAGATATATGGCTTCAAAAAATGCACCTTTAAGATGACGTCACATGACATGTGATGACGTCATCATGACGTAAAAGTTCGGCGCACATTCTGAGCAGTTGGTGTAAGTGTCTGCCTACGACTTGTCTAACGACTTGAAAAAAAGACTAGAGATCAACTCTTTATAGACAGCATGCCACATGAAAGCCATGGTTTCTGTCCTTCCCAGAATTCCTTTGTGTTATATTGAATTTGGTCACAATTTTCAGATGCCTGTTATTTCTTAATACTTGAGTGAGCCACGATCACGAAATTGTTGAATTAGGTAGAGAAAAATTCAATGTATACATTTTTTTAATCGGACCGACCCTTACATGCGTAAAAAGAAAAAAAATTGATGACGTCATTATGACGTCACACAATTTTCGCCTTTTAGGGCATATCTTTGAGACATACCAAAAGCTGTATCAAAAAGAATTTTGAAAATATCTTGTTTTGTTTGCGAGATATATTTAAAAGAATGTTACGATTTCAAAATTTCAAAAATTCATAACAAATGACGTGATGACGTCATCATGACGTCACTTTGGATTCTGCATCCTAGTACCAGTATCTACCTACCCACCAATTTTCATGACGATCGGACCTATCCTTATATGTGTTTTAAAAAAGCACATTTTTGATGATGTCATCATGACGTCACACATTTTTTTCCTTTTTAGGGCATATCTTTGAGACCTACCAAAGCTATAACAAAAAGAATTTTGAAAATATCTTGTTTTGTTTGCCAGATATATTTAAAAGAATGTTACGATTTTCAAAATTTCAAAAATTCATAAAAAATCACGTGATGACGTCATCATGACGTTACTTTGGATTTTGCATCCTAGTGACAGTATCTACCTACCCACCAATTTTCATGACGATCGGACCTATCCTTATATGTGTTTTTAAAAAGCACATTTTTGATGATGTCATCATGACGTCACACATTTTTTTTTTTTTAGGGCATATCTTTGAGACATACCAAAGCTATAACAAAAAGAATTTTGAAAATATCTTGTTTTGTTCGCTAGATATATTGAAAAGAATTTTACGATTTTAAAATTTCAAAAATTCATAAAAAATCACGTGATGACGTCATCATGACCAAAAAGTTCGGCACACATTCTGAGCAGTTTGTCTAAGTGTCTGCCAAGTTTAAAGGCAATCGGGTGCACCAAAGTAGCCAAAGTGCCGGTAAGAAAGAAAACGTGCACAAATGCTATGGGAAAAAGTCTGAAAAGGAAAAAAAAAAAAAAAAAAAAAAAAAAAAAAGAAACTAGACATCTGGTGCAGTGTTTGTGGACAAACACAGGGCTGTTTTGTTTTTTTGTGTAAAATTATGTGATTTAAATGAAATTTCAAAAATGAAAAAATTATAGAAAATTAGCCAATGACGTCATCATGACGTCACATACATTTTCATCTAACACATGCTGGCATAACTAAATACCACGTTTTAACTTAATGTGACTTGTACTTTTGTAGATATATGGTTTCCAAAAATACCCCTTTAAGATGACGTCACGTGACATGTGATGACGTCATCATGACCTAAAAGTTCGGCGCACATTCTGAGCAGTTGGTGTAAATATCTGCCTACGACTTGTCTAACGACTTGAAAAAAAGACTAGAGATCAATTGTTGAATTAGGTAGAGAAAAATTCAATGTTTATATTTTTTTAATCAGACCGACCCTTACATGCGTTAAAAAAAAAAATTGATGACGTCATTATGACGTCACACAATTTTCGCCTTTTAGGGCATATCTTTGAGACATACCAAAAGCTGTATCAAAAAGAATTTTGAAAATCTCTTGTTTTGTTTGCGAGATATATTTAAAAGAATGTTACGATTTCAAAATTTCAAAAATTCATAACAAATCACGTGATGACGTCATCATGACGTCACTTTGGATTTTGCATCCTAGTACAAGTATCTACCTACCCACCAATTTTCATGACGATCGGACCTATCCTTATATGTGTTTTAAAAAAGCACATTTTTGATGATGTCATCATGACGTCACACATTTTTTTCCTTTTTAGGGCATATCTTTGAGACCTACCAAAGCTATAACAAAAAGAATTTTGAAAATATCTTGTTTTGTTTGCCAGATATATTTAAAAGAATGTTACGATTTTCAAAATTTCAAAAATTCATAACAAATCACGTGATGACGTCATCATGACGTCATTTTGGATTTTGCATCCTAGTGCCAGTATCTACCTACCCACCAATTTTCATGACGATCGGACCTATCCTTATATGTGTTTTAAAAAAGCACATTTTTGATGATGTCATCATGACGTCACACATTTTCTCCGTTTTAGGGCATATCTTTGAGACATACCAAAGCTATAACAAAAAGAAATTTGAAAATATCTTGTTTTGTTCGCTAGATATATTGAAAAGAATTTTACGATTTTCAAATTTCAAAAATTCATAAAAAATCACGTGATGACGTCATCATGACCAAAAAGTTCGGGACACATTCTGAGCAGTTTGTCTAAGTATCTGCCAAGTTTAAAGTCAATCGGGTGCACCAAAGTAGCCAAAGTGCCGGTAAGAAAGAAAACGTGTACAAATGCTATGGGAAATTATAGACAGCATGCCACATGAAAGCCATGGTTTCTGTCCTTCCCAGAATTCCTTTGTGTTATATTGAATTTGGTCACAATTTTCAGATGCCTGTTATTTCTTAATACTTGAGTGAGCCACGATCACGAAATTGTTGAATTAGGTAGAGAAAAATTCAATGTATAAATTTTTAATCGGACCGACCCTTACATGTACATGCGTCCAAAAATGCCCCTTTAAGATGACGTCACGTGACATGTGATGACGTCATCATGACCTAAAAGTTCGGCGCACATTCTGAGCAGTTGGTGTAAGTATCTGCCTACGACTTGTCTAACGACTTGAAAAAAAGACTAGAGATCAACCCTTTATAGACAGCATGCCACATGAAAGCCATGGTTTCTGTCCTTCCCAGAATTCCTTTGTGTTATATTGAATTTGGTCACAATTTTTTAGATGCCTGTTATTTCTTAATACTTGAGTGAGCCACGATAACGAAATTGTTGAATTAGGTAGAGAAAAATTAAATGTATAAATTTTTAATCGGACCGACCCTTACATGCGTAAAAAAAAAAAATTGATGACGTCATTATGACGTCACACAATTTTCGCCTTTTAGGGCATATCTTTGAGACATACCAAAAGCTGTATCAAAAGGAATTTTGAAAATCTCTTGTTTTGTTTGCGAGATATATTTAAAAGTATGTTACGATTTCAAAATTTCAAAAATTCATAACAAATCACGTGATGACGTCATCATGACGTCACTTTGGATGTTGCATCCTAGTGCCAGTATCTACCTACCCACCAATTTTCATGACGATCGGACCTATCCTTATATGTGTTTTAAAAAAGCACATTTTTGATGATGTCATCATGACGTCACACATTTTCTCCCTTTTAGGGCATATCTTTGAGACATACCAAAGCTATAACAAAAAGAATTTTGAAAATATCTTGTTTTGTTCGCTAGATATATTAAAAAGAATTTTACGATTTTCAAATTTCAAAAATTCATAAAAAATCACGTGATGACGTCATCATGACCAAAAAGTTCGGGACACATTCTGAGCAGTTTGTCTAAGTGTCTGCCAAGTTTAAAGGCAATCGGGTGCACCAAAGTAGCCAAAGTGCCGGTAAGAAAGAAAACGTGTACAAATGCTATGGGAAAAAAGTCTGAAAAGGAAGCACAAAAAAAAAAAAAAAAAAAAAAAAAGAAAAAAAAAAAAATCTTAACGAAAACAAGGGCTGTTTTGGAAAAGTTTCCAAAACAGCCAAAAAAAAGAAAAAAAAAAGATATATGGTACAGTGTTTGTGGACAAACACAGGGCTGTTTTGTTTTTTTGTGTAAAATATTGTGATTAAAATGAAATTTCAAAAATTTCAAAAATCATAAAAAAATTCCCGATGACGTCATTATGACATCATTTCAGATTTTGCATGCTAGTGACAGTATCTACCTACCCACCAATTTTCATGACGATCGGACCTATCCTTATATGTGTTTTAAAAAAGGACATTTTTGATGACGTCATCATGACATCACACATTTTTTTCCCTTTTAGTGCACATCTTTGAGACCTACCAAAGCTATAACAAAAATAATTTTAAAACTATCTTGTTTTGTTTGCGAGATATATTTAAAAGAATGTTACGATTTCAAAATTTCAAAAATTCATAACAAATCACGTGATGACGTCATCATGACGTCACTTCGGCTTCTGCATCCTAGTGACAGTATCTACCTACCCACCAATTTTCATGACGATCGGACCTATTCTTATATGTGTTTTAAAAAAGCACATTTTTGATGATGTCATCATGACGTCACACATTTTCTCCCTTTTAGGGCATATCTTTGAGACATACCAAAGCTATAGCAAAAAGAATTTTGAAAATATCTTGTTTTGTTCGCTAGATATATTGAAAAGAATGTTACGATTTTAATATTTTGAAAAATTCATAAAAAATCACGTGATGACGTCATCATGACGTCACTTTGGATTCAGCATCCTAGTGACAGTATCTACCTACCCACCAATTTTCATGACGATCGGACCTATCCTTATATGTGTTTTAAAAAAGCACATTTTTGATGATGTCATCATGACGTCACAAATTTTCTCTCTTTTAGGGCATATCTTTGAGACATACCAAAGCTATAACAAAAAGAATTTTGAAAATATCTTGTTTTGTTCGCTAGATATATTGAAAAGAATGTTACGATCTTCAAAATTCAAAAATTCATAAAAAATCACGTGATGACGTCATCATGACCAAAAAGTTCGGGACACATTCTGAGCAGTTTGTCTAAGTGTCTGCCAAGTTTAAAGGCAATCGGGTGCACAAAAGTCGCCAAAGTGCCGGTAAGAAAGAAAACGTGTACAAATGCTATGGGCAAAAGTCTGAAAAGGAAAAAAAAAAAAATAGATGTATGGTGCAGTGTTTGTGGACAAACACAGGGCTGTTTTGTTTTTTTTTGTAAAATTATGTGATTTAAATGAAATTTCAAAAATGAAAAAAATTATAGAAAATTAGCCGATGACGTCATCATGACGTCACATAAATTTTCATCTAACACATGCTGGCATAACTAAATACCACGTTTTAACTTAATCTGACTTGTACTTTTGTAGATATATGGCTTCAAAAAATGCACCTTTAAGATGACGTCACATGACATGTGATGACGTCATCATGACGTAAAAGTTCGGCGCACATTCTGAGCAGTTGGTGTAAGTGTCTGCCTACGACTTGTCTAACGACTTGAACAAAAGACTAGAGATCAACTCTTTATAGACAGCATGCCACATGAAAGCCATGGTTTCTGTCCTTCCCAGAATTCCTTTGTGTTATATTGAATTTGGTCACAATTTTCAGATGCCTGTTATTTCTTAATACTTGAGTGAGCCACGATCACGAAATTGTTGAATTAGGTGGAGAAAAATTCAATGTATAAATTTTTTTAATCGGACCGACCCTTACATGCGTAAAAAGAAAAACAATTGATGACGTCATTATGACGTCACACAATTTTCGCCTTTTAGGGCATATCTTTGAGACATACCAAAAGCTGTATCAAAAAGAATTTTGAAAATATCTTGTTTTGTTTGCCAGATATATTTAAAAGAATGTTACGATTTCAAAATTTCAAAAATTCATAACAAATCACGTGATGACGTCATCATGACGTCACTTTGGATTTTGCATCCTAGCGCCAGTATCTACCTACCCACCAATTTTCATGACGATCGGACCTATCCTTATATGTGTTTTAAAAAAGCACATTTTTGATGATGTCATCATGACGTCACACATTTTTTTCCTTTTTAGGGCATATCTTTGAGACCTACCAAAGCTATAACAAAAAGAATTTTGAAAATATCTTGTTTTGTTTGCCAGATATATTTAAAAGAATGTTACGATTTTCAAAATTTCAAAAATTCATAACAAATCACGTGATGACGTCATCATGACGTCATTTTGGATTCGGCATCCTAGTGACAGTATCTACCTACCCACCAATTTTCATGACGATCGGACCTATCCTTATATGTGTTTTAAAAAAGCACATTTTTTATGACGTCATCATGACGTCACACAATTTTTACTTTTTAGGGCATATCTTTGAGACATACCAAAGCTATAGCAAAAAGAATTTTGAAAATATCTTGTTTCGTTCGCTAGATATATTGAAAAGAATTTTACGATTTTCAAAATTCAAAAATTCATAAAAAATCACGTGATGACGTCATCATGACCAAAAAGTTCGGGACACATTCTGAGCAGTTTGTCTAAGTGTCTGCCAAGTTTCAAGGCAATCGGGTGCACCAAAGTAGCCAAAGTGCCAGTAAGAAAGAAAACGTGTACAAATGCTATGGGAAAAAGTCTGAAAAGGAAGCACAAAAAAACAAAAAACAAATTGGCGATGACGTCATCATGACATCATTTCAGATTTTGCATGCTAGTGACAGTATCTACCTACCCACCACTTTTCATGACGATCGGACCTATCCTTATATGTGTTTTTAAAAAGCACATTTTTGATGATGTCATCATGACGTCACACATTTTTTTCCTTTTTAGGGCATATCTTTGAGACCTACCAAAGCTATAACAAAAAGAATTTTGAAAATATCTTGTTTTGTTTGCCAGATATATTTAAAAGAATTTTACGATTTCAAAATTTCAAAAATTCATAACAAATCACGTGATGACGTCATCATGACGTCATTTCAGATTTGGCATGCTGGTGGCAGTATCTACCTACCCACCAATTTTCATGACGATCGGACCTATCCTTATATGTGTTTTAAAAAAGCACATTTTTGATGATGTCATCATGACGTCACACATTTTCTCCCTTTTAGGGCATATCTTTGAGACATACCAAAGCTATAACAAAAGGAATTTTTAAAATATCTTGTTTTGTTCGCTAGATATATTTAAAAGAATGTTACGATTTTCAAAATTTCAAAAATTCATAACAAATCACGTGATGACGTCATCATGACGTCATTTTGGATTTTGCATCCTAGTGCCAGTATCTACCTACCCACCAATTTTCATGACGATCGGACCTATCCTTATATGTGTTTTAAAAAAGCACATTTTTGATGATGTCATCATGACGTCACACATTTTCTCCGTTTTAGGGCATATCTTTGAGACATACCAAAGCTATAACAAAAAGAATTTTGAAAATATCTTGTTTTGTTTGCCAGATATATGTAAAAGAATGTTACGATTTTCAAAATTTCAAAAATTCATAACAAATCACGTGATGACGTCATCATGACGTCACTTTGGATTCTGCATCCTAGTGCCAGTATCTACCTACCCACCAATTTTCATGACGATCGGACATATCCTTATATGTGTTTTAAAAAAGCACATTTTTGATGATGTCATCATGACGTCACACATTTTCTCCCTTTTAGGGCATATCTTTGAGACATACCAAAGCTATAACAAAAAGAATTTTGAAAATATCTTGTTTCGTTCGCTAGATATATTGAAAAGAATTTTACGATTTTCAAATTTCAAAAATTCATAACAAATCACGTGATGACGTCATCATGACGTCACTTTGGATTTTGCATCCTAGTGCCAGTATCTACCTACCCACCAATTTTCATGACGATCGGACCTATCCTTATATGTGTTATAAAAAAGCACATTTTTGATGATGTCATCATGACGTCACACATTTTCTCCGTTTTAGGGCATATCTTTGAGACATACCAAAGCTATAACAAAAAGAATTTTGAAAATATCTTGTTTTGTTTGCTAGATATATTGAAAAGAATTTTACGATTTTCAAATTTCAAAAATTCATAAAAAATCACGTGATGACGTCATCATGACCAAAAAGTTCGGGACACATTCTGAGCAGTTTGTCTAAGTATCTGCCAAGTTTAAAGTCAATCGGGTTCACCAAAGTAGCCAAAGTGCCGGTAAGAAAGAAAACGTGTACAAATGCTATGGGAAAAAAGTCTGAAAAGGAAGCACAAAAAAAAAAAAAAAAAAAAAAAAAGAAAAACTAGACATGCTATGTGTTTGTCACGTTATGACAAACACAGGGCTGTTTCGGGGTTGTTTTGTTATTTTGGATGTGTAATATGCTTATAATAGTAAAAGGTGTTTGTTAGTTAAAGACGGAGGGGTTAGGATGTTGTTGTTGGGAGGAACATAAAATTTACAAAATAAAAAAAATCATAGAAAATTTGCCGATGACGTCATCATGACGTCACTTCGGCTGCCGCATGCTTGTGGCACACTATCTACATACCCACCAATTTTTATGACGATTGGACCTACCCTTATATGTGTTTTTTTTTAAATATATTTTTGATGTCGTCATGATGACGTCACACATTTTCTCATTTATGTGAAAGAATATAGAAGCTAACAAAGCTATTACAAAAAGAATTTTGAATTTAGCATGTTCTGGTGATGAGATATGGGTTTAAGAAATTTTAAGGTTAAAAAACTTAAAAATTACTATAAAATCGTATGATGACGTCATGATGACGTCATGATGACGTCACCTCAATTTTCATCTATAACACGTACTTGTCTACCACCATAGCAGGTTTGAATGCAATCGGACCTACGGTTCTCTAGATATGTGCCCTTGAAAAATGCACCTTTAAGATGACGTCACATGACAAGTGATGACGTCATCATGACGTCACTCTTCGGCATACATTCTTAGCTTAGGGTCTCTGTTTGAGTTAAACCTGATTAAGATCTGAGGTTGTTTAGTGACCAAAGTGGCTCTTACAAAATTCGTGTACAAAGTCTATGGGATTTGGGATAAAACTAAAAAGTCATAGAAAATCAGCTGATGACGTCATCATGACGTCACTTTGGATTTTACATGCTAGTGGCACTATCTACCTACCCACCAATTTTCATGACGATCGGACATATCCTTATATGTGTTTTAAAAAAGCACATTTTTGATGATGTCATCATGACGTCACACATTTTCTCCCTTTCAGGGCATATCTTTGAGACATACCAAAGCTATAACAAAAATAATTTTGAAAATATCTTGTTCTGTTTGCTAGATATATTGAAAAGAATGTTACGATTTTAAAATTTTGAAAAATTCATAAAAAATCATGTGATGACGTCATCATGACGTCACTTTGGATTCAGCATCCTAGTGACAGTATCTACCTACCCACCAATTTTCATGACGATCGGACCTATCCTTATATGTGTTTTAAAAAAGCACATTTTTGATGATGTCATCATGACGTCACACATTTTCTCCCTTTCAGGGCATATCTTTGAGACATACCAAAGCTATAACAAAAAGAATTTTGAAAATATCTTGTTTTGTTCGCTAGATATATTGAACAGAATTTTACGATTTTGAAATTTCAAAAATTCATAAAAAATCACGTGATGACGTCATCATGACGTAAATGTTCGGCATACATTCTGAGCAGTTGGTCTAAGTGCCTGCCAAGTTTAAAGCCAATCGGCACCATAAAAGTAGCCAAAGTGCCAGTAAGAAAGAAAACGTGTACAAATGCAATGGGCATTTGGCTGAAAAAGAAGAAAAAAAAAAAGAAAAAAAAAAGAAAACTAGAGCTTTAGTGTTTGTGGACAAACACAGGGCTGTTTCGTTTTGGTTTTTTTTGGTAGTTTGATTCTTATTCTTGAGATTTCAATGGTGGATAAAATATCTCGTTTTATGGTCGTGTAGGTCAAGCAATCACGTAGGCTTATTCATAATCTTTTTAGAAATGTGAGCATACAAGCAGTTGATGACCATGATTACGTCATCAGACGTCACACATTTTTCACATTTATATTTAAGTGTGTATGACCTAAAAATATATTACAAAAATAATTATACAAAATTGTTTAAAATTCATGTTAGATACCACGTTTCAACTTAATCGGACTTGTACTTCTTAATATATATGGCTTCAAAAACTGCCCCTTTAAGATGACGTCACGTAACATGTGATGACGTCATCATAATGTAATGTCAATTTTCATCTATAAACCTACTAGGCTACCTAGATATTACTTTTCAACTTAATCGGACTTGTACTTTTGTTTATATATGGCTTCAAAAACTGCCCCTTTAAGATGACGTCACGTGACATGTGATGACGTCAACATAACGTCATGTCAATTTCCATTTATAACACCCGGTGGCATACCTAGATATTACGTTTCAACTTAATCGGACTTGTACTTTTGTAGATATATGGCTTCGAAAAAATGCCCCTTTAAGATGACGTCACGTGACATGTGATGACATCATCATGACGTAAAAGTTTGGCACACGTTGTGAGCAGTTGGGGTAAGTGTCTGCCAAGTTTAAAAGTAGCCAAAGTGAACGGTAAGAAAGAATACGTTTACAAATGCTAAGGGCAATAATCTAGCGAGTGCCCCTTTAAGATGAAACCACGTGACATGTTATGACTTGACCATAACGTTATGTCAATGTTCATCTATAACACCCGGTGGCATACCTAGATATTACGTTCCAACTTAATCGGACTTGTACTTTTGTAGATATATGACTTCGAAAAATGCCCCTTTAAAGATGACGTCACGTGACATGTGATGACGTCACCATGACGTAAAAGTTCGGCACACATTGTGAGCAGTTGGGGTAAGTGTCTGCCAAGTTTAAAAGTAGCCAAAGTGGCTGGTAAGAAAGAAAAAAATTACAATTGCTATGGGCAATATTCTAGCGACTTGAAAAAAAGAATTGTTTTATGACGTCATCATGACGTCACACAATTTTCGCTTTTTAGGGCATATCTTTGAGACATACCAAAGCTGTAACAAAAATAATTTTGAAAATGTGTTGTTTTGTTCGCTAGATATATTGAAAAGAATGTTACGATTTTAAAACTTCAAAAATTTAGCGACTTGAAAAAAGACTAGAAATCAACCCCTTTTATAAACAGCAAGCACATAATAGCCATGGTTATCTGCCCGTCCCAGAATTCCTTTGTGTTATATTGAATTTGGTCTAAATTTTGAAATGGCTCTTATTTCTTACTTGAGTGAGCCACGATCATGAAATTTTGGAATCAGGGAGAGGAAAATTCAATATATACATTTTTGTAATCGGATTGACCCTTACATGCGTTTAAAAAAAGAAATGTTTTGATGACGTCATCATGACGTCACACATTTTCTCCCTTTTAGGGGATATCTTTGAGACATACCAAAGCTATAACAAAAAGAATTTTGAAAATATATTGTTTTGTTCGCTAGATATATTGAAAACAATGTTACGATTTTAAAATTTCAAAAATTCATAAAAAGTCACGTGATGACGTCATTATGACCCCATTTTAGATTTTGCATGCTAGTGACAGTATCTACCTACCCACCACTTTTCATGACGATCGGACTTATCCTTATATGTGTTTTAAAAAATCACACTTTTGATGACGTCATCATGACGTCACACATTTTTTCCCTTTTAGGGCATATCTTTGAGACATACCAAAGCTATCACAAAAAAAAAATTTGAAAATATCGTGTTTTGTTCGCTAGATATATTGAAAAGAATGTTACGATTTTAAAACTTCAAAAATTTAGCGACTTGAAAAAAGACTAGAAATCAACCCCTTTTATAAACAGCAAGCACATAATAGCCATGGTTATCTGCCCGTCCCAGAATTCCTTTGTGTTATATTGAATTTGGTCTAAATTTTGAAATGGCTCTTATTTCTTACTTGAGTGAGCCACGATCATGAAATTTTGGAATTTGGTACAGAAAAATTCAATGTATACATTTTTGTAATCGGATTGACCCTTACATGCGTTAAAAAAAAAACACATTTTTGATGACGTCATCATGACGTCGCACAATTTTCGCTTTTTAGGGCATATCTTTGAGACATACCAAAGCTGTAACAAAAAGAATTTTGAAAATATCTTGTTTTGTTCGCTAGATATATTGAAAAGAATGTTACGATTTTCAAATTTCAAAAATTCATAAAAAATCACGTGATGACGTCATCATGACGTAAAAGATCGGCATACATTCTGAGCAGTTGGTCTAAGTGTCTGCTAAGTTTAAATGCAATCGGTTGCTTAAAAGTAGCCAAAGTGCCGGTCAGAAAGAAAACGTGTACAAATGCTATGGGCAAAAGTCTGAAAAAGAAGAAGAAAAAAAAAAAAGAAAAAAAAAAAAATCTTAACGAAAACAAGGGCTGTTTCGAAAAGCTTTCGAAACAGCCAAAAAAAAAAATCTTAACGAAAACAAGGGCTGTTTCGGAAAAGTTTCCGAAACAGCCAAAAAAAAAATCTTAACGAAAACAAGGGCTGTTTTGGAAAAGTTTCCAAAACAGCCAAAAAATCTTAACGAAAACAAGGGCTGTTTTGGAAAAGTTTCCAAAACAGCCAAAAAAAAAAGAAAAAAAAAAAAATCTTAACGAAAACAAGGGCTGTTTTGGAAAAGTTTCCAAAACAGCCAACAAAGAGGTTAAATGGCGCCACCAACGGTAAACTGTGTCAGAAGGGACGCGCATCTTTACTAATTAATTTAGGCTAATTAACCACCGTGTTAATTCTAATTACTGGGTTCACGTAAAAATTCACCTCTCATAGAATCATGTGAAAGTTTCCTTACTGCACAAAGTTGTTGCAAAGTAGTATTATTTGCAGTTTTAAAATACGAGAAACTTCTCTTCGATTATCTCGAAAACGCCTTTTCTTAAAAATCCACATATGTGTCTCTTCGTGAAAACGGTGACGATATGGCCCCGATAGAGTACCGAAGTCTGACGTCAGTTGGCATGACAACTGGTTCCAAACAAATGTAAATTTCGACTGTTCCTTTGTTAACAGCCAGTCATGCAAACACATAACAAAAGTGTTCTGGTTCCACTGAACCCCGGTTCCAAACATAGCATTGACGTCATCACTTCGGTGCTCTATTGGGCAAACAAACGTTTAGGCCTAAACATGCCCGGGTGAGCGTGAAGGTGACTTCGATCCGTTGCGCTCGTCAAAGTTCTATTCGAGCTGAAGAGTACGTAGCCTAGCCTAGCTAAACCCCTTTCACTTCTGGTCTATAGGGCGGTCCAGCAAGAAAATCAAATCAAGTATACAGCGCATGTGAAAATGCTAGTTACATACAACCATGTATAAATAGACATGTATAAATATATTGTAGCGGAAGAGTCAAATCGAATCGGCAAACTTCGTACGGCGTTTTTTAAAGAGCCCATCATATGTTTGTGTAATAATCATGGGCGGCGATCCCGGGGGGACGGGGTCCCCCAATATTTTTTGGGGGGGACGGGGACGGCTATGTCAGTGTCCCCCCTCCCAAAAATTCCCCCTCGTCACATACATTTTATAGGTCATTGGCTTTTCATGCACCAAAGATCGTTACATATTAAGAGGAAGATCGGACACTGGGTATCTTTTTATACAGCGCCCAATGAAACGCTATGACGTCATTATTTTCGACTGTGGGGGGATCAGGGCGCTGTGGTAGGTACGGTAAACGCGTGCGAGCGGCTATAGTGAATCCACACGAGGTACAGTATCGGGTGTAAAATGATGGGACATTTTGGGAGTCACTTTTCTGGGCAAATTTCAGACCCCCCCCCCCCCCCCCCGGCCTTCAAAAATTCCTGGATCCGCCCCTGGGGTGGTGGGTTGGTGGGTTGGTGGGTTGGTGGGTTGGTGGGTTGGTGGGTTGGTGGGTTGGTGGGTTGGTGGGTTGGTGGGTTGGTGGGTTGGTGGGTTGGTGGGTTGGTGGGTTGGCGATCCCGTGACCTCGAGGACGGGGATATGTCTCTCAATATTTTTGGGAGGGGACGGCTATGGCAGTGTCCCCCACAAATTCCCCTTGTGGCATGGGTCCCATCATCCCCTCCGTCCCCCAACCTTGACGAGAAATCGCCACCGCTCTGGTAATAATGGATATACAAAAGAACATTGAATTTTAAAAGTCGACGGGTTTTATATTATGATTTTTTTTTCATAAAGTTATCGGGGAATATTATAAGGACAATTTCTAACTTGTCATTGCTTCCGAAAAATAGGGGAATAATACAGGCCGCAGATTTTACAACTTTAAGAGTCATTGATTTTATACGATGCGCCGAAGTTATATCCTAAGATACGTGCAAACTGATTCTTAAAATTATGTTGAATCCCCTCATAATAATAAACCGTGCCTTCACCTTGAGTAAAAAATGTTTTATGATTTATGGATTAAATTCCAAAGTTATTAATTTTTATACAGAACGAAAAAAAGAATTGAAAATAAGCCACCCACGTTTTGTTATCGAATAATTACTTTATAAAATGCGATTTCCGATCTCTTTTTTTGTGCGACAGAGGCACAAAAGCAAGCAGGAAATTTGAAAGAGTGCATTTTTTCGTAGGATTCCAGTCGTTAAATAGAAAACATAAGTATAGTAGTTCTTGTGGATTGTTTGACGATAGTAGTTCTTTCGTTAGAATGATTAAACAGTCTGTAGAACGAAAAAAACACGCGCCGGGCAGTTATCTTGAAGTCAACCTCATTTGAAAACAGACAAAAATACATAGAATGTTGGTTTTGCTGTCTTTTTGGGGAAGATTTGTGCTCTTTTCCTGATTATTTCAAGTTTCTATGATGGATTTTTTTATAGGACTGATGAGAACTTGAAAAATGCGGTTTGAGCGCCCTCTACCGGATCACCCGGCCTGATTGTATTAACTAAAAGTAAAACATACAATAAAAGTATCTGATTTTTTTTCGTACACTGTTGCTGTTAAGTGTTATGAGTGACGGACGTCTGAGCTGACATGCAGCATAAACGATAACGTTAGGTTTAAATTATTACTCCTTGTCATATCTAGCTCATCAGTGCATGAAGTGTGGTGGTAATGCTCGAGCTCCGGAGGCAAGGACGCAAACTAGACCCTACACATTCAGAACCAGGGATCTGGATTTTGCTTTCGAGGCACGAAGTGTTGTAAGTTAATAATAATAAGGATGTCGGACAACTCGACCGTTTGCCGACTCGACTCGAGACAACTCGACCGTTCAGACAACTCGACCGTACCGTTTACCAAGTCGTCCGTTGAGACAAGTCGACTTTGACATGGAGACAACTCGACCGTGCGATGCGTTGTACATAATGTAGCTAGCGGAGCGCGTGGTATTTTCAACACAAGTTGCCCGTCAATGTATTTGCGTGTGCGTGTGGCCCAGAATTGTTCAGAATGTGTGGTATTACAGTGCCGCGCACCGGTCAGGTGTACGGTGGCACGGCGAGCGCGACGCCGGGACCCAGCGCGTGAAAGGCCCGCGAGAGCGACGTGGCAATCACGGTGCACGGCCGCAGGCAGGCAGGTGCACGGCCGCAGGCAGGCAGGTGCACGGCCGCAGGCAGGCAGCCGCACCGGTATTTATCGCCGCACCGATGCGGTGATAGGCCGGTATTCTTAAACATCCAGTTGATGGTAATTGGGCAACCAAGGAGAGTTGTTTGTGTTGCCGACAATACCGGCATAATCTTAGCGATAAAGGTGCTCCGAAGACCCCGCTCCGAAGACCCCGCGCCGAAGACCCCGCGCCGAAGACCCCGCGCCGAAGACCCCGTGCCTATAGACCCCGCGCCTATAGACCCGACCCCGCGCCTAGGATTGACAGGTTGAGTGTCGTGAGCTACATGTACCTTTTTGATGTCGCAGAGTCAGTTGCCGACGGCTTGATTAGGTTTTTAGACTGACACACCTAATTAACGATGGCGAAAACTTACTGGTTGAGTGGCATTATAAAGCTGCAATGTGATTAAATAAGGAATTGGTCTGTCCGCTGAGCTTTTGTAAAATGATTGCATTTGTATGAATATCAAATGGGTGTGGGTGAAAGTCGGACCTAGTCGGACCCCCCTGGATCCTCCAAAGTAAATGTTATTCTTTCAATTAAATGGATGGAATGGTATTCTAATTAATACTACAGTAACTCTTATGATAATCCGTCAAACAATCCACAAGATAATCGATGGTTTCAAAAATACCTTCACGAACAATGAGACAGTACAGGATCCGGGAAGGTCCGTTTGTCCGAGTAACGGTAGCATTAGATACGGAGGATCCGGGTTTTACCAATCGCCATATCAAATGAAGTGAAGAAGGTTGCTGACAAAAAAATGAACCTTCGCGTGTGACTTAACAGGCAAATTTAAACATATATCTCGGCCCCCTGTATACCCCAGCCCCGTCCAAAACGACAGCGCTGTCCGGCCCATCAACCCAGTCACCCTGCAAAAAAAACCTTCCCGGCCCCGCATATATATCCAAGGCCTATCCCAGCCCCGTGCCACAAAATATAGACCGGCACAACAATAAACCTTTTCGACATTCTCAATGCATTGTGGGTTTGGAGGCCAAACAAACCATGTAATTTATACACAAACCTATGGCACTGTGAACCAGTCCAAATATTAATTGATTTTATGCTAATATCTGTCATGAGTTCAGCGATACCCTTTTCACATATCTTTGCATGGAACATAACCAGAAAAATCAATTTTAAATAGCAATAAAAATAAAGGAAACAATTGGGGAATCCCGCTCAGGGTACCAGTTACTGATGAATGCAAATTTCTGGAATTAGAAAAGCTAATAATTTCACATTATTAGCAAATCAGAAGAGGATTTTTGCAAGCATGACAACGAACATGTGACCAATCACGTCCGTTCTAATGTGCTTGCTCTTCTAATGCCAGTTAGAGCTGATGCAGTTCCCATGATGCTTTGAGAATGTCGAAAAGGTTTATTCACGTTACCCGGCCCCCTGTCATACCTGTGTCCATCCCGGCCCCCTTTGTACCCCAGCCCCATCCAAAACGACAGCGCTGCCTGGCCCATCAACCCAGTCACCCCGCAAAAAAAAAACTTCCCGGCCCCGCGTACGACTTGTCTTCCCATTTGACCAAAAAACGGTCGAGTTGTCTCAACGGTCGAGTTGTCTCCAGTCAAGTCGGCCAACGGTCGAGTTGTCCGAGCCCCGTTAATAATATGGCATCATCTAGTCCCAGTAACTACATGTATGATGTAGGAATTACTTATTGCTTTTTTAACATGTATCTGGACATGATCTGACTATCGCCAGATCATGTCCAGATGTTAAAAAGCGATAAGTGAGGTCCTAGTTACTGGGACTAGTGCGACATGATTATGCGTCCTAGACCTAGCTTGAAAATTCCAGCTCTAGGCTCATGACGTGAGAATCGAATCTCGGCGATTGTGTAGTGTACGGCCCCTCTTTAGTTTCGATCAAATTAGAGTCAAGGGTATTTTTTCTCATTCTAAAATGACTTTTTCAACCTAAAGCAGACTTCTCTTAATTCTATGATATTTTTGAACACTTTATTGTGGTAGAAAATGTAATTTTCTTACGCGCTTTACGGCAGTTGCCATGTGAATCAATGCGGTTTTGTGTGTTTACTGCGTGTCGCGGTGAGCGGCCATCTTTATTTTCGCGTTGCATTTTGTCGTCCTCATCACCGCTTTACCCCAAAATTTCCCTCAAAAACTAAAACCCTGCCCTTTATCTACGACATACCTGTTGGTTTGTAATGTCGCTAACTAGTTTGGGAACAGGGAACAGGGCCCTACACTACACAATCGCCCGAATCTCACGTCATGAGCCTAGAGCTGGAATTTTCAAGCTATCCTAGACCTAGCTCACGAAACTGCACGGGAGGACTAGGCCTATGCTAGAAATTGAGGCGATTGTGTAGTTTAGGGCCTTTGATCAAATTCGAACAAGGGTATCTTTTCTCATTCCAAATTGACTTTTTCAACCTAAAGCAGATTTCTTTGAATTCTATTCAGTTTTTGTTCACATCTTTTTTGTACGCAGTGGCTAAAGTATGATTATAACACACCTCTTGCCTTGGTGGTTCTTTATCCTGGTTGGCTGAAACACGATCACGTGGGATTCACCAGTGTTGTAGTCGAGTACTTTTTCCGAGTACCGAGTACTGCCGAGTACTTAGATTGCCGAGTACCATTCAAGTCCGAGTACTTTGCCAACCGAGTACAAGTACAGGTCTCCGAGTCTGAGTAATTGTATTTCCGAGTACGAGTATGAGTCCGAGTACTTGTATTTCCGAGTACGAGTACGAGTCCGAGTACATTGTGCTTGAAGTAAGGATGGGACGTTTACACGTTTAAACGAAAACAAAATGCAAATTTTCCCAAACGTTTAAATGGAACTCAAATTTCAAAAATGGGACCTTGTATTTACACAATCTACCTTCAAATTCTATTTACAAAGAATCTACGATCTTTGAAAACGTGGATGTTAAATAAATTTTCCAAACCTGTGTCTTTGTCATTATTTTAGTCAGTAATATGCAAGTTTCCAACACAAAAGCACTCACTCCTTCATGGAAAAAAATGCCACTTCCCGACGTGACATCACTGACTGCGCGTGGTCAACGTTAAACCGCCATCTTGAATTGCCTCATTATGTATTCATGATCATGAATGCATTAAGTTGGTATTTAGGCCAATAGGGGAAAAAGGCGCGCTGTGTTTCGGGCCGTGTTATGAATATTTAACAGGTCAATCGCCATGACCATTAATAAATATTGAAACTAGAATCCCCTGGCCTTATAAGGGTGGATAATTTTAATTTGAATACTGTATCAGAAAGCGCCAATGCCACTCAAAAGTGAGATCAACGATCACCAAAAAGGGATGATCCAAGCCTGGCATCGGCATGGGGAGGGGGAATTCCAACCGCGATATTGCCCGGAGGCATGGGAATTTGGAGGGTACCGTGAGGCAGACTTGTATGACTCGTGACTCGGACTCGGACTCGGACTCGGACTCGGACTCGGACTCGGACTCGGACTCGGACTCGGACTCGGACTCGGACTCGGACTCGAGTCCCATTTTTTGTGACTCAGAATCGGACTCGAGTCACAATGACAAATGACTCAGACTCGGACTCGACCCTGTGGACTCGGACTCGGACTCGGACTCGGACTCGACCTGCGTGACTTGTGACTCGACCCCAAAAAATACCATAAAGAACTCTTTTTAACAAGAAACTTGCAACTTCTTTAAGCAAGCAATACAGGCAGTGTACGCAGATCCGAAACTTCGCACGAAACCATCAAACAAACTTTTTGAGAACACATCGGCGTTTTACATCGTGTAGCGCGCGTTAGCTGCATGCAAAGGTCATGATAAGTTACCCATATTACCATCCGTACTTCCTTCACAAGATTCTGTGAAGCGACATCAGCCCTTCCCATGCCCAGCGCCCTGTTTGCAGGGCGGGGGGTACAAGCGAATTTGTCCGGACGATGCGCAGAGGAAGTCGATTTCTCCGCAATCAACCATTTGAAAGTATAGATAAAATAATCAGTGAGGCTGTGGTAAGTCAAGCCATAAGTTTTTTTTATCGAGTATTGCTATTGAGTACGAGTACATGTACCTTGATGATCGAGTACAATTTTGACACGTCGAGTTCAAGTACTTTGCTGGCCGAGTACGAGTACCGTCAGTTGGAGTACGAGTACTTTGACATTCGAGTACAAGTACGAGTACTCTAAAAACGGTACCCGAGTAGTACTCGAGTTTGAGTACCGAGTACTACAACACTGGGATTCACTAATAATTAATATAGGCTAGTGCATGAAATTTGCGTCCGCGTAAAGGCCAATTTAGGCCAATGGTCGTGTGACAATTTTCTAAATTCATACAAATCATTTGATGCGTTTTCATTTACGCGACGGAGTCGTGCGACGAGACGCTCAATGATTTGTGCGTATTTAGAAAAACGTACGACACTATCGCGTATATGCGCGTCAAGACATCGCGTGCGCATAATTTCCGAAGTATAGTGCCTGAATTTTTGACTGGTTACAGCACCCTCAACTACAACATTCATGGATGTGTGGTATTATTCATAATAACACTACAGTGAATGGCAACTCAAACCCTGAATAGGGGGATCGACCACCCGTCGAGCGCAAGTGTAAACGCGAGGTTGATCGGGGTCTGATCCGGATCTGATCCACCTTTCTCGAGCCCTCTTTCTAGGGAGATTCGATCCGGATCAGTTCCCGCATTTTTTTAGTGTAAACGCAATTGGTGGATCAGACCACGCAATTTGACACAACCACATCCAGTATATGTGATATAGTGGGAAGTCCGTGAAAAATATTTACTGTGGAGATGCGTTTGTTGCGCTGGTTCCCACGTGGTCCATGTACATTGTACACTGCAAATGCATGGTTGGTACTCTGTCCGCATCGTGTCATGAATTCCTTCTCCTTTTAAGCTTCATGTGCGTGACTTTGTCATCTGGGGAGTTACTAATTCCCAATACAGCCTGTATATATATTATAGGTCATTGTTGGTTCGTTGATTTGCCCCTACGTTTAGGCTATATATTCCTGGTGCGATATCTCGGCGCTTTGTATCCGAATAACAAGCTGAAAAGTGGTCCAAAGATTTGTTGTTTTCTGCTGTCGTTTCACATTGAAAAACGACATGATGCAACAAAATCAAAAACGAACAACAAACATGTCTAGCTGTACGTTATGTTTTTACATTGACTGTGTGAATAGCGCGAAAAAAATGACCGTAAGGTCGGCTATTGCGCACACTCAATGACCTTCCTTCCGCTGTAAATGGTGGATCGAAGCCGGATCGGGATCTAGTGTAAACGCGGCACAGTTTATTTGCGGTTAAGCTTCCTTGTGGTTTTATTACCCCGCAAATCCCGATCCACCTTTGCCGTATCTAGTGTAAACGCGGTCTTAGTACATTTACCTTGGGCTTTGTCGTTTCTGCACGTTAGAGCACCAGCTTCAATGCAAGATTTTCATGCATGCATGTACACGTAGTATACATGTACATGTACATGTACATGTACATGTACACAAACTTGTACAGTATACTGTTTGCATCTAGTGGCTTGTTACTTCTGGGTGAGGTTTTCTGTCAAAGACCAGCTCCAAAGTACATTGGTCCATGTCTATTGATTGGAGGAGTCTACATGTAGTTACTGCACCATTGACAAGAAATATACCGGTCTGAATGATTTTGCATGATAAATACTATTCAATAATACTATTCAATTGTCTTTGATTTATCAGGTATGTCTCTGGATTTCTGTCCATCCCTGTATTGTAGCTGCTGAAATACCGAGAGATAGAAATTGGTGCAGTCAGAGTCCTCTTTATGGGAAACAACTCCAGTAAGAGAAGGTCCCACAATAAGCACAGCAGCTCTGAACAACCGCTTACTAGTGGAAGGAAATACTCCCTGAAGACAGATCTGGCTACTACAGAAGCAGACAAGTGTGATGCAGAAGAAGACGACACTAAGCCCCCTCATCGTGTCAATGAGGAGACTAGGGATAGACTTTTGAATCCGCCAGGCTCCAAAGGCCTGTCAGATGTTCACATGCAGAAGTCTTCTGATGGTAAAGGCAGCAGGGGATCAGGGTATGAAATGAAAGCCGAACATCGAGAAGAGGAGGCTAGCTACGTTGAGATATCACAAGTGGAGTTATCTGGAGAGAGAGACGAACCCAGGCCAGAGCGAGACAGATTCCGAGGGAGCTACAGACGGAGTGGCAAGTTCAAACGTATAATGTCCTCTCTGTCACCACAAGAGGCAGCCACGATGTCAGGGAATGAGAGCAAGATGGAAAGTACCATCCTCCTAGCAAATGATGTCATCCAGCGAATGCAGGGTGCTGATGCTGAAAGGGTTGTAGAAGCCACGCAGCAGCTTTACCGTATGGTGGATGATGCGTGGAGCACACCCAAGTATGGACGTGACCTGGCTTGTAGCATCAGTGACAATCTGCGTACTGAAGGAGGACTGGACATACTATTAAAGAACTGCAAATCAGATGACAAGGCACTGCAGATGAATTCTGCCAGACTTCTGGAACAGGTCATGACGTCTGATAATCGAGACTACGTCGTCAAGCACGGATTAGAGTCTGTCGTAAAGCTGGCTTGTTCCCGAAAGGAACCAACCTTGCTCCAAATAGGAATGGGTCTGTTGGAGAACCTGTTCAAGCATTCCGAAGAGACTTGTACGAAGGTTATTGATCGGGGTGGCTTAACAGCTGTTTTATATACCTGTCGCATGAGTGATAATATCACTCTGCGACATTGTGCTGCGGCCCTAGCAAACTGTGCAATGTTTGGTGGACCAGCTAACCAACAGAGAATGGTCGATCAGCGTGCCTCTGAGTGGTTGTTCCCATTAGCCTTCAGTACTGATCACAGCATTCGCTACTACGCCTGCTTAGCTGTTGCAGTTCTCTCAGCCAATCAGGATGTTGAGAAGTGTGTTGTGAACTCGGGAACTCTTGATCTTGTTGAGCCCTTCGTGACTACCCACGACCCCCTGACCTTTGGAAAAAGCGACAAGGCACATACACAAGGTCGATCAGAGCAATGGCTGATGTGCTTAATGCCATTGCTAGACAGCACAAGGAGAGAGGCACAATGTCTGGCTGCCTTTCATTTTGCAATGGAAGCAGCCATTAAAAAAGAACAAGGCAGAACCAAGGTATGTATTCTTTGATTCTCTGTTCAGACATCGTTTTAGTTAAAACAGTAAAAGTTAAAACGGTCGCTCATCGATCACCATGGGTGGCCGGTCGTAAAATTAAAATGCAACTAGCGTTCAGACACCGTTTTAAGTATAGCGAGTTCAACTCGAAGTGGTTTTATCTCCATTTTGAGGTCACGTAGAACTTCCGCTCATTTACATAAACCGCACTCTAGTTTGTGTGTACATCATAAAATTGTGTGTTTCATGGGATGCATACACACGCATGGGAGGCATCATGCATAATGTGCGTGCACCCACCAAGTCGTACTTCCCCAATACGTCCGAGGACAATGCTTTGTGTTTCCTATTGTTCCTTTAATATAACCAACCCCCATAGACTAAGCACGTATCCTTACGTTCGAGGACCGATTTCAACAAAAGACTCTACGTTCGAGGACTGAAAGGTTTCTTTGTGTTTCCTTCTCTTGTCCTCGGAGATATATACAGTGCACGTACATTTCAACTGGTTGCCGGCGTACATGTACAGGTTCTGTATATATCTCTGAGGACAAGAGGAGAAAGGAAATACAGAGAAACCTTTCAGTCCTCGCACGTCAAGTCTTTTGTTGAAATCGGTCCTCGTACGTACATTTAGAAGTAATGCTTATTAGTCTATGGGGTTGGGTTATATTAAAGGAACAATAGGAAACACAAAGCATTGTCCTCGCACGTATTGGGAAAGTACGACTACATGTACGTGTTTCCTAACACTTCAAATTACATGCATTCATCGCTAGGGATTGCGCGCATTACCATTACATGCATGCTGTCAACAACATAGACCATGTCGCAAATACCGCCAGGTTGAGATGTCACAATGGTCAAAAGTGATTGTGGGAAGGAAACGGGAGCAATTTTTGTGCGCGTTTCCTTCCCAGAATCCCTTGTAACCATTGTGATGTCTCAAGCAGGTGCTATTTGTGATAAGGTCTATGGCGCTGTCACAAGAGAATCTTGTTCGAATAATTATTGCGATTCAGCAAATGGTCGCTTCTCAAGAAGAAGCTCATCAGCAGTCGTTAGCGAGGGCCTTCACTTCCACTTTAGCCCAGTTTACCCCACGCAGTGTAAAGTTAGATCCAGATCCTTTCTCGGTCGCTGATGAAGTTGAAGCAGTGGCAATGATGCAATGGTGAACAGTTTTGAGAGAAAAAAAATCAACAACCGCTTAAAAAAATGTCGGAACAATGAACTATCGTTTCGGTTTGCGGTAACACCATGTGTTTATCTCAACTAACGAGAGGTATGGGTTCTGAAAAGAACCTTATCGCACAACTCGTATCTCAAACCTTCGTTAACCCTCCAGGGTATTTTGGCTAGAAACCCTGCCAAACGCATCAGATTGCATACTTTGTCACATTGACTTGTGTGCAGAGTGCAGCAAGGTCAAGCTGTCACCTGCACTGTGCTGCATTTGGCAGGGTTAGAGTTAAAATAAATAGATAACTGCATACATACATGTACAAAAGATGACAATATTGAAATTAGGAATGACAAACATTATTGGGGAGAGGTGAAATGGGTAAGGTGAAAAAGTAAACAAATGCATTCAAAGGCTACACAGAAAAAACACTTATCAACCACTGGTGCTCAAAAGAGCGTGGGATACCTGTTTGCGGAAAGAAGTAAGGGAAAGTGCACCGAACACAACACAATTTCCCATGGAGCCTTTATGTAATTGTTTTATTCTCTGTCCTCGATTATAGTCAATCTACGCCTCTGCATCCATGTACATGTACATGTATAAACCCTAAACATGCAATTTATGGCTACGTTCCGACACCGTTTTAAATTCGCTTGAAACACTAGTTGAACTCGATTTGGGATAATGTTTTAGCTAATATGGTGTCTGAACGGTTTTAAAGTTGACAGAATCGGTTTTAAAGTTGACAGAATTGGTTTTACCTCGCCGCTATAACGGTAATTTAAAACACCTTTATTTCCCAGCTGTTTTTTTTTTTCTTAAATATTCTTCTGTCCCCAGAAATGTAATCCTTGTCAGTAGTTTTTTATCTTTCCAGTCCCTAGCTCCCTTTCCCTATGTTTTTGTTAAGACAAGAAAAGACTGGAATAGAAGGTACATGTACATGTACATGTACATGTACAAAATGTGTACATGAAATCAATACATGTGCATTACAGAAAAAACAACAGTTACATGTAATACAAACAAAGCTGGGTAATACAAATAAAAGAAGGAACAAATCTTTGGGCATTTTGCATTATCCTACAACTACATTTCTCCGTTCGCTTCTTGAAACATACATGTACATATGTACATGTACATGTTGCATCAAAGGCTTTTATTTATAAATGTAAATAATAATTCTCAATGCAGTCATGCATGCACACAATACATGTACATTACATCGAGAATGACTACTTAACATGGGACCTTGCAATTGGTTGCATACATTTCAGCATTTATTTCTGACTAAATGGTAAAAACAATGGTCCATTTTATAGGCAAAGTGGATTAAAGATGAAAGTCAATGTTAATTTACTGTCCATTATAGTGTCTGTAAATTCAGTCAAAACGCAATCTGTATCTTGACTACTGTTCAATTTTAACAAATCACTTTCCATGATGTGCTTCAAACAATAAGCAAATACCAAGTAATGGTTATGGAATTAATTCAAAGTACAATACATAATTAATATATGAAAATAGTTACATGTACAAACTGTAGTATGAGCTTTTTACTTATGACCCTTAGTGGAAAATAATTCAACTCAAAATATTTACCTGAACAATTGTACATGATGTATGTATATGTACATGTATGTACATTTTTTTGTACAAGAAGGTTTTGTTGTTGGGTATGATTGTCCATACACGTATACATTGTATACATACAATGTATGTACAGGTTCGGTACATACTTCCGAGGACAAGAGGGGAAGGAAATACAAAGAAACCTTTCAGTCCTCGCAAGTCAAGTCTTGTTAATATCGGTCCTCGCAAGTAGAAATACGTGCTTAGTCTATAGGGTTGGGTTATATTAAAGGAACAATAGGAAACACAAAGCATTGTCCTCGGAAGTATTGGGAAAGTATGACTGCACATGTACAAAATGTACATGTACTTACAATACATTTTAGGTGTGTGCAATTACAGTTGATTTGCTATAATTATGTAGCACTGTAATTTTGCTCTTTGTGCTTCCTGCTCTTCAACAAATTTGATTTTTTTTCTTCCTTTTCACATGTTTTATTTTAACACAAAACCTATTTTTCTTTGCTATTTGGAGCATCTGCTACATGTACCATCCCAAAAAGTATTATTGGCTGTTTTGGAAACTTTTCCAAAACAGCCCTTGTTTTCGTTAAGATTTTTTTTTTTTTTTTTTTTTTTTCCTTTTTCAGCCAAATGCCCGTAGCATTTGTACACGTTTTCTTTCTTACCGGCACTTTGGCTACTTTTATGCTGCCGATTGGCTTTAAACTTGGCAGACACTTGACTAACTGCTCAGAATGTATGCCGAACATTTACGTCATGATGACGTCATCACGTGATTTTTTATGAATTTTTGAAATATTAAAATCGTAACATTCTTTTCAATATATCTGGCGAACAAAACAAGATATTTTCAAAATTCTTTTTGTTATAGCTTTGGTATATGTCTCAAAGATATGCCCTAAAAGGGGAAAAAAATGTGTGACGTCATGATGACGTCATCCAAAATGTGGTTTTTTTAAACACATATAAGGATAGGTCCGATCGTCATGAAAAGTGTTGGGTAGGTACATGTAGATACTGTCACTAGCATGCAAAATCTGAAATGATGTCATGATGACGTCATCACGTGATTTTTTATGAATTTTTGAAATTTTAAAATCGTAACATTTTTAAAAATATATTTAGCGAACAAAACAAGATATTTTCAAATTTCTTTTTGTTATAGCTTTGGTATGTCTCAAAGATATCCCCTAAAAGGGAGAAAATGTGTGACGTCATGATGACATCATCAAAAATGTGCTTTTTATAACACATATAAGGATAGGTCCGATCGTCATGAAAATTGGTGGGTAGGTAGATACTGCCACCAGCATGCAGAAGCCGAAGTGACGTCATGATGACGTCATCGGCTAATTTTCTAAGTTTTTTTCAATTTTTGAAATTTCATTTTAATTTTTGAAATTTCATTTTAATCACCAAATTTTACACAAAAAAACGAAACAGCCCTGTGTTTGTCCACAAACACTGTACCATGTCTAGTTTTTTGTTGCTTTCGTGCATCCAATGCACATATACATGTATGCTGATGTATGCCCGAATATTGTCGGGTCACAAATAATTTGATATCTGTAAGGTAATTATTCGATAATTAACCCTCCCTCTCTCGGTGCCAAAATGGAGCCAACTACCCTACCTATTAAAACCTACCGAGTGACAGGTTGAAACACACAAGCTGTTGGAGAGGAAGGGTTTAGGTTTTTTGATAGGTTATGATACATGTAGTTATAACAGTAGGAGGGTTTTTAAACATGAGTGTTTTTTTTTTTTCTATTCGATGCTTCATTAAAAAGTGAATAACTTTTATAATCGCTAGAAAAACAGCAATTTAGAAAAATAAATTATTTCTCCAGAGTGAAACGCAAAAAGAACACGGACAGTGATCTTTAATGATGAACCAACCACAAACGTCTGCTTGTACAATGTAGGTCTTTTTGCACAATCAGGATCAATCATCTTTATCTATAGCTGATTTGCCCTCTTCCGTCTTTTCCTTTTCTTTCTACTTCTAGTGCCATGAATCTCATGCACCTGTATGAATCTCATGAGAAATGTACTGTACATGCATACATGTAGTACAGGTATCAAGGATATGTCCCACAGTGCTGTGGATCATGTATGTGACCCACTCTGCAAAAAGGGCAATTACATATATGTTGCAAAATTTGAAAATAGTAGCTGGAAAGGCCTGTAGCATTTTGCATTATTCACGAGATATTTGGAAATTTGCATGTTTGTTTTCAGGAATTTCTTGAAATGACCTAAAGAGAAACAAGCCATTTGAAAGAACAAAAAGCAAAGCAATACAAGTACATTGTAGATTGAAGCACTCGACACAAACACATTCTTTGTCCAACTTTATTCACTGAAATCAAAGATTTTTGTTATGAACTAGAATAATATACATGTAGGTATCAAAGATGCAAACAAATCCCTTCCTTAAAAATCACTTGTTTGAAGAATTGTTCACCCTCTTTACATAGAACGGTCCATTATGTGTAAAAGCATACAGTGTATATCCATATGTAGTCCTAATTATCATCATGGGTGGCCTTGATGATGACCACTTATGTACATGATACCATGTAGGCAAAAAGACAGGCCAGGAATTTTGTATATTGAGTGCAGGGTCATTTCAGCCTCAATACATGCACATGTACATATGCACATGTACATGTGCATAAATTATTGTGGGACAGGAAGGCCAATTAAGAATAGATGCACTGCATATACTACACGTACATACATAACACCAAGGCCTAAAATAGTGCTGATCTGTAACTGAGCTGCTTAAAAACAGATCTTCTTGCCAGGGGTAATTTATTTATTTATTTATTTATTAATTACATGTATTTACCCAGGGTATGCCCAAACACTAAAAACCGGTTTCCACTGGGGCCCTGCATCATCATTATTACAAATTACTACATGAAAATACACAAGAAAAATCGCAATGGAATACACATGAAAATGAAATAGTGTGTATGATACAGCCAATCATAAACAGCATTGTTAAGGAAGTTTAATGATATGTAAATACATATACATGAAGTACATGTACGTACATTCTGATCATTGTAATAATAAGCCAGTTCGGTATCTCAAAGGTCAAAGGGTATTCGGGATAAAATTGCTGACGTAATGTCATGCCATATTACGCGAATGCACATTCTAATTGGATTTAACACGTGCGCGTTGTGCGACCACCCTTTTGTGTTCACACATGCGCGTTAGGTCACGCGGGTCATTCGGGATAAAATGTCATTATGCACATATGCGCAGTTGAAATACCGAACTGGCTTATTGTGAAGCACTTTTTAGGACAATTACAATGAGAGTACATGTACTGTACACAGATCTCACTTTCATATTTTGTTCTTTGTCTATGGATGTACATGTGTATCATGTAAAACCCTAACTTAAAACCCTAACCCTGCCAGACACAGCACAGTGCATCTGATGTGGTGACAGCTTGACCTTGCTGCACTCTGCACACAGTCAATGTGACATTTCTAGCCAAAATACCCTGGAGGGTTAGGGTTATAATGTGTTTTTGATCAAAGTGCATACATTGCTCTACAAAGTTACAAACAGACCTCAAGTCTGGGTTGGGGGTTGGGGGATGGGGGATATTACATGTATACACGTAGAAAAGGGGTTTTCGGTTGTAAAACTTTTAAAATCCTAAAAGCGACTTTCCTCTGATTTGTTTTTTTTGCTTTAGTGTGACCTGCTGCTAATTTCAATGGGCCCTATCACATATAAGCATTATTATTACTAAGAAAATGAAAAAAACACTTTTGTTTCTCTGTTAAAATTTATAAATGTTTACTTGTTACAATGTACATGTATGAATGCAGGTATTTCAAGACATTTTGGTCATCCCTGCTTTACGCCGTGTGGCCTCCTCCAACAACGAAATAGCCTCCAAGCTCAGCATCCAAGCTCTGCGTACCATCGGTGAAGACATCCCGGCCAAGCTTTCCTTCAATATCTCCTGTTGGACCATCAGGGAAGTCCAGATGTGGGTTAAGAATATCGGCTTTGCTCAGTTCTGCCCTGCGTTTGAACGTCACAAGGTGGACGGGGACCTGCTGTTAACGATAAGAGAGGAAGAGCTCATTAGAGACATTGAAATGGAGAGTAGTCTTCTGAAACGAAGGTACTTCTGTGTTTCTAGTTTTGTTGTACTCTCTGTACTGTATGAATGTGTACCGATTCCTCTGTAACTGCCGCAAGTTATTGTATTTATTTATTCAGGCTAAATAAGAAAAATAGTGTGTTTACGGTAACCCGACCGACCTGGATTTTTGCAGCCAAAATGCAGACCTCAAACTTTTTATTGCCATTTTGCTAGTTGATCGTTTTAAATGAGCGAATATTTGCCACGAACATAACCATTTTTCACACTTTAAACTGACCATGATTTGAAACATACCTGTGATGAAACGTGCGAAAATCACGACGTCGAAACCTCTCTATAGGCCTATAATACTATAGGCCCACAACAACAGTACGTGATTGGCCTGATACGCTGGAACAGTATTATAGTTTTCTTTACATAATCCCTCACTTTTATACACATTTTCATAAAAAGAATTGACATAATCGCACATTGAAGAAGAATCTTCATAGAAGATACCGTTAGTATCAACCAGATTAATTAATAGATTTTCATTAGTTCTTTGTTTTTCCATGCGTTGAAAGAATTGGGTTGGTTTTTCACCCGTTATTTTGTTTGTGACACCTCACTCGGGAGTCTGGACTTTTCCAAATCATTCAGCTCATAAGTTTAACAATTTTTCTTTATTTTGCTTACATTGTACATGTATGACATCAAGATCTGAATCGGCATCATTGAGAAGTCTAGTGAGATGTAACATCTTTTTGAGGTTTCTTTTTATATTGTCTGTTAAAATTGTTGTGACCAAAATTGTTGATAATTTCTTTGTTTACATTTCCCATCAGGCAAAAAAAAAATTGTTTGGTTGTCCTCGACCGCCCGCCCTTATTTTTCAGCCTGCGCCCAAAATATTTTTGTTTTACTATTATCCCAAAACTCGAATTGATTTCGCTGGTTGATTCGTTCCAATCTCGTTTCCATCTTTATTTTGTTATTTGTAATGCACAAACATGACCCTACCTTTTACTCCAGAGTTTGAAAGTTCATATTCTAGTATCAGTGTGTGACTTCGCACAATAAATATCTCGATGGAAATACACGCGGTACAGAAATACACAAATGCAGCGTGGCCACTCATCAAATTTCAAATTCCCAAGATTCATCCAGTAAAATTCCCAAGAATTCCCAAGGCGATGGGAAAACACTGTGCAAAGAGCATCGGAATAAGCACTTTGCGCATGTGAAATCCATATTTTCCCACAAATTCCCAAGATCTTGGGGAAAATCCCAAGGAGTGGCCACAGTGCCCACATGTATAAACCACAAGGCTAAAATGTTATGAAAATCGCTTTTTGAGAAATAAACTTATGAAAAAATATAATCTCAAAATTGTTCTAATTATATTCTTTAATCACTATATATTTTAATATTTAGTTTGGAATGTTTTTGTTGTATATTTACACAAACGATTAAATAATAAATATTCAAACACGAAATGCATCAACTGAACACGTTATACACAGGGGAAGCCAAGATGGCGTCTTTAATACACGCTCAGCATTCATTGCAAACTGGGTGTAAAAGTCTTGTTTGATTGTATATGTGCAGTGTGACTACCACATCGAAACTTTGTGAGGTTTTTTGGTCGAATGTTAAGCCAGCTCATAGATCAAATACAGCTGAAACACACAAAGGTCGCGTCCACCAAAAAGTGGTCCATAGAGTGACAATGAGCCCCAGGAGATAGTGTCAGCACTGGCAGCCATAAGGCCTTTTCACACTATGTACGTTCGACCCGTGTTGAAATCTACACGGGTCCGACACGGGTCCGACCCGTGTAGACTTCTTAAAATTTCAACACGGGTCAATTACGCTGCCTTTTCACACTACTTAACGCAGCGCCAGCATTTTTGCTACACGTGTAATGTTTCGACCCGTGTATTGTGCGATCGTTTCACACTACGCACACAGCCGGCCGTTCAACACGGGTCGAATCGGAAAATCCCCATACTGCATTCTGGTCGTTCCGCCGAGCTGGCTTTGGATGGAGCTGTCAGCCCAAATACTCCTCACTCCATGTCGATCTTTTGTCTGATTTGGGGCCCATTTTCTCCGACATATCGGAGGTAAAAGTATCCAGTGTGTTTTATTCCTCCATGCTTGCACTTGTACTTGACCGGCGGCCAAGACCAGCTGTTTGCAACAAAGCAACGCGCACGCGCAGATGCACTTTTGGGGTTCCCCATATTGAGCAATAGCCCCGGCCCCCTCATACGTAGCCTTTTCTCGAGACGAAGTTTGCAAAATGTTAGCTGCATGTACGTACATTGTACACTAGTAATAATATGGTAGCGTTCAGTGCGGTTGTTTGCATTTGACCAAGACTACACTAACGATGGAATACGCATGCACGCAATGTGCGCTACATACGGCGCGGAGATGTCGGAAAAGTCATGTCGGGGCTTAAAACGATAAAAGAAACGACACATTTAGTACAGAATGTATTTATTTATTCCTCCATACGTTATGTACTATTCTGCCGTCAAATTTATTGGAAATAATTTCGCGCAAAGTAATCTAGACTAGTAATACACACTTAACGTATACACACTTGGAGAAACCATAAACGCTGAAAAAGCAACATAATACCGAAACATCGGCAAATATCGTCATATCGAACAGCCTAGTATGTGGTGCTCTGCACGCACACTCCGATCCACGGTTACACGGATCAAACTCAACCCGGAGACGTTCACACTACGACTTTCAACACGGGTCCAACTTCTCTACACGGGTCCAAAGCTCTCAACCCACCTCCCGAGCAGGGTTGGGTTTCAACCCGGGTTGAGCGCTCTACACGGGTCAGTGCCGTGTTGAAATGTTGCAGTGTGAAAAGGTCAGTCTAGTCAACACGGGTCGGACCCGTGTCCAACACCGAGATTTTTCGTAGTGTGAAAAGGCCTTTAGCCTAGGGCTACGGTATGTGTTGTTCGGTTGGAGTGAAGGACCCGGCGGCCATGGCTGAAGAGGCAGCCGTATTACTGTATATTAAACTGTTTTTCGGCCTAACAACATTTGTGTGTTTGTTTTACTTTGTGTATGGTTTGAAGTTGGACTTCCGGGGATTGTGAAAAAAAAAAAATAAGATCTTTTTGTTTGTCGCAAATCCATCTGCCGGCCCTAAAGTAATTTTGCATTTCTCTTATCGACAAATGACAGCTAAATGATCGGATAAGCCCAGCGAGCTAACACCAGCATTTGAAAAAAGACAATAGAGCACTCGATAAACTGGAATATAATCTAATCTACTACTCCGTTTAAGAACTCTGTGATAAAAAGTATATCCCAGATCATTCGGATAAAGATTCCTCCAAATGTCAATCATATCGTGATCAAAAATAATATTTCTTAACCCTAACTCCCTACATCATTTCCCCCCCATGTAACCTGAATCCTCCAACATCCTCTGATTTCAAAGTGTTAAAACTCCATATAACCTGAATCCTCCAAAATCCTCTTATGGGGACCATAGCATGAATCCTCCAAAATCCTCTAGGTTTTTTGTGCATACCCCTAGTAACCTCAATCCTCCAAAATCCTCATGTATCACATTGAGCCTGATAACCTGGATCCTCCATATTCCTGCAGGGGCAAAAAACCCTAGTAACCTCAATCCTGCAAAATCCTCCGATGCATCAACTTCCAAGTGCCCTCAATCCTCCAAATTCCTCCATTTTGCAAAGAGGATTTTGGAGGATTTGGGAAGGTTAGGGTTAATTAAAAAAATACTCTTATCAGTATTATCATCAAGGTCAAGTTGACAAGTAAAATCACCGGCAACTATCAAGTTATTACCTTCATAGAGATATTTGTCCAAGGATTGAAAAAAAGCTTTTCTAGGGTACATGAGATTAGGAACGTAAGTGGGTTATTCCATAAATGTGGGGGCAATGACCTTTGGTGTCCCTCTTTACATTGTGATATTTGTTTCCTTTGTATTACCAAAAGTGAAATATATATACAAATGATTTTAGTTGCTCAAATTATAGTACTTGTACCTAAATATTTGGTAGCAAAGGATGAAACATCTGACTAATTTCCTGACAGTATGGTGTCCTAAATAGTTCACGGTTTCACGTGTAAGAGGGACACTAAAGCTGCGACATTCTAAAAACTGCTGTTGAAATGCATTGTTTGGTTCTCAAATACTGCCATGTGCACATATATATGAAAAATTGCCCTTCATTATGTTAGAGCATGTTAATACTGCTTAAGAATGGCACCATGATTTAATAACTAGTTGACCGAGATTGACAGTGTGTTAGCCCAAATGTTTCACGTGTAAACAAGACCCACTTTTTTGGTGTCCCTTTTACACGTGAACTTTGTGTAATGTTTCTGAGAAATAAAGAGATAATTGGGTTTACTGGCAAATCCAAATCTATCACTATTAATTACTATTAATCACAATGTCCTACTTGATAAGTGTGAAATCATAACACAGATTGCATGCTTGACAATATTTTTTTGGGGGGCCATTTACTAGGTTTCACGTGTAAATGGGACACCAAATGGTGTCCCCATATGCAATTATGCACCGAATTGTTTTTAGTGTAATCACATTATTTTAACAATTTAACAATTAACCTTGATGTGTTATCCTGGGTAAGACAAAAAATACATTCTAAAATATACCACATTGAGCATGAATTATCACAAAAATAAGCAGGAAACTAATTTGGTGTCCCCTTTACATGTAAAACCGTGAATGGGTTTTGACATGATATTTTGGCATGATATTTTGGCATATCTGGAGTAAAAAATATCTGATTTTGGCTACAATTAATGAGGAATGTCAATATTTTTAAGTTATACTAAAAATTATTAATGAATCCCCTCTAAATGAATTTTTCCATTTTGGGTCAAAATGTCGCAAGTTGGTACCCTAATTTATGGAATAACCCAAAAATGTATAAAAGGCTAAAGGTAATTTCTTTCCATCAAACATCACAAGTAACAATTCTGCCATCACGGTCATTATCTAAGTTTAGTTCCAGACTTGCGTGATGCTAGAATGGCTACCCCTTTAGAATTACTTTCACCGTGACTAAAAGCCATCTCCCCTCCCCATTGTTACATCCAAAAATCTTCATCTCTGCTGGTACTATGAGTTTCCTTGAGACAAATAGTATCATATTTTTCCCTGTTTAGATGATTAAATAACATTTCCCCATTTTTGGTCATTACGAAGCCTGTTTGCATTGAGGGGGTGACTATTGTAAGCATCACGCATCAGAAAAAGATAAATCATCAGTGACATGTGAAAAGTTATCTTCACTGAAAACCTTTATCAAAAGCATAGCTTTATGTTGTTCTGCCCCTGTCCTCTGCCTCGTTGACTTCACTGGCTAGACGGACCAGGCTGTGTCCCCTTCAACTTTCGCTGCCAAGATGTGGTTTCTTCCTTGCATGTTTGTACCTCGCTTCTAACATACATGTACGTGACGTTCTCACTTCTCATCTCCTACTTCGCTTCCTTCGTTCGTCTGGTCTTGGGATGACTCTTTATTACTCTTTCCTGCCACTTTCTCCTCGTCATCGGATCTTTCTCCTGATTCCTGTTCCATTTCCATGGCATGGGTGTCGTTGTCTTTGACTTATTTTCTAGAGTCGCCCTCTTCGCTAACCTCTTCCTCTCTCTCTCCTTCCACTTTCTGGTGTCAGTTTTGGTGACATTTTTGTCCCAGAAGCCTTGTAACTTTTTCTTGGGTTTGGCCTTGGCTCCTTTGACTTGGTCGCTCGGTTGTGGCATTACTATTGCTTCGCTGAAGCTCTTTTCACCAGCTTTGTAGTTGGCTGCAGTATTTCTCTCCTCCTGTTTGTCGGTCTCCTCGTTTTGTTGTCTGTCTTTATTCAGCTTTGAAGTACTGGGAGTTTCTTCCTTTGTTGTCACTAGAGTTTCTCTACATGCTTGGCTGATGCTGGCATTGCTTTCAACTATGGTTTCGTCATCAAACGACATCTTGCCTGGTCCATCCTGCTGCTCATCTTCGCTCTCCTCGTCTAAATCGCTGCCTTCCTCCTCCGCCTTGGAGTCTGGCTTTCTTCTCCTTCTTTATTGCCGTCGTCATCATTGTCGTCTTCCTCATTGATGTGCTTGTCATGCCATGATGCCTCGGTGCCTATAGCTGCCGCAGACAAAGCACCATCCCCGTAATTCACAGTCCTGTGTGAAGTGGCCAGGTTAACAAATGTTCGAAGGCCAAAATTGGCCTTAATTTACAGGAAAACGTCTATCTATGAAGCTTACATGTAGTTTGATCTACATTGTATACTCGCATACATGACATACATGTACATGTACATGTAGTAGAACGACGATACACCTTTCAAGATGAAATTTGCTTTAAAAAGAGCTATAAAAGTGGCACTTTATGAGAGAGCATTGTGAAGCACGTCTTGCGCCCTCGAACGCTATTATTCAGTATTTATTTATTTATTTATTTATTTATTTTTGGGGGAGGGAGTGGTGCTCATTATCTCTACGTGCACGTACATTTTTTTACATGTAGCAACTTGTCTACATGTGTACCTGTTCAGTACGTGTCAGTATGTACATGTATGTATGTTTCCAGCAGACGAGCAAAAGTAATTTTAATTCGTCAAACAAACCACAAGGGAAACTGTAATTTAAATAAAATTTCAAAGTGAACAAAGAAAACTGGCAGGAGCGGGATTCGAACCTGCGACCTCCGGAATATCGTACCGGCACTCTACCAACTGAGATATCTTGCCCTATGTTGCCGGTTTCCCAAATTGTCAGATCGCTTCCGAGGTTGTATCGTAAAATCGGGCGTGATCCCTGGCTATACAGCATTCTGGGTTTGTGACTTCTGACTAGCGCCCCATGTAAAATGGTACACGATGTAACATTGGCTCGGATTGCAGCAAGGGGTAACAGATCAAAAACTTTGACCAGGAGTCCACTGGCAGATTTGTAATCTTCACTGGGAGTGGACAGGCAGATATTTAATCCTACATGTACACGTGTACATGTAGATGAAAAAGTTAGTGGTGCTGCATTTTGTGCACAGACTAATGGGCGTTTACAGTGAACATACATTGTACTATGGAGATCTTGTACATCTTCTATTTTTCATTAAAAGCGTCGTGGGGACATATTCCTCCAGTCCTTCTGGGATGGCCAGACAAGACTACATGTACGAAGCATGAAACTGGCACAGTGTGAATGGGTAGCACATGTCTGTCTGGGAATGTTGACCATGGGGATGTTAGCATTGAAATGTCATAAGATCATGTCTGGTATTATTACAAACTGTTCATGAATACCATGAGGCATTATGCCAACTTTGGTCAAACCAACTTTATTTTCAATTGCATGTTTTCTCACAGGCTTTGTTTTAAAAGATCATATTAAAAGAAACATTCAATTGTTAGTTAAATTTGAAATTTGAAACAGGGCCAGTGTAATATAAATTCAGCAGCGATTTTCACTGTAAATGGAACAATTTAAACCTGCATTTTGAGGTAATTTTTGAGAAAGTAGAGTACATACATTTATTTAAGCTTTCATCTGAACTTTTCTGAAGAACATTGTCCATGTACACACATGGTTGTCACATGTTCATGATGTTACATGTTTATGTAGATCCTAGGAGCTGGCACATCTTTGCATTTCATAAAGCCAAGTAAAAAAGAAAAGTTTAAATTAGCGTCCAGGTTTTTGTGTCGCCTAAATGTTTTTGGGGCACCAGTCATGAATTCTGTCCGTGTGGCGCGTGTATCCGTACATGTATAAGTTTTTGTTCAAGTTTTTGCTCATTTGAAAAGTTGAAGTCCAATTGGAACCAAATGTGGGTTATACTGTACATGTAACATGGGAACCTTCATATGTTAATGAGGTCAAGGGGCAAATGTCCAGGTCAAAGGTCATCTGAGGTCAAGTTGTAAAATGGGCTGAACATGTAAAATTGCTCATTTGAAAAGTTGCAAATGCGATGCAGTGACCAAAAAAAGTGACACGCGTGATCCATGGATCACCTTGTTAAAAAAAAGTAAGGAGGGACTTTCTATTTTCAAGATGGCCGCCATTCTTTTATAAATTTCCGACAACCGTAAGTTTTTCAACTGTGCGAAGACACAAAAATGAGACATTTTGGACAAACGAATTGAACATGTTTGTAGTGGTTTTAATGGTTTCAATAAGCTTGTACATGTACATGTATATGTATTCTATTTTCCAATGGATCTGTTGACATTTGGGGTTTTTTTTCACCTCATTTTTAACTGGTAATTTTTTGTTTAAATCCAGGCGGCCCCCCAAAAAGGAAGTGGGCGGGGACGCTAAACATGTTTTTTTACTTTGCCTAAGGCCCAGCAAAATAAATTGTGTGTTTCCGGTAATAATGGTCTGAAAAAAATCCAGGTATATAGGTACATGTACATGTAGGTAGGAAAATTATTTATTTATTTATTTATTTTTTTTTCATTTAAGTTCTGCATGCATTTGCGTTAGTACTCATTTGCATGTTCTTTCGCAAACTCACTAAACATGTACATGTACATGTACGTGTTCTAATCTGTTGTACTCATAACTCATAAAGAATGATGAAAACTGGTGAAATCAGAGTTTAACTGATTCTAAAAAAATCATAACATGGTAATACAGAAAGGGGTCAAAGGGGTCAAAATCCTCCATAGATCAGTGCAATGTTTTCAATGTGAACATGGCTGTTCGATATCCATTCATTTTGATACCGAAATATCGGCAAAAATATATCGCAGAGCTGCCAACCTTTTAAAACTCATTTCAGTATTCAGAAAGCAAAAAATCAGTATTTTGCTAAGAAAATCCGTATTTTTCATAAAATGTAAACATTAGGCTACCTGGAAATCAGATTTTTTTTCCTGCAGGATAGTCCACACTGCTGTAACGGCAATGGTTTAACTACTTGCTGGATGGACCATTTGCTTTTTCTTTTATTTTCAAAGGTAAAGTTGCATCCGTTCAGTTGGGATCGCAATGTTCTATTTAGAATAAAGAATGAACATAGTAAAATAGCATGCATGACTGATGATAGCCTATTTATCAGCAAAACCAATAAACTAAACAAAATAAATATGAAACTGACTTGTTTTCACCATATCATATCACAAACTGCTGTGCCGTGGTACGATAAAGTATTCAATGCCGTACATACAACGGTGTGCCCGGCCAACTGGCAGCCCCCATGCACGGTGCGTTACCGTAACACGTTGGCCACACGTAGAATTATCCGCACAGCCATTTATCACACACTCAACCTCTGGTCTACTTCTTGTCGCAATTTGTCGAAAGTTTTGATTGAAATAGATGACTCTCCTTGTTGATCCAACTGTTTGTTGGTTATCTGCGGGATTTTGTGGCTGAATCTTGTCGAGTGTGAGGTTCCAAAATGTAAGCATGCGTGTTTAGCTACCGGACTTGATAAACGGGCATTCTTCACTACACGCAGATGGAACCCGACTATGAATTTCGGTGTTGCATGATCTATTGTCCCCCAAACAACGGACTCGCTCTGCACAATACGCACGCCCAAAAGGATTTTCCCCACATGAGTCCATGCTTTGCTGCATGCGCATGTACTCCCCGCCAGCCGAACATCGACAAGACGTACACGATCTTTGTGTATACCAAGTGATTCAGACACGGATTAAAAAAAAGCACGCACGCACGTGCGCTATATGGTGTGGAGCTTGGAGAGATATGACGGAGCGAGAAGTTATGTCGGGGTTTAGAAAACGATCAAAGCAATGACACATTTACACATGAAGTATGTATTTTTTATTCCTCTGTTTTAACACAGGTATGTTTGTTTCAAATTATGGGAGGTTTCAAGTATGGAAAATGGTTATGTTCGTTGCAAATAATTGCAAATAGTGCTCATAAAAAATTTGCAACTAGCAAAATGGCAATAAAAAGTTTGAGGTCGGCAATTTGGCACCAAAAATTCCAGGTCGGTCGGGTTACCGGAAACACACAATTTTTTCTGTTAGGCCTAATGAGAACAAAGCGATTAATTTATTCATGTTATTCTGGGCTAAAGTGACAAGTATAGTATACATGTACATGTATCATGTATGTTTTACTTATATTTTCAGCACTGTATTGTAGCAAAAAGCATGTACAGTACGCAGACTTTTAACAACCGTATCCGACACCTTTCTCATGGCAGATTTTATTCTGAGAACTCCTTTAACCCTCCCTCTCCAGGTGCCAAATTGGAGCCAACTACCCTATCTATCAAAACGACTATCGAGTGACAGGTTGAGACACACAAGCTGTGGGAGAGGAGAGGATTTGATTTTTCGATAGGTTGTGATAGTTATAATAGTACATGTAGGAGGGTTAATATTTAATTGTCTGTGCAATACAGGTTCCTGCGCGAGCTAGCTCGTCTGAAGTCCAATTCCAATAGCGGTGACCGGGAACTAGGTGACTGGCTGAAAAGACTCGGCCCAGAGTATCCTCAGTACACACATAACCTGGTGCATTGTGGGATTGACTTCAACCTCTTGCCATTCATTATGGATGACCATCTGAAGACCGATGCTGGTATCACCAATGGTGTCCATCGGATGAAAATATTGTACGCCATCAGGCCACAAGGTATACAATTTATTTTTTTATTGCAATATTGTACTCCCCCGTCCCCCATGTAATTCGTAAATGGGTTATTCCATGAAATTGAGACACACACACATTTTGGCATTCTTTGATCATGTAATTGTTTTTCTTGTTTAAACTAAACTGACTTTAATGGTGATTATGGTATGAACTTGAAGAGTAACAGGAAGGCTTTCGAATGATACAAAACATGAGAGCATAATATGTGATATATTTATGTTTTGTCACCAAGTGTGATGGTGTCCCGGGCTAAATTATGGGGTAATTTTGTGACATAAAAACTTACAAAGTACAAATAGGGTTCAGAGGTTAAAAAATTTACTATTTTTTTTCTTTTACATGAGAAGTTAGGAAAAACTGCATGTAACTTAACAACAACAAATCATATTTTCAGTATCTCTTACATCTTTTCTGTTAAATGGCTAACAAATCTGTGGTTAAGGAGGTAACGGATGGTGTCCCACTCTGTTAAATTTTGTTACATCCTGCCTGCATGTCTAGCTTTCTTACTTTTCATCAAATGAAGTCTGTATTAAATTTCTTTTCTTTTGTGTGATTACCGTTTTAAGAAAATTAACTTGTAGAGTCAATATATTGGACTGCCTTTTCAAAATTGGGGCAAAATGGACTAGGATGTAACGGTGGTGTCCCACGTTACATCCTAACAATTTTGGGAACTTTCTTCCATAATTTATCTGTAAGCAGTATGTGAAATGTCCATGCAACATGATAACAATGACTTGGAGAGCCTCTTTTTAAAAACATAAAAAAGACCCCCCTAAATTGGTGTCATGTGTTAGTTTTCCACCCTTGATGGAGTGGTGTCCCATGTTACATCCTTGCAGGCTTGCCAAATCAATTATTACATCAAATGTTTTAGCCAACTGTATTTGATGGGTATGTAAAAGGATAACATTTTCTAACTACCACATACAGATTTGGATGCTTTAACATGATTATTTATGAATTATGAGCAACATAAACTAAGATGTAACCGGGACACCGTGTCCCTTGTTACATCGTTGATTTATCCATAGTAAGTCTATGGGAGTTCATGTGAAACTCAAGAGAGAGGACCCTAAACTAAATATTATGTCACAATGAATCTAACCTATGATGAAATAATTGTATAGAATCACATGTGGTGTAACAAATTTATTTTACACCAATTTAAAAAAATTACCAATATGTCACACATTTTGTCTCAATTTCATGGAATGACCCAAATATCATTGATGAAAGCCTGGTATATTATTAACTATTTTTGTGCGAATGCGAAGCAAATTTATGACATCAATAATTTGTGACCCACTCTACCATGTCTACAAAAAAGGTATTATGTCGCACTACATGTATGTGAAAAGACACACAGGGCTGTTCTATGTGAAGCGGGCGAAAAGATCTTCACATAAAGTGATTATTTTTTATTTTTATTTTTTTGGTTGGCTTCTAATATATCTTTATTTTTACAATATATTTTCAGAAACATTAATATTGATGACTAAAGATCAAGAAATAAATGTTGATAGAAATTACTTTTCTTTGTACATGTACTTGTTAATATTTAAAGGGCTATCTCTAAACACTCTTAAAGGTACACATTGCTTTGGGTTTTGCGATTTGGGCTATAAAACTGAAATGGATATGGTTGGGAAGCTTTTTTTTAAGTAGAATATAAAGATTCACATAACTATCCCTTCAAATTGCGTGGTTTTTGTTTAATTTCGTGACAAATAACGGTCCGCCATTTTGTAGAACCAAATTGTTGACTCCACAAAATGGCGGACTGTGTTCACCAGTCGTATTTCCAGTCGCATCTGGTTGAAGTACGTTCTGTTGATCCATATTTTGATGTACTGTGGCACGGCGCGCAGCACTGGCGATATGTGTCGAGAGGTAGAGAATTGTACCTGGCGATCATCTGATAGGTTCACAAGGCCACTGGCTGCGGCGCCAGCCTAAAGACTCTTACAGCGTATTTTGCGCAATATTTAGACGGTGGTATTTAGTGCTGGAAATAAGTCTATGTATCGCGGGTCAGATGTCAGGGGTAAGCGGCCAATTTTTTTGTTTTGTAATCACTACTCACTAATTACAACACATTATACGTGTTTTTTTGCATGAACAACTCTTATAAAAGATAAGGAACATTTCCAAACAGCAAAATTTCATGACATTTGAAGGCAATGTGTCCCTTTAAATTGGAAAATATGAGTATACAAATGTTAAGATATCTCGAGAACACAAAATGCCACAGGGGTCAAACTTACACCAAATTCAAGCTTAAAATGTGACAAATTCAACTACATACAATGTATGTATATAACTCATTTTTCAAATTTTGTGACGTACTGTAATACACTTTTTTTGTAGAGCCGGTCACATTTGCAAACGTTGGACACATTTCAAATGTTTCATGATGTTACATTAATTTTGCATTGGCAATTACATGCAGCATATGAACTGGCATTTTAATCATGATAGCGATCAAAGTGAAGCTGCCAAAATAACTTGTCTCAAGTCAGTGTTCCTTCCTCCATGATATAATGCATGTCGAGTGCAACAGATAAAAATCAGAAATTCCAAAATCACATACAGACCCTGGCAAACCTCAGTGAATCATGTCTTGTGTAACAGTTATAGATCAAGTTTTTACTTTTTAAAAAGCTGGGTTCTCCTTGATAGTTGAAGCATTTTTTTTTCGGAGGCAGAGAGACCTCTTAACATCAGGTCTGGCAGGAATAAACGTACTGATAATAAGGCCCCCAAAAAAGTTGTTGCCCTCCGTGACCGACCCTAAAAGTCACAAAAGTCGGGTCTCGTTTTTGTGTTTTTTGTGTTTACTTTTTATTTTTAGAAGAATTTTTAAAATTTCACCTTTTCCTGCACAAATTACACACATTTTATTGAAATCATTGTCTTAGTTTAAATACAGCTATGATGGCATAATCGTGCATTTCACCATCTCACTTTTAAATAAGCTTACTTTTTGCCTCCCGACTTCTGACACGAGTTGTTTTCATGGATTGTAAAATAGAAACAATAAATCGACCAACCGACCCTCCCTCCTGATTTTTCCCGTTTAAGGGCAACACATTTTTGTTTTGTTGTGCCTAATTTGTATCAAGATTGGTAAATTTGCTTTCAAAATTTGCTTTCATTTTTTTCCCTTGTGGGTCACAGAGTAAAAAAAATGGATTTTAAGACGTGTACGTACATGTACATGTATACGTGTACATGTACCTCAGACATTCGTATGTATATGTACAATGTATGTAATGATTGAGAGCTAGTCATATGGGGAACTGTGTACATGTACATGAAATTTTTTTGAATACTATAGTCAGAACTGGTATATGTACACGTATGCTATGGGAAGCAAAGCATGCACTCAACGGAAGGTTCGCAAGTTTTAAAAAGTGTCCGATATACATGTGTAATATGTACGTCTACATTTACTGTACATCATGTAATGGCACACGAGACAATACAGCTGTACACAGGCATGTGAGCATGCACTGTACATGATTTTTCCAAGAACAAAAAAGTGGAATGCAAAGCTACATGTACATGTTAAGCCGTGTCCGCACTGGACTGTTTTTTTTGGAAGGTTTTACCGAGACGATGGTAAAATGAAAAATGGTCATAGAAGTAACCGAGCTGTCAGTATAACGACTCATAAGGGTGCTTTGCGTGACCTTTCTACATTGACCCGATTGACCCAAAGCACGCACGCCTTTTCATTCTTCCGGCCGATGTGTACACGTAGGCCTATGTCTTTTCAACAATGGCTGATACCGCAAACTTCCGACACTATCAATAATAATATCTGCCCTGATTGCGACCAAAAGAGGAACAACACCCTGGAGTTTGGAAACTTGCCACATATGCGCTGCACCGCGGTGAAACAATGCAAAGCGCATGCGTGGTGTCCCTTTAGCCGTGTCCACACTGGACTTTTTTTTTTTTTTTGAAGGTTTTACCGAGATGATGGTAAAATGAAAAATGGTCAAATGTGACCACTGTCCGCACTTGGACTTTCGACACGGGAAAATTTTACCGAGACCGTGGGAGAAGTAACCGAGCTGTCAATATAACGACTCATGAGGGCGCTTTGCGTGACCTTTCTACATTGACGCGATTGACCCAAATCACGCCTGCCTTTTCATTTTTCCGGCCGATGTGTACACGCAGGCCTACGTCTTTAGCACCAATCAAACTTTCAACTTTATCAGTAATAAAATCTACCATGATTGCGACCAAAAGAGGAACAACGCACTGGAATTTGGAAACTTGCCACGTGCACCGCACCGCGGTCAAACAATGTAAAGCGCATGCGTGGTTTCCCTGTGAAGCATGACCTTGCGCTCCGGCCGGATGTATGCTTTCCTGAGCCACTTTTACCTACTCGCACTGTCCGCACTGGACTTATCGTCTTGGGAAAAGTTACCTGGTCAGTTTTCCTGGGCAGCAGTTGGCCGGTAGAAGTACACGTAAACGCTGGACTCAGGAAAAGTAACTGAGAGGAAAACGTCCCAGGCTGTCCGCACTGAACTTAAAATGGGAAAGTACCCATCGTCTCGGTAAGCTTTACCAAAAAAAGGGTCCAGTGCGGACATAGCCTTGAGTTAAGGCTGTGCGTGCTGTCTAGCAGCCTGTGGTCACCCGGCCCGCACGGCGAATGCTGATTCGATCCATTACACGCACGATCTGCCTGCAATGCATACGAGTACACGCATAGAGCATGGTGATACAGAGTACATACGTTGCACACGCACCACTCTGTACCCCACCCACACGCATAAGTCTTCGTCGGAAGCACAGCTTTGATGATTCTGTAACTTCCGGGTTTTATGTTTTTCTTTATTTTGCGTTGGAATTCCGGAGCGAATGGGGGGGGGGGGGGGGGGGTGGTGAGTGGATATGTAAATTATCCAGCATGAATAACGTATGTTTCCCAATGGCCAATAGCTTCTTGAATCTGAATTATTCATTTACGAATGTCCAATCAGTTACCTGGAATGTTTTACCCATTGATCTCCATTGGAGATCAATAGTTTTACCGTTGACATTTTTTAACCAATGCGCGTTCGTCGCGCAATGATGCCATGTTTTATGTACATGAATTATTCAACGTGTCGTTCAATTTAGGACCAATCAGATCTCGCGCGATTGAAAATAGCTTAATCATTAACATACCGGCAAAACCCGGAAGTAAATAGTATCGATCATCAAGGCTGTGGTCCTGGCGGAGCACGGATAGTACGGGGCGGTGTGTAGACACAAGCACTGCGGGGACCGTGCGTGCCACGGATCGGCGTTCGCCGTTACGCACGTACATGTACGTGTTATGTGTAGCTTGCTTGCTGCACTGGCCAGGGTGGGGACACGCAGGTCAAGACAGCGCTCACAGCCTTAATTTAAGGCTAGTGCGGACAGGGCTTTAGTTTAAAAAAGTTTTGTGAAAAAAAAGACATTTCGAATGGGAATGGAAGTGAGGTAACTAATTGGTAGGAATGTGGCTTTGTTTAATTAATCTTGTGTTAGACTGGGTCCATTAACACTAGAAGTTGTAAAGATTGGGTCATTGCACTTTTATCCTGCCATTACCATGCAATATTATACTATAACATTTGAATACAATGATATGCATGTAATTTAATAACCACGTCCAGAATAGCAAAATCTCCTCTAATGTACAATATCTCTGATGCCACAAATTCCCATCTTCACATTGATTGTGCGGCACCCACTGTTATTTTGGATTTGACTTGGCCTGCTGACTCTGGCAAGCTTGATGGTCAAGTGGTTTGAGACATCTGTGCTAGTAAGCAGGTCTTGGGCTCAAGTCCTATCCATGTAAGCCTGTGAATGTTTTCCCACAGGCTCTCGGAAAGCACTGAGGAAGCAGCACAAACACCACACCACATACATGTACATGTACGTGTACATATGTACAAATGTAGGGACTACTTGAATCTAAGGCTGCTGTCTTAGCCTGCAGGTACATGTATTGTGCTGGCGGTCGCTGTTACTTCCGGGTTTTATGTTTTTCTTTATTTTGCATTGGAATTTTGTAGTGAATGGGGGGTGGGAGGGGGTGTGTAAATTATCCGGTATGAATAACGTAAGTTTCCCAATGGTCAATCACAGTCTTGTTTTGCGTAGCTGAATCTGAATTATGCATATTTAAGAATGTCGAATCAGCTGCCTGGATTTTTTGACAGTTGACCTTTGTGTGACCCAACACGATGATGTCATGTTTGTCAATACGTACATGTGTGGTACGATGAATTATTCAACATGACGTAAATTTAGGACCAATCAGATCATGCGCGATCGAAAATAGCTTAATTCATGAACATAACCACAAAACCCGTAAGTAACAGTATCATCAAGGCTGTGGGAATGGGACTCTCACATGGGGGCAGTGCGTGTACACGTACACAAGCACTGCGGGCACCGTGCGTGCAACGGATTGGCGTTCAGCGTATACGTATTATGTGGAGCTACATTTGTACTGGCCGGCCGAGCGGGTACAGGTATGCGCAGTCTGAGACAGCACGCACAGCCTTGCATTCGAGGCTACATTGAGACTCACCTAAAATCTCTCCTAAATGATATTTTGTTAACTTGATTTCATCTTGCATTGATTGTATGATGTTGCACCTGCTGTTTTTATACGAACATAATGGGGTCCACAAAAGATTGTGCGCACCCTCTTTCAGATGAAAACTAGTTGACATGCATACATCTGTTAAAATTTAGCCATTAAATAAACATGTTGGTATTAGTAGCCGTGTTTTTTTTTTTAAGTACGATTTGAAGCTTTGCATGGTGGTTGCGATACGATAAAGACTGGAATTGCGGGTAACACCATGTGAAAAACAAATCTCTTCTGGGAAGATGTGTGGTTCTGAAAAGAACCGGGATGAGTGTGTAACTCGACGTTTCGGACAGTGTGCTCTGTCCGTCCTCAGGAGTGTGAGTTTTTTGGGTTTTTTCTTCTTTTTTTAAAGCTATTTTTAATCCTGTGATTAAAATTTCTATTTCATAGCTATTTCTTATCCAGGTCTTAAATTGCTTTTTCAACTTTGCCATTATAGAAAGTTTTTTTGTACAGTGTAATATAGCTTCAAGAAATTCTAAGAATGGACTTTGCCCAATAACAGCAGCCACGCCCCTCTTCGGCCATTATTGACACATATTGTACAATCTAGTAAAGATCAGGTCAGTCACACATTCATGCTGTTTTTATTATGAGGTTCCATTGTACGTATTGATTTAGTCAAGTGGCCTCATTGAATTGTTAACGTCCAGGTGCAAAGTAAAATTATTTAAAGAAAATTGAAAAATCGACGGTGAAAATTTAAATGTGAAACAAAATTAAATAAAGCCACAAATAAATATGAATTGCATGGGTGTGTTTTGGTTGAAGTCCTTAGACTTGCCAGGCATGCAAAATAATATCACATATTATAAAAACAAGAAGGGGAGTCAGATTGGCCTTGTGGTACTTTTCTTCCCATTCGTCGCTGCGACCCGGGTTGGAATCCCACTGAGGCTAACAAGTGGATTGGGTTTTCAGTCCCTGATAGAATATTATTCTGGGGTTTTCCTTCCACTTTTAAAACTGAACATTTCTTCGTCGTCTTTAAGCCTACAGGTTTCTTCAGGCTTTCGAGCTACAGTATGATATGCGCTTTTGAGGAATCCTTGGTTTCATTACCAGAAAGATTTAGGGAGCACTGCCTAACCCATGGTCGGGTCAGGCCAGGCCGTTGAAAAGCATGGCCATTGTGAGCCACAAATCACCTAACAATAGAGCATCCACTAATCGATAAAGCCCGGCCTCTGCCAGGCTAGGCTGGGCTGTGGCCCCTCCCACACTAATCTTTAGTGATTGCTTTTGTTGTCATTCCATTCATGGGCCAGATATCACGTCTTGGTGAACAATGGGAGCTGGCTGGTATCCAGCATTAGTGGGCAGTTTATTGTGTACAACCAGGGGATTATATAAGCTTGAAGGCCCGGGTGTTCCCGGGCTTGGCCAGGCTTTTCAACGGCCTGCCCGACCATAGGTTAGGCAGTGCTCCCTTAAAATAGTATTAAACAGTATATTAAATACTGTTAAATACTTAGTATGTATTGCATACATGTATCATGAAGTACATGTTTTGTAACTCCAAGCCCTACAGTTGGAGGCTTTTATGTTCAGTGCATTCATTATCCAATTTTAGAAAGAAAAAAAGAACTAGAGTATACTAACGTGCAGAGTGCTTGAAACAGAAAGTAATGCAAAACCTTCCTTATTACATGCAGTATTTGCCTGTCCATTTCGTTCTACTTCTACCCTCTTATTTTGCAAGTTTGTGTCACTTTTTCTTTTGATTTGTTTTTAAACTTGAATTTGTTGCTATTGTGAAATACATGTCATTGTCATTTAATTTGCAGCTCATTTTGCCCTTCATTTTTTACAGCTGAATTTGATGCGGGAAAAGATGTTGACGGTTTGGAGCACAAGTTGATATTATTTCATTGATTTACAGGGTTGAAACTGTTGAAGCAAAGCCTGAAACCAAGCACACCCGACTCCAACAACCATACCTTCCCTTGGCTGAAGGACCTACCACGGAAATCACTAGATACTGGGAAGTATTATTCCAATGTTTATAAAGCACTTATCTTTGGATCTCAGCAGCATAAAACTACACACAAGTAATGGTTAACTATACTCTTTCAGACAATGAATGGTCTTTGAAACTTCTGCATATTCCTCTCTCATACTAATTGGTTTCAGGCAGATTCAACTCGACAATGTTGTCGTGGCATGTTTTCTTCATTAATCCTGCATTTGTCACAAACTTCTATTAAAAGTAGCCACTGCATTTTGCAGGATGTGAATTTGAACAATCAAAGTCCAAATTCACACACTCATTCAAATCAAATCCAGGATTATCCCAAATTGGCATCTTGCTTTTGCACCTGACCAAAATCACGCACAATGCATAACCTCTTGGCCAAACTCACATCCCATTGACACCTTTCTTAACTATTTTTTTTGGCCCTAAACTGGGGTTGGGTAGGTCAAGGAAAATTATTGAAAATTGAAATTAACTTTTCAATAAAAAAGAGAAAGGAAGAAAAAAGAGGAAAGATTTTTTGACTTGCTGATTCCACTCCTGAATTCTGATTTATTTGTTCAACCCTGGGCCCATACAGAGATGGGGTATACACGTACATGTACATCTATTGTGTATCTGCAACCGTTAGAGTACCATAGGGACGAGGATTTAAAAAAAAATTAAAATAACCAGTGAAGTGGACTTTAACTATAAATGAAACACAAGAAGTCATCTGGGCACATGTTCAAGCGGAGGAGGCCCACAGCTGCATCGCGGCTTCACTAAACTGGACATTTTTATTTTTTTAAATTGAATGGCAAATCAATATTTTAAGATTTAATATTGCGCTGGGTGGGTGGGTGGTAAACAACAAATTCTATTTAAAAACATTAAACAATTCTAATGGCCCCTTCCAAATCAACATCCATTGTTCACTTCTATCAAACTTCACGTAGACTTTGGATAGTTGTGATAACATGGTATGTCAATTTGGATCGTGCAACTTTTAAGTGCAAAAAACAAGAAGTGTATTTGAGTTAATCTTGGATGTGATGTTTGGATGAGAATGTGAATTTTGGACACAGTGGTGTGTGAATTTAGATTTTTGTTGTTCGAATTTACATCAAGCAAACTGTACATTGTCCACTTTGAATGGAAATTCACATGTCCATTCCTGATGTCAGAGCATGGTCGTCCAATAATTTGAAGTGTTTGTACATGTACTTGACTGTAGTGGTCTGTTTGCTTGCCCCTCCATCTTTGGGTTTCTGGTTTTCTTGGCTCTAATACATGTACATGAAAAGCCGTGTTCGCATTGGACTAACTATTGTCAAAAGTTACCATGCATGATTGTTAACATTCCACTGTGGTTATTCTTCCGCACTTGGATTGCACGGCTCGCGGAAACTCCTTGGACACGTAAACTTTGCAATGGCATGTTCTCTCAAAATGCACGTTTTACATTACAGTGGCTGTCCGGACTGGACTTTTCAGTGACGTAAAACTGCCACGTAACTTTTCCGCTATACGGTTGGCCCTGTAAAAGTTCCCGCTGCGGAGGGATAAACTGCCAACCGACGATCGACACTTGACAATTTGGAAAGTTTCCCGGATGTCCGCACTGGACTTAATTTGGTCAAGTTGACAACAGTCTCCGTACGTTTTACCATTAACAGTCCAATGCAGACATGGCTAATGTCAGGTCTTGTGTATATTTGGAATTAAATAACCAACTGGGCCAGTTTCACTACAGGGTGTCTTAAAAAAAAAAGGAAACCGAGATTAATCTGTTTATTTCTCAGATACTGCTCAATTTTTTTTTAAATGGTAACCACCATCTATTACTTAATGATGTCCTCTTTCTTATGACACCAAGAAATCCATGCTACCATCACGGATGACTGAGCACAAAGTTGTGCAACGGACCGTGTCAGAAATGGCTTTGTACCAAATGTGCACCACAGGTCTATTCGCACAGTGTTCAGCATGTCTAAAAATACGAACAAAGACCAATAAAGACCAAAATTATTTCTTCAGTTGGAAGCTTATCCCTGTCCCAACCTAATCCAAGTGTCCTTCAACATGCCCCCCATTCCTTTTAACGCAAACTTCTGCCCTGGTTCTCATTGCTCGGATCAATCTACCATTCAAATTGCAATGGAGTAAAGACAGACTACAGAGTCTGTTTCTAGACTAGTCTGTCTTTTGATGCCAAAATGTCTACATAAAAAGTGACAAAAAGTGAGCGTGAAATCTTGAGCCTTGCACGCTCTATTCCTATTGATCAAGAACTCACTATGGTGGTGAGTTGAAGCATTTGTTAAAGACTACTGGAGTGGCCGCTCAAACGTGCGTGTCAAAATAGCACACACATGAAATGCAGTGTAATTCAAACAGCAGCCAGCTCTCATACATGCATATAAAATATTGTTTCTTTTGCATGTGTGTGTGCTCACTATGCTTAGCACACTCACACAAGTGTGTAAATACCGGCAATCGCGGACCTCCCATTGTTCCTCTTTTGTTTGTACTCCCATATGTTTTGTACACGATTTTCAATCGTGGACGTTCGGTCAAACATGGACCCTTTGTCTATGCCCTAACCCTTTTGTCTATGCCCTAACCCCTTTGTCTATGCCCTAACCCTTTTGTCTATGCCCTAACCCTTTTGTCTATGCCCTAACCCTTTTGTCTATGCCCTAACCCTTTTGTCCCTAGTCCACCGGCCAACAGGCTAGATGATGCCTATAGCTGCTATTTGTGCAGTTTCAATCCATTGTTGAATTATTGTGTATGTTATGCTTGACTGCACAAGCACATTGTGTCAATTTCGCTTGGCTGCAAAAGCCGACGCGACACTCCGGCGCCTCCTGTAAATAGCCGTACTCAAGGGGTTAATGAATTTCCTGTTTGGCTCTGTCCATTAACAGCATCGATGCTCCTTGGCCATTATTGTAAAGATTGGGATATCACACTTTTATCCATTTATTTTAGTTGCATAAACTTGCCCTCAAATACATGTACCAACTTTTTTAACATCTGGTCATGGACCTGTCTGTAGCAAGTTCTGTTTGTTGTTCTCACTTTTCCACCTCCAAAATGCCTCGCCCAAAAAGTCACAGAAAATGGCTAGTTGCAACATTGAAACTGGTCCACAGTAGCAAGTAAGGATCATAGAAGTTAATAAAACCATTTCCTACAAAATGTACCTCCATGATAAAACTATCGGTGTGTTCGTACCTTTTCAAAAAGTGAGAAATCGAGGTAATAAAGGAAGGAGTAAATGTTCAATACTACAGTATACAGTTCTTAATGTCATACATTTATTACTTGTCACTCTTCTGATGTGATCCTTTTCTATGTATTCCAAATTTCAATGTTGCAAATGTCTATTTTGTGGGACTTTTTCTCGAGATATATTGGACATGTTGGAAGTGGAAAAGTTGGGTCATTGTTATTAATAGACACTTTGTAGTGCAGTACTTGCTTGCTTGGACCCTATTCTGACCTAGTCTTTGACCAGCAGCCGATTTCACAAAACCTTGCGCAATTGCGTGACTCTACTTACGCCACAATTTTTTGCGTAAGTTGCGCAACATTGTGGTGTTTTTAAATCGATTTCACGAAAGGTACGTAGTGCTTAAGTCGCTGACTTGCGCCACAAATTATGGCGTAACTTACGCACTCGTTTTAGGTGGCTTAAGTTGTTTGCAAAAACACCGAAATGATGACTTAGCTAGCTGAGCGTAAGCATAGTAGAGCTGTTAGTTGCTCAAATTGTTTATTAAATTCATTAGATTATTTCAGAGAGTAATAAAATGATCATCTGTGCAGGTTTACCTGCGAGGTAGAAGGGAGAGCTGTTAGTTGCTCAAATTATTTATTAAATACACTAGATTATTTCAGAGAGTAATTAAATGATCATCCGCTGCAGGTTTACCTGTGAGGTATTTCAGAAGGTTGCCACCAATTTTTGTTCAGAGCGAAGTATCAAAACTCAAAAATTCAATTTCACGACTGTTCCATGTATTTTTATTGTTGTACTAACAGTCGTTGTAAAAGCGGCATTCAGTTTCGTCCACGATGTATAAAACAAATAAAACATTGCGCAGCTACGCACTGTTTCGTGAAATGGATCACAAGGATGTAGCGCAGCTGCGCAACATTTTTATAGCGTAAGTCATATGCACTGTTTCTTAAAATCAGCTGCTGATGTAAAAAAAAAAATCAATATCCGAGGCCAAGTTATTTGAATTCCCCTTACATGTAAAGTTTGTATACTAATAGAATGACTCTTGATTACAGTCAATGCATGCACCTTTTTCAAAACATCATTGAAAAATATTTCAATCTCTTTTATGTACAGTAGTCATATTTTTTCATTAAGTGTACATGTAGCATCATGACTAAGCATGTAGGGTAACGATACTCATTGTGCTTCCCCAGAGATTAAAACCCAGTTCATCTGCTGTCATCATTGGCCAAATCCTCATCATGCACAGGGGTATAGATTTGCTAGGTGTAGCTTTCCACACATTGCTTACTACGTCATGCCGTCTTGTGCAGCGTGGTAATTTCTCTGCTGCGTGATGTGTGTGCACAGGACAGACATTTGGAATAAACAGTGCGGATACAATTAGTATGTAATGTACACATATTAGCCACTCCTTGTTTCATATATCAACAAAACCAGAATGAAATATGATTTGAGGCTTAATTAGGTGGGACATATAATGTAAGAATCTTCTACCTTTTGAAGCTACTTTGCATGGTGTTGCCACAAGCTTCCTTAGACTAGAATTTGTAGCAAATTGATGCATATGGGCATGTACGTGTAAATTTTTTACATATGTACATGTATGAGGTTTGGTAAAACAATACAATTTGATTGTTTATTTAATAGAGCACCGAAGTGATGACGTCAATGCAATGTTTGGAACCAGAATACTTTTGTTATGTGTTTGCATGACTGGCTGTTAACAAAGGAACAGTCAAATTTTACATTTGTTTGGAACCAGTTGTCATGCCAACTGACGTCGGGCTTCGGTACTCCATGGTACAAAAGTTGACCAACAATGTTTCTCAGTTTTCTGGTATAATAAGAAGAATGGATGTATTGCAAAAAAACAAACCATTGCTAAATAATTGAAAAATGAAATTTTACAACTTATTTATACATGTAAGCTATAGGCCCAATATATCAAGAATTGTCTAAATGCTATGAGAATCAGTGATGAATTAGTGGGAAACCTTGGAACACATTCAAATGTTGTCCCATAAAATTGACAAAAGTATGATGACTGAACATTTCTGGCTGGAATTAATATTATTATTAGAAAAGGAGCAAACTATGGAGGGCATGATTTTCAGGAAATGTTATTTTTCAAAGTTTTCATGAAATGTCAGTCAAATTTAGAAAATTCTAAGAGATTTTATTGTAAAAAAGGGGGCTGAATTCTAGGAATTATATTTTTTTTAAATTGGGGGGGAGGGGTGGGTTTTGGAGGAATGTACACTCTTCGTTACTGGAATAAATGTGTGGGCTGACTAAATTTGACAAACTAGCTCCAAAATAAATTATGCTACATTCACAGGTTACGACAAGATAAATGCATACGTAGATAGCGTTAAAAGCTACCGTAATTTCCGGAATATAGGCCGCGCGTGGTATAAGCCGCAGCAAGCAAAAATCTGCAAATTAAGATTTAAAGTTGGCGTATTAACCGCACCGGCGTATTAGCCGCGGCGCTGACGACGTCCAACCACAAAAGTCGTGCTGCTTGCTGAAGCGCTAGTATGTAAAAATAGTGTAAGCAGCGCGAACGAGTGTCACTAGGCTCCGTGCACAACTACCCCCTCATCTCAGCGGAAAGAAAAGGCGAGTTGGGGGATCAATATCGACGCCGTCTTACCCGACTTCAATTTAAGTGTCTGGTTCCCGTGATGATATTCTTATTGAAAACGCAATTATCGAGAGTCGGCAAACAGACATAGTATCAAATGAATGAGGAGCGCGGTGCGTAATACCAGCGACGTACTGCCCATGGAAGTGCGGTTGCTATTTGGACAGCGCCCTCATTCGACGCGCACGGAGCCCAATAAACTTTCATAAGTCCTCGAAATTACCAATTTTGGCGGGCTGGATGAGTGTCCTGGCTGTGGGCCGCGTGGCATGTTCTTGTTCTTTTTTTTTGGACGGGGCGCGGGGGGGATAAAAAAGAAAATGACAACTTTAACCACTAATCTGAGCTCAACAGTCACCAATTGACCAGTGAAATAATAAACAACATGGATTACACAACGATAAAACGGACAAAAACGAACAAACGCACCACACGATTTGTGAGGTGTGAACGGTACTTACGGTACATTTGCAAGTCTATTCGGTCCCTCTGGACTGGCGAAACTTTTAGACATGTCTAAGGTGCCAAGAAACAATGAAAACTGAGCTTACGGCTTGCGTATTTCTTATTTTAACCACTTAGAAATTAAAGAGTAAGGAATGCGTAGCACTGTTCAATACATTGCTTTAATATCTTCAGCACACCCATCGATCAATATTAATAAAAATGTATTCATCTTAATAATAACATTGAGTTTGTCGCGGTTTTTCTTTTGCTAGTCAATTTTATCACATTGCTAATCAAATGACAATATGATTAGCATAATTTGCTAATCATTTTTTTTCTTATTTCCATCACTGCCTGAACTTGTTGTCATGGAGGAAACACGGCCCGTGCCGGGCATACCGCGCAACGGCATGAGTGGTTTCACCGTGCGTTGCCGCCATCTTCACCAGCCACGTTGCGTTCACGCCCCACACGGGCCATTCGGAGAAATCACGGTGCGCTATATCGCTGGCGGAAAAAGCGTCATGTCGATCTCCTTTTCTAAGTCACACAGTAAAAATGAGTTTGGTTCCGTGGGGCAAAAATGAGTTTAATCATGATTCATGTCATTCTTGCACTAATAATAGCCGACTTGTCGAGTTCAATTTGTCTGGAACGTTTTAATTAATTAAGCGATGCGAGGCATAATTTTCGAATAAATCGCAAACAGAAAGCGCTTCGGTTTTCACGTGTCCGAGTCATCAATGCATGTACATCGCATCGCGCAGCACACATGCACTTTGCACGATCGTTTGCACGAGGGGAGTTCGTTGTGTTAAGTTGAACAGGCAACGGTACTCCCTCTGGACCATCGCTAAACCGCACACATGGCTTAGCCGGCTTTGGGGGGTTCAGGTTACTGTAGTAAGAGCTACCTGGCTAAAGCTAGCCGCGGATTCGGCCGCGGATTCAGAGCTTGTTTTTAGGCTGTGATTGGTTCCTGCCCCAGTGAGAAAGAAGAAAAATAATGCACGGACGGGAACCAGTCTGCTTGGGGAATCGAGGTTTTGTGAAGGTTTTTACATGGGGCGCACGGGCCGTGCTAGCTGGCGCGATCGCTCATATCGCGCACGGGCAATTACCAACGCGATCGAAAAGCGCCGTTTTGTATAGGATCCAGCAACGGTTTAGTACTGAAAAATTGAGGGCTTGGTTTGGCAAGAAGGGCACAACGGCTAAAGTATTAATGGGGCACAGCACAACTGGCCGTGAATAGTGCATTTTTACAAGGGGCATCACGGCAACTAAATGGGCATCGACGGCACTGGCCGCCGTGAATTTCGAACCCTGTGTGACTGATTTTATTCTTCAAATGTTGCCGTATAAGCCGCCCGGAGTATAAGCTGCATGGACATTTTTCAGCGTGAGAATCAACGTATAAGCCGCGGCCTATATTCCGGAAATTACGGTACACATTTACAATGTATGTAGCGAGACAAGCAGAATTTCTATTTAGCCGTTTGGGTGTATTCATTTACATTTTACTCAAATCCGTTTCCATCCATTAAGTGTAACACTACAATGTACCAGAAGAGCCATCACAGGCTTCATATTCTGTACATTCAGATTTTAGTACATACATGTATGTATGTAGTTGACTTTGGGACCCCATTCATATTAGAGAACAAAATCCACTTTGATGTTGGACTTGACAAGAAAGCTGGTGATAATATCCTCTTGTATAGCAGCAAGATTAATTTTGTGGAAAGTGGGAGGGCTTTGGCTTTTGAGGGAAATTATGGGATTAAACAGTGATGTAGACAAACACTCGATCTGCTTCAATTTACAGTGAAAACTGCTTGATGTTGATGAAAATGAAGATTTCACCATGTTGAACCTTGTTTGAGTACGTGTCTCTGATAGGCTGATGACAAGTTAAAGGTTCCTATTTATATACTCAGTCTCTGATGGGTTGAAACTTGAGGTAGCAGGGGAGTAAGGATTAAAATAGAATGGCCAAAGTATGGAATTCATGAAAGCATTAGATAATAGATGTTTTATACAAATATAACATGGTTTGAAGGTGGATAGTCGATATTAGACCTCATGTAGGGAAGCTGTCATTGACTATCCATTCGAAATAATCCATGTAATATTTGTTTTACTGTACCTCATACATTTAACAACTGCGTCCCCGAGGGTGTTAAAAACATCATATACACATGTACCACATCACAGCAGTCAACAATTGTTTTGTTATATCGCCAAACCCAGGTGTTTCAGTTCAACTTGCCTTGCTCTTTGGAAATAACTCAAACAAATCACACGATCAAAACAGCTGATCGTCTGCTAGTCCGCTGCTCCCACTATAGTTTACTATCATCAACAGTGTTGGTGAAAATTGCGTGGGTACACTGTACCAATGATACAGCTCAATGGCTAGCTGGCTGATGTACATGTATGTGATATCATGCTTGGAGCGTGCCAGTCGTTTTTATAACCGGACACGTGATCGTTCTAGGCTAATCAAAATACAGTATCTAAGACAGAGATTTATCAGTTATATTATAATATTATAATTTCAGGAGCCATCCACCATCTTTCATGTGTACATGTATGTTGCTAGGGCGATGTTCGCGACAGTTCCACGATTGCTTCGTAAAGTGCATGCGTAGTAGACTGTCGCACGGGTAACCCATGTGTTAGTCTACTACCGGTTTCACACTACTCTGAACTTACCCGGGTAATTTATTACCCGGGTAGTTGTCATTACCCGGGTAGAAACTAACCCGGAGAATCGGTTTCACACTACAAAATTAACCCTGCAATTCTGCTTACCCGCTTCAGCGCGCACCCGGGTAACTTGTAGCCGCATTCACACTATGCGAATGGTAACCCGGAGAATGTGCATTGCTTGACCTCTGCCCTAGCCATTGTTTCGTCGGCGTAATTAAAAGAGCGAAGTAAGAGCGGCACGAGAGCATGCAATGCAAATTTAAAAAAAATCAGATCAGCATTGGTACATAGTAGCCTGCACGCATCATCCTTTAGACTTGAAGACAAGTCGTTTAGACAGTCGTGTTTTGTCTGCAGGCGCCGCATTTACCAGCGCGGTACGCAATAATATGCCCGCCTTTCGTGAAGTTCCGACGTGTCTTCTTTCCTTCATGGTCAGTAATATGACAGTCGACACACACGCATCTTCGGGCCAAGGTTGCACGAACGTTCCCACATGTTGTTATACCGCTCGCTAGTCGCTACACGTAACCCCTGCAAAGTGCTGAGTAAGTATTACAATACGCGGTGGTGCAGTCGGACTAATGCCGACCAATTACCGACTTGATTTCAAGTCTAGTCATCCTTCAACTGTGCGGTCTAGACTGGTGCCTTGCATTTAAGTGTATGTAAAATGTACTTATTAAGACGAGGCATCATTCAGGGCAGACTGGTGCCTTTCATTAAGTATACGTAAAAATAAACTTATTAAGGCGAGGTACCAGCCACGGCGGCCGTACTAATAAATTACGTCACCTTCGCGAAGCTGGCAGATAAAACAACCCCACGAAGCGCACCCACCGACCCGGGTAGAAGAAAACCCGGCGAGCATTCACACTATTGTTGGTAACCCGGAGAATCGTCTCAAGGTCGTCGTTAACCCCGAGATTGGTGGGTTAACCCACCTCGCAAGCAGGGTTAGAAATTACCCGGGTAAGTGGCGTTTTTGGGCAGTTAACCCGGAGAATTTCTAACCCGGCGAATTGTAGTGTGAACGCTCCACATTACCCGGGTAATTGCCGGGTTAAATTTTTAGTTAACCCGGCAATTACCCGGGTAAGAGCATAGTGTGAAACCGGCATACTACACATGTGTATGTTCCCTGTGAGTAAATACTCGTGTGAGCGCTTGGTAAATAGCAAAAATAGCGGCTGGCATGTGATGGGGAATGGACCAGTGAGAATTCGGCTCTCGATCATGAATATGTATGAGGTACAATGTATGGTAACAGATAAGTTATACGTTTTCTAATGAAACACCTGACCAAAACATTAAACTGAAGATGAGTATTAAACACAGTTAATAAGTTTCACAATTTGTGTAATAGGAGCAGGACGCTCCAGTGTTAATGTATACGGCAATTATTGCGCATAAAATAACGAGCAAATAGATTGCAGAGTGCAGTAAGCATTTTGTTTTGCTTAAAATCTCTTAAAATGTCTATATGTGCCAATTTCTGCATTTTTCAATCTATTATTAGGGTATATTGTGTACGTTATGCTTTACTGCACAAGCCTCTTGTTTCCGTTTCACTTGGCTGCATAACCCGGCCTGGTGCCCCAGCGCATCCATGAAATACCCGGAATTCCGTTTCATTTTCAGTGTTCTCTCATATTTTTATACATTCTCAGCAGAATTTAAGTGGAAAAATACTACACATGTACAATGATTCCATTGACTTCTGTACATGAAGACTTCAGGCGTAAAAGCCGCTAAACACCACTCCTGTGAAAAAAAATGAGATAACGACATCAAGTGAAAGCTCTAACTGCCTAAGTATACAGTAATCAAATACTTTTTGCTGGCGTTTAGCCGCTTTTTTGCCTTAAGTCTTCACATTTTCAGCCTGAAGGCTGTTTCAGATTCAGTACATGGGAACAACATCATCATGGAACCACATTGCAAACAAATGAGTTGCATACAATACACACACATGTATGTATATATATATTGCCTGCTGTAAATGGAAAGCTCTCTGAATGGTAAATTAATACATAGAGATTTTCGACTTATTCCTGATTACAATAGTGCAGGCCCCATATGTTGTGACATAATGAAAACGTGTTGATGATAGCAGGCAAGCAAAGTGGCCTTGCACTAATAATATTCAGTATCAGGAAGCACGTGCTACGCTCTGTACTTGTTAGTTTTTAAAACTGGCATGAAAATGGTAATTCCTTGAGAACTACTTCATATCGTCACCGTTTTCACGTAGAGACACACATGTCAAAAATGAATTTTTTTTTTCGATTTCAATTTTTTCTCTCACTATTTTGCTTTAAAACACTCTACTTAACCATTTTGACATGCTTCTGTAAGCAAAACATAATTCATTTCCAAATTACATTAATGATGCAAGGGGCAGGCATCTCGATAATTGCATTTTGCATTTTCACGAAGAGACGCGAACATGCCTGCTTCTTGAACGCGTACAAAACGTATTGCAAGGAAAGGCGTAAAAGTAGGTCAACTGAGATTTTCGTTTTCACGTAGAGACACACATCTTTGTTACATTCTCAGCTGCACGCACGTAACATGCGCGCCTCTTCCATATGGATAAACACATTGAATAGAAAGGGCATCAATGTAGGAAAACTTCAATTTTCGTTTTCACGAAGGGACGCGCATCTTTACTAATTAATTTAGGCTAATTAACCATCGTGTTAATTCTAATTACTGGGTTTACGTAAAAATTCACCTCTCATAGAATCATGTGAATGTTTCCTTACTGCACAAAGTTGTTGCAAAGTAGTATTTTTTGCAGTTTTAAAATAGGAGAAACTCCTCTTGCGATTATCTCAAACGCTTTTTCTACAAAATCCACATGTGTGTCTCTTCGTAAAAACGTTGACAATATGTGATCCTCTCTACAAAAAAGTATTATGTCACACTATGTGAAAACACACATGGCTGTTCTATGTGAAGCGGGCAAACAAATCTTCACATGAGTGATTTTTTTTTGGGGGGGGGCTTCTATTATATCTATATTTTTATAATATATAATTCAGAAACATTAATATTGATGAATAAAGATGAAAAAATTAATGTTGATAGAAATAACTATATCTCTAAACGCACTTCCGTTAAATTGGAAAATATGAGTATACAAATGGCAAATGATCTTGAAAACACAAAAATGCCACAGGGGTCAAACCTACACCAAATTAAAGCTTAGGATGTGACAAATTCAACTAACTAATTTTTCAAATTTTGCAACATAATACCCCCGTTTTGCAGAGCCGGTCACATACAATGTATGTGAAGGTGTTTGATTTTCGTTTAGTAAAACACAATTTCCATGAAAGTGAAACTAGTAGAGTGGCTTGGTTATTCCTTTATGAAATTGGATGGAGTATATAAACTGTACTGCCTGTCGAACTGAAACCAGGAAGTAAACAACGTGCTCCATGTGTTTTGATGTACAATTATGGATGCATGACCATGTGTAAATTCCAGATTATTTGGTGTATTTGTAGGTATGCAAATTAATTTGCTCAAGTGCTTGTCATACCTACAGCAGATCAGTTGATGTACTGTTTAGATCAATATACAGCCAGGGCTCTGTAAATCAAGTTAGTATGCTAATATCTCCATTGTTTATTTGAAGTCATATTTTTATACATACATGTACGTAGGATTTTTGATACATGTACCACTGATGATGAGTCATACACAACAGGAATCATATGTTCATGTTTTTTTACAACCCCACAGGGAAACTAAAGAGGAAAGTTTGACATATCTCCGTGAAACAAAATGAGTCTTGATTCTGGATAAACCAAAGAATTTCACAGACTTGAACTGAAATTAACCCTAACCTTCCCAAATCCTCAAAAATCCTCTTTGCCAAATGGAGGAATTTGGAGGATTGAGGGTCTTTGGAAGTTGAAGCATCGGAGGATTTTGCAGGATTGAGGGCAATCAAGGATTTCTTTCCTTTTCCCACCGCATCCTGGAAATCGGAGAAAACCTGGAAAATGGGTTTCGCTTTTTTCCAGTAAGGGAAAAGTCAGGGAATTTGAGAAAAATGCCTCAAATCAGGGAAAAATCGGGGAATTTGATTGGCCCAAAAGAGCAAGTAGTCAGTCTGTTATATTTTGTCTCATGGCCAAACAGCGTATCCACTGGATGATTGGCTATTGGTTGCTTTTTAGTGTGGAAATCCCTCTGTATCTCTCTTTCAACAACATTGAAGACGTGTCAAACTGGATATAAGTCGAAATAATTATCCTGGAATTTTGAAAATTCATCAGGGAAAACTCTGGGGGGAAAAATCAGGGAATTTTGTTTTCATGAAATGGTGGGAACCCTGGTCCAGGTCACTAGGCCTAATCTGGTGCTGGATGATTTCGGGGGATTGAGGTTACTGGGGTCTTTATCCAAAACCCACTTGCAGGATTCAGGCAGTGGTCCACAGTAACAGACATTGGAGGATTTGGAAATCGAAGGATGATGTCGGAAAAATGATGTAGGGAGTTAGGGTTACAACATTGATTGGGAATGTCATTACATTCTGCAATGAGGTATATCATGGAGGAAGATCCTTCCTCCATGGGTATATGTACCTCAACATGCTAACTTGCTTGCATCACTTTTCATAATGCTGCTGTTCCCACAGGTATTTGCATGAACTTTGAACACAACAATATGAGTTATCCAACAAGCATGATTTGGAAAAAAATTATCTTCAAGCAAACTTGACAGAGGGGTAAAGATCTTAGCAAACGTGTACACTGTGTCAACTTTTCAGCAGTTTCATAGTGACATATAAGCTGCGTTCGCATTGGACTAACTATTCTCAAAAGTTACTGTGTGTGATTATTAACATTCCACTGTGGTTATTCTTCCATGCGTCCACACTTGGATTGCACGGCTCGCGGAAAGTCATTGGCCACGTAAACTTTGCAGTGGCCAAAATGCACATTTTATATTTACAGTGGCTGTCCGCACTGGACTTTTTAGTGACGTAAAACTGGCCACGTAACTCTTATGCTGCATGGTTGGCCCTGTAAAAGCTCCTGCTGTGGAGGGATAAATGGACAACCGATGATCAACACTTGACAATTTGGATAGTTTACCAGCTGTCCGCACTAGACTTAATTTGGTAAAGTTAACCGCAGTCTCCGTACGTGTTACCAAGAAAAGTCCAATGCTGGACCTGTGTTTTTGCTGTAGCCTACAGTACAAGCTTTTCCATTGAATGTGACCTTACCAGGACAGCTGGGCCTGTTATCAGATAATTACTTATTTAGCTGCATCACAGGGGATGCTTACCTTTCTTTGAAGACTAATGATCAGGCTGTGAAGAGAGGTAGACCCCGTTCCCACTAGATCCACCAATTGCCGGATCTGATCCACCTTTTGCCAAATTGCCGGATCAGATCCCCCAATTGGTGGATCAGATCCTGCAATTGTGTAAGTGGGAACGCTAACCGTTATAAGGTGGATCAGGATCTGATCCACCTTTCTTGATCCATCTAGACCGCGTTCCCACTCGAATTGGGAAAAGGTGGATCAAGATCCGGCATTTTGGTGTGACCGTTATCTAACCGCAACGAAACCGCATGTCGCGTTCCCACTTATGCTTGATCCACCTTTTCGAACGGAAGTGTCGAGTCCGAAAGGTCACTGAGTTCGGTATTACGCATGCGCTTGCTTGCTGAGCGCGCGCTGTGTGGCTGCGTTGCATGCTGGGACGGGTCAAATACATGTGCGATGTTTTGATGTTCGAAGTTTCAACATGGAGGGAAGAAATCCAAATGCTTCTCGGTCTGATTTTGCCCATGGATGCGGAGAGCAGTCCATGCAAACTTAATCGTAATATTATAAGTACTGGCTCGAATCGGATCGTAAAACGTATTTTCTTCAAACTTTGCTACGGTTGTTGTTGTTCTATGACACGCTGCAGGCTATACACTAACACGGAATTATTTGTGGATGGAAAAATAAGTAAAATTACACGAATAAAAAAGGTTTAGAAGCGGACGACTTTCCAGTACGGAACGAAAGGAATACACATGTACGCTGAATGGATGCATGCACGCTTGCATCGCGCACGCGTGGTGACACATTTTGTATACAGCCCGTAGTTCAGTAGTTGTTTATTGTGCATGTCGTGCACGTGGGAAATTTTCACATGAGCTACACGCCTAAACGTATTTCTTCGTTCATCAGACCGCAAACTTTTCGCGCCACTCGTGCACCAGCCGGATGTTGACAGGTCAAATTGCCGGATCAGATCCACCTTTTGCGTTCCCACTTGATCGTGATCCACCAATTGCAGGATCTGATCCACCAATTGGGGGATCTGTATCCTGGTCTTTAGGTGGATCAAGAAAGGTGGATCAGATCCTGATCCACCTTATAACGGTTAGCGTTCCCACTAACACAATTGCAGGATCTGATCCACCAATTGGGGGATCTGATCCGGCAATTTGGCAAAAGGTGGATCAGATCCCCCAATTGGTGGATCTAGCGCATGCGTAATACCGAACTCGGTGACCTTTCGGACTCGACACTTCCGTTCGAAAAGGTGGATCAAGCATAAGTGGGAACGCGACTTGCGGTTTCGTTGCGGTTAGACAACGGTCACACCAAAATGCCGGATCTTGATCCACCTTTTCCCAATTCGAGTGGGAACGCGGTCTAAGTCCCTTCTGAGAAAGCCTAAGTGTGATTTTTTTTCACGGGTCCTCGGAAAGCATTGAGCATACAGTACTTAATTAATAGACTACGTCCAGAAAGGAAAACAACTCTTATTAGTTAATAAATCCTCTAAATTTCAATTAATTGACCCAACAGGTGTTGACAAATTCCCCAAAGTGTTTGACAGCCCGACTCATGTCCTTCCTGTTCCTGCGATCATTGCTGACCAGCCTGATAATCGTGCCAACCCTAAATTCCTGGATGTCTTCATCAGCTACAGAAGAGCTACGGGATCGCTCCTGGCGAGGTAGGTTATTGGTGTTGTTAGAGTTTGGGGAGTTGCATTTAAGAAAACAAAAGAATTAACACATTTCAAGGCTAAAGTCATCTGGACAAAATGGGTGGAAAACAGAACCACAGATTTTGGATAGCTTTTAAAGAGAGTAGATAAGATGAAGGAAAGCATTCCCATAGGCAACGCGTTCCAGAAAGATGCCATGTGTGGTAAAAGCTGCTTGCGTAATTCGTAGTTCAATACCTGGGAATAAGCAGTTTGGTATCTCAAAGGTCAAAGGTTATTCGGGATAAAATTGCTGATGTAATGTCACGCCATGTTGCGGGAACGCCCATTCTGATTGAATTTAACACGTGCACGTTGTGAAACCACCTTTTGCGTTCACACGCTTGCGTTAGCTTACACGGGTCAGTCGGGATAAAATGTCATTGTGCACATCATGCGCAGTTACAATACCGAACTGGCTTATTGCTACATGTAGGTGATATGGGTGTGATGAGACTGCAGGCTGTGTCTCCTGCTCAAACATCTTAACACTAGGAATAACCATGGTCAAGACACCAGAGGAGCAGCTACCATGAAAATATTTGTAGAACTATAGGTTCTTATGCTCTTTTGCGATCCCAACCGAACGGATGCAACTTTAGCTTTTGGAAATTAAAATATAAGACTGTTCATCCAGGCACGCTGCTTGTCCCCTTTTTTGATGAGATCCACTATTAAGAAAGATTGCCATTTCAGCGGTGCAGACTATGCTACGCGAAAACAAAAGTCTGATTTTCTGGTAAAGTTTAAATTTCTTGAAAAGTACAGGGCCCAATTTCATAGTGCTGTTTAACGGTAAGCAGAAAAGTTGTGCTAACTATAGCAGGAAAATTTGCTTAAGCATGTTTTAAGCATATTTCATTGCCAAGTCGTGCTAATGCTTGCACGTGCATGGAAATGTATATTGTTGCGTCACTAATTTAAGCAAATCCTGCTTCCGAAGTTAGCGGGCTCTTTACTGTGCTTACTGCTTACAGTCTCCATGAAATGGGCGAGGGTTCTGTTGGCAGAAAATGGTGTGTTAAGCAGCGCTATGAAATTGGGCCCTGATTTTCTGTGCAAAATACTGATTTTTTGCTTTCTGAATACTGAAATGAGTTTGAAAAACTTGGCAGCTCTGCTTTTGTGCTTCTAGGAATTGCAGTCGGCTCCTTCACAACAGAAGAGTCAGTCATGTTAGCAACAGAGAGAAATAGCTAGATTTGATGGTTTTATAGCTTTTTGATTATGGTTGCAGTTAACAGAAAGTTGTAGGTTTATTGCGTTTATGAGATGGATATTTGACCTTGATGACTTTTGTAGTTTGCTCAAGGTGCATCTTCAGCTGAGAGGATTCAGTGTCTTCATCGATGTAGAGAAGCTTGAGGCCGGTAAATTTGACAACAATCTGCTGAAGAGTGTACGCCATGCACGCAGCTTTGTTCTGGTTCTGTCTTCGGGATGTCTTGACCGCTGCTTTGAAGACCAAGAGCGAAAGGACTGGGTGCACCGGGTAAGAATGCTTATAAAGTCCTGTTAAAGAGAATGTTGATTGCTGAGAGAAGTCTGCATCATTTTTCATTTTTATGTAGATTGTGTATTGTAAAATAAAACAAATTATTTCTGCTATGAAATACAAAAAAAAGCTACTTTTGAGAGCTATTTTTATTAAGTCCCCTCTTGCCCGCTGGTGCCATAAAAAGTCAGCGCTGCGGGCAGCAAACAATTTGACGTCATAGGTAGGGGTGTGCATCAGAACCGGGTACCCGAGTACCCGACCATTTATGTCAGGAACCGGTTCCAGAAAATGGAATGGAGTACTCGTACAACTTTACATTATAGCATACATGTAGTAACTTCCCAGAAAATGAAAAAGGAAAGGTTTTGAATGTTATTTGTCGGGAATTTTCAAAATTAAAACACGACTAGGCCTACATGGGAAACCAGCCACAGATTTCATGTTTATGACGCTCACGAATACTGACAATAAAGGGAATTTACCGGTTGTGGTGTTTGTAGTCTGGGTATGGATAAAAGAGCCTTGACGAGACATACATGTGTAATAGCATGCCTCATGCCACTATACATACAACTGTATAAAGCTTCTGTCTTTTGTGATATGCCGGCACGTGCTGGAACATGTACATGTAATGGCGGAGTAGTGATCAGGTTTACTATAGACAGGCATGAGATTTTTCAGACTTTTGTCTGAAATCAGACTTTTCAGACTTTTGTCTGAAATCAGACTTTTGTCTGAAATCAGACTTTTCAATCTCAGAGAAAGACATTATTACAACTTCCAGGATTGGAAGTTTTGGATTGGGTTTCTTTAACGGGTACCCGGGTACCCGTATCTTTTTCAATCGGGTACCCGGTTCTTTTACTACCCGTAAATGCACACCCCTATGCCGGTTTCACACTATGCTCTTACCTGGGTAATTGCCGGGTTAACAAAAAATTTCACCCGGCAATTACCTGGGTAATGTGGAGCGTTCCCACTACAATTCTCCGGGTTAGAAATTCTCCGGGTTAACTGCCCCAAAACCCCACTTACCCGGGTAATTTCTAACCCTGCTCGCGAGGTGGGTTAACCCACCAATCTCGGGGTTAACGACGACTTTGAGACGATTCTCCGGGTTACCATCAGTAGTGTGAATGCTCGCCGGGTTTTCTTCTTCCCGGGTAGGTGGGTGGGTGCGTGCGCTTTGTTGTGTTTTTATCGGCCAACTTTGCGAAGGTGACGTATTTTATTAGTACGGCCGCCGTGGCTGGTACTTCGCCTTAATAAGTTTATTTTTACGTATACTTAATGAAAGGCACCAGTCTTCCGTAGATGATGCCTCGTCTTAATAAGTACATTTTACATACACTTAATGCAAGGCACCAGTTTTGACTAGACTTGAAATCAAGTCGGTAATTGGTCGGTATTAGTCCGACTGCACCACCGCGTATTATAATACTTACTCCGCACTTTGCAGGGGTTACGTTGCTCTATGCGTGTATAATAGCGGTATAATAACATGTGGGAACGTTCGTGCAACCTTGGGCCCAAGATGCGTATGTGTCGACTGTCCAATTACTGACCATGAAGGAAAGAAGACATGTCGGAACTTCACGAAAGGCGGGCATATTATTGCGTACCGCGCTGGTAAATGCGGCGCCTGCAGACAAAGCACGACTGTCTAAACGACTTGTCTTCAAGTCTAAAGGATGACGCGTGCACGCTACATGTACCAATGCTGATCTGATTCTTTTTCAATTTGCATTGCATGCTCTCGCGCCGCTCTCACTTCGCTCTTTTACGCCGACGAAACAATGGCTAGGGCAGAGGTCAAGCAATGCACATTCTCCGGGTTACCATTCGCATAGTGTGAATGCGGCTACAAGTTACCCGGGTGCGCGCTGAAGCGGGTAAGCAGAATTGCAGGGTTAATTTTGTAGTGTGAAACCGATTCTCCGGGTTAGTTTCTACCTGGGTAATGACAACTACCCGGGTAATAAATTACCCGGGTAAGTTCAGAGTAGTGTGAAACCGGTAATAGTCATAGGATGAACTCCCCTTTTGTGTCTAGCATTAGGCACAAAAGGGGAGTTCGTCCTATGATGTCCATTTGTTTGCTGCCCGCAGCGATGACTTTTAGACAAATGGCACCAGCAGGCTATGCTGCACAGGAGGGGACTTGATAAAAATAGCTCTCAAAAGTCACTTTTTTTGTATTGATTTTACAATACGCAATCTACATAAAAAAAAATAACGCAGACTTCTCTCAGCAATCAACATCATCTTTAATAGTCGGCATCATTTGCCTTAAGCTGCAACAATTTGAATGGTCTTACAGGAGGGCTGTTCATTTTCGAATAATTTAGTATTTGATTATTCGAAACTGGGTTTGACCAAATATTTGATACTCGCTGATCAAGTTTTTCATGCGCCAGCTGCAACTGCATGCAGGCACCGGTAAAAAGTTCCATGCAAAGCACGCTGGTGTTTTACGTGCGGCGATCGATATTATTGACTGCCAGATCGCCATTTTTTGCATGCGCCTGTTGTATCAGGATCATTACGGGTACATACAACATTCTGATAACAAGAAACAAAACTCCAGCCTGCGTTTTTGCAGTAATTATTCTATAAGTGTCAAGGGTTTTACAATATACCTCCGTCCACAAAAAGTTACCGTAAAAAAAATGCAGCATTTGACACTGCCAGCTATGCGCTGTAACTTTTCTCGGGTGAGATTTGTCGGGATATTTCCTGATTTCTGATTTCAGGATTTTTGTCCTGATTTCAGAATTTTTAAAGAATCTCTTTTGCATTCTGGAATTCCTGAGGTGTTGTCATAAAGGTGTTTTTACCTGTAAAAAGTGGATATAGACCAATAAAAACGGATATTTTAAGGAGGTGCCTTCAGGCAAATACAAACTATATGTTGATTTCGTTTATGGTTCATTTTTGGCCAATCTCACCCCTGTTTTCTATTAAAATAGCATCAGAGTCTTATCTATACATGCATATATTTTTTGAATACTCAAACCGGCGAAAAGATATTCAAATATTCGGTACATTCGGGACAGCCCTACAGTGTCAGATCATAGGGCTTAAACTATAATGTTTCAAAAGAGCAAAGAAGAAGAAACACCCTGTTTAATCTGTGTGACAGTTGTTTGCCCATGTATGTTTTACTGAATTACCACTTGAGATCCCGAACAGGGTCATACTTAACACATTGACTGCCAGCCATAATTTATAGGGTGCCGCCACATTGCCATTGTGCAATCTGGACATACAGCGCATGCATCCATACTGATGAGGTGCTTTCAAGCTGTCTCTATCAATCACAACCATTCCATACATTGATGTACTCATACTGCCAGCAGTGTATTTGATGCGTCTTCAGTGATGCCAGAGTATTCAATTACTATAACAATAGCGTTTGGTTCACTATGAGTACAATGTATACTCGTAGTGGCAGAATCCGGTACACCCGTCACTAAGAATATACTCGTAGTCGGCGGTCAACGTGTTAAAGCTGTTCAGTCTGCATACATGAATATCTTGTGGCCCATGCACGTCCGGTGTAACATTAGCAGGAATTTGTCTATGGGCTAACTGATACTGAACTCAATGACATTTTGGACAACATATAAAGGCAATTGGTATTAAAAAGCAAAACAAATGTAACGTAGCTTGTTTGTAAGATCAGATATAAGGTTGGGGATCATCCTTGGTTTATGGGTATGTTCAGACGGAGGGCAACTTATCCAATTAATGAACTCAACGGGGTTCTGTAGAGCCAGTGATAAAATCTCAAATGTGCTCACGTTCATACAATGATGGTTAGCCCTGGAGCTATGTAGAGTTGGAGTTAAGGTTTAACCGATGATCGGATCGGGCCGATGTTCGGCAATATCGGCAAAACATCGGATCGGCAAAATTTGTAAGGTTTAACCGATGACGAACCGATGTTCGGCAATGTAAATTAGCAAACTTTACACTCAATTTTATCATACACAAATGTCATGTTTCTTTATTAGATCGCGAGTAAAAACGATGTTTTATTTTTGTGTGAAAAATGAACAGTTTTATGATGTGATGTCTTATCATACCGGTGTAAATATCTCCGAGCTCCGCGTCTATGCGATCCGCACTATCTGCACCGCATGCGTGAAAACTCAGCACCTGAAGACAACGGAGCAGTCAGTGCATGACTGTACTGGTCTACTGAACGTCATGAACGGAGTTGGGGAAACTACACTGTGTGAAGCCACGACGCGTTGTGGACTTTAGTTCAGCCGATCACGTGTCTCTTGCATGCACAGCATGGGCGATATGTGTGCACCGTGTATTATTATATACAGCGTGAATACAAAAATACCCTGGAAAAAAGACCAGCATAGACGCCCTAATGGGGAATTCCCTTCACGTGTGCCAATTTTGCTGGACTTAAATTGAATTGAAATCACTGCGAGTTCGGCCTCGTATTTTTACGCCCGCATATTTTTCTACGTACATGTAAATAAATGCCTGGATTAGTTTTGCCCATTGTCCTAATTTGTTCTCCATTTCAACTTCTATCCAACAACCAGCAGTGTTAAAATAAAATTTAATAGGGTCGGTTGGTAGGCATAACATGTTAATTTTCTACCTCCATGCTACATGTAAAAGTGAGAATAATTAACGCAATACCTGTGTTAGAGGGGTCCCGAAACGAAGTACATACATGTACACATTTTGGGATGCTTTTTGAGACATATGCCTGATGAATTTTATGTGATACGAGCATTGCAAAGTGGAAAATAAAATTTACGTATTGTAAAAATAATCAGCTTCCTTCCTATTTCTTTAAAACTGTAAAACTCTCGTGTTGTGAATAATCGACCTTTTTATTCAGAACAAAGACAGATACATGATTGATAGCCTATTAATCAGCAAAAGCAATAAACTAAACAAAATAAATATGAAACTGCGATCACCATATCACAAACTGCACGCACAGAGTGCCGCGATACGAAAGCAGTCCATGCCGTACAACGCGCGAGCGTGCCCGGCCAACTGACAGCTCCATGCACGGTGCGTCACCGTAACATGTTGGCGACACGTGGAATTATCCACGCAGCCGTTTATCACGCACATCACTCAACCACTGGTCCACTTCGTGTCACAATTTGTCGAAAGTTTTGATTGAAACACATCCTGATTTTGACTATCCTTGTTGGTCCGATTCTTTGTTGGTTTTTTCGCCGGGATTTTATGAACAAATCTTGTCGAGTAGGCCTACGAAGTTCCAAAATCTTTTTGTAATTTGTTACGTCCAAGCATGCGTGTCTGGCCACAGACTCTACACACGCAAAATAACGATGGCGAAACCTGACTATGAATTATGGTGTTGCATGAATAAACATCCCCCAACAACGGATACGCAGGCGAAGACGTTTTTTTTCCCATGATCGAGCCGGTACCTATTTTGCCGCATGCGCACGTACTCCCGGCCGAACATCGACAAGATGTACACGATCTTTGAGTTACGCATAGTTTCACATGTAGGCAAGGCTACCGCTGCTGTATGGGAATTCCGGACACCCGGTTGGCAATTCCTACTATTATGATTGGAAATCGGTATCGTAGAATTAATTTGTCTTCCTCTAGGCTCTACCTAATAACATTTTATGGCTTTCGAAAATAAAGTGACCCAAACCGAAGGCATTTTTTTGTATGGCCTATTACTGTGTTAAGGGAGTCGTGGTTTGTCTTGGGTTTGTCACTGTTGGTTGGGCGCAATCGGTCGATGTGTGCGATCGGTCGACGTGCTGCGCTATCAGTCGATTCTGACGGATATCTTGGACTTTACTTACATGTACCTTTAAAAAATATCCTCCCGAGCCGTGAATTAGAAAGAAAATGTGTTCGACTGGTGGCAGCGCGATCAGCCCATAGCGTCACGATCGACTGATCGCGCACCGACCGTTTTTGATGGCATTGTTTATGTCGATTAAAAAGATCGGATCGGACATCGGCCGATGTTCCAAATAAAACATCGGCCATCGGTTGAACCTTAGTTGGAGTGGAGCTAAAAGGTCTCCATTTATGTTTCCTACAATGTAAGGTTGCACACCAGTAAATTGGCTTCCATAGACTCCAATGATAAATATGCTAACTTTCAAAATTCAGGAAAAATACATGTACTAAGGACTCTTCAATGTGTTTGAGGTACCCATCAAATTATAGCTTATTTCATCATTTTTCAGTTTCTGTTCAATTTCATGGGGATTAACCGATGACTTTTGGGAGAAATTTGCATCCAAAGATGATCCCACCTAAAAGTACATAGTCCCGTAGCCCATCACCAGCTTGAAAAATGACACCTACGCTCCATTGCAAAATAGAGCACTTTTAGGGCCCAATTTCATCTGAATTTCACAGTAATACAAGCTGGCAGTCCTGTGCACCGCTTCCAACATTCTCTTTTGCAAACCCTCAAGTTCACGGCCCACAAAATGCTCGCAAATCGGGATTTGGCCGGCGTAGGCAATTTTCGGCCCATTTACTGGTCTGCACCCCTAATCTGTGTTCGTGGGGTGACGGTGAGTCATACTTCCAGCCTACAGCGTGTAACCAAAGCTCATACAAATAAACAGTGACTGGATGCATCAGTGTGGGCTACATGTAGGTCACTTGCATTCTAACAACGAATTACAGTGGAGCTTGGTCGTAAAAAGAAGTCCCGCTGAACTGAAAGCGGGGCTAGCCCCACAAATGTTTGGGGCTAGCCCCACAAATGTTTGGGGCTAGCCCCACAAATTTTTGGGGCTAGCCCTACAAATGTTTGGGGCTAGCCCCGAAGCTGGCTAAAAAAAGGGGAGCTAAGTTGAGTTCCAACGACAACTCTTTAGGTGGAGCTAGCCAGCTTCGTGGCTACCTCAAGAGTTAGCTCTCCGTCTGAATGATCCCTATGATACCTGACTAGCAACCCCCTTGAATAGGGATACTGATGAACCACCAGCTCAGCTGGGAAAGCACCGTTCAGTAACCTGGAGGTCGTATGTTCAAATCCTGCTCCTACCAGTTTTCTTAGTTCACTTTTTAAAAAAATACTTAAATTTGTAGTAGATATTTGTGACCATCAGCAGTATAGGCCTAATGAGGACTGTTCCCTAAGACAGGTTTTGAGTCACTGGATGTACATGTATATGTACAAAATAATTTTTGAAAGCATTAATATTTAATCGCCAGGTGCATTTTTTACTGGGAAAAAAAAAGACGGATAAAGTTGAACAAATTTACATTTTTGTCTCGCCTGAACAAAGTTCAGAAAGAGACAATGCAATCACTATTTCTGTACGTAGTCCATAGTCCGTAGTCGTCATTTTGGTTAAAGTTTCGACAAATTGGTCTTATACGCAAAGTTGAAGTCCAATTGCAATCAAACTTGGGTCCTGCATTAAATAGTGCAACCTTTATAATGATGCTTGTTTTAAGGTCAAGTGCTGAGGTCAAAGGTCATTTGAGGTCAAGTTGTAAAATAGGCTGGAATTGTAAAATTGGTCTTATATGCAAAGTTGAAGTGCAATTGCAATCAAACTTGGGTCATGCAGTCAATATTGCAACCTTTATATGATGCATGTGTCAAAGGTCAAGTACTGAGGTCAAAGGTCGTTTGAGGTCAAGTTGTAAAATAGGCTGGATTTGTAAAATTGGTCATTGTGCTATTGTGCCGATTGAGGTGTCAAAATGTGCAGAGAACATGATTAACATTTAGGCAGGCGAGACGCGTGGTTCGAGAACCACCGTGTTTGATGGTGACGTTGGCGTGATTATTTCAGAGCTGTTTTTCTTCAAACATGTTCTCCGGGTGGTTGCATTACAGTGTCGTTCCTTTTGAGTCATGTATTTGGATTAAAATAAGATACCAGGATAAGTTCGGTATCATTGGAAAATCCAATATATTTCTCTTATTGTGGCATTATAATCACAAAAAGCCGAAGTTGAGCTCAATATGCTTTAAGGCCTTTCACTGTGAATCCCTTGGATGTGATTTCCTATAATGGACATGAGGATTAAGAGGATGTGATTTTAACAATGAGGGTCCAAAATCACATCCTACTCTATTTAAAATCACTGGGTTTAACCAGGCCTCGATCTTAAGCTCTTTTTAAACTAGTCCACCGGGCAAGTTAACTGGGTTTTTTACTAGCCCGCAGAAATTTTTACTAGCCCACATTTAATGGACACATTGTAAAATATCTCATTAACGATGCGGTGTCCGAAATATCGTATTAAAATTATAACTAATAAGTTATAACTAATAAGTGATTTTTCAAACTATAAAATAGAAAAGAAATTACTGAATGATAAGGTAATGTTTCCTTCCACTCCCTCCGGTCAGTTTCATTTCGCGGCAAACACGGCAAAACATCGTATTTCCATCGTAGCTAAGCCAGCCAAAGTCCCGCTCCCAGTCTTGTCTGTAGACACGTTGTCTTTTATTTTTGCTCTAGTTCTCATCGTATTCTCTTTTGCTTCCTTTTTTGGACAGATTGGATACATTTAGATATCGCCACATGATGGAAAATGTATAAAGACCCAAGTGAATAAAACTTCTCACCAACCACGTACACGGACGGCCGTACAGACACACGCACAACTCCTTGCACGCGCGCACCTTCGATGCCTTCTTTCATGCACTGCATGCATGGCTCATGGAATCGCTGAGGTCAAGTGCCGATGCGCATGCTCAGTATGCACGTGGAATTCCCCGGTTGGGCCCATTAATCAAAGCTGGCTTCAGTACGTACCAAAGATTGTATAGCGCCGCGTACGGCGTACGCGTACGGTTCGCTGCGTCTTATAGACATTCATGACATTATTCCTTCAATATTAGTTGGCGTTTGCATTCAAATTGACATGGGCCAAAAATGTGACATTTATTTCAAACACTGATGATGTACAAACAAAAATGTTTCAGTGTCGGCCGTATCGAAGCCGAGCATTGAGAAAAGATCTATAGTCTTTTTTGTGTGCACTTTCACTGTACTTTTCTTCCCACACCCAACCAGTCCCATGCGTACAGCATTTGGCAAAAAAGTGCACAACACATTCTGGACTTGATATGAGACTACCAACCTTGTACAAGTCATGTGCGCTTGTGGCATCACGAGCGCAATGGAATGACATACATGTGTACGCACGTACACATGTTGCCATCAGGACATAAGCTAGCTGCTGTGAGTTACAGTGAGCGGCATGCATAGCGCTAGCACGGCGGCGCGGCATATTGATGACTGTGCGGGACGCCGTAGCGCTGTACTCGGTCATTAAATGAAACAAGAAGATTCACTCAAACTTACTAAGAACGTTTGTATGATTCATATTAAGCAAAAGTGAAAATTTTAAGCAGGTAGGTATGCTTTTTGTAACTAGCCCGCCAGGCAAGTTAAAGAGTGCTTTTCACTAGCCCGGAGCAGTTTTACTAGACATTGTACGCCGGGCTAGTGCTAAGGTCGAGGCCTGGTTTAACAGCTTAAACCGCATTGTGATTCTGGACTCTGGATGTGATTTTGGACCCTCATTGTTAAAATCACATTCTCTTAATCCTCCTGTCCATTCTGAATAGGAAATCACATCCAAGGGGTTCATAGTGTTTTCACACTAGACAAAATCTCGTGGGTGGCAACGCAGGGGTGAGAATGTGCGACGTTTCACGCTAGCCATTTCGCCCGGGGCCACCCCCGAGATTGGTCTCACCCCGGGGCGAACTACCCCTGCTCCAGCCCAGGGGTGAGATTTTTCAACCCGGAGCGAGACCGATCTCGGGGGTGGTCTTGGGGCGAAATGGCTAGTGTGAAACGTCACACATTCTCGCTCCCGCTTGCGGGGTTACAGACAACCCGGGTTGAGAAACAGGTGGTCCCGACATAATACAAAAGAAGACCAAAGGTCATGTCAAAGTGCGCGCTATTGTTAATTGTACAGTTTGGCTGAAAGCGCACTGCACCACGGGTAATTTGTATAGTCGTACAGTTCAATAATCATGGAGAAGACAATAGGGAAGAAAATAAAGTGAATTAGTGTGAAACGTTCATGCCCAACCCCGGGGCGAGCTCGCCCCGGGGTTGGCTGAGGTAAGTTTGCGCAAATCGGGTGTGAAATGATGCGGGGTTGAACTCTGGGTTGAAAACGTTCGGCGCTCTCGTGTGAAAAGGCCTTTAGAGGGTCATATTTGATATAAGCCCCCTCAGTATTAGAAGTTGACAAACTGGTTTCTGAGGCAAAATAGTTTTTCAACTTTTAATACGTATTAGTAATCATATGTGACCTGTTACCACAAAAATGGGCGTTAAGTAGCAAAATTTCAAAATCAAGATTATGGTATTTCCTGAAAGTACAGGTTAATACACAATGTACAAATCTAGCTGTAATTTGATATATTGTGTGTTGTGTTATCTCATTCCTAGCTCCCATACAACCTTTTGGAGTTGTCAAAGTCTTGACCCCGTTGTTTTGAGAAAATGAAGCTCAAAGTTTGTGATCTGTGCACACTTTAACCCGAGTTCAAAAAATAATTCCCCTATTTCAAGAGTCGATTCAGAGTCGATATTAACCTGATACAGTTGTTAAAATCCCAAAATTTACTTTTCAGTGAAAAATTGTTGTTTCTGCTTGTAACTCAGAAAGCCATAGTGCAACTTTCAGCTCATTTTGTGGTAACAGGTCACATATGTGACCCGCTCTACAAAAATGAGTCTGATGTGTTAAAAATACATTTTTAAGCTTTACAGTTGGTCTGAAAGCGCATGAAATAAGCTTTCATTTCATATGTCACTACTCTCTGGTGTAATGCATTGTTTTCTTACGATTTTTTGCAATGTGCGATTTTTCAGTAAATATTAAAAAGTCCGAGACCTTAAACCACCTCATACGTGAAAGTGTAATGCGCGACATCCGACTCATTTTTGCAGAGCTGTTCACATATTTGCATTGACATCTAAATGCTATTGAAGGCCACTGATCAATGTGGTTTAATTTTCTATGACAGGAAATAGTAGCAGCCATTGACAGCAAGTGCAACATTGTACCAGTCCTGGACAACTTCAGATGGCCCAAACCTGAGCAGCTTCCTGAAGACATGAGGAACATCATCTTCTTCAATGGCATCAAGTAATTATCAGACCCAAGTAGGACTAGTTATATTACCAGCGGTCCATAGCATTTCAAAATGAGCTGGGTAGGCATGCATTTTGGGGGATTGATTTGGTCAGCCAGAAAAGAAATGGTGTTCTGAATTAATAAGAGATGAAAATTCACTGTGTTGGATGTAGTGTTGGGTGATTCAGTCGGCTTAAGTCGGAGTCGTGACTATTAACACTAGTCGCGACTCCGACTACCGCTATTGACATTCAATTTTTTCCAGGTTTCAATTGCAAGATGCCTAAATCCGACCATAATAATGTTTGTCATGCATTATACTGTGTGTGTATTGTTAATTATTACGCGTTTGAGCGGCATTTCCGCTGAGTTCCGCGCTCTTTGTATCATCCCCCCCGCTCTGCTTTTTTGCGTGACTCCGTGTTTTTAAGTTCGTCCGCACAGATTTTGTTCCTTGGCCAGTGCTCGTGCTGCACGGATGATGATTTGAGGCCGTGTCTGAATCACTTGGTGTACATGTACATGTCGTGTCGATGTCCGGCTGGGAGTACATGCGCATGCGGCAAAATAAGTATGGGCTCGTATGAAAAAAAAACCTTCTGAGCGTACGTATTGTGCAAAGCGAGTCTGTTGCTTGAGGGACATTAAATCATGCAACACCGAAATTCATAGTCGGGTTCCGCTATCGTGTAGTAAAGAATACCCGTTTATCAAGTCCGATAGCTAGACATTCACATTCATTCTGCAACTTCATACTCGATCAGCATGATCGCTAGCTTGGGTTTTCAACAAGATTTGTTCATAAAATCTTGCCAATAGGCCTAATCACCGAAAAATTGGATCAACAAGGATAAGAATCTATTTCAATTAAAACTTTCAACAAATTGCAACAAGTGGTTGAGTGTGCGATAATCGGCTGTGTGGATAATTCCACGTGTTTTCAACGTGTTAGTACTTATTGCCGTTTCAGCGGTGCGGACTGCAATGTAGGATGCTGCGCAAAAATCTGATTTTCAGGTAAAGTTTAAATTTCATTTAAAAAAAACGGATTTTCTGAGCAAAATACTGTAAAACGGAAATGAGTTTGAAAAGATTGGCAGCTCTGTATGCATTGTTTCTATCAAAATTTTGTGTGGAAGTGCCATGGCCTAGTGGTTTGGCACATCAAAATCAAGGTCTGTGGGTAATTCTGCAGGTTGTGGGTTCGAGCCCAGTCCTGGGCTTTGGCACTTCTACGCTTAATATGGGTAGAGGGATTATTGATGTCTTGCAGTGGACTAGTTACCTATCCCGACCCTATTCATGCTGTGAAGAGATTAGATTATCTTGTTTCAGTGTGAGGGGCTGGTTCTTCCAAATATTCCTAATAAGCCTTTTGCGAGTGACCCGTACTTTGACCCCCACTATGTAGTGATTGTTGCCACGACACGTGATTCGGGGCAAGCTTTCTCGCATACGCGCGTGCAGACACCATGTCAATGCATATCGCATACGTGTCCACTTGCCGTGATCGAAGTACATGTACGCGATTCATACGTTTCTTGTCACTTTAAAACGATAAATTTCCACGCAGAATTTGTCAGACTCTAGTACTGGTTATTGGTATCTAGACATTAACATAAAATAAGAAGTTTGTGGGATTTAGTGCTTGAGAATGCCTGCGAAGAAGCACTGTTCTTACGGAACATGCAACAGCGACTCGCGCTTTTCGGACCGTCCCCACATGAATGGCGTTTGGTGGCTACCCTTTCCGAAGCCGAAGTCGAACCGTGAGAAGTGTCTCCGTTGGATAAAAAACTGCTTCAGAAAAGACTTTTCGGCGGAGAATGTAACTTACAATACTTACATTTGCTCCAAACATTTCGTCGGTGGCAATGGGCCAACAGATGACTACACCGACCCAATACCAGCTTCGACATCTAACGTGGTGGAAATGAACAATTTTTTGTCGTGTAAGACCAGACCACCTCCCAAAGAACGTGTGTCCCACGCTCCAGCAACAAAAATTCCAAAGCTTGCCATGGAAGTGGATAAAACTTCACATACTTCAGATACTGGAGAATTTCCCCAAGTTGTCGACCAGTGCTGCCAGACAGACGCGCCGGCATTGTGCAGTCAACATGTCCAGACGGACGATCTTTTGGAAGTCGGGCCCCACCGCGGACATGACCGAAGTACTGCCGATCAAGCGACTCAGACATGCTTGGATGCAGAAAATATCGCCAAGTTCTCGGACCTTGAGCTAAAAGATGCAAATCTGCTGCAGCGAAAACTTACCAAGCAGACAGTGATTGACAGTGGTGATGCTTCTTGCAAATTCTATACAGGTATTTTGTTATTTTGTGCATTTTTCCCGAAACTGGTGCAGTGCTGCGAATGCAAGTATTGTACGTGACATTTAAATCAAGATGCGTGAATCGAGTTGTCGGATTCAACAATAAATCTATCCATCATCACTATGAAAATCTTTGCCGTGAAAATCCGTTTTGCCGTGAAATAAAATTTCACGGCAATTTCACGGCGAGAGAACACCATGAAAACGCCGTGAAATACTCCCGGGATTTTATCGCCGTGAAAACGCCGTGAATTTTTTGCGGGCAGTTTCTGCCCAGCTCATTAACTTGCTGTATTGTTCACTCTTTTGTATCGTGTGATTATCAACCATCAATAAATTGTAATGTAACTGTCGAAGCTGGCAGAAGTTGCGTGGTTTATTGACAGTTAAACATGACGGCAGGCTAGGTATGGCGCCCAAGCGTTCGACGTCCAGTTTAATTACCATCGATGCCCTCGTAACTAGTCAAGGGCCCCCTCGTACAAATAATAACAAACATGTAATAAATATTGTATTGGGGAATTCGATATATACCGAAGAATATCGCGATATGTTGCTTTTTGCAGCGTTTCAGATTTCTCTAACTATAGGCCTAAGCATGGTGCATTTAAGTGTGGGTTAGTCTAGATTACCTTCCGAAGTTCCAGCTATTTCAAATAAAGTTGACGACAGGATAATACATAACGTATGATGTACCATGGAGGAATAAATAATACATTAAATGTGTCGTTTCTTTTATCGTTTTCTAAACCCCGACATAACTTATCCCTCATATCTCCGGAGTAGAGTCCGCACCACGCACGTGCGTGTGCATGCATACGGGATTCCATCGTTGGTGTAGTCTTGGTCAAGTGCAAACAACCGCACTGAATGCTACCGTATTATTCCCAATGTACAATGTACGTACACGCAGCTAACGTATTCCGAACTCCGCCTTTAAAAAAGGCTACTAAGACCTGAGGGGGTTACAGCAATTGTTCAATAAGGGTACCCCCTAAAGCGCATCTGCGCGTGCGCGATGCTTTGTTGCTAGCCTTGGTCAAGAGCAAGCAGCCGCACTGAATGCCATCGTCTTATTCCCAGTGTACAATGCACGCACATGCAGCTAATGCGCAGAGAAATTCATCTTGAGAAAAGACAAAACTGGGCGCTTCGCACAGCCAAAATTACTAGGTAGGCCTACGTAAAATTACTATGGACTTTTTTTTCTCCGGAATTCGACGCGGGAAATTCTTAAGATAATCATTTTTTCTATTTTTTTTATTCGTAGGAAATTCCAGACAGGGTCGGCGGGATACAAAAAAAATTAAAAATCGGTCGGGAGCCAAAAATAGGGTGGGTCGGAAATGAGAACCATAGAATTTAAAACAGGGACGCCCTTATCGTTGTAAGGTTTATAATGATGTGCGGTAATTTTCCCAAAAGACTTTTTCCATTGAAAGCATACGTTGGTTTATTCTTGATTTTATGTTTCAATTTCAATCATAAATGTACCGGTACCGCTATGGTTTCCAGATAATTTAATTTTTTGTGTTTTGCGTTGTTGGATGGCAAAAAGAACGAGAGAAAAACGGGGCCTGTTTTTAACCTTAGTCAAGGCGCGCGTAGCTACCTGGACGCGTGATGCGTCCCGAATGCCAGCATGTCCGGGGCGCGCCACTCGTCTGGGTAGCGCGAGCCAATGAATTCGTAACAAAATGTGGGTCTACATGTGTGGACAAAACAAACGCGGAGCTAGTCTTATAACAAAAACATAAACGAAAAGCACGGAAAACAGCGAAAAATTCACATGCCTGATTATTATAGTCGGATTTCACAAAATCCGTGTTTTAAAACCCAAATCCTTACTTCCGTATTCCTTATTTCTCATGAATTTCAGTACGAAATACGGAAAATCCGTACTGGTTGGCAGCTCTGAATTGTGCATTTTGCATCAAAACAGAACTAGCCTGGAGCCTAGCCAGCTCATTTGGAAAATTAAAAGTGCCTGTAGAATCAGAAAAAGGCAACTCGGGCCGCCGGGAGGCGAATTTGTTTTCTCCCAAGCGACATCCGAATGTGGTTAATGCTATGACGCATATGTCCTATGAGATTTCGGACTTTACTTCCCTTTTAAAAAATCCTCCGGAGCCACGAATTAGAAAAAAGAAAAGAAAAAAACGTAATGAAATTTCGGACTTTATTTCCCTTTAAAAAAAAACCTCCAAAGCTCAATCTCCTACCATACCCAACCCACAGTCGAACACCGTATCCACTGAACCATCGGAATGCTCGGTAGACAATGATAATTTATGGCATTATATACCCAGCCCTAGGTCCTATGCATCCATAACGTTTGGGGACAAAAATAATTCGCGGCTAGGCCGCGCCGGGAGCGAGCAGAGACACCACCCAGACAATCCAGCCAAACTCAACGCTGAGTGATGTGATTGGTTTAGCATGACTAGGGAAAATAGTTTCGACCAATCAAAGCACTCAGCGCAGAGGTGGAGCCGATCGTTGCGCGTTACGGAGTTCATGATTGGTCAGTCCGATCATTCACGACTGCATGCATGTAATTTTCAACGTGCTCGAGGTGTTCGTCCATTACAACTACGCGTAGCTAGTAGCAAGACGCCCATTTCGGACACGGCCTAAGAAGTCATTGGTTTTTGTATACAAATCAGGAAATGGTGAGAAATAAATTACATTTTACAACTGCAATGAAAGAAACGCTAATATTTTAAGAAAGAACAAAAATGGACTGCTCCGTGAAGCCGGCCGTTGGCCTTCAAATTAGTAGTTTTTTGTGGCATTAATGTAGATCATTCCTTCCTCCATCGATTTACGAGGAGTAGGCTAAATCTATTCTACGCGCGATAGGCCTAAGGCCCCCTGTTTTATTAAAATCGTTGCAGAAACGCAAATAAAAAAAAATAAAAAAACCACCAGCAAGCACAACAACAACAACAACAGTTTTAACAACACATCGGGACCCTACGGATCCGCGAGGAAAAGTACACACTGCATGTATCACAACCCGCTCCCAACAAACCGCGACCACCTGTCCGTTTTATACCTGCGAGATTGATGTTCGTGCATAACATATTCGCATGAGCCATGAGTCGATCGTCTTATAAATGCGGATCGGACCACTGTACTCGCAACCACAAACAAATACAATTAGGAGAGTTCCCTGTTATGCCGGGCCGTTATGTTTGCACCCGCAGTAAATCTAATCTGTTCTTTTGTCAGTTGAAGAATGGTTTACCGTTATGCATAACAAAGGAATGCAGCCTGCCGGGTTCGCCGTGAATTTGCCGTGAATTCGCCGTGAACATAATTGCCAATATTTGCTGGAAATAAACGCCGTGAAATTGCCGTGAATTTTTATTTCACGGCAAAAGACGGATTTTCAGGGCATTTTCACGGCAAAGATTTTCATAGTGCATGCTAGATTAGGTGAATCTGTGTATACTGTACCCAATTCTGTTCACAAACCTACCTCATCCCTTTTGTTTAAGAAGCCCCCGCCCCCCCCCCCCCCAAAAAAAAACGGTGTTTATTTTTATTTGATTAAAATCTTCAGAATGTTGATAACCAAAGATTCCTTAGAAATGCAAAGGCAAACCGGCAAATCTTATTTCACATTTATGTAAGAATTTTTGAAATACTTTCTACACTTCCTTGCTTCATAAAATTCCATTTTTCTTAGGAAATATTTACTTGTTGGTTATTCCTGCATCCCCCACTACTTTTAGTTGAAATTGAATTAATAAATAACCATTTTGTCATTTCCCCATGTGGATTTCGTGCAGGTTTTTCTGTCGCAATGCTGCTTTTCATATTCGACTGGGTGTCCGACAAAGCCAGCCGGATGACATACTGGAAAGGATCAAGGACTAATGACAAGTGGGTAAGTAAAATAGACCTGCATAGTATTTGGTGGACGATTCATTCTTTGAAAATGTATTTATAACAAAAACACAGCAAACAAGTACAAGATTAACCATGTACATTCATTGACCCACCATATTAAAAGTTGCATAGAAACATGAAAAAGAAAAATTATATTTTCAACTCATGTTCAAACTGTTTGAATAAATTGTCACAAGGCAATTTTTAACACTTTCTTATTTACATTATTAACAAGTATGTACAATCAAATAGCCTCATGAAAGGTACATGTGCATGTACTTACATGTTTACTTGTTTTCATTTTGACAGCAATACAACCGGGGACCTGCTCGGACTCTGACTTGCCTGGAAGAGTTTTTGCTCACACAGATCAGGTTGCGATGCGGTTTGCAAGTTCAACAGCTGGCTGATATGTTTGGCATCTCAACGACACTAGTGAGTCGCGTCTTCACGACATGGATAAACTTTTTGTATGTGGAACTCAAATTCCTCATCCAGTGGCCATCAGTTGACCAGATAAGAAACAAACTTCCTCTCGCTTTTAAGTATTATCCTAAAACGCGATGTGTCATCGACTGTTCGGAATTTTCATACAAAGGCCAAGTGTTCCATCTTCTCAACGGAAAACTTGGTCATCATACAAGACACCGAAATACAGCAAAGGTGCTCATAGCAGTTTCACCGAAGGGGAATATTACATTTGTGTCAGCATTGTGGTCTGGCAGTATTTCTGACCGAGCACTTATACTTAAGTCAGGATTTCTGGACTTCATTGAAAATGGAGATGATGTAATGGCAGACAGAGGATTCCTAATTAGGGACTTACTTGCACTGCGCGGTGCAACACTGAACATTCCACCGTTTGCTTTTGGAAAGCAACTCAGCAGCCAAGCCACGACCAAGACAAGAAGAATTGCGAGAGCACGGATACACGTAGAGAGAGCCATTGGACGGGTTAAGCTTTACAAAATTCCGGATGGAACAATTCCTCTGACATTGGTTTCATTGATGGACCAAATACTGTTTGTATGTTGTGCAATGTGTAATTTGAACAAGCAGCTTGTTAAATAGCCTACTAACCTGCAATAGACCCAAGACGTAATGACACGCTTTGTTTACATGTGCGCTTTCCTATGTCCCTACCTTGTCTGGTGCCCTGACCTGGCTCCCATAGGAAAGCGCACATGTAAACAAAGGGTGACGTCATTACGTCGTGGGTCTATTGATCTAATACATGTACGAGCTTGTCACTTAACCCGGTTTAGAAATCAAGTACATGTACCTGAACATGTATTTCCATCACTTATGTACGTATTTTTGTAAACATTTTACTTTTGTGTAAAATTTACGATTAAAAACAGTTACCACTGTCAACTTGTTTGAATACTCTAAAATCTTGTAAAAAACAGTATTTAATATTTGATTAAAAAGTAGGATTTAGTTAAAGAAAGTTTGATAAAAAGTCATTAACAAGACATGTGGATGTTTACAAGATCACATAATTTGTAATCAATGGTTCTAATACTTCACACATACTTAGAAATCCCTGTACGTTAATAGTCAACAAAAAGAGGGGGGCAAGAGTGTCATTAACTTTGTTCCAAGAATAGAACTATGCCTATTCAACTCTCCACTTGGCAAGTATAGATGGGAACATGTACTTGTGATAAAAAAGCAATAAGCGCTGCCTCAAATCGTCATAAAAGGAATTATTGAATTTAACTGGAACGACATGGACCCCCTTTTGTAGTATACACAACTAAATCACAAACAGAAAGCTTTGAAATCCCTAGTTGGCCCTGGATCTGTGTATTTTTTTAATACAATGAAGATGGTTTCAAAAACCATTCCCCGTCCTCGTTTCAGATTGGCCACGCACTTGCACAGTTCAACCAGTTCTTTCTTCAGGTAACCCGTTATTGAAGAATAACTCTCTTGAAGAAATTTCTGCAGTTTCTTCACGTTCCAACCTTCGAAAGTTGTTATCCATTAAGGAAACTAGAATTGCTAAAAACGGCCGCGTTTCGAGAACATACAACATGTACTGTAACGATTCGAGCGGTTGTTGTGTTTCAGAGAGGTGACAATCTCTATCGTGCGCTGTTTCACCTATCAGCGGTAGTTCCTGATACCAGACAGGGAAACCACCACTGGCCGTGCGTCGCCACGTTGCGGCTTGCCCCGAATCACGTGGTCTAGCAACAATGGTACTGACATGCATAATAATGATCAGTCCGCCACGACCGGCGCACGCTGTGCATCTTAGATTGAGCGAAGACGGGGTACAAGGATCTATGCAAATCAACGCACAAAAGGCTTATTAGCCCACACCTCCAGTACCCTAGGGCTTGTGATGGGCGATTGTGCATAAAAAAAATCACGTACCCGATTGAAAAAAAAGCATGGGTAAATCTCGGAAATTGCTGTCCATATTGTTCATAAAGGTATCGGTACATCAATGCAGCAAGATGCAAGTGTGTACAGTGAGCTCTATAGCTTTACAGTGTAAATTGCATTTTCGCAAGCATCATTAACATGAATCTGTTTTGTTTTTCCATGTACCGTGGAAAATTCCCCACAAATGACATTCAAAAACCTTCTTTTTCATTGTCTGAGAAATTACTAAGTAATATGTTAATTCGGTTTACAGGTACTCGATTCCATAATCTGGAACCGGTTCCTGACATTAGCGGTCAGATCTCAGGTACCTGGTTCAGATGCATAGCCCTATTTGTGGGTGGTGCACATCTAGTGATTTCTTTCTGTCCTAAGTCTCAATAAATTAATTGACACAAAATCCAACAAAATCTATTTCTTATGTACTTTAATACCATTCTTTCAGAACCATCAATAACATTCTTCCCATTTTTATTTCTGTGAATCTTTAAAAGGAATCTGCCTCTTTATAACTTTAAAATATTGGAAACTTTGCAGCGAGGAATTAGGGTACTAGATGAGATATTAGAGAGGTTGCGTGGTTAGTGGGTATGCTTACGATTTAGCTGTAAACGGTACGCGATGACAATTTGTAAAAAAAATGTTCATTGGTTTTTTACTGTTTCTTATTTACATGTTTACATGTAGTACAACCGCTATCACGTAAACAAGGTGATTACGTTCAGAAGGAGTGAGGAAAACGTCAAACGAGCACAAAACTGATGACGTCGCTGGAACTAAACGTAGTCGTCTCTCCAATCGTGCGCTAACGAAACCTGTCTATTATTGATTTTCCCCCTCACAGGTGGATTCATGACTACCAGGATGCCTGCATTGACAAGTTGGAACGATTTCTCCTTGGCGAAGAGAACGTAGGTCATCTGGACTTGGAGCGGTTGGCTCAGGAAGGTCATAGCGGACAGGCGTCAAGGAAGATGAGCAAAGACACTAGGGATAGTAGTGGTAGTGTGTCCCACGTGACTTGAAAATTTGTTTGTTGCATATGGCTAGGAAATAACACATAAAAATGTCTCCGTGCATGTTACATTAACCCTTTCCTTTAATACCACATTGTTTATTGGCTTATCTTCCCCCAGTACCACATTTTTTGTTCAGTCAAGCATGAAACCACTTACACAGAAAAAGCAGCTGACTGCATGAATGGTTACATTTTCAACCAAAGATTTCAACCTCAAGAATTGATGGAAAAGGAAAATGTTGTGTGTAAAGTTTGTTCCATGATAATTTATCTGTCATATGGTGTAAAAATGAAAGTCATAACTGCTAAAATAGCAAAGTTGCAGCTGTTTTCTCTTCTGGCCCACTTTATCAAACAGGAAAGTTGTTTGTCACATGAACCAATGGGCACTCCATACAAATAACTCTACAGGGAAACTTCGGATATATTGTAATGCTGACACATGAATTTGATAGCACCATCGGAAAGATCCGAACAAGCTCTTTCTGTTGGTATATATAGATCATGTATGGACAGCGAAAAACACAAGCACTACAGTTCGTTGAAACCTGGTGAATATATTTGTTGTTTGGATACCCTGGTGTGCAGTTTCCTTGTCGAGTAAACTCGACATTGGTAAGCAAGAGGGGTGATGTTGCTTGTTGAGTAAACTCGACATTGGTAAGGAAAGGGTTTAGTTAGGGTTAAAAATATTGGCCACTTTTATGTGGACACGTTGCCACAGCTGAATGCACTTCATGGCCTTGCATTCAGGGCAGTGCTAATGTTCAGAGTGGGTAGATAAACAGTGGCGCAAACAGAGGGCATGTGCAGCATTTCAAGTGAACACTCATTGATTTTGAAGGCAATAGTAACAACAGTCATTAACTTCTTACATGTAAATCATTATTCATAATGGCATTACCTTAAATAGAAAGTTTTTTAATTGGCTCCATATTGTGTTCAGGAATATAAGAATGTAGGAATGTACCAGTGTAGAGTGAATTTCAGTCACTATGAAATACGGGCTCATTGGTAGTATTGCACATGCCCAAGTGAAGATAATTAGGAGAGTGACCGGTCACATGAGAGGGTTTAACCAATAATGGGGAAAAGGAGTCTGATTTTCATAGGAGTATGATTTTCAGTGACACCTGTATTCTCCTTGTACCAAACAGTATTGTGTGGGTTACATGAAGAACTCACGTACAAAATGTTATGTGCATTTATATATTGGACGGGTGCTTATCACATTAGTCAAATCACAGAAAATAAGAGAATCGATTTGTTTTCATAGAATACTTGCTATAAAGTAAAATTACATATAATCACTTTGTTAATTCAATTTAGATATTTAAAGCTCAGTTTATGCTGAAGTTTTTAATTGTTGCAAAAAGTGCAGTCAAATAAATATTTAGTCGTTGGATTAGTTCAGTACTAAGTTTTTTTTGTCATGAAGTTGGCTTTGTAATAAGCCGTGCAATATGTTAACTTATTAGAATGGAATTGTTTTTCAGGACCCCAAAATTTGATGTACATAAGTTTTTGCCAGACAAAGATTTTTATTCAATTAATTATGCTATTGTCGTTATTTTGTGCAACTTATCAAGATCATCTCCTGCAGACACTAAACAGATTGATCCGTAACAAACTTGGCTTTGTATTTTTTAGTTAAATGCATTCCAATTTACTTTATGATAAAAATCTATTTTTGTTGAATTGCTAGAGATGATATGATAGTGGTTGTCAGACAGCCAGTGAAGCTTTTTCCTGATTGGATCATTTTGATAGGTAATGAAGCTGTTATGTGTGTGCAAATTTGTTATTTGATAATACTGAAATATTTTGAAGTTAAATTGATAAAAATCAATGCGTGGAAATAAGTGCAATTTTTTTAAGCAACCGACAGTAGAGTACTAGAATTGCAGCAGTGTCTGACATGCAGTACTCTATTTAAATTTATTGCAGTGCTCCTTGAGTAAAATATACATGCAGCATGACGTACTTAAGTTGGCCCAGTACTGGCTTGGTGCTAAATCTTTGTCAAAAAATGTAGTTGGTCACCTGCAGCTTAAGATCATTTTGGCATGAACTCAAGAAAACATTTCTTCCTCTGGGTTATCACTCACACATTTGTCAGACAGTGCTTGGTGATGGAACCGGAACAACATTGGTCCTTAACAATTTCATTTAATTATTAAAAGCAACTTTTGCGGTTTTATATTTTCACATTTTACTATTTGCCATCTGATTGTCGGGATCTATACTTCAGTATTTCATCAAAGGTGCAAAATAGCATCGGTACCGAAATGGCTTTGTGACAGCATGGACTGTCCGTGTTTAGTTATATGGATTATTGCTGATGTTTATTGCTGAGAGAAATCTGTGTCATCTTGAAGTTTTATGTAGATTGCGTATTGTATTAAAATAAAACAGCCAATTATTTCTGCCATGCAATAACAAAAAAGTGACTTTTGGGAGCTGTTTTTACCAGGTCCCCTCTAGCGCAGCATAGCCCGCTGGTGCCATTTGTCCAAAAGTCATCGCTGTGGGCAGCAAACAAATCTGACGTCATAACACCTTGCACCTTTTGTGCTTAGTGCTAGACACAAACGGTGCTAGGTGTTATGATAAAAATAGCTCTGGCAGAAATAATTTACTGTTATATTTTACAATATACAATCTACATAAAACTACAAAATGACGCAGACTTCTCTCGGCAATCAACATCCTCTTTAAAGATAACTGTCCATCTAAGCTCTTCAATAAAGTGGATTTTTGTTCTAACACATTTTCAAAGTATGTTTTATTTGTTTAACCCAAAAAAAATTTTCGGCTTCTTTTGGACATTTCTATTGAGCATCTGCAACCCTACATGTACGAAAAAAACCTTTTATTTTTGGTTGCGTTCACACCTGTTACACAAAAAAAGATCTGCCCTCATGGCACTGCATTATTGAAGGCCGTGAATAATTCATCATTCGTAGAATAATTATTTAATAAATAAACACCCATGTTTTTATTTCTCATTCAAAGTGAATGACTTCTGAAGCACTAGAAAAATAACAGTTTGAAAAACAAAAGTATTTTGGGGTGAGACTTAAAAAGAGTACGGAAAGTATACCTTTAAGAAAGTGTGCCACGTTGAAACTTCAATTGGGTGCCTAGCGCAATCTGTATTAGCATTTGTTCATTTTACTTATATGTATTCGTCTATCTAAATGTCTATTTATCTTGAATTCCAATTGTAATGAAAAATGATTTGCTAAATAGCATATAGCAAAGCTCCTAAAGATGGCCAGAAACTTTGTGAGTTGAACTTATTTGGCAAAAGTTATTCTTTAAGATGGAAATCGAGTTTAGATTAATTGACAGCTACAGAGGTTAGTTTCGTGCTGCACTACATATGTAGAATGTAGGACACACTGGCATAAATGATCATTTGTTTTAGAAATGTGTGGTTTTACTGATATATATATATGTCTTTATGTTCAAGGTACAATGTAGTCAAGGTTTGTGCAAATACTAGTTACAGTATTAAGCAGGTAAGCATGTAACAAGTGATGATAAAGTTGTATTCTCAAAGTAGGTGAAAGGCTTTCAAAATGTTTTATTTTAATAATAAGGTTTTCAACTTGCCTGTCATTCAGTATAGAATGATAGATTTATTCATATTTAACATTGTTTTTATACATTTTCATTATTGTATTTTAGAATTGTGTGGAAATTCTTCACTTTGTGCTCTTGTACAACTAAATATGGAATATGCATTGCAGCTGGTAAATTGGATATTGACTATCCACGTAAGACTGCTCTCAACAGATGAAGAATTGAAGCCAAATTACTAACAGAAAGCAAACCAAACCAAACATACTAATTAAATAGCACTATAAAAATATTACTGCAGTACTTCTGATGTACGATATTCCTGAAAATCTTTCAGATAAGTGTAATGTATCGAATGGACGTAGGGAATATCTCAGGAGTTGGAATGCACTGGTTCCTTTGGGAATGTCGCAATATGTTGCCAACTGGAACAGGCCTTTCCTAAGCATGGAGGAATAAAACATGTCCTACGCAACCATGGAAGTACAGAGACATTACCATACAGGATCCACTGGTGTTCTTGGGACTATTCCCAGAGGGAACCGGGAATGTTACAAGTAAGCCATGTTACACTACCGTAAAAGAAAGTGACATCCGTGGTACCAGTTGGGGAATAAGGGTTAACTTATGTTTTCCTACTCAGTTTGATGCTTTTCAGGCCATATCCGATGCACATATTCAAAAACATGACATTTACCAGAAATACAGCGATGGGTTGACATATGAATAATAGGAGAATTAACACTGTATTCTCTGTTGCCTTTTAAGAATGTACCTTTTTCAGAAAAGATATCGAATTGTATATTAGTTTGTAAAAGTTTTTTATTAACGTAAAAGACTCTTGTCATTTTTTTTCAAATGGCTGTCCCTATGTGCCAAGAAACTATGTTTCATCTGTAATGTACAAGTAAAGGGCCGAAGAGGGGGATTTAGAGGCCTGATGATTTCGAGGCCTGATGATTTCGAGGCCTGATGATTTCACCCCCTTGTTCCATTCGATTACAATGACAACATGGCTTATCTGATTTTCAGCGATTTAAACTATCTGTAAGTGATTATTTTAATCCGTTCCCCGTCAGGTACTACCAGGTGACAAAAAAATGGGTGTGTTACATGGCTAGCAGTGATGTAGTCAAGACCATCACAAGACCATCACAAGACCTTCAGTCTTAATTCAAGTCTCAAGCTATATTTAAAATGAACTGTAATAAAAGCATTCCTTTGTCATGGTGTATGCCTGTTACTTGTGCCTGTAACAAGCTGGTCTTGTGCATGGTCTTGTGATGGTCTCGACTACATCACTGATGGCTAGTAAAGTGGAATATTGAAGCATTCCAACTATGAGATGTTCTCTATATTTAGTGTAGTGCCCCTAAAAGGGAAAGAGCTCTTAGTCCCTCTCAACTTTTCTCCGGTAGAGATAGAGTAAAGTCTATCAAGTTTAACATCATTATTGTGTGGTAATGTGAAATGTTTTTTATGATGTGTTTCCAATATTTGTCTGGATTTAAAGCAGTATAATGTCAACTTTGTAAAGTTTCATGTATTGACAGTCGTTTGCTTGTGATGCTGGAAATAGGAATGTTTTCATAGATTTGTAATGTGTTTTCGGAACAGCAACCAATAATAAATGTGTTCAAGGTTTTAAGGTGATTATAACTCATGAAATGCCCTTGCAATTGAAGCTGTCAATTCTTCATTTAGTTTCATGCAAGGAAAGTTTGTTTCAAACTGTAATTACTTGTGAAAATCATAACTTTTTATCGTATTTGGGACGTTCTGAGGGAAGTCACATGGTATTTCTTAATGTGGTTTTTGTATTTAAAAATAATCAGAAAAAAGCTGCTGCAAATACCTTGACTGAAGGCCACAGATCGACAGTACAACCCAAGTCTAAGTTTGGTGAAATTACCGATGCTGCGTACAACTCGAGTGTATTGTATAAATATGTTTACTGTAACCAAATTATATCTATATATTGCAGATTTATAACAGTTGTATCCATGTGTTACATTGATCATGACTTAAGTAATTTGGAAGTGTGACTTTGGCATCAGTATTTACATGTCTTTTTTTTTATTCATTTGTGAATTGTGAGTGCAACCAGAACAGACATGACAATATTGCATCTTTTGAAGTGGCCCATAGTATCCTAACAACTTCAGTGTAGTAGTGTGTCATTGTAACAAACACCAATGTGCTGCATATTTTGTCTGTCTACCAGTTGTCAATGAATCTGGATGTCTGGAGTTGATATGTAAGTCGGGTCCATCTGTGCTTGTATCATGTGCCATGACTGGTTCTTTTGACTGGATTCTGTTTGAAGTCTTGTGCAGCATGCCCTGCTGTACATTTTTTTATTATGTGAATACCAACTGATATAAACACAAACAATTTCCCCTTCGGTTATGCAGCAACATTGTGCAGAGTGAGTAAAAAAGTGTACCCAAATTCAACCCAGAGGTATCACATCTAACCAAACCGATGTTACCAAATTAGTATCATTATGCAGCCTAAGATCTTCTCTGTAACATTGAATACGGACGAAGGCCATAGCCATGTTTTGAAAAAGACCACCTGGCCGGTTGATGTCTATATGCGCATTCCTGTGCATACCCAATCCATTTGTTTCAACTATATTGTTTTTGAATGGGAGTGTAATGAATAGATGGAGCTTTTTCAAACAAAGCTTTTTTTTAACATGAAAGGGGTGGGCTCTAAAAGTGCGATGAATAGGACTGCTCTATTCAGTATGGTACCCATGGTTTGTGTTTATGCTTGGCTGCACAGCCTGTTCTTGGCATACCAGCACCCCATCAATAACAGCCAGACTCGTGGGGTTAAAATGATTGGTCACTCCCCAGATATCGGGTTATGGATTAACTAGCAGGGATGTTGATGCAGTGCCTGCAGAAAAATATCCTTGTCCAAGTTAGTGTAGGATTGAGTGATGTTGACTGATCAATGTGATCACCCAATTCTCCAGTAACCTGGACAGGTACTGTTCTTTTTTTCTTTTCTTTTTTGACTGGTTTTACAAAGACACCCTTATGCTCAGTAATCTATGACCTGATCTTGGTGAGTGACCAATCATTTTAAGATCTTAGGCTACATAATGATGCTAATTTGGTGACATCAGTTTGATAAATGTGCGGCGTCCGCAAGGGAAATAGGACACAAGTCGCATGACATGTTTGAGTATTGCAATTTATATGAAAATCGTCCCAAAAAAAATAATGATTCCTGTTTTTGTCAAATATACTATAGTTTAAAGCATATTTAATTCAAAATTACTGGTTTGCTTTTGTGTCGAGACCATTGAATGTATACAATTTGACATTTTAGTCTGGCATGCTTCCGAAAAAAAATTGTGGAAACTAGGTATTATTTTCCATTCTTAAGGCTCTGTTCGAAAACCAAAATATCGTATGACAGTAGTTTTTTCACATTACAAAGCTTATATTATATATTTTATTATGGAATGGAAATCTCAATTTTCAAAATGTTCAACTTATGTCTGATTTCGCTTGCTGGTGCCACATATGGGTTACACTTGGCGTTCGAGTTTGGTGTACATTTTTTTAACTCACCAAGTTGCTTTGTAGTGCTAGTTATATTAATGAAGTAGGGAACAACAAGCTTTGTTTATAAACTGACATCATCTTTACCAAAAAGTAGCTGCAATGATATACATTAGAGAGGTTTCGTTAGCGCACGGTTAGAGAGACGACTACATTTAGTCCCCGTGACTCTATCAGTTTTTGCACTTGTTTGATGCTTTCCTCACTCATCCTAAACGTAATCACCTTTTTTACACGGATAGCGGTCGCACTACACGTAAGTAAGAAACGGATAAAGCTAACGATTTTGTTTACCAATGTTCGTTGCATACGTGTTGCATACGTGCGCTCACGAAACCTCTCTATTAACTCAGTTTGTGTCGGTTCCGATGTATATATATTATCATACATGTTGATTGATTTTTCAATTTTCATGGTTGTAAGTACATGTACAAGTTAATGTTTTCATGTTGTGTAAGTATTGAAAATGTGTAAATTTGAAATACGTTGGTGAGTTCCAGCAATCAGTTATCGTATGTCCATAGATAGACTTGTTTGAAATGTAAGGTTTGGTGAAATAGTCAAATGTGATGCGATCAAGCAAAATCAGTCTGAAGTAGGCCCTGGTCAATTTTGGGATTTTTACATATTCATTTGTAGCGTACTTCAGGCTCCATATTAGTGAATACGACCTTTGGTTAAAAAGTTACAAATATTTGAACACCGGCACAGAAAGAAACTGAGAAAATCAAGTTTAAAGTTACAGTACTTTAATTGAGTAATTTTTAGCACATTCCTATAATACATATCATATTTTCATGTGAAAGAAGAATGTTTTTCTCTTGTTTCTATTTTTAAAAAGGCAATTTTGATTTTTCCACTACGAACATGGCCCATATCTCAAAACAAGGATTGCCGAGTTCCGCCTGATTTTGCCTGATCGCATCACAAATGCTCATTGTGCATGTTCTTCTGTCCAGTGAGGTTATGGGTATAGTGATTATTTCATGTGGAGGTGTGTAGTCAGATGCATGTTTATGGTGTGGATGGAGGACAGGGAGGAAGAATTACAGAAGATGACGAAAGGTCCTCAATTGGCAAGCTATCTTCTTTGAAAACGTGCACAAAACTAATGCGGGGTTTAGTTGCCAGACGTTGAGAGAATCATTACGCTCTGTATACAAACCTCATAGGATGGGCGTTTGTGTATACAAGTAGGGATTGGAATCTAGTAGTTAAGTTTTGCACCTTTGTAATGGAATCATTCAGCTGATCATTCAAGGTAGTATATACAACATTTGCTTTTGCTGTAATTTTCAAAAATGAATGGATTTGGGGGTTAATATTTTATAGCAAAGACTGTAACCAGGGTTCAGTTTTGCGGCGAGGATTTTTCGTGATTTCAGGATTTTTTTGTCGGGATTTCATAATTTTTAAAGAATCTCTTTTGCAATTTGAATTCCCGAGGTGTTTTCAAAAAGGTGTTTTTACCTGTAAAAGTGGATACGGACCAATACAAACGGATATTTTAAGGGGGTGCCTTTAGGCAAATACAAACTATATGTTGATCTGGGTTCCTCGTGGATTTTTCATGGATTTTTCGTGGATTTAGGACATAGGAGGTTGTAGTTTGGACAAATATCACTTTCTGGATTGGACCCATCGTGTTTTCGTGTGTATCGCCTTAAAAAAAAAAAAAAAATCCCCATTTGAAAAATACTGGGGGTGGGGGGTGGGGGATGACGACACAAGACCAAACGTGAGAAAACTAGCTCAAACCACAGTTTCTATATTCTGATTTGAGTTGGAAAACAAGTGCGTATGTAATTTGAGAACGAAATGACTACAGCCCGGATATTTTGCAAATATTAAACCCAATGGAGTGCACAATAGCTGGTGAACCAGAACAGGCTTTGACAACTCTTAAACCATCCCTCCGTGCACCAGTGTGGTAATTTTGTGGTAATGTGTTTATTTGGTTTTACTTAAGCTTTAGTGTACAGTACAGAAATGTACTTGCCTATTATGATTTAATCATGGAGTAAATGAGGAGCTGGGGAGTGATCACCATCTGAAGGTTTCAAGTAGAGAGAATTTTGTACATGCTGTATCTTACAAGTTACTGAAGCTGTGCTTTGTTTTGCACTTGTAGAAAAAAAGAATATGCTGATGATCATGAACATGTAATCTGTTAAACTTGACAATATAAGTGTGTAGCTGGTGAAAAATAAACTTTGTTCCTCCAGTACTTGAATTACTTCAGTGAGGTGTTCATTAAAGTCTTTGTAGTAGCCTTGCTTTTGGATAACTTTCTTTGATTTTGAAATTCCGATTGTCACATTTCCAGTTAAAGGGTTAGTTTCATCAAGTCAGTTGTTGAATCAATTGAATCTGCCGAATTGACCTAATATAGTAGTCTTCAGATAGTAGTCTTCGTGTAGTCTTCAGCTGTGTCCGCATTGGACCATTTTTTGGTAAAACGTCGAGGGACTTGTCAACTTGACCAAATTAAGTCCAGAGCGGACAGCCGGTAAACTTTCCAAATGTTCAAGTGTCGATCGTCAGTTGTCAGTTTATCCCTCCGCAGCGGGAACTTTTACAGGGCCATCAACCGTGTAGCGAAAAAGTTACGTGGCAGTTTTACGTCGCTGAAAAGTCCAGTGCAGACAGCCACTGTAATGTACAACGTGCATTTTGAGAGGACATGCCGTTGCAAAGTTTACGTGGCCAAGGAGTTTCCGCGAGCCGTGTAATCCAAATGCCGACGCAAGGAAAAATAACCATATTGGAATGTGATGTTAACAATCACGCGCAGAAACTTTTGACAATAGTTAGTCCAATGCGAACGCGGCTTTATGAATACTTCCAACAGTTTCATTCTTACTGGCAGAGCCTGACACATTAGGGAGCATTGACCACATTACTTGATTAATTCTTATTATCAATAATTGCAAGTTGTTTAATTTTAGTTGGAATTCTATCGGCATCCAATTTATTGAAACATGCCATATTATAATGGGGTCACATTGCAGTTCAAGGTAGAATGTACAATAAATATATTCATTATTGATTAGTTCTACCAATTATTATGGTTTCTTCAGTGTTAACAAACAAACCAAGAAACTGCTTACAACCACATCTTCTTTGGCATTGCTAGTTATACTACATGTCAAAAGACATGTCCTACTTTTGATCCTAAATAACTGTGTTGCTTACCACTGGAATTAATCCAAAATATCAGATCATGTAAACAAGGTATGATAATTTTATGGAGCGAATTTCATCAGCTTTGTGCAAGAGGGTAAGATTTAAACACCATACGAAAAAAAATACTCGCTTTCAGAATATGCCACTTTCGACTTGGCGTCCTCCAATGTCGATACAGTGCTGGTGACTTCGTCTTTTATCTCAAGGAATTAGTCTGTCAGACGTCCCTTTGCAACTCTTGATGTGTTGCGCCAAACGACCGAGGAGGTGTGCAATGACACCAGGGGTGATCCTGCATTCCTTCAGAAGCTTTCGGCCGCTGCACACGCCTTCCGCCATCCAGCGCTGTCTCGATATTAGAGGAAGCCAAGTCGAAAGTGGCAGATTCTGAAAGTGAGTATTTTTTTCGTATGGCGTTTAAATCTCTTTCACAAAGCTGATGAAATTTGCTGCATAAAATTTGTCATGCCTTGTTTACATGATCTGAAATTTTTGTTTAATTCCATTGTTAAACAACAGTTATTTAGGATCAAAGGTATGACATGCTTTTTTTTTTACACGTAGTACTTAGTTTCCAGCAGTTAGCCTGTCATTGATCCAGAAAACCTCAAGATGAGGGTGTGCTGCAAAGCACATCCTCATGTCTTGTTTTCGTGATCTATGCCATGCCAGCTTTATCTTTAACTCCTTCCCGAATGCCAAATTGACCAACTGGCATAGCTGTCTGCAGTCAATATGTCAACACCAGCTAAGTTCATTGGACAAGGGGTGAATGTAACCTAGAACCAGAATCAACATTGATTCAGTCTTAAACATTGTATTGTAACATATGCAAGGCTTCAGTCTTTCTCCGTGTTTAAAAGAAGGAAATTATAATGTTTGCTCTCAAAATATTTGTTCCGTTTTTAGGGCTATGCATTTGAAACCATTGTGGGAGATGTATACTACTCAAAAAAAGAAACGCAAGTCACTTGAAAGGCAGTTTTTAGGAGGGTTTACCAATTGATATGTGAAAATGTACATTTAAAGTTTACCACTGATTAAGCTGCTTGTGTTAAGCCACCTTTTGGAATGTCACGGTTCAGTGCACACCGACCAAAGCTTTGGAACCCATTTGAAGCAATCTCCTTCCTGTATGTGTCATGGCTAGTGAAAGCCTCCAGGTTCAGTTCCAAATCAGGGCTTGGGCTCATCACAAAGTCAGAAAACCAAAATCATTAGTGCTGGTCTTGTGAACTGGATATGCCAAGACTTTCAGAATATGACAGAGCGCGTGCTGTCGGCATGCTGCAAGGCGGTATGCGAGCTCGAGATGTTGCTAGACAGCTCCTTGTCCATGAGTCGAGCATAAGCAGGCTCCGAGAACGTTGAAGACACTGGGAGTGTTGCCGACCGACCGCGAAGTGGCCGACCACGTGTTACGACGCCTGCCCAGGACCGCTATGTGGTACTGCAGCATCTTCGTGACAGGCGCCGAGATAGCCGCCAGACAGTTCGGGAATTACGGGGAGTCCACATCCGTATCAGCGACCAAACTGTACGCAACAGACTGCATGCTGCAGGTCTGCGCAGCCGACGACCTCTGTGAGGAGGCTGCAATGGGCATACCAACACCGACTTTGGACACAGCGAATGTGGAACCAGGTGATGTTTACTGATGAGTCACGCTTTCGCCTGTCCCACAACGATGGTCGTGTACGCGTTTACCGCAGGCGAGGTGAGAGGCTCAGTGATGCAAACATCGTGGAGCAGGACAGGTGGGGAGGACCCAGCGTCATGGTGTGGGCTGGCATCATGGCGCATTCACGGACAGAACTTGTCTTTGTTGCAGGTAATCTCAATGCCCAGCCCATGTCATTCCGTTCCTCAATGCCAACCAGAATGCAATCCAATTCCAGCACGACAATGCCCGTCCCCATGTGGCAAGAATTGTAACCCAGTAGGCCTACCTCCAGCAGCATGATGTCCATGTTCTGCCATGGCCTGCATCCAGTCCAGATTTATCCCCTATCGAACATGCGTGGGACAAATTGGATCGCCGTGTCAGACAACGACCTGCTCAGGCACATAACGTGCACGAGCTAGCAGAGGCTCCTGCTGAAGAGTGGCATGCCATCCCGCAAGGAAGTTTGCAGCGGCTAGTGGGCTCCATGCGACGCCGCATTCTGGCTTGCATTGCAGCCAGAGGTGGTCATACACGCTACTGAGGTATACCGTATGCATTTGGACTACAACCACATCAGTAAATGTGCAAAATACATACATTTCTGAAAACTTGCGTTTCTTTTTTTAAATAGTATGTGGGGAGCTTAGCAAGCTAAGGGGTCTCCATAGACCATGGTATATACAGTGTATACAAAAAAATGGAAACCGAGAAATAAATCAGTATTCCTGATTTGTTAGGATTAAACATAAAACTATGTATATTTGATCTGGGATCAAAGGGTTAGGAATGACCGGAATGGTGGGGAGAAGTGAGAACCTCCTCTTCTATAAAGTGTTCCATATGGTCTGCGTCTCTAATAGCATAGCCTCTCCTAACCAAACTCCTACTGCTTGGCTTCTCGTGCCGATCCCTGTTTTAAAACAGAAAGCAGAGGTGTGAAAGGCGGGTATCTGGCGCCTCAAAACCAAACAACTCCGGGAAGGTAGTGTTAGTTAACCTTGGGAAGGTAGTTCACCTAGGAGAAGAAAATCTCTGATATAAAAACCCCTTGCACAAGGCTACATCTAGGCCTAGTGCATGCCTGGAGGAGTTGCGCCCCCTGGCAATTAACCAGCAACAGAAAGATGATGGCGAATCACAAAACAAATCCTATACTTCCAGCAGCGGGAGTCTGCAGGAACTCAGCAAAAGGTAGCAGTACCAACCTGTTGAGGTCGAATGACGATGTTGCCCTAAACCTGTCAAGGAGGTCAATGTCTGATCGAGGTGCTGAACCGGATGCAAGATTATTGAGGGCTAAGAAGCCATCCTGGTTTCGACCTTCAATGTAAGGACGATCAGAGACGAGAGCCGGGAGGAGGAATTGATATCTTGTTTAATTAAGCAAGGAATTGATATAGGAATACAAGAACACAGAATAGTTCACAAAGATTTATTGAAATACCGCAAAGTATTAGGGCAGACAATCACGTCCCCAGCCCGGAGGAATGATTCACAAGCAGCTACTGGTGGAGTTGGTATAATTATTATCGAGGAGAGTGAGGGATCGAGGAGAGTGAGGGATTTTATAATCAGCTCCGTAATGCAGTCAACTGTGTGCCGGCCCACAACTTCTTGATGATTCTAGCTGACTACTGGGTATAGTGACGAATTCCCTTTTGCTCTCCATGACAAATCCAACAGGAATGGTGAGATACTTGTAGATTTTATGAATGAGAAACAGCTATAGGCCTATAGTGGCTACCAACTAGGGTGCGTTCGAGTAGCTCACCCGGGTCGACTCGGGTTAGCTCCGTGCCGTTCGATTAGCTCTGACGTCATACCCGGGGCTCACTCGGGTCAGCCACCACAGACCCTGCTCGCGTAGCAGAGTCACTGGTGGAATTACGTCACACGCATGCGTAGTTAAGTCTGACTACCCACAGATTCTGCTGGAGCGGGGAATTAAAAATGGCTGACCTCAAGGGCGATTGTGTAGTTAAGGACTGTTCCTATAAGAGAACAAAATATACTTTTAAGTTATTGGACCAACAGGTATGTCGTAAATAGAGGGCACAGCTTTTAATTTTGGTGGACATTTTTTGGGTAAAACGACAACGAAGATGACAAAACGCAACACGAAAATAGAGATGGCGAAGACTGCACTGATTCGCAAGACACGAACCGCAAAACACGTTAAAAAATTTCATTTTCTCCCGCAGGAAACTGTTCAGAATTACAAAAAATTATGTCAATAGAATTGAGAGGAGTATACTTTAGGTTGATAAATTCATTTTGGAATGATAAAAACAACCTTGACTCGAAATAGATCAAATATAAAGAGGGGTCCGTAACTACACAATCGCCGACTCTTATTCCTCCATGGCCGACTCGAGTGCAAGGTGACATCAACAGGAGAGGGCGTTTGAGCGTTCTATTAGCCCAGCTCTCGTGGCTGACCCCTCTGCCTTCACCCGAGTCGATCCGGGTAAGCTACTCGAACGCACCCACTATGTTACAGAAGCCTGGGGGAAAATACTGGATCTTCATGAGTCCTGGCAGCTGCAAATACCAGATTGACTACCGGTATATATGGTGAGAAAAAAGTGGCGGAACAGCGTACTGAGGCTTTTAGTTCCTTTTGTAGTGTAGGCTCTGACCATAGAATAGTAACTGCCAAAATACGACTGAGTTTGAGGGCCTTTAACAAGAACACAAGGAAACAGATCAGGCTTTTTCTACCAGCAGAGAGTTACAAGAGAGGTGAGGTCGAGGTTAAGAACAGGTTTCAGCTACTACAAGTAGAGGGGCATGAGGATCCAACGGAGAAGTATAAGAGTTCATTAAGGCTAACAAAGAGACAGCTAAATCGTGTGTCCCAGTGAAGAAAAGGAGATCTGCCCACTTGCACGATCATACTGATGTCCAGAAGGCCCGGTTGGTAATGAAATCTGCTCATCAAGTTTACATTGAGACAGCTGATGAAGATAGTAGACTAGCACTGATAGTGAAGCTAAAGAGAATCTGTACAACAAGAGATTAAGAGAGGAAGATGTTCAATGCAAGATTGCTCATGTTGATCGAGGCAGGTAGACAGGAGCGACAGTATCGAGAGGCGTGGACAGTTTTCAACGAGGTAGCTGGGAGGCGCACTACTAATGGTGAGCAGATACAGGGAGCAACAGCTCAGGAATGGACACAAGCCTGGTATCACCATTTTAGCAAATTATTGGGTAGCCCTCCGCAGGTTACAGACGATGAGAAAAACATCTCTATGATTTTCGAGGGTGTTCCAATTGACGACTCTCCCTTCACCATGGTTGAATAGAGTAAGGCAAAACAAGCTATCAAGTTGGGCAAGTGTTGTGGACCGGATGAGATTCCTGCGGAGGTTAATTATAAAGCTTTGTAATCTTGACGATATCATCCTTCGCATGAGTGCAATACAGCATTTGTGGAAGGGGCAAAACCTGACCAGTGGTCAAGGCTAAACATAATTCCCATTCCCAAAAGCGGAGACATGACAAAGACAGACAACTATAGGCGAATCAGCCTCAGCTCAATAATCGCAAAGACCTACAATAGGTTGATCCTGAACAGGATAAGAGCAGTCTTGGATCCTTTACTTCGGATCAACCAAAATGGCTTTAGGCAGAGGCGATCGACTGTAGCTCAGGTCCTTGCACTGAAAAGGATAATTAAAGGAATTAAAGACAACAACTTGCCTGCAGTGATGACCTTCATTGACTTCAAGAAGGCTTTTTACACTATAATCGGGGCAAGATGATAAAGATCCTCAGGGCATGGCATTCCAACGCGAATTGTTGATGCGAACAGTTATGCAGACACTCGAGCAAAGGTCATGTCGCCAGATGGAGGAGTTCAAGATAACAGCCGGGGTATTGCAGGGGGACACTCTTGCTCCGTACCTTTCTATAATTGTACTCGACTTTGCACTTCGAAGAGCAATAGGAGGTCATGAAGAAAAGCTTGGGTTCACCATCAGCAAGAGAAGCAGGCGCATTGCGCCCAAGATGATTACAGATCTGGAATTTGCTGATGATATAGCACTCATCTCTGATGAGATTGAGCAGGCACAGCAATTATTTCTTAATGTAGAATTGGATTGTGGGAGAGTTGGATTAAGGCTCAACACCAAGAAGACAAAATACATGGTATACAACAATAACACAGATGCCTACATGAAGACTTCTAATGGGACAGAACTGGAAAAAGTTACAGATTTCAAATACCTTGGTTCATGGGTGGACAGAGAAAGACGTCAGAGTGCGCACAGCCTTAGCGTGGAAAGCTCTAAACTTCATGAAGTCAGTCTGGGAAAGTCAAATGGAGCAAAAGCTGAAGCTTAGACTCTTCTTCGCTACAGTGGAGTCAGTCCTGCTCTATGGCTGTGAGGCTTGGACGTTGACCAAACGTCTTGAGAAAAGGCTGGATGGGTGCTATACCAGAATGATAAGGGTGATAAAAATGGTTCACTGGTCAATGCAGCTGACTATTAAACCAGGACCTGTATGGCGCACTACCAAAGCTCAGTGACAAGATCAGGGCAAGGAGACTAAGATTTGCAGGGCACTGTCACAGGCATCCAAAGCTTGCTGTCAACAACTTGGTGCTCTGGGCCCATATTCATAAAAGCCTGCTAAGCCTAGTTGGCAACTAAATTGGCCCCTAACTGCCAATTAAGCCTAGTTGGATACTAAGTGTTATTCATAAAATGCCGCTAAGCTTCGTGGACTTCTAAGTTGTCTGATAACTTTAGAGGTGATCTTGGGTACCTCTAAGTCACTAGTTGACAACTTAACCCTTCATTTGTATGTTTGACTCTGACGTGAAAACATGGCTATAGACGGATTCTGCAACTGTTACAGTTGCATCGTGCAATGAGGAGGGAAAGAGTATTCAGAGACAGGCGTAATCCAATGGAGATTTTTACTGATGATGAATTGATCAAGAGATATCGATTTTCACGGGAAGGCATAATGTTTATAACGGATTTAATAGCACCCCAGATTGATCATCCAACTAGACGTAATCAAGCACTACTTCCGTATCAGCAGGTGCTGATTGCATTACAGTATTATGCTACAGGAACATTTCAAATGGTTGTTGGCGACCCCATACAAGTCTCACAACCAACATCCTACCGCGTTATCAACCGAGTTTCACGAGCACTATCTGGTAAAATTAACAACTTTGTAAAGTTGCCTGAACAAGGGCAAGTTGATGTAATTAAAGATGGATTCTACAGGATGAGGAACTTTCCAGGTGTTATAGGCTGTGTTGATGGGACACATATTTGGATAATTTCACCCCATGTTAATGAGGCTGACTATGTCAACAGGAAAGGTTATCACTCCATAAACGTTCAAGTGATATGTGACCATAAGGGGAAATGGATTAACATTGTGGTAAGATGGCCTGGATCTGCACATGATAGTCGTGTTCTGAGATCAAGCCGAGTGTGGGACATCATGGAAGCTGGAGGTATCCGTGGACGTATCCTTGGTGACAGTGGTTACCCATGCAGAAACTGGTTGATGACCCCTCTTCTTAACCCACAAACCAGAGCCGAACGTATGTACAACTATGCACATAGAGGCACCCGAGTATTGGTTGAACAGGCCATCGGTAGGTGGAAGCGTCGATTTCACATTCTGCATCTAGAAAATCGGATGAAAAGTCCCGAAAGTGCTTGCAGGGTCATTGCAGCCACATACAGCTGTCCTGCATAACATTGCCCTGGATAGAAATGAACCGGAAGTTGCAGATATCGAACCTGGACACGAGCAGCCCGATAATGAGATGTATGAAGGCCAAATGAATGGACCAATGACAAGAAATTACTTAATCCAGAATAGATTTAATTAACTATCTTGAACAACTTGATGGTCATTCACAAGTACATGTGTCTACAGGTTGAAATAGACTCGATCAGCAGGTTTAACAGTTTCTTTACTAACTTGGCGCTTCAGTAATTCAATTTGCAGTTTAAGTTTTTCTTGTTTTAGGAGGAGATTCTGACGCTTAATCAATAGATTTTCTTTTTCTATTTCAACTAGATCATCAAATTTTGTAGGGATCTTTGAAGCTGGAATGGTCGAATTGCTAGCTGCACTTGTTGATGTTTTACATGTAGATGTCGATGGTGGATATTCCTTGTCACTGGTCAATGTAGCGTCATCGGCATCGTTGGAATCTGTAAAATAGAAACCGATTGACAATATAGGTTTAAACAGTTGGCCCCGCACATTTTGAGGCATTCAAACACATTTCAATGTATAACATTGATGCGTTAACTCAATAAAACCAATCACATAATATTTTATTCCATAGTACTCACCATCTTTGATGACTTCATTCTCGGTTACAACATCCCCAGATTAAACTCCAACCAGTCCTTGAAAGGCAGGCGTGTCCTGACACAGATCTATAATTTTCTGTTGGGCGGGTGAGGGCTCTGGCAAAGACTTTCCTCCTCCCGTTTGAATCCGAGATTGTTTGCGTTGCTGAACACACTCTTTCGACTCGGACTTGAGTTTTGTTAATTTGTTTTTGATATCGTCAAGAGACCGATTGTTCATAGAAAATCTTCCCTGATATTGCGTGTAAATAGTCTTCCAAGCATTAAATTTCTTTCGGTTTGTGTTTACATCTTTATGTTTACTGTCGATGACATCCTTGAATTCATCATATTTTTCTGCTATGAATAAGTTCTCTTCTTGAGAATAATTAGCTTTCCTTTTTTTTGGTTTGCCTTCTCGTGTATCCGCCATTCTGAACCTGTGTGTTCACAATGCTGAGAACATACATGTACAACTGCCTGTACATTGCATTCGATAGGCGCACACACACAGTTCGTGCATGCACAGCTCTATTGTTAGACACATAAACATGCCACTCATATTGAAAGTGAAACTTACCCATATTGTGTTTTGTGGTTTGAAACAATGCCAACTGCTAAGTTAACAACCAACTAAATCCTAGTTGACAACTACCTGGCACTGTCCCTATCAGGGTTTTATGAATATGAAAATAGCAAGAAACTATGGAGCAGGCAACTAGGCATTTAGCAGCCTGCTAAGGCCTAGTTGGCTGCTAAGTTAGCAGGCTTTTATGAATATGGGCCCAGCTGGACTCCCTCCCATGGCAGACGAACTAGAGGAAGACCGAATCTTACCTATGTGGACAGCATTTTGTCGGGATACAGGCTTCCTTATAGAAGAGCTACCGGTACCTACTGCTATGGGGGATAGTGAAGAGCCATTATCCGGCAGACGCTGCCGACTTAATGAAATAAATGAAATGTACCAGAAAGGTTAAAATGTCAGCTTTAATATGACATCTTATGTGATGTAATCCAATCAGGCATTATGACATAATGAGCACTTTACTAAGATCGGTACAAATGCTGTTGTTGACACATTCAGTTTTGCGGCATTGAGCTATAGGGCATCACTGTGAAGAAGGGGAAATGGACAGTATTTGTTACCATGGAAGGGCTGACATTGACCTGTCACGGTACCTGATATTATGTAATCTCTCTTTCAATTTCTTCCACAAATTCCTGTGTCAGGTGGGTGCAGTTTGCGCAACAGCAAAGGGTGTTCCTAATTGTCACCGAGTATACACGCACTGGAAGTCTGATGCAAGTCCTGGATAGACCAGCCTCTTCCAAGTCGACAATCTGGAAAAACATCCAAAAATATCGGCAGCATGGCACACGTTTGAACCGAAATCCCCCCACAGTCATGTGGGAGGGGTATACTAGCGAATACTTACCCGTAGAGCCACTACTAATGCATATTTCCCTAGAGGGCGCAATACACTCGCTAAGATCTGTACACAATAGCCTTCCCACCATGCCCCGCGGCATGCCCGCCAAGTTAGCCTCCTCTTTTCTCGAGCGACATAGCAGGTAGATCCGCAGCGAACCCTCTGTTGGGAGGAGGGAGGGATGCTCTACGGGTAAGTATTCGCTAGTAGACCCCTCCCACCCGACTGTGGGGGGGGGGGGGGGGTCTACAGTGCTCATCCCACCCGTAGAGCCACTAAATGCAGAATAGCACCGTTCTTGGACGTGGGAGCGAGATGATACTGTGCGAGTATAGGACGGGATCACCCCGTAAGGAGGAGTATCGCTGTTGGGAGAGATTGATTATTGCAACAGCATACAGCAATCAGTTACCAGCGTAAGCTACCTAAATGCGAGGTGTGAGCTTACCAGTGGAGTGAACCCGTTTACTGGAGTCCTTAAGAGTGATTCCATGTAAATACTTAACATACTTGTCTTCGGCCAAATTTTCTTTTTTCTTTTAAATGAAAGGACTAGATGAGCAAGTAACAAAAATATTTTTTTTCAATTTTTCCTATGACCCGTTGCCATGGTAACGGGCCATGTTGTGTTTTGGCCATTTTGGGCCAATTGTGTTGTTTAAAAAACTGTTTTTGCCTTATTTATAAAAGGCCACCGAGCCAAAATGCATTTTAATGTCACAAAACCAATTATACCATTACAAAGTATTATCCTTGCCCTTACTTGAGAAAAAAAGATAATGTTTTAAATGTCACCCTTATGCTATTTTTAGAACATAACATAAGACATGTTTTGAAAACTTGCAAAATTGTAATTTTTAGCCTATTTTTGCCCCTAAAAATGACAACTTGCCAGGGGTCTTAGAAAATTTTCCATTTGTATGTGATGAGGGCCACCATTGGTCTTTTCATATCTGGTGAGAAAAGTTTGGGGGATTGTATCCTCTTTAGGCAGTACTGCCTCAAATATGGTCATTTTTCCCAAAAAACAAGAAAAGTGAAATTTAAGGTATTCCTTCAATTTGAAGTAATAATACACCAAAAAAAATACTTTGACGAATCTGGTGTCTTTTTCAAATCCTAAGATCAAGTTGTATGCCTGTGAATTACTCCTGTTAAATAAGCAGCATATATTTCGGTGAAAATCTGGAACTTTTAACCCCCACCCCAGCATTTCTTACATTCTTGTTTCTGATAACATTTTATTTACTGAGGTACATTTACACCTCAGTAAAATACAGAATACAAAAATGAAACAAAACCAGCCTCATTAAACTCTTGTCACTGGTATTGCATCTTGCTGATTACTTAGGTGTTGAACAGGTGCAAGCATTTACAACTTCTTTCAATTTTGCTTCATAAGCTGATCTCTTGCGCTTATCTTGCAGATCTTCCGTACCAATGTTAAGGTCATGGCAAACTATTTTCAAAATTTTTAGGCTAAGACTGTGTAGTTTCCCTGATCTGAAGAGTTCACAAATATTATACGTGTTCGACATGATTGGATGCTCTAGTCCAACTGTCTCAAGAACAGAAACCAGAAGTTGTTTATGATCTTTGTCTCTGTCCTCCTCTACTGTTGGTGCCAGTTCTTTAACCTTTGAAGCAATTCGGCTAAAGTAACTTGAGATCTGTTGTGCTGTCAAAAACTCTGAAGCAGTGAACAGTCTGTTTCCTTGTGTGTCTTTCTTGACGCGCATTTTTTTTGCAACAATCGAAGGGTCACATTTTGTGCCACTTCGTCACAGTTTTCACGAACAGACGAATTTTGCCTCTCCGCACTAAACTAAAGTTACAAGAAAATCAGGTTTTAAGCTGCTCACTTTTTAAATTGAAGATATTACCTGCGTTCATACCACATGTTGATTCAGTGTTGACACTATGTTAAAGTTCAGTTCTCGGTCTTTCACAAGTAATTGGCAGCTAAGCGATAAGTCAATTAATTACAGAGTTATTAATTGATTAATAAATTTGTCTGTTCGTGAAAACTCAGAAGCGAGAAATGGCCCGTTTTGCCCCACAGAGTGTCAATTGTCTCTTCGTGAAAACCCAAAATCCATTTTCTGGCAATTTTGCCCTTCACAGCCCTATTGTATTAACACGGAGTTCAAATTCGTCTCTTCGTGAAAACCCCAAATCCATTTTCTGGCAATTTTGCCCTTCACAGCCATACTGTATTAACACGGAGTTCAAATTCGTCTCTTCGTGAAAACCTAAATTCCATTTTCTGGCAATTTTGCCCTTCACAGCCATAGCGTATATAGGCCTATGGCCGAGAAGGGCACAATTGCCAGAAAATGTATTTTGGGTTTTCACGAAGAGCCAATTCAGAACTCTATGTTACAATAGGGCTGTGAAGGACAAAATTGCCAGAAAATGGATTTTAGGTTTTCACGAAGAGACGAATTTGAACTCCGTGTTAATACAGTATGGCTGTGAAGGGCAAAATTGCCAGAAAATGGATTTGGGGTTTTCACGAAGAGACGAATTCGAACTCCGTGTTAATACAATAGGGCTGTGAAGGGCAAAATTGCTAGAAAATGGATTTTGGGTTTTCATGAAGAGACAATTGACACTCTGTGGGGCAAAACGGGCCATTTCTCGCTTCTAAATTTTCACGAACAGACAAATGTATTAATCAATTAATAACTCTGTAATTAATTGACTTATCGCTTAGCTGCCAATTACTTGTGAAAGACCGAGAACTGAACTTTAACATAGTGTCAACACTGAATCAACATGTGGTATGAACGCAGGTAATATCTTCAATTTAAAAAGTGAGCAGCGTAAAACCTGATTTTCTTGTAACTTTAGTTTAGTGCGGAGAGGCAAAATTCGTCTGTTCGTGAAAACTGTGACGACTTGCTTCTCCCAGATTGAACTTTTCATTTAGAAAATTCTTTTGTTTTTTGTTGAAGTGTTTTGATTGACGACGTTTCTGCACTGCCCAACCTGCAGGCAGTGCTTGTTCTTTATCCTCAGCTGGAGCTACATTTGGTTCCATGGAGGGGATTACTCCTGCCCCAACCTGCAATTTCTCTGCATACATGATTTTCACCTTGTCGTGGAATGTGTGCTTCTCTAACAATCTTGTGTGATTGCCACATAACAAATGGTGATTCAAATCACAAAACGTCTTGTAGGAATCAGTGCAGCCTTCTTCGGGACAGGGAAAAAGTTCTGGGCGAGGTGCAGCATCATCTTGGGCACTTTCACTTTGTAGCTTTCCACTTGCGAGAGCTGGCCTTAGTCTTGCGTGCACCTCTTTAAACATGTTCCCTTGCTTTGAAGGGCCTCTTTGAATCGGTTTCTGTTCTTGAGACAGTTGGACTAGAGCATCCAATCATGTCGAACACGTATAATATTTGTGAACTCTTCAGATCAGGGAAACTACACAGTCTCAGCCTAAGACTGTTGAAAATAGTTTGCCATGACCTTAACATTGGTACGGAAGATCTGCAAGATAAGCGCAAGAGATCAGCTTATGAAGCAAAATTGAAAGAAGTTGCAAATGCTTTGCACCTGTTCAACACCTAAGTAATCAGCAAGATGCAATACCAGTGACAAGAGTTTAATGAGGCTGGTTTTGTTTCATTTTTTTAATTCTGTATTTTACTGAGGTGTAAATGTACCTCAGTAAATAAAATGTTATCAGAAACAAGAATGTAAGAAATGCTGGGGAGGGGGTTAAAAGTTCCAGATTTTCACCGAAATATATGCTGCTTATTCACAGGCATACAACTTGATCTTAGGATTTGAAAAAGACACCAGATTCGTCAAAGTATTTTTTTTGGTGTATTATTACTTCAAATTGAAGGAATACCTTAAATTTCACTTTTCTTGTTTTTTTGGAAAAATGACCATATTTGAGGCAGTACTGCCTAAAGAGGATACAATCCCCCAAACATTTCTCACCAGATATGAAAAGACCAATGGTGGCCCTCATCACATACAAATGGAAAATTTTCTAAGACCCCTGGCAAGTTGTCATTTTGAGGGGCAAAAATAGGCTAAAAATTACAATTTTGCAAGTTTTCAAAACATGTCTTATGTTATGTTCTAAAAATAGCATAAGGGTGACATTTAAAACATTATTTTTTTTTTCAAGTAAGGGCAAGGATAATACTTTGTAATGGTATAATTGGTTTTGTGACATTAAAATGCATTTTGGCTCGGTGGCCTTTTACAAATAAGGCAAAAACACTTTTTGAGACCACACAATTGGCCCAAAATGGCCAAAACACAACATGGCCCGTTACCATGGCAACGGGTCATAGGAAAAATAAAAAATAAATATTTTTGTTACTTGCTCATCTAGTCCTTTCATTTAAAAGAAAAAAAAAAATTTGGCCGAAGACAAGTATGTTAAGTATTTACATGGAATCACTCTTAAGAGGTAGATTGTGGGGCCTGCGAAGCAGCATCTCGTGCCACCCGGCCGCAACGCCGCTCTCACAGTACGTCCTCAGTCTGCAGGACGTCTCGCAGGTAGTAGGCTGTGAAAGTGTTCAACGTTTTCAAGCATGCTACCTGGGTGACAACGGCCAAGGGGACTCCTTTGAAGAAGGCCCATGACGTCGCCACTGCTCTGACGTCATGAGCATGCACGGCAGAGCAAGCGGATGATGTATCCGGCCAGTTCTTTGATGTTGTCCGAATATCAGTCACAATCTAGCGCGTAGAGGTGACAAACAGACTCGTCGCCTTGCCCCGGACCAGTTCGGTCTTGTTGAGGTACCACTTTATAGTGTTCGAATTGGGCACCATTTCCTATCTTCCGGTACGGACGACTGCGAGCGCATGTCCGGAACGAAGATGTCTGGTGGACCAAAGGACTCGGACTGGTTCTTCGTGAGGAAGGATGCCTTTGGGACTAGACGTACCCCGTTCGGTTCCCATCGAATGTGACCCGGCTTAACGGATAGGGCATGTAGTTCGCTACAACGTCGTGATGTAGCTACTGCTAGTAAGAAAGCGAGCTTGACGGATAAGTCGAGCAAAGTCGCCTGGCCCATTGGTTCATAGGGGAAGCGTGATAGCACCTCCAGAACCTCGGAGAGGTCCCAAGAAGGAAGGAGCTTACGAGTTGGCGGCCTCTCTATAAACATTCCTCGGAGAATGTGACCTAGGGCATGATTGATTACTGGTAATTGAGGACCCATCCGCGAAACCTTGATGGCTGCTATGACCGAACGGTAGTTCCGGATCATGGCCACTGTGAGGCAAGACTTGAAATCAAGTCGGTAATTGGTCGGCTTTAGTCTGCCTGCGCCGCCGCGTATTATAATACTTAGGCCTACACCACATTTTCCAGGCGTTACGTGTAGCGCGCGGTAAATATGGGAACGTTCTGTGCAACCTCGGCCCCAAGATGCGTGTGCGTCGACTGCCTTGAACAATCTGCAACTTTCGTGTGCACAAGACACCATGCCTGCTACCGAATTTAGACGGAGCACTCTGATTGGCTAAGAATCAAGAAAATATGAATATTTATTTATGGTACAGTTTGATTGGTTAAGAATAAAGAGAATATGAATATTCATGTCACATTCTTTTAGCGAATGCGAATCAGCAAGCCCACATGTACAATGCACACGTGCATAGACACACATGCAATACGATAAGCACACACTATGTGCGTTTTCCTATCCTCCTGATGAGGACCATGAATGGAACCCTTCTTTTGTTCCCTTTGTTTGTACTTTAATTTTTTCCGAACAGCTCCCATAAGGTTTGTTCACGAAATTCTCCCGAGGACTCGGCCCAAGTCCTCGGCCCAAGTCCTCGGTGTCATTGTTATCCCTAATCCCCCATTGTCCCAAGTCCTCTCTCGTATAGCTTGACCCACTCACATATACATACGCGTGTGTATGATGGGGGTGTTAACTGCGAAGGAAATCGTCAGCCAATCGTCCAAATACATGAAGATTGAAATGTCGTTAGCGTGGTTGGAGGGCTGCTCCCACTGACTTCACAATCCTTGTGAAAACCCGAGGAGATGTTGACAGTCCGAATGGGAGAGCCGTAAATTCGTAAGTCACATTTTGGTAACGGAATCGTAGGAACCGATAGTGACGCGGAAGAATGGGGACATTAAGATACGCGTCCTGCAGGTCAAGTGTAGCAGCCCATGCTTGGGCCGGAATCGAACCGAGGATCACCCGGAGCATATCCATATAGGCCTACAGAACCGTTTGGGGCGTATAAAGCTGTTTAAAGGTTTCAGGTTTAGAATAGGCAGCCATGTTCCCGTGTCCGCTTTCGGCGTCAGGAAAAAGGACGATAGGAAACCAGGTGACTACTCCGTCCGCGGAACCAAGTGTATCGCCTCTTTTCCGATTTCGGACTCTAGTGACAGGCGTTTGGCGGGGTCGGATGGAGTTTCTGTTTGACGAATTACTGTGTCCGATGGGGGTGTGCATGTGAATTATAATGCGTACCTGTGCTTGACTGTCTTGAGCACCCACCGGTCGGAGACAGGGCCCTATGAAAGCTTGGAGGCGGCCACCCACTGGCCCGACTGTGTGTGTGGGGGGGGGGGGGGGGGGGGGGGGGCAGCCACCGGAAAACCGGGGCGTGTATATAAAAAGTAGGGCGTGCCGAAGATTGAGCAGTTGACCTGGCGGGAAAACGACCGCTGGTTCTGCCCTTTGGAATCCCGGAGCGCCCTGCTGGGGCCTGGGGGTCATCTTGAATCTTGGCCTTTGCTTTGGACTGTTCCGTCGATTTCTGTGGTTTGCGAAGATATATTTTATCGGTAGCGTCTATCCGCTTCGCTTCGGCTTCCATGGAGTTAAAGGGTTAAATGGTTAGGATGTGCTGGGGTGGAATGGAGAAACGAGCAGCTCCATCCCCACTGAAGTATCCCATTGTATAGCACTGCGTCTCACCATTAGCCTCTCCTAACCAAATTCTACTGCCTGGCTTCTCGTACCAACCCTGTTTCTACTGAATGGCACAGGATGTCAGTAAGTCCCTGGCGCTATAACCAGGTTGCTCTGGGTAGGTCGAGCTCGTTAGTCTTGGTTGACAGTCGACCTTAAATTTGGGGGTAGGATCATTTTTCATTTCCGCCTGGTGTCGTTACCCCATCCTTTGCTGTGGTTCTGTGAAGAGGTTTTCACCTTGTTTCAGAACTAGACGAAGTTTTTGCCAGTTTCTTCCCTTTCTTCTTTTTCTTTTACTTTCACAGTTATGCCTGCTCTTAAAATTATATTGTACGTGCCCATGGCCTTTTGGAAGGGTATACCGGAATTAAACATGCTGCAGGTCATGGCCGCCTGTTAGTGCAGGATCCCGAACTCATTGGTAATGCTCTGAGAGGCTGATCTATCAACAGATGAAAAATGTCGAAGTGGTTGTACTGCCATGGACATGCATGGTTGGTGGTCCGTGCAGCCACTTTAGGTTGCATTCCTGAGGCCATCGGAATGGCATTGCTACGACAATGTGTTTGCTGGGTTCCCTTGACTCCGATTGTCCTGGGCTTGTTTCAATCCTTCGGTTAGCTGTGATTTACTGTTCTCTTTTCATACTCCATCAATATGACTTCACAACCGATTAATGTTGATACCTTACCTGCTCGCGCTAATCCACCTCCCCGTGCGCGGGGTTCTAAGCCCCTTGGTATTGCTTTTTCCAATATCAGGGGTTTTCGTTCGAATTTCACTTCTGTTCAGTCGTTTGTCCACAACAACTCTCCCCTCTCCCGACTTGTTAGCTCTGTCAGAGAGCAGATTGAGCGGTGACATTTCCTCAGATTCCTTTAAATTACCTGAATATATCTTTCACCGTCTTGACCATCCACCATCCCATGGTCTTGGTGTGTACATTAAATATTCACTGCCTGTGGCCCGTGAAAGCACCTTGGAATGTAACGACCATGAGTACATGTGCTTTCGCCTCTCGCTCATCCATTCTACTACATACCTGTTTTTGTTCTTTTAATCGCTCACCTTCATCATCAACCTGTGCAGTGATGGATACAATTTCTGACAGCATTGATCGTGCTATTTCCCAGCATCCTGCTGCTCAAGTCATGGAATTTGGTGACTTCAATGTCCACCACAAGGAGTGGCTGGTTCATTCTCGCAACACTGACATAGCTGGTACGGCAACTTATAATTTTTCATTCTCTCAAGGCCTTTATCGTTTCATCTCCTACCCACATGCCGGACCGTGCTTCCGATGGTAGGTACCTGCTTGACCTCTTCCTGTGCTCAAATCCGGACGACTGTGTTGCCAAGGTTTTATCTCCAATTGGTAGCTCTGATCATTCAATCGTTTCTGTTTCTGTTTCATATTCTTCCTCCCCAACTACATTTCAGCCTTTCCACCGTACTGTTTTTCAGTTTGGAAGGGCTGACTGGGATGGTTTCCGGTCTTTTCTTGCTGATGCATGTGCCTTGGTTATCAGTTATAAGTCTTGGTTCTGATTTGGCAGCCGAGGAGCTATCTGAATGGATTAGCCTTGGTATGGAAACATACATCCCCTCGCGTACCTATCAGATCAAGGCCCATTCTCAACCCTGGTACACTCCAGAATGTGCTGCAGCAATTGCACATCAGAATCATTACTTTAAGATATACCATCGCTTGGGAACTTTGGATAGTAAGCGTCTTTTTCATGAAGCCCGTAATCGTTGCAAGAATTTTAGAGGACGCTAAGCAGCAATATGCAAACTTTGTTGCTGATTCCATTGCATCACAGCGGCTTGGTTCGAGAGACTTTTGGCGGATTGCTAACAGCGTACTTAACCACAATAAGTCCTCCATTCCTCCTCTCTTTCATGGACCTGAAGTTCTTACTTCTCCACTGGACAAGGCGAACCTTTTTGCCAACAATTTTGTCCGTAATTCAACAGTCAACGATGAGGGGCATACACTTCCTGCCTTTCCTTCCCGTACAGACAATGTGGTCCCTGATCCTCTTATCACCCCCAAGAAGGTTGCCCGCATCAATAATACCTTAGATGCCTCCAAGGCTACGGGCCCTGATGGGATCCCTGTTATTGTTCTGAAAATGTGTTCTCCTGAACTTTCATCTGTTCTTGCCAAGCTGTTTTTGTCTGAATCTGTGTTTCCTTCATCTTGGAAAGTGGCATCTATTGTCCCTGTCTTCAAGGGTGCTGGTGAGCGTTCTGAATCTACTAATTACCGTCCAGTTAGTCTTCTTTCCATAATTAGTAAGATTTTTGAATGCTTTGTCAACCAACAGCTCCTCAGATACTTGGGAGGACAATGACCTTCTTACCGACTGCCAGTATGGTTTTCGCAATTCTCGCTCGACTGGTGATCTGCTACCCCTAATTACTGACCATTTTAATAGGGCCTTCGATCGCAGGGGTGAGGCACGTGTTGTAGCATTGGACATCTCAAAGGCCTTCGATAAAGTTTGGCACAATGGTCTGCTCCACAAGCTGAAATCATATGGTGTGACAGGTAGAATGTTGTTTATTATCTCTGCTTTCCTTTCTAATCAGACTTACGCCTTCTTGGGCTTGACATCTCAATTAATGCCAGCTGGGAGAAGTATATCTCAGGTATTGCTAAGAGTGCCTCTATGCGAGTCGGTTGTCTCTATCGAGCCGAGAAGTTTTTACATCCTGAGGCTATTCTGCACTTGTATAATGCAACTGTACGTCTCCTGATGGAATACTGATATGGGCTGGAGCCTCTGCCTGCCATTTATCTTTATTAGATCGGGTGCAGAAGCAAATCGTCAATTTGGTTGGTGAGGAGTTGGGTTCATCATTACAAATCCTTTCCCACCGTAGGACAGTAGCCACTCTCAGTCTGTTCTACAGATATTTCCATGGAAAGTGTTCCACCAGTCTGTTTAACTTGGTCCCTCCTGTCAGGGTTTTTGAGCGTGCAACCAGGCTCTCTGCTTCCTCTCACCCATGCACTCTCTAGCTGTGCCGAGATGTAGAACAAAGAGCCACTCTAATAGTTTTTTCCACGTTCTGCCTCTCTTTGGAACTTCTTGCCCAGTAGCTGTTTCCCTCCATCCTATGACCTGGCCTCTTTTAAGAGGAATATCAATTCCTTTCTTCAGCTTTCCTGATTTTTTCTTCATTGTAGCCCTTTGCCTAGAGTGGCGTTAGCCTTGCTTGGGGCGATATTTCATACAAGGAAAAAGGAAAACAATCCTGGAACTATTGGCGAATAAATCCAGGCCAAACAACAGTCAAGCCTCCATCCGCTTCCTGGCCCCTTCCGAGGGGAGGTACAAGGAGTCGAGGATATTGGCCTGACGGGCGGATGTTGTCATCACCGAAATACGAGCGAACTGCTCAAAAGTCAGGCGAAGGGTCTCATAGAGGTAGCAAAAGGCTGCGGAGAGCATGTCCACAGGAACGGTAGTCTCATCCTCACAGCCTCTGACCAGGTACTCCGAGAGCAGGAGGAGGAACGAGGTCGAACGCATTCCATATCTGGAGGCCCAGTCTGTTTTCCTCAAAGTGTCCTCGATCTTATTTCGAGTACGATCGGTAAACAGGGAGCGTGTCGAACCAGACCCGCTACCATCACAGCAGCAAGCTTGTCCCTGACAGAGTCAGGGACTGCTGGCACCGTAAAATAGTCGTCAAAGTCCTTCGGTGGGAAACGGAAATATCCGTTAGTGCGTTGAGATCCGCTACCGCCTGGATATGTTTGATGCAAAACTGGTCCAGGGGTAGGATCGGGAAGGGTGGGAAGGATGCCAAGCGTCCCGCAGAAGCATCCGACGCGGTATGATTGCTGGGCGGGGGGCTCGGGTTCCTCAGCTGTGGTGTCTGGAAGACCCAAAACGTAATTGTGTCTCGATGGGGGAGAGATGATGTGTGTCAAAAACGTCCATCTCTTCATCAGACGACCCCCTGGTCCGAACCAGAAGGGAGCAAGCGTGGCCTCCTAGCCGGTGCCCGCTCACGGCTTGCCAGCACCGAACCCCGATAAAATTGCCGAAAGATGGATGGAAATGGCCGGGGGTGAGGCTGGAGCACGACCCAAAGGGAGATGTTTTTGGTCACGGCGAACCCATCCCTGGACGTCACGAGTCGGCGGGGCGCCACTGGGGGAAACACTAGGGGCGAGTTGACCAAAGCGCGGGGCTGGCTGATCCATCTGTGGGGCGAGGTGGCCCACGCTCGGGGCGAGCTGGCCCACGTTGGGGACAAACTTGTCCGGCGTGAGGGGCGAATTGGCCCACCAGCATGAACCCCGTAGTTAACAAGGTAGACAGGGACGCGGTGAACGCTTGGAAAGCCTGTAAGAGATCTGCATTGGAAACAGACTCTGCCTGCGGGAGCGGTCCGAAGACGATGGTGAGTCCGAGGAATGGCGACGCGACTTCCCTTTCTTGGCTGGGCGACCCAGCGAACCCTCAGTATCCGTGGGTACGGTGGAGGGCGGGGGTGCTGGAATCCCAGAGCATCGGAGTAAGTCCGAGGCAGAGGAAAGACTCGCAACGGGGGCCCGTTGTCCTTTGAAGCTTTTGACCGTGGTGCGCGATTTTTAGCGACCCTTACCTTAGTCGGCTTATGATAGCCCGATCCCTGGCCTATGGGGAGGCCACCGCATGTTTCCGGGCAGTGGAGTGAAGTCTGTGTAAGGGGGAGGGTAACCCCAACAGATTCACGGTCGGAGGCAAGGTCGTGGGAGGAGGGTGTCTCCCTGGTTTTACCCCCTATAGGAGCGGGCGGTCCCGTGGAACCCACGTCCACGGGTACCGCCCTGCACCTAGCCGACTTACGCTTCACATTTCTCTCTTCGCGTGAAGCCATTCCTATGTAAAATAACACTGCAAACAAAAGAAAAAAAACTTGACTATCTTTATTCAACAATACTTAATAGCAAATGTACGGCAGACGTAGACGTAAACTGCGTGATAAAAACGCCACTGAAAATTTCACGTCCTATATGCTGATCAGCGCTAAGAGAAAAGAGGAAGCTAACATGGCGGGCATGCCGCAGGGCATGGTGGGAAGGCTATTGTGTGAAAATCTTAGCGAGTGTATTGCGCCCTCTAGGGAAATATGCATTTAGTGGCTCTACGGATAAGATGAGCACTGTAGACGGGGGAAACTCTGGCCGCCATCGCACTGGTCGTTCACCTGCATCAGACTTCCAGTGCATGTAGAATGATGTGTGATAGGAATTCCTCTCTGAATATGAATAGCAATGGTGGATTTTATTTTAGGAGGGGGGTTGTCATGGCCCCAGAACCCAGCTGGAATTGTTGTATGTAATAATAATGGAGAACACCAGAAACTGTTGTGCAACCGGCCATACGCGGTTTATACAGGCATCACAACTTCTAAGTCCCCCTCTAATATTTGTCTGAATAACTGGAAAAGTAGTGTATGAATGTGAAAATTCAAAAAATAAATTATAGAGTGACATGTCAACACTTGTGGTGGCAAGATGATTAAAATCTGTGCACGTGTTTACGATTTTCTTTTTCAACATGTCAAAAGTTCTTAATCATGTGAACAAATCTTCATGGAGTACCGGTACTGAAATACAACTACACGTTAAGCCTTCTATTGAACCAATGCTCTTCACTGCAATTTGCATGATTGCACTACTTCTTCAGAAAAGTATTAGAAGGGAACTTAGAACTTGGTTTGTCGAACTTAGAACTTGAGTTATGATGCCTGTGTATTAAAAAGCCCACAGCAAACAGTAAAGAAGTGGTAGAATGTCAGGAATGTCAGCGAGTCCTACCCCCAGTCCCAACATATCAAATTATTTTGCAGACAGGAAAAAGTGGGGGTGTCTTTTTTGGTCTTTTTCTTTTTGATGGAACTATTTTTATCTGGTGTGTTCCCCCCCCCCCCCCCCCCCCTCACAAAAAAATTGTTCTGGATCTGTGAGTGTTGAATAGCAAATGGAGAGCAAAGGTCAAACTTAGACTGCAAATGTGTCTGTCATTAGCAGAGTAGCAGCTGATTTCACAAAACAGTGCATAACTTAAGCAAATGGTAAACTGGATAGGTGTATTAAACACCTCAACAAAAATAAGTTCCCCCTAAATGAATCTTTATATTTCCTTATAAGATGTACACAGGATTTCTATTAACCTTGTAGTCCAGTAAGAATCGACATGAAAAATGTCCAACCAAAACATGATACAAATAAGAAAACAACAAAAACAAATGCAAGCCAGCTTTGGTTAAAATGCAAACTGATAAAATATTATGGAAGCACAAAGCATTACAATTCAGATACATTCAGCAAGTATTATTTTCCTTTAGAAATTTCCTGAATGAAAAGTAAACAAAACCAAAAAATATAACCCACATAAAACCTTTGACTGAAACATTTATACAGTGATAATAATTACTTGGCTTCAATGCCACATCCTGACATCAACATAAATGTACACCTTTATGGGAGAATCTTAAGTATATGGAATGCTTGGAACATTCCATCAGGAACATTGTGTGTGTTCCCACTGGGAGCAGCATGTCAACACTACAGTCAAATTTCATATGGTTGCTTAATGGTAAACAGGAAAACATGTGCCAACTACAGAAGACAAAAGTTGCTAGCTTTAACATGTTTAAGCACTATTTCACGGCCAAGTCGTGTTAAACACCTGCACGCGCATGGAGATTTCTATAGTTGCGTCACTATTTTAAGCAAATTCTGCCTCTGAAGCTCTGTGCTTAAATGTAGTATACATCATTTGCAAACATAAAAAAACTAAACTACTGAATTATTACGAAATACTTTCGACTGTAGGTCAACAGCAGTCTCAAGCACCCTGTGAAATCATGGCACCTGGTGTGCTGTTTGTTTTCAAGAAAAGTGTAAATTTATATCGTTTTCCAATGACTGTCCGCCGACAATCATTGGAAATAGTCTAGTTCCCCGACCTGATAACCGATGAAATGGCTCGCAAGTAAGTACACACTACATTACCTGTACTTGGGAAAATGGCCGTTTCACTTGGCAACCCGATGGGAACACAGCACATTTCAATCAGGAACACAGTCTTTCTGAGTGTTTGCAAGGAAACCAAATGTTTGTTTAGAGATACCACCTAAATAACATGAAATCCTTTCTTGTTTTTTTCCTTCCCCCCATTTTGATGAGTTTGAACAACTGATATCATTACAGTCACTGATGACAGTATTTCTACATTGTGTAATTTTAAAGGAATGACATAGTATTGGTGCAGCTGACAAACACAGTTGGAGAGTATTTACTTTGTGTGATTCAACATATACATGAAATAAACCTGTGCAAGTTTGAGCTCAATCCATCAACACAGTCACAAGAATATTGGGAAAAATCATCGTTTTATTAGTGATTTTGGACACGTTCATAATGTGCTTTTTTCTATTGTTGACATGGAAATGAGCCACAGTGTTTATGGAGGCCTTCAGATATAATTTTCTCCATAAAAACGACAGTATTCTAGACAGTCACAGGAGGATTGGGACTGCCACCATCTTTTATATTGAAACTATTCAATTTTATTTTTGGTCAATAAAGCCAGTTCGGTATCTCGAAGGTCAAAGGTTATTCGGGATAAAATTGCTGGCGCAATGTCACGCGAATACCCATTCTGATTGAATTTAACACATGCGCGCTGTACGACCACGGGTCATTCGGGATAACTATGTCATTGTGCACATGCGCAATTGAAATACCGAATGGGCTTATTATCAAAGCTATATCATACCTTATTGACAGAGTCTACCCTACTACGCCAGTGATAAACATCCTCTATGGAGAGAGAGTTGTCAGCTTACTGTACAACACACATCCCACTTGTCTGTAATTAATGTTCGAGACAGCAAAACTGGATTCAGTTTGTGGGTGACTGGGCATTTTTCACAAGGAGCTAACAGCATGCTCCACAATCTTACCCAGCAAAGATAACATTCTTACTATTTTACCTACAAATTATAGGGTTGTAATTCAGTGTTAAGAGAGTATGATGTGTATTTTCTAATCTTTTGCACAAGACAGTCAGAGCATTTGAAAACCTTTAACGATATACCATCTATGCTCTTTTCAACTTTAACCCCGAAATATAATTTATTTTAAAAATTGCTATTTTTCAAATACAAAAATCTGGATATAATTTGGAAACGTACCCCCCCCCCCCCCCCCCCCCCCCAAGGAAAAAATCGTATGTATGTGGTTGGAGCCTTATTCTTTTCATGTGGAAGTTTTGGGGAATTATTTTCGCTGAAAGGCGTGTTAAGTTGACCTGTAAACATGTAACAGAACTTTTTCCAGTGCATAGTCTCGGTTTCATATTCCATCTATCTTTTAACCCTAACCCTGCTAATCCAACCATTTTATTATTTTAATATGATTTTGCATGCGCCCTAGGGGGTTAGGGTTAAGCTATTAAGCTGCGAATAACATTGCCAAAAAAAAATAAAATGTATACAAAAAATTCTTAAAAACCCAATTCTTTTGTTGGTATTGTATTTTTCAGCTACTACACAGATCCTATTGGCAGTGGTAAGGTTTTATCTGCCCAGAAACACATACATTCTCTATGCAAACAATCTCCAGACATAAATGGAACAGCCTTCACGTGGTCAAACCCCAGTTTATAATATGAGACAACTTCTCTCTTGAAACAACTAGCGTCATGCATCTATATTAAATATTATATGTATCCAATGGTACATGGTATGTTTACATTCATTATGTACAGGATTAATATTCATAAGCAAAAAATGACAAAGCCAATCTGTCATATAAAAAGACACAGTCTATAGCAATGCTACATGATGGAATAAACATACATGTATAAATCAGTAACATGGAGTTATTCTACTTGCTACACTGTATCAGAGATGCCAGATATTGTTCCCATGATAACCTTCATTTTTAAGTTTTTAATATTAACAAATATACTGCTCTGAGGCACGGTTCATTCCCCTCTTACATACCCTCGTTAATATTTAAATGTTCCAACTCTTAAATTCACTCTTCAAAATGTCAGATGTTTGCAACTTCTGCAGGTTTCCTCAGACAGGTTGTGTGTATATGTGATCGAGAAATGTCATTGCAAGGATTATGGGTTACTTGATTAACAGCCTTACTCAATTTCCCGATATGGGTCATTCCATAAATGTGATGTGATCTGGGAAAACCCTTGACATGTCGCCAAACCTGCATTGAAGATAATGGCACAATAGTTACCAGATTTGTTTTTGACAATTTGAGTTTCTGCTACCCATATAATTATTAATATCTAAATTATCATTTCTGAAAATATTAACTTAAAAATCCATCACTTGCAATCTTTCAGTCACTTTTTGTGCAAACTCAAAGAGTTACACAGAAGTTTAAAGCTTGATATCTCAAAATGAAGTCAGCTGGTTTTCTTAAATTCCCGACAGCAAAACAAGTTACAGACATCCGAGAATCATGAATAAAACAGTTTTGAAAAGAACACAGTGCCTTCATTAATGTTATGCATATAACACAAGAATGATACATTTCACCATGTGAAGGGTTTTCCCCAGATCACATCACAAATTTGAGGTCCAAAAGTGTGACATTTATTGGTGTCCCTGTTACACTTGACCTGTGTAATTTCCCCATCAAGTATCCTTAAAATTGACACTATGTTTTACTTGTTTGGCAGGTACTTTGCTTTACATAATCACTCTTGGAGATAGAACATATTCAAGAATGTGTCCTGAACTGCAAAATCATATACTTGTTGGACACCAAAATTGGACCCCAAATTTATGAAATGACCTATATAGTGTCCATGCTCTTTGTCTAGTTTCACCCTCTAAAATACTTTGTTTTGTTAGATTGCTATTTTTCTAGCAATACAATTTTGTTTTAATGAGATATCGAATGAAATAACTTACTCATGTTTAGTTATTGACCAATTACTTTACAAATATTGAATTATATGCAACCTGACAATTCGGGCTCATCTTTTTTGTGCATTAGATGCATTAACCCTTTCATTACCAATGTCGAGTTTACTCGACAAGGAAACCACACACCAGAGTATCCAAACAACAAATATATTCACCATGTTTCAACGAACTGTAGTGCTTGTGTTTTTCGCTGTCCATACATGATCTTCATACCAACAGAAAGAGCTTGTTCGGATCTTTCCAATGGCGCTATCAAATTCATGTGTCACCATTACAGCATTTTGTGAAAACTGTATCCGAAGTTTCCCTGTATAGTTACGTGTATGGAGTGCCATTTGTTTATAATTATGTGACAAGCAACTTTTGTGTTTGATAAAGTGGGCCAGAAGAGAAACAGCCGTAACTTTGCTATTTTAGTAGTTATATGACTCTTTTTTACACGACATGAAAGCGAAATGTTCATGGAACAAACTTTACACACAACATTTTCCTTTTCAATCATTTCTTGAGGGTGAAATCTTTGGTTAAAAATACAACCGTTCTTTTTCGGCATAAGTGGGTTTAACAGTTGAACTCCGAAGATTTCCATCAAACTGTACATGACCCACACATGAACTATAGAGAAAGGAATACAGGGATACCTGTAGCATGTCAATGGTTGCATGTGTCTACCAGTATCACGTCAGATAGACTTTACTGCAAACTGAGCAATAACCTCATCAACCTCAACAGGGTATCTGCACGTTTTAGAAAGTCAAATGTAAGACTTTTTTAGACCCTATTTTTAATGCTACTCTAAACAAAATTTAAGACCCCAAAATAAGCCGACAATAGCTTTTGGGGAGCTGACAATGACTCAAGACGATGTCCTCGTCAGAATGTGTGACCGGTTTACTGAGCTGGAGCTGCGATTACAAAAGGCACGCTGGTCCACTGAAAGATTAATATGTAGGAGGAGGAGTTGGGGTGATGGATGGCAGAGCCAGAATGGCAGTGCGAGGGAAAGATCGAACCAGGAGGAACACGGCATAATTGGTAGGAGAACGCTGCAATTGACGGTGGAGGGAGGAGGGCCGGAGTTCTTACCAGAGCCATTACTCCTCTGATGCGACAAGAACAAGAATAATAGCTACATTTTGTGTATACATGTAGCTAATGAAGTTCCTGGAACTATTAATCGTGACCCTAGCGTACTGTTCATGATCGACGCTAGATGTAGCGATGGATTTGGGATCCTGGGGATAGAACGCTTGGTAAATACAATGTGTGGTGTCTACCGAGTGCTGTCAGTTTTACGGGAAAATTGCTGATTTATTTTTTACACACTGTGTGATCATTATTTACGAGCTAAGAAAAGTCACCACTTTAATACGTCCAAAGACCTTGAGGAACTCAATTTAATGCTTTTAATGCTTTTAAAGGCCTTAAATTTAGAAAAGTCAATTAAGACTTTTAGAGACCCGCAGATACCCTGCTTATAATGGGTCTGCCAGTAATCCAGGCAAAATCAGTCAAGTCAGATTTAGTACAGAATGCAAAGTCCAATCCCAGCATGTGTTCCTTTGGTACATTCAATAATTGTTAACTGCTGTGATGTGGGACATGGCTTTTTTACCCCAGGACGTGTTCACGAGGGTGTAAATAAACCATGTTGCATTATGACAGGAGTCAGCAATTGTTATGCTATCGTGGTAATGTTTGTATGATACTCGGCTATCCAGATATATACTTACTGTTCAACATTGAGCTTGCCTAGTTCACTTCCAGGACAACACCACCAAAATGTAGTTTTTCCAAAGGGTTACGGACACGTGGAACTTCCTCCCTGAACAATGTTTTCATTCTGTGTTTGATATATCCACATTCAAGAGCAATCAAATGTGTATCGACCTCCAAACGTGGACGTCCTATTGTCCCTCTTTTGTTTTGTACTTTTTCGGAAGACCTCCATATGTTTTGTACCCAATCCCAATCATAGACGTATTCTGGGAATCGCGGACAATATTGTTCTCTTTTATTCTCCAACATTTGTCGTCCACGGTTTGAATACCCTAACGCCCCCACCCATCCTCACATATGCACCCATATGGGGTACCTCTATTGTAGACTTTACTTTCCTTCTTTTATTCTCCTTTGTCCCCATTGAAATCTCAAAACCCATAGCGTCAACTTTGTGGGGTACCTCAATTTCTAAAGACTCCCTTGTGGGGTACCATTGTCCCCATTGTTACTCATTCTTCCCAGTACTCCATAAGGAGACTAATGTAAGAACAATGTGAACAGACACCTTTCAGGATAAAGAGTAGTCCAGTAGCTGGTAGCCCGACAAATTTGAACTGGGACTGCGATACCTGCATTGACTTTTCTTTGCTTATAGTCTTTTTCCCTCTAATTCCTATTTTTCCAAATTCAACTTTGCCGATCGTCTGCGAGAGTTTATGTCTGTCTGGGTTGCCCGCGACGTTTAATGAAGAAATGTTTCCATATGTCTGCGCTAGTCTGGGTGCTGTTTGTGTTGCTCTCTGCATCTGACGTATGGAAACCAGGCTTTAGACTGGGAAGTTGCTACATGTGTATATCTTTGTTAAAAATGTTTCACACAGACATTGCGGTCTGTCATGACAAACACCGGACACACATGCTGTGACTTTCCATGCATCCCAGGTACAGCACGCACCATATGGCATGCCCTTGTGATGTATTTTGAGTGACGTAATTAGTTGGTTGTTTTTACAACCGCTCAGACCAATGAAATTGCAGTATCCAAGACAAAATACAAGTACACACATAACTACAGAGTGCAACTTTACCTAAGTAGGCTCATATCCCTGTGACCAAATGCATACTGCTCAAGCCGAGTCCCAGGCAGAAGTAGAATTAAAGTCTACTGGAGTACACAACTGGAAAAACAAACTCAAGTTAGGACTTCATGCGAGTCCTGGCTCAAGCCCAAACTTGACCTTGGACTTCAGCTAAATGGTCTTACTCACAAATCCAGACTCGAATGAGTCCGAACTCGCCGAGTCCAAGACCATTATGGGTTCTAGTCAAGTTCCGATTTGAACTCCTTGTTCTATTTTTGGAATCCTATTGGACATAGTCCACTCCTTCACTGTTTTGGAATTAGACACGGAATCGACTACAGTACTCCATACTGGCAAGCAGGGGTGCAACAAATATGGCAAAAACAAAGAGACTCATGACAGGGAAAATAAATGTTTCATTGTAAACAGTTACAAACAGCTGGTTTCTTCCTCCTTACCTTACCACCCCAGATGGTCTTGCATCTAATCTAACACTTGAATAATTGGATATTAACACCTGGTTTCAAAACATGTCGACATCTTTGTTTTAAAAAGTTTAAATAAGATATTTTTTACAAATATATTTTTGTTAATTAAAGCATACTAGCATGTTTCAATTATATAATACAAAGACTGCAAAACTATTGTGTAAAGGAATGGGTGTGCTTCGACAAACTCACACAATCCGAACTAGGGCGGTCCTGAATATTCAAATATTCGATCGTCAACCGAATAATCTAATACTTTTTGCCGCTTCGAATATCTGAAAAAATATATATGCGCGTACAGATACAACTCTGATGCTATTTTAATAGAAAAGTTACGGCTTTAGCAGTGTCAAATGGCGGTAATTTTTGGTGGACAGACGTTTATTGTTCCTGTCCATTAACCCTTGACACTTATAAAATAGTTACTGCAAAAAAGCAGGCTGGAGTTTGGTTTCTTGTCATCAGAACGTTTAAGTACATGTACGTCTACCCGTAGTAATGATCTTGATACAACATGCGCATGCACAAAAATGTCGATCGGGCGGTCCATAATATCGATCACCGCACGTAAAACACAGGCATGCTTTGCGTGCAACTTTTTACCGCTGTGGCATGCAGTTGCAGCTGACGCGTGAAAAACTTGATCGGCAAGTATTGAATATTCGGTCAAACCCAGTTTTGAATAATCGAATACTAAACTATTCGAAAATGAACAGCCCTAATCTGAACAGAAGCTACACATGTAGGTGCATACAAATGTTAGTTTCCATAGCCCAATGCAACCCCAAGGAGTTCAATTTGTCAACAAGTAAAATCCAAGCCAATTTTAGTTCACTGTAATGTTTTACCTGTAACTTTTAAATTAATCCAAATAGTATTAGAGAGGATGTTGATTGCTGAGAGAAACCTGCGTTATTTTGTAGTTTTGTGTAGATTAAGGTATATTACAACAAACAGGCAATTATTTCTGCCATGAAATAATTTAAAAAGGTACTTTTGAGAGCTGTATTTATCAAGTCCAATCTAGCCCGCTGGTGTCAATTGTCTAAAAAGTCACCGCTGAGGGCAACAAGTAAATCTGACATCACAAGACGGGCTCCTCTTTTGTGTCTAGTGCTACCTGCAAAATGAGAGTGCATCTTATGATAGACAAACTTTCACCAGTGGGATGGACGTGAACTTGATAAAAACAGCTCTCAAAAGCGGAGTTGTAGTCAAGTCCTTTCAGTCAGAAGTCTTTTCGCAAGTCCAGTCAGAAGTACTTTCATTAAAAGCCTGCCACAAGTAACTGGATGAACAATGACAAAGGAATGCCTTTGTCAAAGCTCATTTGAATAGCTTGTGATTGGGATTAGGACTGGAGGGCTTGTGATGGACTTACAGGGACTTGCAGGGACTTGTGATGGACGCGACTACATCCCTGCTCAAAAGCAACCTCTTTTAGTTCATGACAGAAATAATTGCGTTTTATTGTAATATATACCTTAATCTATATAAAACTACTAAAATTATGTATATTTCTCTCAACAATCAACATCTTTTTAAAGAGAAACATAAGAATCACATACATGTCTTCTTTTTCTGATAAGCTTCTTTGAAAATCTTATAGTCAAAAATAATTATCCCTTGTGGTTTGTTTAATGCTATCAATAATAATTACACATATATTTATTAAGTGCACATATCCGCCATGATCATGGTGCTACATTACTACCCCCACTCATCAGGTCCATCAATTATTCCTAAAACTTTCCCAGCTCCTATGCAACCCTGGCTGCAAGTTACATGTAAGCACACTGGGACAATTCAAACACATAACAAGGTGGAGAAGAGTAATTTGTGCCAAAGAAGGAATTTGTGACAAAGTGTCTTGCTCAAGGACACAAGTACCACGACCCCTTGGTTTGGGTTGTGGGTTGAATCCAGAGGCCAATTGCATAGAGCTGCTTAAGCACAAAAAGTGCTTAAGCACAAAAAAACATTGCTTATTAAGATCAGGTTACCAGCTAAATAAAACTCCATGTGACTGTCAAGCTAAGCAAACAACAGCTAAATACTGGTCTATAAGCAATATACATGTACATGTACATGTACATCAAATGGAGTTTAGGCTGGTAAGCTGGTTTTAAAAGCAAGGTTTTAAGCAGCTCTATGAAATTGGCCCCTCATGTTGAGTCCAGTGCACAAGACCACAAGGTTATGGAGACTCCACTATGAAACTACACTCCCTGTGTGCAACAGTCACTGACTGAATCCTTGTGCCCAGCACAATGATTTCCAAGCTGGAACATTTCTGAAAGCATTCGCAAACCTGTACCCAACATATAATGGGGATGCCTTTGGCAAACTTGTCCTCAGGTGTGTCGAAAAACTTGCACTGGATTGTAGCTTCAATTACTTACTTCAGTCTGTTTTCAAAAAGGCTACATGAATCAGCATTTATAATATTTAGATGTTTATGCCATTGTGTGTCAAATACGGCTTCATCAAAGTCAAACTCAATCAGGACACTATTTTACTGTGGTACCATCCATATTCAGACCAAACATTACGGGGTTAGATTTAAACATATGACTTCATATTTTGCATAAAAAATCGACTTACCCATTACTCAATATATACACAAATGTATACAATAAAAGAAGAGGCTTTAAGCAGAGTGATATAAAACAGTCCCAATGAACAAACGCATTCTGGTCAAGTGGCCTGCCTTTGATTGCAAAGCTAAATAAAAATTACAAGTGTTTCCTTTATACAGAAAGAATTGGACTGCCTCAAAAACCACCCCTCAATGCAAAAATATTAATGACTTTGTGTCAGTGGTTGACATGTTTTCTCCATCCAAAACTGTACAATATATTGTAATTAATTGTGAGAACTTTCTTTGTGCTTATTTTCAATTGTGACCAAGGGTCAATTTCACAGAGCTATTTAGCACAGAAATTTGCTTAGCATGAAAACTCTTCCTTGATAAAAACCGAGATTACCAACTAAACAGGCCTTCTGGCTTTTAGTCTTGCTACTGTGAGCCACAAATTGCCTAACATCTACTAGTGATTGCTTTTGTTGTCATTCCATTCACGGCCCAAGATCAAGTCTGGGTGTGAACAATGGGAGCTGGCTGGACTCCAGCATTATAGTGGGCAGTTTATTGTGTACAACCAGGGGCTTGGCCAGGCTTTTCAACAGCCTGGCCCGACCATTCCATGGGTTAGGCAGTGCTCTCTAAATTTCCGTGTTGTATATTGCTTGTAACTGGTATTATGTGTTGTTTGCTTAGCATGAAAATCACATGAAGTTGTGGCTGGGAACCTATTTTTAGTAAGCACGATTTGTTGGTGCTAATAAGCAAGGTTTTGTGCTGAGCAGCTCCGTGAAATTGGCCCCTGGTAGCAAAATGAGTGGAAATTCGCACGACGGTTATCTGAGTTACAAGCAGAAGAAACTTTTCACTGAAAAGTAAATTTTAAGATTTTAACGACTGTATATTTGAAAACTCTATCCTATCTTATCCCACAGTTTTTAAACTGAATCCAGTCTCGAAGTATTTTGGGGGCTGATTTCTTTTTTGAACTCGGGTTCAAGTGTGCACAGATCACAAACTTTGAGCTTCATTTTTCTCAACGCAAGCGGTCGAGACTTTGACAACTCCCAAAGGTTGTATCAGGGGCTAGGAATGAGATACCACAACACACAATATATCAAATTAAAGCTTTTAACCTGTACTTTCAGGAAATACCATAATCTTAATTTTCACATTTTCCTACTTTCCACCCATTTCATGGGAACAGTTCGCAATTATAAATCTCATTTAAGGGCAACACAAGTTGGGTTTTTTTTGGCCTTAGGATTGAATTTGTTTTTAAAACTTTGGGACATGACAGGTTTTTTGTTGACGTAAAAATGTTAAAACCCCAAAACTGACTTCCTAGTGAATTTCTTTTGTTCCTGCTTGTAACTCAGAATGCCACAATGCTACCTTCCACTCATTTCGATAAGCAAAGTCACATATGACGTAGGTAGATACAATATGTACATTGTGTAAAAAGTCAGTGAAGGATCTTATTAACTAACGGAAAATAGTTGTGGAAGTGAGACTGGTAGCAGACACACTGACTGTACAGGATCAGGTAGATGGGGAGGTATGACTTGGGAAGTTGTTTGGTTGGACCTGCTTAAAGCCTGGATGATGTAGCAGAGATCACTGCATCATTTGCAGCAACTGCTCTTGACTTTTTTACCTTTCCTGTTACTCAGCTTCACCGTCTGGCTGTTCTCCTGGGCAGTCTGCTTGGCAACGTTCTCCTTCTTATGCTTCAGTACTAACTCTGTGATGGCATTAAACATCTGTGGGAATAATATTGAGCTCAATGTCAGAGCAAGATAGCAAAAATGCATCCTCTAATGTACCTGGGGAGGAGAGGGGGGAGGGGGGGGTACGGCTGTTCATTTTGGAATTATTCGAAACTAGTTTTGACCGAATTTTCGAATATTCGATACTCGCCGATCAAGTTTTTCACGCGTCAGCTGCAATTGCATGCCGCGTCGGTAAAAAGTTGCACGCAAAGCACACCGGTGTTGTACGTGCGGCGATCCATATTATGGACTGCCCGATCAACTTTTTTTGCATGCGCCTGTTGTATTTAGATCATTACGGGTACGTTTTACAAGAAACCAAACTCCAGCCTGCGTTTTTGTCATGGGTTTTACGGACGGGAACAATAAATCTGCATCCACAAAAAGTTACAGGCGACAAAAATGCTGCATTTGGCCCTGCTAAGTGCCGTAACTTTTCTATTAAAATACATGTAACATCAGAGTCGTAACATTAACCATAACGTAAGGTATTTCAAAAAGTAATCTGTTACAGAATTTTTGTTGAAAATCTTTGGGCCTGCAAATTTCTTAATACGTTTTTTTTTTAAATCATCAACACATTTCTGAAGTTTCATATTCATATTTACTTGCAAGATTTGGAAGGAATACGCCTACTTTGCAAATATTTATTCAATCACACAAGTAACAAATGAAGAAGCTAAAAAACAGCCCAATATAAACAAAAAAATGAAGCATCTGTAACCATGGAAATGCCCAAATGAAAATGAATGAGAAAAGTGGGAAGTTACGACACAGTCAAACAATAATAATCATGATTAACCCTACATGTACCTACCATCAAAATCCATATCCCTGTTTTGGAGGATTCCGGCGGATTCAGGATACCTCTATATGAAAACTGGGGGATTTTGATGGATTGAGGATTGTAAGCCTACCGCTACTTCAGGATTTTGATGGATTCAGGATACCTCCATATTGAGCAGTCACCAAAACCAACTTTTTGTGCATGACAAAATAGGTGGATTTTGGCGGATTCAGGATACTTTCCAGTAAAGTTACCCAAGGGGTTGGGGTTAATGAAAAATGATGGAAGCGACTTTTGCTGTAATTTTCAGAAATAAATGGATTTGGGGGTTGGTATTTTATAGCGTGTAGCAATACTGTAACACTGACCTGTTTAACCCTAACCCCCACGGGGTATTCTCTGAGCACCCTGCCAAATGCAACAGAATGCAACACAGCTGAAATAAGAACCCTGCCAAATGCAATGTTGCAGTGTGCAGTGAACTCATCTGTACCAGCCTTGTTGCTGGAGGCTGTATAATATTAAATACAAAAGAATGCATCAGACCAGGAGACATGCCTTGACTGCTAAATGCAACAACTTTTTACCACTGGTGCATTCTGTTGCATTTAGCCGGGTTAGGGTTAAAGGTTTGTGTGCATAGATTCTGGGAAAACAGAGAAAAGAAATTTTGTTCTAGTAGTCTGGTTCCCTGACCATATTTTAGACAACACGGAACAATTTATATAGTCAGCAAATTATCAGGTTGGGGAACTAGAATATTTCCAACGATTGTCGGCCGACAATCGTTGGGAAAACGATCAAAACGACAGCACACCGGGTGCCTTGATTTCACAGGATGCTTGAGACTGATATTTACTTACAGTCTAGTACGGTATTTTGTAATAATTCAGTAGTTTTATTTTGTTGATGTTTGCAAATGATGTATACTACCTTTAAGCGGATAAATGAATGTTACCTCTTCTACATTGATGTTCTCCTTTGCACTTGTCTCAAACAGCTGAATTCCCATTTGTTCAGCAAAATTGGTTGCATCCTCCGTCAAGACGACTTTCCTTTCTGGACAATCGTTTTTGTTACCAACTGCAATTGAAAATAAGAACACAGACATTGAAGGCAGGCTGAGGCTGAGGCTGATAAAGATGTGCATGAAATGACAGACCATGTGGAAGATAACCTCATTGTTCACTCTTGGTAGCTTGATACATTCAACTGGTCTAGCCAGTCCAAGCCCAAGTCTGTATTCATCACATACAGTAAATACAGTTGTAATAACAATCTGACTACACAAATGCCCCATGCATACATGTACATCACTGCAGTGCATACATGTACATCACTGCAGTGCATACATGTACATCACTGCAGTGCATACATGTACATCACTGCAGTGCATACATGTACTACATGCGTACAGGTTACACCGGCTTTAATACCAGAACCAGCAGGGCCTCTTTCAGTGTGTAGTGGAAACATTTTACTGTTCATTAACCCAATCCTCCAAAATCCTCTTTGCCAAATGGAGGAATTTGGAGGATTGAGGGTCTTTGGAAGTAAAGTATCGGAGGAATTTGCAGGATTGAGGGCATAATTAAGGGGATTTTGCCTGTGGAGGAAAATGGAGGATCCAGGTCATCGGCCCAATCTGATGCTGGTTGATTTCAGAGGATTGAGGTTACTAGGGTGTTTACAAAAACCCCAAGAGGATTTTGGAGGATTCATGCAATGGTCCCCATATTAAGAGGATTTTGGAGGATTCGGGTTACATGCAGCTTGAACACTTTGAAATCAGAGGATGGTGGAGGATTTAGGTTACTTGGAGAACAAATGATGTGGGGAGTTAGGGTTAACATCACGGAATTAAAAAGACTATTATTGTTACAAAATTCACAAATTGCACAAGCGATAAGTGAGGAACAAGACCAAATACTGAAAATAAAACAAATAATATATATAAAACCAGTGCTGCGTGTATGTGCAGATGCAGAAAGTGTCAAAGAATAAGCTGAAATTTTAGGTCTGAAAATTGGATAATTTCTCCGTGAATCTGTTATCCTGTTTAGATCTGGGCTGGTAGGGTTGGCAATTCAAAATGTTTCCAACCTTACCACCTCTAATAGTAACCTATTTACCTAGGAGTGGCTTTGAGCCTTGTATTGGGTGATTGCAATAACAAAACAAAAAACAAGCTATTGCAGACCCGTTTATACAGGATTTCAATTGGGGGTTGTACACAGTGAAGCGACAGACTTTATAGCGAGGGTTCCTTTACATTTTGCACCTCAAAAACATGGATCTTTGCGATTTGGAGGTACATGTAGGGGGGTGAGAGTGTTCACACACTATTTGCACCCCATCCATTTACAGACCATTTTTGAAACTGATTTGAAATTACCTAGGGGACTGTGATTGGTCTAAACATTCATATTTGCAAGAACAGTGCAGTGCTTATAAACCCCGCACATTGTACATGTATAAATGTACAATGTATGTAAAACCTCTTTTGTGCTTACATGTGCGTCATTCCATAAAGTTGGGGTCCAAAAGTGTGACATTTCTGGTGTCCCTGTTACATAGTGACATGTATTAATTTTTGGAAATTCAGGTCACATTCTTTAACCCTAACCCTCCAGGGTATTTTGGCTAGAAACCCTGCCAGACGCATCAGATTGCATACTTTGTCACATTGACTTGTGTGCAGAGTGCAGCAAGGTCAAGCTGTCACCACAGATGCACTGTGCTGCGTCTGGCAGGGTTAGGGTTAATGCCTTCTATCTACAGAGCTGTAGTCGAGTCCCTGCAAGTCCTTTCACGAGTCCTTTCACAAGTCCTTTCGCAAGTCCTTTCGCAAGTCCTTTCGCAAGTCCTTTCGCAAGTCCTTTCGCAAGTCCTTTCGCAAATCCAGCCAGAAGTCCTTTCTTAAAGCCAGTCACAAGTAACTGGATGAACAATGACAAAGGAATGCCTTTGTCAAAGCTTATTTGAAGAGCTTGTGATAGTGCTTGTGATGGACTTGCAGGAACTTGTGATGGACTTGTGATGGACTTGTGATGGACTTGTGATGGACTTGTGATGGACTTGTGATGGACTCGACTACACCCCTGTCTATCTCCAAGAGTGATTGTAAAGCAAAGTACCTGCAAAACAAGTAACAAATAGTGTGAAGTCAATTTTAATGATACTTGATGGAAAATTACACAGGTCAGGTGTAACACTCCAATTTATGGAATGACCCATGTACATTTGTACATGTACATGTATGTCTGCGTGTGTTCTCCCAAACAAACGTGGACGTATAACAAAGGGAACAATATCGTGCGCGATTCCCAAAATACGTCCGCGATTGAGATCGTGTACAAAACCTATTGGAATCTTCCGAAAAAGTTAAAGTACAAACAAAAGAGGGAACAATAGGACGTCTGCGTTAGACAGTGGATACACACACCTGTATGAACTAAAAAATTCAGTCACACAGTTGACGAGGCTGTAAAATTAACACTTCCACTATGTAGCACAGTGGGTAAAGTGTAAATAAATTCAGCTCCCTATTTAAGTAAAATACAAGTTCTAAAGGTGTAAGCCCAAGGATCAATAGTCAAACCTGTCTAAAGCAGTCACCCAAGGCCAAAAGTGGCCACCATAGAGTTTGTGCATACAGCCATTTTGGGAGTCAAATGGCCTTCAAATTACACGACTGCATATTATACGCCGTCGCACGGATACATGTATGTATGCAGTGTAAACATGTTCTAACCACATGTACATGTATGTGCTGCTCGAAATTTGTTCGAAATACGGGCGGCCGATGCACGTCATGCAAATTGGACTCCCAAAATGGCAATGCACGTGCCAATCTGTAGGCAGTGACGTCATTTGCACAAGCTCTAGACAGGTGGCCCCACTATGCAGGTTGGGTATAATGTGCGTTTGGTTGGTACCCCAAGCTGGCCACAGTATGCAGATAGCCTCTCATTAATTAAGGTGGCAACTATAGCTGGTTTGACTGTACAAACTTTATGCTCGATAATCAAAAATGAAAGCAGTGAAAATTCTGACACTTACCTAATATTCTACTTACTACGTCACAGTTTTGTTCGATTTCATGCAGCCATCTTTTCACATTGACAAATGAATCTGCACTGGTGACATCATACACTACTATAACCCCATGGGTACCACGGTAGTACCTGTTTACAAAATATAAGAAAATGGAAACAAATTGTTAGTTTTAATTTTTTACATGTACATGTACATACAAAGAATGCGTTTTTAGATTTTAGTGTTGTACATAAACCCTAACCCTCCAGGGCATGTTTGCTAGAACCCTGCCAGATGCATCAGATTGCATACTTTGTCACATTGACTTGTGTGCAGAGTCCAGCAAAGTGGAGCTGTCAACACATGCACTGTGTGCTGCGTCTGGCAGGGTAAGGGTTAACTGTTAACATTTGTATCAGACCCATGAACATTGTAACATGTGTGCATCGGAACCGGGTACCCGAGTACCCGACCGTTCATGTCAGGAACCGGTTCCAGATTATAGAATCGAGTACATGTACATGTACCCGTACAACTCTATATTGTCGCATAGTAACCTTTCAGACAATGAAAAAGGAAAGGTTTTGAATGTTATTTGTCGGGAATTTATTTGTCGGGAATTTATACATGGGAAACCAGCTCAGATTTATCCTTCATGATGCTCACGAAAGTTGACAATAAAGGGAATTTACCGGTCATGTTTTTTTGAGTCTGGGTATGGATATAAGCCTCGACGAGACATAATAGCATGCCTCATTCCACAATAAATACAACTGTATAAAGCTTCCGGACAATTTGTCTTTTGTGATATGCCAGCGCATGCACGTGCTAGCACACGTAAAGGCGGAGTAGTGATACTGGAGAGGCATGAGATTTTTTTCCAGACTTTTGTCTGAAATCAGACTTTTTGAGTGGATTGGAAGTTTTGTGTGGGATATCTTTAACGGGTACCCGGGTACCCCTTTTTCTTCAATCGGGTACCCGGTTCTTTTACTACCCGTAAATCGCCGCTGTTTCCAACGCGAAGAGCGGTTGTGTGTACGCGCGAGGTATCCTAGAAAATAGCCCGCCCTCTGTTGACATATAAAGTGCATGAATATTAATGAGGAGAAGTAGCATAAAATTTGAAATTGAAAATTAGGCCGATTAGGACATGAATTTCAAGGTTTTTTTGCTTTTGCTCATTTAAATACATTGTACACACAAGCTGCCATTTAATTTTACAGTGCGATCGGCCATTTTGGTTGCCCGTACCGCATGAGCGAAAGACCTGAAGTGAAGCACAGATTGTTCATTATCATACGTTTGTGTACATTTTTGGAGGAATATAATGGATTTTAACTGATGGTCTAGAAGTTTTCCCGTTGAAAAATCCACTTCTAGAGTGAGGAGTAATCCTTTAGTCGTGCATTGTCGTGAAAGGCAAGTTGACAAACCTAATAATACTCTCGCAATGGGTATTTGAAATGCACACCCTATACACAATGGTTCTGGTGTATCGCATCTCCCTAGCCCTGCAACACATCACGATTGCATTCTGAATTCATTCTGGGCATGAGAAATGATCGTCTGGCCCAAAAAGATGTACACCCATGTAGACTTTAGTTCGGGTATAGACACAAATTCGGCTTCAATTTCTGCTTCAATAATGTGTTTCTCATCCAATTTGGTAACAGTGTGATTTTTTTCTAGTATTTTGTCTGCCTGTTCTGAGCACTGTTGTAGTCGTTTGTAATTGTTCCGATTCCTGTATTTCTGAATGCTCTCACAATTGCACCAAATATTCACACTAGGAATTTTCACTTGCGCGAATCTTTGCTGCGAATATTTCATGTCAAATTCGTTTCGCGTTCGCATTCGCATGAAGTCCATGTATGAACCGGCCTTTACTCAGGCTGAACTTGAACCATAACCAACATATTTGCTACATGTAGCAGATATTTAGCTTCTACCGCAGACCACAAAGCTCGTCATGGTTGGCCGTATGATTTCTATCTGGACCTTGGTGGCTGAGTGGTATAAGATAAAGGGCAGGAACTTATCGTAGGCAATAGTCCCTGCTGCCCCTTGTCTCTGCCTTGATGCCCAACCAAATGTTCCCACAGACAATTTCACTGTCGTGTACAAAACATATGGGAGGCCTTCCGAAAAAGTTAAAGTACAAACAAAAGAGGGACAATAGGGAGTCAGTGATTGCCGGTATTTACACAAAACGAGTAGAAAGTAGCAAATGTTGAAAATTTAGATAATGGCATATCGTGAAATACAGTTATGATCGAAATTAAGATCACACTACGCGTAAGGAAATACGCGTAGCGCGCTACGCGTATTACGGTTCATTGAAGTATTGATGCTAAGCTTGTGAAATCTGCTAAGGCAGGCTTCCGCATAAGCCTATGCGTAAGCCTACGCGTAAACCTACGCGTACGCGTATATGCCACGTTGCGGAAATTTACGTGGTTACGCGACAATGTGCGAGATATAGCATTCGCGAAGATACGCGTATCGATCGCGTAGGCCCGTCTACGTCTCTCTTGTGCCAAAGATTTTTAATCTCATTATTTTTTCAACAGTCCAAAAGTATTTATTTTCAATAATCCGTTACTCCCCACACCTAACAAGAACGAAACGGAGTAAGGTTTCAGCCTTACCTGTAGTATCTTGGTACGCTGTCCTTATTAATATTTGTTTGCAACGATCGTCCTGTACGTTGTAACCCGATTTGGTAGTCTAATACTATAGCACCCCTTGTTTTCTTGATCAAAATAATTATTAAAATATCACCAGCAGAAGTCACTTGTGGATCCCGCTTATACGATAAATGTATTTTTGGGAAAATTAACATCGTTAAATTAACGATACAACATGCATGCAGCGGCATTCAACTGTTTTCGCACATGGACGTAGCCTCTGTTAAAGCCTGAAAGGATGTATTGCAGCAATAAGCGCACGTGTATAAGTATCACTGTGCAAACCTGCGTCTTAAGAAAAGGCTAGTCAAAAAGACGCGCATGCGCGGTTATAGTTTCAAAGCAGGGTTTAGTGGGCAACACCGTGATTTGTAAGCAAGTGATTTCAAAGTGGTATATACGACGTTCGTGAATTTTGAATAAGTGATCTCAATGCAAGTATTAACACGATGTTTTTGTCGGGCGCAAAGTTGTGTGATATTTATGATTTGTAGAAGCACAAATGCCCCTACGCTAGAATTTCATACTTTTGGGTGATTTTGTGTTCTTATGCCTGGTACATGGTATGCGTATAACTAAGCCACGTTGCGGCAATTACTTGGTTACGCGATTATGTGCGAGATATAGCATTCGCGAAGATACGCGTATCGATCGCGTAGCATTCGCGAAGATACGAGTATCGATCGCGTAGGCCCGTCTACGTCTCTTTTGCGCCAAAGAATTTCAATTTCATTATTTTTTTAACGGTCCATTGTTGGATGCAAAGTTGTGAAGTTGTGATATTTATGATTTGTAGAAGCGCAAATGCCCCTACGCTAGAATATCTGACTTTTGGGTGATTTTGTGTTCTCATGCCTGAATAAGTTTAGCCAATGTTGTTCAGCCTCAGAAATTGATTTTGACCTTTACACAAGAGCACACAAGTACGAAAAAAAAATTCAGACGCATCTTTTCAAAGCCCCGACGTCGTCCCGCCATTTTGCTGTATGCACAGCAGTGTCACATTATATAGGGCTAGCTGTGCCGAATATTCGAATATAATATTTATTTTCGAATATAATATTTATTTTCGAATATAATATTTATTTTCGAGTTCTTATTTTCGAGTTCGAATATTCGAAGGTGAACTGCAAAGGAATGTAAGAATGGGGAACAGTTCCATTTTTGATAACGAAATAGTATTCTGTAGGGTTATTTCAAGGTAACTCCCAGACATAATAGCAGCTGATGCCTCCAATTATATTGTAAAAACTCATATGAATTTGTCATGCGCAAATTTGTCAAATACTTTCCCCATTCAAAATGCGTACACCATGTACCAAACAAAGTTCGGCGCGCGCGTACAAATGTATTAAAATTAACTGGGCCAGCGGTCGCTGTACCAATTTTAACATCATGATTTAGGTAATGGCATAAATTTGTCGTTACCGTTTTGGACTAAGGAATCAGCCGTCGGGTTGCTGAGTTACGGCAAAATAAAGAGCCCTCATGCGACAATTTGGTAATTTTGTAACATTCTCCACAGAAAAGTGAACGAATGCTCACAAATAAACCTCAAATTACGTGACAAAATTTATTTCATTTGAAATACAATCTATACAAGTTCAAAGAAGAGATATCAAATATTATTTTTCCGTTTTGGACTAGTTTGTCCGATGTGCGTTTGCAAAGTTATGATTAAAAACATGCGCCAAACCCCTAGTTTTAAGGAAATTTGTACACAGCACCACACGGCGCGCACACAATATGGACTGTTTGAAAGCGTTACTTTACAACACAAATTCATATGCTCTAAGAATATGGAAATAGATCGTTGAATAATACAATTATAAAACTTGCAAAGTTAGCATTGTATGTAATGATATACTGGTGCAAACGTTGAGGAAATAAATGATGAAACCTTCCAAACGGCATTTCGAACTGGAAATCGGATGACTGGAAGTCCGAAGAGGCCGGAAGATGGCTGCATCTGATGAAGTTGAACATTCTGCAAGTACATGTAAGTATCTCTCTGCGAGCACAAATTGTGGCGTGGGGAGATTCAGAATGGTTACGGAAATCGAAACCATGCTCACAAAACGACGACGATGCAATATTTTCCACAAAACACGTGGACCCAAAATTACGGGAATTCTTTTTCTGAAGTGGAAAATTGGGAGGGTAATAATCCCAACGAAAATGTTTATTAACGGGTTCACTATTGGTTTCTTGTGGTTTGATCAGGGGCAGGGAGATCATGGTGCGGTTTCAGTAATGTTCGGTTTCGACTTATATCCTATCATGCAATGCATGTGTCAATAAACGACGAACAGAATTTGACATAGAGGAATTTCACATTAGCCCCTTCTGCGCACTTCCGAGTTGAAAGCGAGAATGTCAGTGGCAAACAAAACAACGCTTTTCAGCACATTCATGCATGAATTATTCAGGCCATCAAATCCAGCGCAGGCGCACGATCAGCATAAAGTTGTTTACTGTGACATTGAGATCCTTGTTTTCAAATGCGGAAGTGTGCAGATAGATCGGCACTTAACTAAGGCTGCAAGTTTCCGGTTTTAAAATTATCCGTGTCACCGTTTGTTTTATAGTCACGGTTTACGGTTAACCGTAACCATTCCTTGCTCTATGCCGTAACCAATGTTCTTTTGTGTAAACAAAGAAAAACAAGCCTGGGGAAGTCGCGGTTCATAACCTAATTTTGTTTACCACGTGAATGGCAGAAATCGAGCACACATCGCTAATTAAGACGGTAACATCAAGAACGGGTGAACAAAATTTCCCTGCCCCCACAACAATGCCTAATTAATTCACTCTAAAATACGGAAGAGCAGGTGAGAAGTTTTGTTGACTATGATGACCTACCCCCAGTATTAAAGATGGCCCGTGCCCAAATTCAACTAATTATGAATTCATGATGCACTGGTACAGTGCACACTCAGCTAGCTATAGCTGGCAAGCACATGGACAACATTTTTCATCGTCCGCCTAACCCCATTGGCTGTTGCCGAACATCGTGGTCGGTCCGTGCCCAAATCTAACCAAGGAGGGTACAAATTATTCTCCTTGCTCGACGTTAAATACGGCAATCGATGGATTTATTTAATCAGCTATGTGTCCCCTTTGTGTTATATTTGTTCTGCTTGCTCTAATTTTCTGGTGATTTTCACGGAAAGGTTGCGTTCAGCCCGCCCACGAGACTATTGACGGGTACCAGCGAATTGTGTAGATACCAACAGTCAATTCTCGTGAACCAGCTGATGTATTTAGAGCTTATCAGCAGGAGGCACGAACCAGTCAGTGCGCAGCGTGCTGAAAAGTGCTTTCGTTTATTTGCAGCGTATGCATAAAACGCTCGGTAAATGCATATTCATGAGATTGGAGATCACATTTTCGAAATTCATTTTCCAGTTAACGTGTCTTTAAAAGTAAGATTTTAATTAAAAGACAGGCTGGAAATGGTATAGCCTTATTGTTTAGTGAGATTATTCAAATTTTAAACGTCCATTTTGTGAAATATATGAACGAAAATGTGACTTGTTGTAGTGAATTTACGGTCAGTGAAAAATTTCTTTTTTCTAAACAATAAACTTATCAGTTAAAAAGTCGTATCCTCATTGAGTGATCTCCACAATGTCGCTTCCCAGGTTGTATCGTAAAATTGGGTGTGATCCCTGGCTACACGGCATTCTGGGTTTATGACTTCTGACTAGCGCCCACTCGAACAAAGATACTGACAATTTGGGAGACCGCCAACATAGGGCAAGATAGCTCAGTTGGTAGAGCGCCGGTACGGTAACTCGGAGGTCGCAGGTTCGAATCCCGCTCGTGCCAGTTTCTTTGTTCACTTTGAAAATGTATTCAAATTTACCTAGTCAGTTTCCCTTGTGGATTGTGTGACGAATTATAAGTTAAAAAGTCGTATCCTCATTGAGTGATCTCCACAATGTCGCTTCCCAGGTTGTATCGTAAAATTGGGTGTGATCCCTGGCTACACGGCATTCTGGGTTTATGACTTCTGACTAGCGCCCACTCGAACAAAGATACTGACAATTTGGGAGACCGCCAACATAGGGCAAGATAGCTCAGTTGGTAGAGCGCCGGTACGGTAACTCGGAGGTCGCAGGTTCGAATCCCGCTCGTGCCAGTTTCTTTGTTCACTTTGAAAATGTATTCAAATTTACCTAGTCAGTTTCCCTTGTGGATTGTGTGACGAATTATAAGTTAAAAAGTCGTATCCTCATTGAGTGATCTCCACAATGTCGCTTCCCAGGTTGTATCGTAAAATTGGGTGTGATCCCTGGCTACACGGCATTCTGGGTTTATGACTTCTGACTAGCGCCCACTCGAACAAAGATACTGACAATTTGGGAGACCGCCAACATAGGGCAAGATAGCTCAGTTGGTAGAGCGCCGGTACGGTAACTCGGAGGTCGCAGGTTCGAATCCCGCTCGTGCCAGTTTCTTTGTTCACTTTGAAAATGTATTCAAATTTACCTAGTCAGTTTCCCTTGTGGATTGTGTGACGAATTATAAGTTAAAAAGTCGTATCCTCATTGAGTGATCTCCACAATGTCGCTTCCCAGGTTGTATCGTAAAATTGGGTGTGATCCCTGGCTACACGGCATTCTGGGTTTATGACTTCTGACTAGCGCCCACTCGAACAAAGATACTGACAATTTGGGAGACCGCCAACATAGGGCAAGATAGCTCAGTTGGTAGAGCGCCGGTACGGTAACTCGGAGGTCGCAGGTTCGAATCCCGCTCGTGCCAGTTTCTTTGTTCACTTTGAAAATGTATTCAAATTTACCTAGTCAGTTTCCCTTGTGGATTGTGTGACGAATTATAAGTTAAAAAGTCGTATCCTCATTGAGTGATCTCCACAATGTCGCTTCCCAGGTTGTATCGTAAAATTGGGTGTGATCCCTGGCTACACGGCATTCTGGGTTTATGACTTCTGACTAGCGCCCACTCGAACAAAGATACTGACAATTTGGGAGACCGCCAACATAGGGCAAGATAGCTCAGTTGGTAGAGCGCCGGTACGGTAACTCGGAGGTCGCAGGTTCGAATCCCGCTCGTGCCAGTTTCTTTGTTCACTTTGAAAATGTATTCAAATTTACCTAGTCAGTTTCCCTTGTGGATTGCGTGACGAATTATAAGTTAAAAAGTCGTATCCTCATTGAGTGATCTCCACAATGTCGCTTCCCAGGTTGTATCGTAAAATTGGGTGTGATCCCTGGCTACACGGCATTCTGGGTTTATGACTTCTGACTAGCGCCCACTCGAACAAAGATACTGACAATTTGGGAGACCGCCAACATAGGGTAAGATAGCTCAGTTGGTAGAGCGCCGGTACGGTAACTCGGAGGTCGCAGGTTCGAATCCCGCTCGTGCCAGTTTCTTTGTTCACTTTGAAAATTTTTTTCTAAACTAAACGAAGTTGGGCAGAAGAATCTGACGGGTTGGAGACAAGCTATCATATTAAGTTACCTATCTTTATAAATACGGTTCTCTTGATTATTTGAAACAGTCAGGATCACTAAAAAATGATGTCCATTTCGTATGCCCAGATTAGGAAAACAACGCAGCTTTGCAAGCACGTGGATGGCATGAGTGTGCTGTCCTCATTGGTCATATCCCCAAACGACTTTGCATCTTGACCAATCAGGCACCGCTACATTTAACACAGGGGCGCTTTCATGTGTCAGGTACCCTGCTCCACATACAGGCTTATAATAAAGTGTGAAGGTGGAGTAAAGGCGCCAGACTAGAAAATAAAATTGTTGCGTAATGCACATGTCTTCTCGGAATAGGGAAAGTACATGTAAAATGATGTATTATAAACACATCATAAAGATTGCCAGGCTGTTTTTTTGTCATTTTTGTCTATTTTTTTTTCAATGACAAATGTAATATATCCACAACCTAAGTTCTACAGCCTGGAATTGAAAATGGGGTAGTAAATCGAAATTATTGTGTGCCGATAAAAAGTTGTCTATTGATGATTTTCCTTTTCATTTAGTTTTGGCTCAAACTGATTAAAAACAAAAAGGGAAACCACTTTTTTCTTTGACGGGTTTGGCCAAAACAAGTATTGTAAAATGTAAATATAGGCTACCCACAATGCTATTTCCTGTAAAAAGGGGGGGGGGGGGGGGAGGGGAGGGAGATACCCTATCATTTTTCCTATAACCTTCATGATGTTGTAGATCATGGATGACATTAATAATAAATAACAGAAAATGATGCTTTAATGAATACAACTAAAACCTGTGTACCATTTTCACTTTTATTTTATTTTCACAAGCAGCTACAAATGTTTTGTATACAAGGAACTGAAAGACTTTTAAACATTAATAATATTTCAAAGAAGGGCACAAGACATTGCAGAAATGACATTTTCACACTTTTTACATTAAGTCGAAAGACATGAAAATGTGTTTACAAGAGTAAACATTATAAACTACATGTTAAGTTTTTCTACATGTAAAATCAAACACCAATAAATAATAGGTAACTGTTCTTCAATACAAAACATTTTGAAAGGTTTCGGTTTTAAGATTTGAGGGAAAGTAATGAACCACAAAACATTTAGAGGCATATGGCATTGCTGAAAAATGTCCAAGTAAACTGCATTTTCTACCAAAAGATGATTCAAAATTGCAAAAACTAGGGTCTTCAGAAATAAAAGAAGACTTTTGTGCAGTGGAATGTCCAATAAAAAATAATACATGTACATGTACCAGGCATGCAACCTCACAAACAAATGAGGAAATTCCAATCTTTACAAGAGTTTGTGTTTTTCAATTTTCAATGGCATACCATCAGTGTGAAGTGAAAAACGAGGAATCAGCTGATCCGATAAAAAGTTGCATGCCTGATGTACATGCGTTTCAACAAAACCGGAGTCATTTCAACATTTCTAAAAATCTTTCTATAATACATGGACTCGTACATACACACTGGACTTCAATGACAGCACACTTGTTGTCATTTGTTAAATTTTAAACACATTTCGAGAGTAAAATAAGTCTTTAAGTGATGGGCAATTCCTTGGAATTATGAAAACACATCGAAACCCATGTTTAAAACAGGGTGCGAGTTGGCCAAGGTACGAGTTGTCCTGTTACCCAGTTCACAGTAGGCCGAGAAACTCTGAAACATTAAAAAAACAAAAACATTATAAATGTTTTTATAACACAGCCAAATTTGCATTTCATGAACATGTATGCCACATCATGTGAAACGGGACAGGAACCTATTGTCGACATGCCTTTCTCTCGCTGAATCGCGCAATAAGCACCCACGTACATGTACGTACGTACAGTGACGTCATTGACATCAGACATTTCCCCGTGTGAGTTTGTAAATTTCGCCAACATTTAGCATCGAAATAAAAATCGCTCGTTGAACCTGCAGACATGGAAATAGTACAGATCAAAAGCATAACTCTTCAAGTGTCCAAAATATCTCAAAATCTCAAAATATCTCGAAACAGTCAGGATCACCAAAAACGTGCAGGTAGTTTAAAAAACTATAGTTTTCATACCTCATTTTACAAGCCTAGTAAACAGCCTTCACAACGAATTTATTTAAAAAAAATTGTATTATTCGATGCAGAAATAAATAAATGTTTACTCACAACTTCATGTTGGCCGGAAACTGCAGCGAAAATGGGCTTCCCATCTATTCTCTAGAGGCACTACCGAACGCTCGCAAAAACCTCGTGAATTCTCGTAGGTCCGAGACCGTCAACTCGCTGCAAATAAAACGTCGCCGGGCACCTCATTATCAAGTACGCTGCGCGCTGACTGCGAACCACGTGCAAGTAGCCCCGGAGTACGAGTACGAGTGCAGAGCTAGCTAGCTAGGGAAGCATTTCTCAAAGAATGGATGAAATGGATACGCCCACTAATTTGCATAGATTTAAATATAGCTCAGTGTAAAAAAAACACATTTTGATAAGTTTTCAGGGTCAAATTTATGACAATTACACTGGGGGTAACCAAAAGGGTAACAACAGAGGTTTAACTTTTGAAAACAACTTCTTTGCAATACAATCGGAATAATTTAGTCTAATTTTGGCGAAAATTTTCATTTTCAAGCTGCCTACCATGGATAGGAAATACACCATTTTTGTAGACTATAAATAGATCGCCTGTCTAATGTTACTTGGTGATTTTCACTGCAAAGTTAAGGGCAGAGTGCCGGCGCTGCCCGCCATGTTTGGGGTTCATGGCTCAATACGCATGTTGAGGTTAATACTGAGGTTAAAATAAAATAAAAACACCTTCAGCTTTGGACGGTCATCTTGGTCTAGGCCTACAGCCCAGTCTTTTGTCAGTCCTCTTATATATTTAAAAAATGATACACCTCTTTCTACCTGCAACTTGATAATTTGAAAATACTGCCCAAAGTTCATTTTAACTTTGGGGTTGTAGGAAGAGTTGTTTTATAATTTGCTAAATTTGTGGATTTAACAAATAAATAGTATGTTTAAAATATAAGCATCTTAAAATAATCATGGGTCTTTTTATTATTTTTCCCATCGGTAGGGAACCAGGTAGGTAATGGTAGTAAAAGAAGTACAAACAAATTGTCATTTGAATAGCTTGTGATTGGGATTAGGACTGAAGGGTTTGTGATGGACTTGCAGGGACTTGTGAAAGGACTTGCAGGGACTCGAATACAACTGTGGCAAATAGCGAGAATTTAGTTGCCCGGTGGCCCGCTGCATAATTTATGTAGAGTTCAACAAATACACTGCTTCCGCAGTGCCCCTCGCAATGTGTAAATTATTCGTTGTACTTCTTGACAAATTCTTTATACGTCATGCTGGGCGGCATTGCCGTCAAACAGTCCCGGTATCGTGCATCCTCGGAGTTCAACTGAATTTTGTTTACTTTCGCATTCATTTAATAAAAAAAATTATACGTTCCATATACACAATGGTACAGCGCCCGCTGGCCCAGTTAATTGTAATACATTTGTACGCGCGCGCGCCGAACTTTGTGTGGTGTATGCATTTTGAATGGGGAATACTCAACAAATTGTGCATGAATGACAAATTCATATGTCGAGTGACGCCTGATGTACTTAGAAACGTTGTCTGTACGCCTACAATAAAGTATTTAATGGTACATACATTTTTGCTGCATCAATTTGCTACAGTGCAATATTGAACTTATCTTATTATTGTTTGCAAGCCATTTCTTAAAACAAACATAATAAACACTACAAACAAAGGTATGGTTGAAGATTTATGAAGTCACTTATTATAGACTGACGAAAAACCAAAAAAATAAATCAAAACAGATTATTGGTGAAGACTATTGGTGGAGACTATTGGTGGAGGATACCATACCTTTTTGGCCACTCCTTGTTACTGGGCGGACTTAGCAATGTTGTACGACTGGTCGTTTTCTGCAGCAGTGTGATACACACACCCACAAAACTGGTAAAATAATACCAGTTTCAGACTTTCAGTCACTTCCGCAGTGTGATCTTATGACATGTTATCGTATGTAAATTAATATGTGGCACTGCTGTGCATACGGCAAAATGGCGGGACGACGTCGGGGCTTTGAAAATATGCGTCTGAATTTGCTTGTATAAAAGTAAAAATGAACACAGTGGCTATACGAACAGCAAATTAATTTAACACATTTTCCAGGTAAAATGCTGCTTCTTCCGCGTTCAATGTGAAAATTGTTGCCAGTGAGGAAATAAATCACAAGGATTAGGCTACATGGACTCGGCCGGTCGAAATAGGCTATGACTTGACTTGACTTAGAAAATTTGTTGTTACATGAAGAAACTATTGTGGACAATTAATTATCCGTCCCTTTTATTCAGTAACAGATTGGAAATGAAGTGGGAAATATTGACTAAACGAAGCGACCTTTGGCAAAATATTAGGTGTTACAAAATATTGTTGTTGTAACCGACGATGAGCGGATCTCCTTGCGTTGAATAGGAAGTGGTGGAGGACAGAAAGCCGAACAAAGCCTAACAGGTCACTTAAAAAATAACCCGATGAGAGCAGAACAGAAAGAGAACAAGAACGAGACAATCCCATGTAAGCGGGATCCACAAGTGACTTCTGCTGGTGATATTTTAATAATTATTTTGATCAAGAAAACAAGGGGTGCTATGACTACCAAATCGGGTTACAACGTACAGGACGATTGTTGCAAACAAATAAGGACAGCGTGCCAGGATACTAGGTAAGGCTGAAACTCCGTTTCGTTCTTATTAGGTGTGGGGAGTAACGAATTGTTGAGAAAAAAAATACTGATTATGAAATTTAAAATCTTTGGCGCAAGAGAGACGTAGACGGGCGATACGCGTATCTTCGCGAATGCTATGCGATCGATACGCGTATCTTCGCGAATGCTATATCTCGCACATAATCGCGTAACCAAGTAATTGCCGCAACGTGGCTTAGTTATACGCGTACCAGGCATGAGAACACAAAATCGAAAAAAAAGTATGAAATTCTAGCATATAGGGGCATTTGTACTCCTACAAATCATAAATATCACACAACTTTGCGCCCGACAAAAACATCGTGTTAATACCTGCATTGAGATCACTTATTCTAAGTTGTCACGAATGTCATATACCACATTGAAATCACTTGCTTACAAATCACGGTGTTGCTTACTAAACCCTGCTTCAAAACTATAACTGCGCATGCGCGTCTTTTTGACTAGCCTTTTCTCAAGACGCAAGTTTGCACAGTGATACTTATACACGTGCGCTTATTGCTGCAATACATCCTTTCAGGCTTTAACAGAAACTACGTACATGTGCTAAAACAGTTGAATGCCGCTGCATGCATGTTGTATGTACGTTAAATCATTCAATCGAATTTCACATCGATCTCGAAGACCACAATTTTTTTCCTCTAGAAGTCGGAATTTCGCGGATTTGCGGAGGATTCTGATGCCTGGCGTATGCGTAGGTAGGTTTACGCGTAGGTTTACGCGTAGACTTACGCGTAGGCTGACGCGTAGGCTTACGCGTAGGTTTACGCGTAGGCTTACGCGGAGACTTACGCGGAGGCCTGCCCTAGCAGATTTAACAAGCTTAGCATCAATATTGCATTACGCGTAGATATACATTGCACGCATTGTCTCGTGCACGAGCGGCTATTCTATAGACTATACGCGTAGCGCGCAATGCGTATTTCCTTACGCGTAGTGTGATCTTAATTTCGATCATAACTGTACATGCAATAAGCTGCAATTTGATGTATTGTGGGTTACTGTATGTACAATGTAGCTCATTCTTGGGCTTCTCAAATGTATAAATGTTAAAATGTTGTTTTTGCTTGTAACTCAGAAAGCCATACTGCGACTCTCTGTTCAGGTCACATAATTATGTGCAGACACACTGTAGACATTACCATGCAGTGTATGTGCAATTCAACAATATCTGAACTTACGTGGATGTAATAGTCCTGAACCTCTCCTGGCCTGCTGTGTCCCATATTTGAAGTTTGACCCTCTCCCCATTCAGGTCGATCGTTCGGATTTTGAAGTCTACCCCGATCGTTGTTATATATGTTCCTGTTTGTCAAACAAGAACAAGAAAAACTTGATGATTAGGTTCAGACTACAGTGTAGAGGTGTGCATTTATGGGTAGAACGGGAATCGGGTACGCGATTGTAAAAAGCATGGGTACCCGTTAAAGAAAACCAATCCCAAAAATGTAATCGCGGAAATTGATGTTCATATTTTTCGTAAAGGTCCACACTTTAATACTGCCACATTTGTGCACAACATGTACATGTACATGTACATAGACATGAAAAGCAGACACTGTATAAAGCAGTGCACTATAATGGTCCGCACCACATTGGGCCAACGTGTATTCAACTTATTCATCAAGTCCTTAAAGCAATATATTTTTCTTCAACACACAAATGAAATTACAAGTAACACAATATAATAACTATTTATTGAAAATAAAAGATAAACCAAAATTTAAGGTAATTAAGCCAAATTCTCAATTTGCCTAAGATGGTTCATTTTTTTTTCATTAATTCATTTGCAAAAATTGGGTTTTGGGGTTTGTTTTTAAATTTATTTTTAAATCATACACAGGAAGTGTGCTTCAGCATGGTAACAGGTATTTATACATGTGTACATGTAGCACAACTGGATTATTAAATCATGTTTCACTTCTGCAAATTTGTATTTTTACGGTTGCCAAAGAAGATGTATACATTTGTTTCTTTCAATTATGCCAGAAGTTGCTAAAGATTTGTTTTTCCATTAAAAAAGAAATCATGGAAAGAAAAGTTAATTCAGAACAAGACAGTCATACATTAAACACTTTGCATCATTTCATAAATAGCCTTATGTACATTCAATACATAATATTTTTTACCCCAGATTTAAATTTTTTTCTATTTGACCGACCGACCCTCCTTCCAGGCCAAAAAATATGAGAACCATAGAAATAAAAAGGGACGCCCTAACAGAGGGAACACATTGAAGCCACGGTGAATTAGAGGGTACATGTACGACCTGCCCTGGGGGAAATTAAAACATAATACACATGTACATGTACATGTACAGTACGTACTGGTGGCATGGGATGCATACCTGTATACACGCACAGTAGTCAACCATACTTTCATTGAACCATGATGAATGAAATAAATGTTGAATATGAAAGGAGAGACCCCTACAAAGTACTTGAAAACCAATTCAAGCAGTGTACAAGTGTACATGAACCTGGTTTATGTACCCAAAAAAATGTACATCCGGCAGTGCAGTTGTTGCACCCTTAAAACCCTAACAGTCCTGAATCCTCCAATTTCAATATGATTTACCACACACCCTAGGGAGTTAGGGTTTTAAAGACAAACATTTGATGAGTATGGCAATGTACATGTATGTATGCTAGATATGACTGACAGGTCTATTCAAAATGTTACAAATGTACATAGTGCAGGGGTTTTAAAATAAGCCGGCAACCGGCGAATTTGACCGGCTATTTGAACTTTTGCGCTAGCTACTTCTTTTTCAATCATGAAAAAAGAAACACCCTTCCCTGAGCTACCGCTTTAGGGGAATACATTGTAGATCCTTGTTTTTAATTAGTAGAAATTATATTTTGTTTGTTCACCCAAAAAAATACATCTGGTCTATAGATCGTAATTTACTGGGGCTAGTATAGCATGCAGTGTGAAGTATACACGGCTCACTACCCGGACCAAATAACGTACATATTTTTTGTACATGTCTCTACATGTACGTTACGTTACCAAAAAAACGGAACCACGTAAGGCTGAAAGGCCAGTGTACCATAGTTTGACAAGCGGTGTTTGTCAATATGGCGTCATCATCGAAGCGAAAGTTGCAGTCGCAGGCAAACTTACTGACTTTTTTCCAGAAGAAACCGAGAGGTTTGAAGGTTGATCACCTAAATTAAGTTATATATTTTCAAAATAAATTCTGCAAAATCAATGACAAGATCGATAAACTGGATGATGATGCCTAGCGGCGATGTCCAGTCAACTTTCTGAGATTCTGAGATTCTGAGCTGGTTAGTTTATTGCATGCACGTGGGTTTCCCACTTGGGTTTAATTTTGAATGAGGACGGAGGTTTTCGAGCAAGTTGTTCTGCCTTTACATACATTGTGCCCATATAACTTGCACATCCATAGGCCCACCTCAGGTTTTTTTCCAAATATATTTCGTCTTCTTGTTGCATTTCAGAACATTTTTAACTCTGTTAATGAGAATTCAAGGGGTTTTGTGCGCATGAACAAAAAGGAATGCGGTGTAACTTACATTTCTATGACTGTAAAATAGTCTGATAGGGATTTTGATTTGATTTTGATGTATTTATTCATTCAGGTTTACCGACTCATCAACAATATGACAGATACAAATAAGATACAAATAAGCACAATAAACAAAAGACAGTTGATTTAACATTGGATAGCCCAAAAAGCCAATTTTACAGACCTATTTCCATTGGGGTCCCAAACATTTCCATTGGGGTGGGTCCCAAAGCATAAGGTACGTGTACATACATGTAGGCTGTTTTTCCCCACATTTTCGGTAGATATGAATAAGGGGCCTACTCGATAGATATGAATTACTCTTGCTAAATACAATGATTACATGTACATTTACAATCAACTAAGAATCCTCTTGTCCATTTAAAAATAAAAATAAAAACATTCTTCCAGCAGTCAGATAAATGGGTTAACCACCCGCAGGGAAACCCCCTGGCCATTTATTTTAATTTCTGTAAATGAGTTAATTAGTTTTAAATCAACAGAAATGTCTGTACAGTAGGATCTTTGAAACCCTAGTCTCAGATGCCAGGAAATGCCCAGATTGCACCAGAGAGCATCTACAATCCGAAAACTTCAGGGCCCTCGGCGGGCCCGGACCCCACGCCTACTTTCATCCATCTGCCTGCTACTCTAAAACATTTTGAAACCCCTGTTGTGTGACATATTTTAAGCGTGACATTAAGCGTGTAAACTGTAAAATTTTGCCATTTTCCCTCCTTGCACAAGACTTTCCTCTTTACACTTAAACTTTAGCAATATTTAAGAAGTTATGGAAGGTTGAATATCTTGAAGACACCATGCTTAAGTCACATGGACAGACATTTTCCCAACACCAGCGGAACACTTTTGAAAGTTGGGGGGAGGGGGGGGGGGGGGGGAACAGTGTCGGCCGGCTGCTGCCCTTTTTTATGTTTTTCTTGTGCGGAACTGCCAAAAGTGGGGGGAGCATTTCCCGCAAGTGGAAAAAGTGGGGGGGCCAATTAGTCTATGCTTAGTCTATGGGGGTTGGTTATATTAAAGGAACAATAGGAAACACAAAGCATTGTCCTCGGACGTATTGGGGAAGTACAAGTACAACTCTGTGTACAATGGCATGTACACGATATCTTGACAGGATAAATACACATACAATACATGTACATATGACTCAAAACTACATGTACATGTGTGATGTCAGGAAAACAGTCACTTCCTAATTGGCTGTGTGTAGAGTGATTAGTGGACAATGACAAACACTGACACCACGATGACTCTGATTCTTGGCAATGTTTCCATCCTGCTATTGACATCATGTACATGTATTCAATTCATTCTGCACGGGAGTGTAGCCATGATCTTTGACATGAATTCTGCTAAGCTGTACTTCCCATAGCCTGATGCATGTTTACATGTTTACGTCGTCATTTCATGTTTTTGATTACATTTGAACCTACAGGTTTATTGTACATTTTTTGTACTGTACTGGTATGTAAACTTACGGTCTATCAACACTGCATATATGGGTTATTCCATGAAATTGAGACACACACACATTTTGGCATTCTTTGATCATGTAATTGTTTTTCTTGTTTGAACTAAACTGACTTTAATGGTGATTATGGTATGAACTTGAAGAGTAAAGGGAAGGCTTTTGAATGATGCAAAAAATGAGGGCATGTGATATATTTATGTTTTGTCACCAAGTGTGATGGTGTCCCGGGCTAAATTATGGGGTAATTTTGTCACATAAAAACTTACAAAGTACAAATAGGGTTGAGAGGTTAAACAAATTAACTATTGTTTTTTTACATGAGAAGTTAGGAAAAACTGCATGTAACTTAACAACAACAAATGTTACATGTTACATCCTTGCAGGCTTGCCAAAACAATTATTACATCAAATGTTTTAGCCAACTGTATTTGATGGGTACATGTATGTAAAAGGATAACATTTTCTAACCACCACATACAGATTTGGATGCTTTAACATGATTATTTAATATGAATTATGAGCAACATAAACTAAGATGTAACCGGGACACCGTGTCCCTTGTTACATCGTTGATTTATCCATAGTAAGTCTATGGGAGTTGATGTGAAACTCAAGAGAGAGGACCCTAAACTAAATATTATGTCACAATGAATCTAACCTATATGTATGATGAAATAATTGTATAGAATCACATGTGGTGTAACAAATATATTTTACACCAATTTAAAAATTTTACCAATATGTCACACATTGTGTCTCAACTTCATGGAATGACCCATATGTATGTCAAGTAAGACACTCATATAACCCCTTGCGTACGGATGACGCCATATGGCGTAAAAAAACAAAATGCCACCAGGCCGGATGACGCCATTTGCCGCCGTTTGTGCAGTTTTAATCCCAGGGGTTTTAAAAATGTTTTAGAGTAGCAGGCAGATAGATGAAAGTAGGCGGCAGTGAGTCCTTGCCCCAAATGGCGCGCGTGGGGTCCGGGGCCCGCCGAGGGCCCCTGAAGTTTTCGGATTGTATAGATGCTCTCTGGGAAGGAGGTTTACTAATTTTTCCCGTTTGTAAAACCCTTGATTTATAACATGATTAGTGCAAAAACGCAGGTTGGAGTTAGGTGTTATGGTTTCTTGTTATCAGAACGTTATACGTTCCCGGAATGATCTTGATACAACAGGCGCATCAAAACAAATTCGATTGGGCGGTCCATAATATACAAATAATGAATGTTTATGAGTGCGATGGTAAGAATAATTTCATGAGGTGACAGATGGCATGTTCTATTCCACAAGGCGAAGCCGAGTGGAATAGAACATGCCATCTGTCATCGAATGAAATTATTCTTTCCATCGCACGAATGTGAAACATTCAATATTTGTTTTATACAACGCCTGAATAAATTCTCGTCATCTGATTGGTAACTTGTAAACTGGTGCTTACATAAATGTAAGAAACATGTAGTAACACTGATAGCTGGGGGAACACTTTCAATGCATTTTATTCAAGTTAAAAACTGTTCAGAATTGTAAAAAACTGTTTTACAAATTCAGAACTTCCAGTAACCAATTACTGTCTCGAAAAGTCTCGAACAGTTAAAAATGTTCTCTTTCCTGCCTTTTTCAGTTTGACCATCATTGCATTGTACACTCTGGTACTGTCCACATACAGTTTAGCATCATTTATATCAATGCCTCTTACCGCCTTGAAATGCCGGTGAAGTCCATAGCGGATTGCATGCATGGATTTCTTTGTGTACAACATGCCGTTTTCCTTTCTCAGTCCCGCATAAAACCGGGACAAAAAATTGTCGAGTTCCGAATTAGTTAAAGCTTCAATTGTTGTTCCTGCGTGTCTAGCAAATTCATCTAATCGTTTCACTGCATATTTGATTTGTCTCTTTGTATTTGGAGCGTCAGCATTGCTTACAAGTTCCAATATTTCGTCGTCTGTTAGGAGAACAAACCGCGGCAGTTCGGGTAACTCGGCCGCCATGTTGTGTAAATGACAGCGCTGTTGTAGCGCCACCTAGTGACCGTGAAATTAGAAAAGTTTTTTGCTTCTATCAATGCGTGCGCACCATGTGATAGACCCATGTGATAGAACGTATTGGGCGGGGCGGGTTCGCGTCGTGTGATGGGTCGAATAATTCAATGCACGTGATCGACTCTCCACCAATCGGATGGCGGGGATTTATTCAGGTGTTGTATAATATCAATTATCACACATAAAAACACCGCCGTGATTTGTGTGAAACTTTTTACCGACATGGTTGCTGCTGAAGTATGAAAAACTCGATCGGCAACTATTGAATATTCGGTCAAACCAGTTTTGAATAATCAAATACTAAATTATTAAAAAATGAACAGCCCTAAGATCTAAATAAAATTACAATCCCGAATCAGGACTACAGTGTACATTATAGTTTCCTACCTGAAAATGTGTTATCTGCAAATCGAAGTAGAAGGCTGCTTTTCCCGACACCTGAAAGAACAGAAAAAAAAATCTAAATGCGAGGTTTGACCAACATCAAACTTAAAGCACATGTACTGCACATTAACGTGATGTTGATGTGTATCATACTAGAAACTGCAATTGTACAATGTACAGTACTGAAAATGTTAACTGAAAATGTTAACTGATACAAGTGAAGTGGTGTACGCTATCATGGCTATACATGTATGTGACCCGCTCTACAAAAAAAGGGTATTATGTCGCACTATTTGAAAACACACACAGGGCTGTTCTGTGTGAAGCGGGCGAAAAAATCTTCCCACAATTTTTTTGTTTTGTTTTTGGTTTGTTGGCTTTTGTATATACATATGTATATATTTTCATAATATATATTCAGAAACATTAACCCTTTGCGTACGGATGACGTCTGTGGGCGCAAAAAAGAAAGTGCCACCAGGCCGGATGACGCCACTGGCCGCCGTTTGTGCAGTTTCAATCCATTGTTGGATTATTGTTTATGTCATGCTTGACTGCACAAACACATTGTAGCGGTTCGATTTGGCTGCCAGAACCACTGCAACACCCCGACGTCTCCCGTAAAATACCGTGCCCAAGGGGTTAATATTGATTAATACAGATGAAAAAATTAATGTTGATAAAAATGACTTCTATCTTATTTCTTTGCACTTTTTGTGTTTAAAGGCTCTAAACGCACTTCCGTTAACTTGGAAAATAGGAGTATACAAATGTCAAGATATCTCGAGAAAATGCCACAGGGGTCAAACCTACACCAAATTAAAGCTGAGGATGTGACAAATTCAACTATGTAACTAATTTTTCAAATTTTGCGACATAATACCCCTTTTTGCAGAGCCGGTCACATATTTGAAAGTTGAAACGGTGAATGTACATGTACGTTCCTTGAAGTAAAAAAAATAATGATTATATATAAGGCTCATCCACAACACACAAACACCTCTTTCATGCCTAATATGTATATTGGCTCCTCCTGGACTACCAAAACAACAAATTTATCAAACAGTACAGTAGAACTTACTTCGGAACAATGAACTCCGCCGTACCGAACATTTGGCTATCGAACATCTTTGGCTCCCAAAATGATGTATTCAATACATACCATTATTCACTACAACAAACAACCACTAGAGTGAACATTTTTTATCCCAAATCATCCCATGTTCTTTATAGCACGCGTTCTAATGTACATGTGTACTTCAAATAATTTTTCAAAACTGGCAGGAGTGGGATTCAAACCTGTGACCTCCGGAATACCGCACCGGCGATCTACTAACTGAACTACATGTATCTTGCCCTATGTTCGTGGTCTCCCAAATTGTCAGTGTCTTTGTTCGGAGGCGCTAGTCAGAAGTCATAAACCCAGAATGCCTTATAGCCAGGGATCACACCCAATTTTACAATACAACCTGGGAAGCGAACATTGTGGGGATCACTCAATGAGGAAACGACTTTTTAACTTATAATTTGTCAAACAAACCACAAGGGAAACTGACTCAGCAAATTTGAAAGAATTTTCAAAGTTAACAAAGAAAACTGGCAGGAGTGGGTTTTGAACCTGCGACCTCCGGAATACCGCACCGGCACTACACAAATAAAATAACCCTGCTTCATATATTTTGCCAGGATCCTGCTAACATGGCTCAATGTACATTGATATATTCCACATTATTCAACAGCTATTGAATCCAAAGTTACATGTACATGTATACAACAAAAAATATTTTGTGCACTGCTCAAATTATTTGAATAATCTGTCTGCTGTTGGATCTTATTGGATCAAGTATGGTTGTATGGGGAAATTCACCTTTAACTTCATGTATGTACATGTGCAACTGTATGCACAAGTCAGCTAGTAATTTCAAAGTAAATATTCATCAATCACAAGGAAATAGCTTTCAATGTTGTACATGTGTACTGCACGTGTTGACAGCTCATGTACAATTTAGTATCAAGGAAACACCCTGAACATGTAACACAGCAATTATATAGGCCATTCAGATGTGTACATTTGTAGTTCAATGGTTAGTATCAACTGTAGTGCTTTACATGTAGTTGAGACATTATTTGAAAATGAACAGCCTTAAGATCTACATAAAATTACAACTGAATCAGGACTACTGTGTACACTGTAGTTTCCTACCTGAAAATGTCTGCCACACTAGGGGCCCTACCCACCTCAATCCTCCAAAATCCTCCTTGCAGTTTTGGAGGATTTTGGAGGATTGAGAATGAATGGTATTTCAAGAAAAAGAGGATTTTGGAGGATTGAGGATGAATGGTGTTTCAAGCGAGGAGGATTTGAGGATTGAGGATAAGGCTGTTCGATATCCATTTATTTTGATACCAAAATATCGGCAAACAATTTCGCAATATTCGATATTATCGTGATGATGTCACTTTTTCCTTACCGGAAGAACGGAGGAATAAACAAAAAATACATGATGGAAGTCACCACAGCATCGTGAGATCGGGGCCACCGGGATCAGGCTCGCCGGGATTGAGCTCAGATCCGCTAAAATATAATATCAGGGCCGGCCACCGAGATCGCGAATCGGGCCGGGGCTGGCAAGTTCGGGACCGGGACCGGGACCGGCAAGATCAGGGGCCGGGGCCGGCAGGAACGGGAGGCCGGGTTGACAAGGCTTCCCTCCGCTCATTGAGTACTTGGAGTACATGTATTACGACATTTACCTTCAGTTGGCTTCTTTATGGCACTCCAGAAAGACTAGTGTTTGTTTTCGGTATTGTTGATTAGTAACAGATGATAATACTGTGGATGATCACATGCGAGCTGTCAAAAAAGGATTGTATCGTACATGTATCGTATGTTTTGTGAAGACGACATTTCACAATGTACAATAGATGCGCTGCACGTGTTTTAATCTTTTCTCAAGATGCAGTTCGCTACACGTGTGGGCACGTACATGTACATGTACGTGTGCCTTGCACACTGGGGAAAGACGGTGGCATTCAGTGCGGTACCTAGCAACAAAGCAACGCGCACGCGCAGATGGCCTACAGGGGTTGACCTTATTGCAAACAATTGACCTATCGCGGTCGAATTGCGTCAACGCAGCTTGTGAATTATTGTCTAATCACATTTATTATAATTCCACGTGGAACGCGCAAAATCTGAGACAAACAAAAATTACCTCACAAAATTCCCATTGGGTTGTCTACGGGGCGTGGTTAACTCGTAAATGGCGATAGGTCGATTGCCATACCCCTCGATCTCATTAGCTAGCATTGTAGGTACATTGTACACTGGGAATAAGACAGTATAGCATTCAGTGTGGTTGTTTGCTCTTGACTACGCACGGCGCGAAGATGTCATGTCGGGGTTTAGAAAACGGTCAAAGAAACGACATATTTACATGTAGTACATTTATGTATTTTCTATTCCTCAAAGTACGTCATGATACATCATAATATACTATTCTACCGTCCAATAATTGGAAATAACTGGAATTTCGAGCAAGGTAAACTGGACAAATCCACACTTAATGCGGCCAAAAGGAACATATCGCGATATTCTTCGGTACATGTATATCAAATTCCCCGATATTCCAGGTTTTCTTAAGGGGCCGATACGATTTTCGATATGGAAAAAATATATCGAAATATCGGGAAATATTGTCAAATCGAACAGGCTTAATTGAGGATGAATGGTATTTTAAGAAAAAGAGGATTTTTGAGGATTGAGGATGAATGGTGTTTTAAGTGGAGAATTTTGGAAGATAATTGAGGATGAATGCATTTTTTGGGCAGGGCAATCAGAGGATTTTGAAGGGTTAAGGATGGTTCCTAGCAAAAAGGGTCTAGGGGGTTAGGGTTTTAATGAAGCAACATGGTCATGAGTATGTGTAGCTCGCTGGCATGATTGGCAGACAATACCACTTAGTTCAAATAGGATACATGTACATGTACAACTAAACTGAGCTACATTTACATTTACATTTTAAAGAATTTCAACATCAGCCCAACTGTAGTTGGGACCTCAACTAATGAACTGTAATATTAATGTGGTACAAGTTTAATTCAATGGGACCCATCAAACTACAGCTGAGACTACATGTAGTTCATACATGTACATATGTACCCAGTACATCTATGACTGTTAAAGTACCTGTACCATGGAAGAATAAGAACACATTCCTCCATGCCTGTACATAGGAGAAAGAACGCCTGGGCCACAGTTGGGACCAACCTAAAAACAGGAACCATGTCCGAACTGTGTTAAGTGTTCTTAATCTCACTGTGGTCCAATTAGTGTTATTTGAACATAAACTGCACTAACAAAAGGGATCACCTTATAAAACCCCTTGCCGCTGAGTGTTACATGGGGGGTGCCGGGGCACCACGTCAGGTGTGCAGCCAAGTGAAATGGAACCAAGAGGCTTGTGCAGCCAAGCATAACGTACACAATACCCGAATAATGGATTGAAAATGCAGAGATTGGCAGATCAACCGGCCAGGTGGCAATTTTCAATCCGCACGTGTATACATTGTACATGGTGTCAACTGGTGGTAATTCAAGGGGTTAACTACGCTTAGGATCAACCTTAAAAAAAAAAGGTCCCCTGTAGAAAAGGAAAGGCAAGCAAAGAGTTAGGATGACTGAGATCTTGGAATGAGGCCAAGCCTGCAGCCAGAGACAGAGCACATGGGAGAGAATGCACTGCAGCCTTAGGCCAAAAAAGAAATTGTTTGGTTGTCCTCGACCGCCCGCCCCTATTTTTCGGCCCTCGCCAATTTTTTTTAAATTTTTTAAATATTTTTTATATATTTTATCCCAAACTCGAATTGATTTCGCTGGTTGATTCGTTCCAATCTCGTTTCCATCTTTATTTTGTTATTTGTAATGGACAAACACACCCCAACCTAGTTTGAAAGTTCATATTCTAGTATCAGTGTGTGACTTCGCACAATAAATATCTCGATGGAAATACACGCGGTACAGAAATAAACAAATGCAGCGTGGCTACTCATTAAATTTCAAATTCCCAAGATTCATCCAGTAAAATTCCCAAGAATTCCCAAGGCGATGGGAAAACACTGTGCAAAGAGCATCGCAATAGCACTTTGTGCATGTGCAATCCATATTTTTCCAACCAAAATTCCAAAGATCTTGGGAAAAATCCCAAGGTGTGGCCACAGTGCATACATGTATAACGCACCAGGCTAAAATGTTATTTTGAGAAATAAACTTATGAAAAAATAAAATCTCAAAATTTTTCTAATTATATTCTTCAATCACTATATATTTAAAATATTTAGTTTGGAATTTTTTGGTTGTATATTTACACAAACGATTAAATAATAAATATTCAAAAAAAAAAATGCATTGACTGAACGTGTATGCACAGGGGAAGCCAAGATGGCGTCTTTAATACATGCTCAGCATTCATTGCAAACCTGGGTGTAAAAGTCTTGTTTGATTGTATGTGCAGTGTGGCTACCACATCGAAACTTCGTGAGGTTTTTTGGTCGAATGTTGAGCCAGCTCATACATGTAGATCAAATACAGCTGAAACACACAAAGGTCGCGTCTACCAAAAAGTGGTCCATAGAGTGACATTGAGCCCCAGGAGATAGCACTATGAACATCTAACAAAAGAAAAACGGTGCACTAACAATGAAAATCCATTGTTACTTGACACTAAATCCATTGTTATTAGTTCACAGTGTAGTGTCAGCACTGGCAGATTTATAGGGCTACCGTATGTGTTGTTCGGATGGAGTGAAGGACCCGGCGGCCATGGCTGAAGAGGCAGCCGTATTACGTATATTAAACTGTTTATTGGCCTAGAACAACATTTGTGTGTTTGTTTTTCTTTGTGTATGGTTTGAAGTTGGACTTCCGGGGACTGTAAAAACAACCAAACAACTTTTTTGGGGGGCCTTATGGCATGTATGGGCCACTGGGCCCGAAGGAGATAGGTGAAGTGAGGTGAACATAAACTGCACTTACAAATGGGACCACCCCAACTACGGTTAGGACCGACCGTTAAAAAAAGGTCCCAACTGTACATGTACATGTAGTATTGACAGGTATTTATTTCACCCCGCCCGATGATATACTAACCAATTACAGAGCTCTGCGTGTGCCACATGTCGGTCACTTTTGTTGCACATCTGCCAGACTGCAGTTATGCATGTGATGTCAATACGTGGGGCAGGTTTAATGGATCAGTCTATTACCCTCGAGTTAAGAGACTAAACCAACTACATGTTCAGGTATACATGGGGCAAACCTAAAAACTTGTCGCAACTGTGATACACATGTAATTGATTTTTTCAAGTTGGGATACATGATGAAATCTTTCCAGTTCAATGGCTGCGTAGATATAGACATGAAATCAAGTCGGTAATTGGACGGTTTCATATGATATACAGCTGTAGCACATACCGTTTAAGTTGCGGTAACGGTACGTAAGTGTACATCCTCGATCCAAACATGCGTGCGCTTCGAATCCCAATGACCGACTTGAATAAAATGTTCTCAGCTTTGTGCACAACATACATGTATGGGGCTCGCTACCGAAATGAGACGGAACAGTCTGATTGGTTAAGAATCAGGGAAATATGAATATCCATGTAGTGCTAACCACATGCCGAATCACGCAAGGCATACAGTACACAACTAGTAATAAGGTTGTACAGGTATCGGGCGTCACACGCGCGTGAGCGCTAGATCATGTACATTTACAACAGACGCGCCCTCATTCTTTGAAGGGGGGTTTGAGATAACTCCTTGTAGTTCAGTTTTCGCTTTTCGAAAAGAAAAAAAACTTACACTGATGAACTAGAAAAAACAAACAAATCCCCATACCTTTATTGGATGCTTCTTATTATGTGAGGTTACTTTGTTGGTTTATGCCCTTTCTGTGTTTTCATGCTTTGTAACGTGAGTAACCGTAACGTGGGTAACCATGTTTTTTGTGGATTCCAAAAAAATTTAAGATTCTAGAAGATTGGTTTTTACTCTTATTATGTGTGCCCCATGGCATGGTCTTTTATCAATATAAAAGAAATTTCCCAAGGTTGTTTGTATGAGGACACTTTGATTAAAGCATGCGTGTCCGAAAATGTAACGCGAGTAACCGATTTTGTGTGTCTTGTGTTTCATACATAACAAATTTTTCTGGATGTCATCTTTGGTGCTTAGGTACATGTAGGTCTAGGTCTACTCTATCTACCATGGTGATAACAGTTAATAAACCTTTTCAGTAAGGTAATTACAGCCCAAGGAAACTCAAAAGTAGGGATCGGCTGAACTATAGTTGAGGTGTATTTGTAAGACTTCCACTCTGGCAGCGTATTCCTAGTCACGGTCAATCAAACCACAACATCTGGCAGCTTCAATATTCACTATTTGTGTGTTCTTATTTTTACCATTGGTCTTGTGAAATACCTTCTGGTCTAGTAAAATTGTTTGTGTTACTAGCCCAGCTGTCTAGTAGATTTTTACCTAAACTTTGACCCCCGACATGTACATGTACATGTATGTGGGTCATTCTATAAATTCGGGGTCCAAAAGTGTGACATTTTTGGTGTCCCCGTTACATAGTGACATGTGTAAGATTATGCAATTCCGGACACATTCTTTAAAACCTTCCCAAATCCTCCAAAATCCTCTTTGCCAAATGGAGGAATTTCGCGGAAAGATTGAGGGTCTTTGGAAGTTGAAGCATCGTAGGATTTTGCAGGATTGAGGGCATAAGAGGATTTTGCAGGATTGAGGGCATAAGAGAATTTTGCCTCTGGAGGAAAATGGAGGATCCAGGTTATCATGCCAATCTGATGCTGGATGATTTCGGAGGATTGAGGTTACTAGGGTGTTTACGAAAACCCCTAGAGGATTCATGCAATGGTCCCTATAAGAGGATTTTGGAGGATTCGGGTTATTACTTGCAGCTTTAACACTTTGAAATCAGAGGATGTTTGAGGATTCAGTTTAATTGGAGCAAAAATGATGGAGGGAGTCGGGGTTAATGCCGTCTACGTGTATCTCCAAGAGTGATTGTGTAAAGCAAAGTACCTGCCAAAAAGTAAAAAACAGTGTAATGTCAATTTTAATGATACTTGATGGAAATTACACAGGTCAGGTGTAACAGACACCAAAAATTGTCACACTTTTGGACCCCAAATTTATGGAATGATCCACGTACAATGTACATGTAGGTCCGTTTACACAAAGTCTTTGGTCAGAACATCATCATTTCAAACTTGATACATGTATGATTATTATCTGAGAATTTAAACTATATTCCAGTCTCACTGTCAAGTGATGCTAAACCCTTGGGCATGTTGGGTTCCATTGGTACACGGCCTACCCCCAGACAACCACTCCAAACTTTATCCACAAACATCTGTACAACATGTACATGTATGCATTATTTTAACTGTAAAAGTTTGTTCCGATTTGGTTAGAGAGAATAGGGAACTGATATGTAATGTGTAATTCAACCATGCAAAATAACCACCTAATTGGAAATTTGAACGTGCATGTGTTTTATGTTTATAAAGTCAGTAACCCCCTCTTTGTCATTTGATGTTATGGGCGTGTACACAACTGCTCAGATCACATGGTTCAATTTGTCTGAAGTAAAAATGTATCTACACTAGCTAGTAGCTATACATAAAGCAAATAAAAATAATAATCAAGTCAATCACAAGTCAGCTCATAAGCTACGTATACATGGGATAAACAACGACAAAGGAATGCTTTTGTTATATAGTGTGTTTGAATAGCTTGTTACATGGCTTGAGACCAGAATTGTGAAGTGACTTGTGATGACTTGTGATTGACTTGATTACAACTCTGATAAAAGCATGTTAAGCATCCCTGTCCACTTCCTTTTTTAAAAGTAGTGTACACAATTGGTAATTTTCCAATTTTTTTTTTACTGAATTATTACAAAATACATTACTAGACTGTAAGTAAATAGTAGTCTCAATCATCCTGTGAAATGATGGCACCAGGTGTGCTGTCGTTGTCAAGAAAAGTGAAAATACATGTATATATTGTTTTCCAACGATTTCCAGCTGGAAATTGTTGGGAAAACTGCCCTGTAGCCGTTAGTCAAGGCGTGTGTGGCTACCCGGACGAGTAGGGCGCCCCAAACATGATGGCGCCATGGCATATCTGGGGCACGTCACGCGCCCAGATAGCCACGCGCGCCTTGACTTAAGGCTATCATCCGCACGACGGTTGAAAACGAGTGCCGTTTTTCTATCACCATCCAACAACGCAAAACTTTGAACAGGTCAGTGGAACGATATTTCCTATAAAATACTAAACCCTAAAATCCGCCCATTTCTGAAAATTGCAACAATGACCAATCATGTACACTGCCTTTAAGGCCGCCTCCTTTTTTGGTTTTCCTTTGCTTTTCCGAAAACCCCACAAAACGTAACAGACATGACAAAATGCAAAAGGAAGAGAAATGCCTTCCAGTTGATTTACATGTACTGCATGTTTCAAATCAATTTTGGGGACTACAATGTCAACAAAAACTATCTAGAAAATCAAGGGTTGGGTGGGGGGCGGGGGGGGGGGGGGGGGGGGGAGTGGCGGCGAAAATAAGGTCAGTTAATGAGTTGTGTTACCATAACAACAGCTATTGAAAACGTGAGGAAAACTGACGCCAATATGTCAATCTTGCAAAAATAAAAAAAAAATATGGATTTGGGGGCTAAGAAAAATTCTACATTTTGTTTGAAAATACTTTGAAATACTCTAATTTGTACACAGCCAAAAAGTACATGTATATGTACGTGTACATTAGTTTCCAAATGTATCAATTCAACAACAGCCACCGATCACTTGATTAACCCCGGGCTATGCAGCTACATGTAAGTGTAAATGCAAACAATAGGCAACACACTGAATAGAGTGGTCCTATTCATCGCACTTGAAGCTCCCCCTTGGTGTGAATAAAAGGTTTATTTTGTTTGAAAAAGCTCCATCTATTCAAGAACAAAATAGTTGAAACATGAATGGATTGAGTATGCGCAGGAATGTGCTTATAGACGACATCCGGCCAGGTGGTCTTTTTCAGACTGCGGCTACGGCCATTGTCCGGTTAAAAACAGCGAATGGCACAACTATAGAATTACAGGGCCATCCAAAGGTTTAATTGTGACTCCGCGGAGGCGCATATTATGTGAGGTCGATATATTATGAAAGATTTGTTTTTTTAAATGACAGCCATACAGCGTATCATAGCTGGAGGCATGGAGGTGCAGAGTCAAAATTGCATGTGAGAAATAGTGACCTCATACATAAAGGGCAGCACCCTCAATTGTCAATGAATGTAACTATTTTAGACTGGTACATGTACATCGTGGTTCAGAGGATTTTTTGTAAGGGACAAAAGTCAGAACCTGTCTTGCACATTGACATTTTTCTTTTTCTGTTCATGGGTTGGAGGATTCTTTTTAAGGGAAAAAGTCACAGAACCTGTCTCAGTTATTTCATGACAGGTATCCCACCACTGTGACTCTACCTCCACGCATCCGCAACTAACGTTAGACTACACAACTCTATCCCACCACAACTCCACCTAGCCTCCGTGCATCCACGCATCTTCGACGAAAAAAAAGTAAGAATTGGTTTTATGCTTTACTAAAAATCAAACCCTGATTTAATTGCGGATAGGCCTAATAAGCATTTTCTTTTTCTGATTCATCTCTCTGGAGGATTTTTTAAAAGGGAAATAGTGTCCGAAATTGCATCCGAATTAGATTCCCATCTATAGACAGAACGACAATAAAGGCATGGAACCAGGTGAAATTCATTACGGTAGTCCCCAAACACTCACACACTGCATATGTTCAGCAGTTCATGTGCCAGTCAAAGTACAGCTAAAATAATCTGATATGCAACCACTGCCTTTTCAGAATGATTCAACATTTAGGACTATAATCACTAATTAAAGTCCCCCTTTTATCTGAACCTACGATACGAGAAAGAAAACCAATACTAACAAACGCAGGTAACTCTCTGTTTGATCATGGAGGTACATGTAGGAAACATGGTTTGATTTAGACATGCATCATTTGCATGTTGCAATCATGGTCATGGACATGGAACACTGAAGTTGATCATTCGACATTCATTACATGTACTTTGTACACATTTCCTGCCGTACTTACCACTGTCTCCAATTATTAACAACTTGAATAAATGATCATACTCTTTTGCCATTCTGTAGCTGATTTCAGTCCGAAGCTGTCTGGTGACAAGATCGTGCTGTCGGTGTGATAATCTGACTTTAAATGCCCCACTTTTCTTGAGTAGATGACCAGATTATTCTACAGATTTGTAGACACCGTACCGGGAACTCCGCCTTACGCTGGGAGTGACGTCATAAAATGTGTCATCGTCTGCGGTCAAAGGTTAAGGGTCAGAAGCGTGTGCGTCCGGCCAAAGTGCATGTATACAGCCGACGCGTGCATTTGGACATGGACGGTGCAAACGGATTTTGTGGGCGACTCAGATATTTAATATTTTGTTATTAAGCAAAGAGACTATGAAATTCCTGTTTCAGAAAGTTGTCATTCCAACCACTGTTTGTCTTTGTCGTGCTAGTCATGCATTTCGACATGGTCGTCATGGTCGTCTGATCTCAGAATCTGTAACAGCACGTGGGGAAAGGTAAGAATTAGAAGAACCATCGGCTTCTATTACTAGTCGAGGGTCGGCCTGCCTGCGATTCAAAGTTTCGCCTTTCGGGAGCATATAAAGGGAGTCCATCATTTTGGACCGATCTGAACCCATGCATAATTAGGGGTCTTCAAACAATGATAATTAGTATTTTGAGCGGTCCAAAACACAGTCAAAGAAGTAAAGTATTATATGGAAAAAAGGTTTATCTTAATTCTTATTCAGACTAGAACCTAGGCCTAGTAGTAGGCCTACTTAATGCGAATATTGCTCCCCCCCCCCCCGGCTGCCCCAGGTCTTATGTGGGGGTTTGGTCATGTTTTTCAATCCCGAGGGTGGGGATTTTGGTCACTCATTGGCTGTTTCGTAGTTTTACGAAACAGCCCTTGTTTTCGTTAAGATTTTTTTTTTTTTTTTTGGCTGTTTCGAAAGTTTTTCGAAACAGCCCTTGTTTTCGTTAAGATTTTTTTTTTTTTCTTTTTTGGCTGTTTTGGAAACTTTTCCAAAACAGCCCTTGTTTTCGTTAAGATTTTTTTTTTTTTCTTTTTTTTGGCTGTTTTGGAAACTTTTCCAAAACAGCCCTTGTTTTCGTTAAGATTTTTTTTTTTTTCTTTTTTTTTTTTTTTTCTTTTTTTTGTTCTTCTTTTTCAGCCAAAATGCCCATAGCATTTGTACACGTTTTCTTTCTTACTGGCACTTTGGCTACTTTTATGGTGCCGATTGGCTTTAAACTTGGCAGACACTTAGACTAACTGCTCAGAATGTATGCCGAACATTTACGTCATGATGACGTCATCACGTGATTTTTTATGAATTTTTGAAATTTTGAAATCGTAAAATTCTTTTCAATATATCTAGCGAACAAAACAAGATATTTTCAAAATTCTTTTTGTTATAGCTTCGGTATGTCTCAAAGATATGCAATAAAAGGGACAAAAATGTGTGATGTCATGATGACGTCATCAAAAATGTGCTTTTTTAAAACACATAAGGATAGGTCCGATCGTCATGCAAATTGGTGGGTAGGTAGATACTGTCACTGGGATGCTGAATCCAAAGTGACGTCATGATGACGTCATCACGTGATTTTTTATGAATTTTTCAAAATTTGAAAATCGTAACATTCTTTTCAATATATCTAGCGAACAAAACAAGATATTTTCAAAATTCTTTTTGTTATAGCTTTGGTATGTCTCAAAGATATGCCCTAAAAAGGAAAAAAATGTGTGACGTCATGATGACGTCATCAAAAATGTGCTTTTTAAAAACACATAAGGATAGGCCCGATCGTCATGAAAATTGGTGGGTAGGTAGATACTACCACCAGCATGCCAAATCTGAAAATTGGTGGGTAGGTAGATACTGTCACTAGCATGCAAAATCTGAAATGATGTCATGATGACGTAATCGGCATTTTTTTTTATGATTTTTGAAATTTTTGAAATTTCATTTTAATCACAAAATTTTACAAAAAAAAACAAAACAGCCCTGTGTTTGTCCACAAACACTGTACCAGATGTCTAGTTTTTTTTTTTTTTTCTTTTTTTTTTTCTTTTTCAGCCGAATGCCCATAGCATTTGTACACGTTTTCTTTCTTACCGGCACTTTGGCTACTTTTATGCTGCCGATTGGCTTTAAACTTGGCAGACACTTGGACTAACTGCTCAGAATGTATGCCGAACATTTACGTCATGATGACGTCATCACGTGATTTTTTATGAATTTTTGAAATTTCAAAATCGTAAAATTCTTTTCAATATATCTAGCAAACAAAACAAGATATTTTCGAAATTCTTTTTGTTATAGCTTTGGCATGTCTCAAAGATATGCCCTAAAAAGGGAAAATTGTGTGACGTCATGATGACGTCATCAAAAATGATTTTTTTTTTAAACGCATGTAAGGGTCAATCCGATTACAAAAATGTATATATTGAATTTTCCTCTCCCTAATTCCAAAATTTCATGAACGTGGCTCACTCAAGTAAGAAATAACAGCCATTTCAAAATTTAGACCAAATTCAATATAACACAAAGGAATTCTGGGAAGGGCAGATAACCATGGCTTAAATGTGCATGCTGTTTATAAAAAGGTTGATTTGTAGTCTTTGTTCAAGTCGCTGAATTTTAAAATTGTGTAAATCATAACATTCTTTTCAATATATCTAGCGAACAAAACAAGAAATTTTCTAAATTCTTTTTGTTATAGCTTTGGTATGTCTCAAAGATATGCCCTAAAAAGCGAAAATTGTGTGACGTCATGATGACGTCATCAACAAATTCTTTTTTTCAAGTCGCTAGAATATTGCCCATAGCATTTGTAAACGTTTTCTTTCTTACCGGCCACTTTACCTAATTTTAAACTTGGCAGACACTTACCCCAACTGCTCACAATGTGTGCCGAACTTTTACGTCATAATGACATCATCACATGTCACGTGACGTCATCTTAAAGGGGCATTTTTCTAAGCCATATATCTACAAAAGTGCAAGTTCGATTAAGTTAAAATGTAATATCTAGGTATCCCAGTAGTTTTATAAATGAAAATTGACATGACGTTATGATGACGTCATCACATGTGACGTCATCTTAAAGGGGCAGTTTTTGAAGGCGCATATCTACAAAGTACAAGTCCGATTAAGTTTAAAAGTAATATCTAGGTAGCCCAGTAGGTTTATAGATGAAAATTGACATGACATGATGATGACGTCATCACATGTCACGTGACGTCATCTTAAAGGGGCAGTTTTTGAAGCCATATATAAACAAAAGTACAAGTCCGATTAAGTTGAAAAGTTATATCTAGGAAGGTCAGCAAGTTTATAGATGAAAATTTATGTGACGTTATGATGACGTCATCACATGTTACTACTACAAACAACTTTAATTAATTTCAAAATTAACAAAGAAAACTGGCAGCAGCGCGATCGTTTGACAAACTTAAATTATTGTATTCACATTTCACATCCAAATTAAAAAAACAAAAACGAAACAGCCCTGTGTTTGTCCACAAACACCAACCTCATGCCTCTAGTTTTTTTTTTGTGCTTCTTTTTCAGTCAAATGCCCATAGCATTTGTACACGTTTTCTTTCTTACTGGCACTTTGGCTACTTTTATGCTGCCGATTGGCTTTAAACTTGGCAGACACTTAGACTAACTGCTCAGAATGTATGCCGCACATTTACGTCATGATGACGTCATCACGTGATTTTTTATGAATTTTTGAAATTTCAAAATCGTAAAATTCTTTTCAATATATCTAGCGAACAAAACAAGATATTTTCAAAATTCTTTTTGTTACAGCTTTGGTAGGTCTCAAAGATATGCCCTAAAAAAGAAAAAAATGTGTGACGTCATGATGACATCATCAAAAATGTGCTTTTTTAAAACACATATAAGAATAGGTCCGATCGTCATGAAAATTGGTGGGTAGGTAGATACTGGCACTAGGATGCAAAATCCAAAGTGACGTCATGATGACGTCATCACGTGATTTGTTATGAATTTTTGACATTTTGAAAATCGTAACATTCTTTTAAATATATCTGGCAAACAAAACAAGATATTTTCAAAATTCTTTTTGTTATAGCTTTGGTAGGTCTCAAAGATATGCCCTAAAAAGGAAAAAAAATTGTGACGTCATGATGACATCATCAAAAATGTGCTTTTTTAAAACACATATAAGGAAAGGTCCGATCGTCATGCAAATTGGTGGGTAGGTAGATACTGGTACTAGGATGCAAAATCCAAAGTGACGTCATGATGACGTCATCACGTGATTTGTTATGAATTTTTGAAATTTTGAAATCGTAACATTCTTTTAAATATATCTCGCAAACAAAACAAGAGATTTTCAAAATTCTTTTTGATACAGCTTTTGGTATGTCTCAAAGATATGCCCTAAAAGGCGAAAATTGTGTGACGTCATAATGACGTCATCAATTTTTTTTTTTAACGCATGTAAGGGTCGGTCCAATTAAAAATGTATACATTTAATTTTTCTCTACCTAATTCAACAATTTCGTGATCGTGGCTCATTCAAGTATTAAGAAATAACAGGCATCTAAAAAATTGTGACCAAATTCAATATAACACAAAGGAATTCTGGGAAGGACAGAAACCATGGCTTTCATGTGGCATGCTGTCTATAAAGAGTTGATCTCTAGTCTTTTTTTCAAGTCGTAGGCAGATACTTACACCAACTGCTCAGAATGTGCACCGAACTTTTAGGTCATGATGACGTCATCACATGTCACGTGACGTCATCTTAAAGGGGCATTTTTGGAAACCATATATCTACAAAAGTACAAGTCACATTAAGTTAAAACGTGGTATTTAGTTATGCCAGCATGTGTTAGATAAAAATGTATGTGACGTCATGGTGACGTCATGATGACGTCATCGGCAAATTTTCTATGATTTTTTTCATTTTTGAAATTTCATTTAAATCACATAATTTTACACAAAAAAACAAAACAGCCCTGTGTTTGTCCACAAACACTGCACCAGATGTCTAGTTTTTTTTTTTTCTTCTTTTTCAGACTTTTGCCCATAGCATTTGTACACGATTTCTTTCTGCCAGGCACTTTGGCTACTTTTATGCAGCCGATTGCCTTTAAACTTAACAGACACTTAGACCAACTACTCAGGATGCATGCCGAACTTTTACGTCATGATGACGTCATCACGTGATTTTTTATGAATTTTTGAATTTTGAAAATCGTAACATTCATTAAATTATATCTAGCGAACAAAACAAGATATTTTCAAAATTCTTTTTCTTATAGCTTTGGTATGTCTCAAAGATATGCCCTAAATTGCGAAAATTGTGTGACGTCATGATGACGTCATCAAAAATGTGTTTTTTTATTAACGCATGTAAGGGTCAATCCGATTACAAAAATGTATATATTGAATTTTCCTGTACCCAATTCCAAAATTTCATGATCGTGGCTCACTCAAGTAAGAAATGACAGCCATTTCAAAATTTAGACCAAATTCAATATAACACAAAAGAATTCTGGGACGGGCTGATAACCATGGCTATTATGAGCTTGCTGTTTATAAAAGGGGTTGATTTCTAGTCTTTTTTCAAGTCGCTGAATTTTTGAAGTATTAAAATCGTAACATTCTTTTCAATATATCTAGCGAACAAAACAAGATATTTTCAAAATTCTTTTTGTTATAGCTTTGGTATGTCTCAAAGATATGCCCTAAATGGCGAAAATTGTGTGACGTCATGATGACGTCATCAACAATATATTTTTTTTTAAACGCATGTAAGGGTCAATCTGATTACAAAAATGCATTCATTGAATTTTTCTGTACGTAATTCCAAAATTTCATGATCGTGGTTCACTCAAGTAAGAAATAAGAGCCATTTCAAAATTTTGACCAAATTCAATATAACACAAAGGAATTCTGGGACGGGCAGATAACCATGGCTATTATGTGCTTGCTGTTTATAAAAGGGGTTGATTTCTAGTCTTTTTTCAAGTCGCTGAATTTTTGAAGTTTTAAAATCGTAACATTCTTTTCAATATATCTAGCGAACAAAACAAGATATTTTCAAAATTATTTTTGTTATAGCTTTGGTATGTCTCAAAGATATGCCCTAAAAGGCGAAAATTGTGTGACGTCATGATGACGTCATCAACAATATTTTTTTTTTTTAACGCATGTAAGGGTCAATCCGATTACAAAAATGTATACATTGAATTTTTCTGTACGTAATTCCAAAATTTCATGGTCGTGGCTCACTCAAGTAAGAAATAGGAACCGTTTCAAAATTTAGACCAAATTCAATATAACACAAAGGAATTCTGGGAAGGGCAGATAACCATGGCTTAAATGAGCATGCTGTTTATAAAAAGGGTTGATTTGTAGTCTTTTTTCAAGTCGCTGAATTTTAAATTTTTGGAATCGTAACATTCTTTTCAATATATCTAGCGAACAAAACAAGATATTTTCAAAATTCTTTTTGTTATAGCTTTGGTATGTCTCAAAGATATGCCCTAAAAAGCGAAAATTGTGTGACGTCATGATGACGTCATAAAAAAAAATCTTTTTTCAAGTCGCTAGAATATTGCCCATAGCATTTGTAAACTTTTTCTTTCTTACCGGCCACTTTGGCTACTTTTAAACTTAGCAGACACTTACTCCAACTGCTCACAATGTGTGCCGAACCTTTACGTCATGATGACGTCATCACATGTCACGTGACGTCATCTTAAAGGGGCATTTTTCGAAGCCATGTATCTACAAAAGTACAAGTCCGATTAAGTTGGAACGTAATATCTAGGTATGCCACCGGGTGTTATAGATGAACATTGACATGACGTTATGATCAAGTCATAACATGTCACGTGGTGTCATCTTAAAGGGGCACTCGCTAGATTATTGCCCATAGCATTTGTAAACGTTTTCTTTCTTACCGGCCAGTTTGGCTACTTTTAAACTTGGCAGACACTTACCCCAACTGCTCAGAATGTGTGCCTAACTTTTACGTCATGATGACGTCATCACATGTCACGTGACGTCATCTTAAAGGGGCATTTTTCGAAGCCATATATCTACAAATGTACAAGTCCGATTCAGTTGAAACACACCATTTAGGTATTCCACCCGGTGTCATAGATGAAAATTGACATGACGTTATGATGAAGTCATTACATGTTATGTGATGTCATCTTAAAGGGGCATTCGCTAGGCTATTTCCCATAGCATTTGTACACGATTCCTTTTTTTAAACCAATCCTTCACACATCCAATAACAACATCTTCATCCCTCCATCATTGCTAACTAACAAACAACTTTAAATATTGCATACACATTTGACATCCAAACTAACAATAAAAAAAATCGAAACAGCCCTGTGTTTGTCCACAAACACTTGCCTCTAGTTTTTTTGGCTGTTTCGAAAGTTTTTCGAAACAGCCTTTGTTTTCGTTAAGATTTTTTTTTTTTTCTTTTTTTTTTTTTTTTTTTTTGCTTCTTTTTCAGACTTTTTGCCCATAGACTTTGTACACGTTTTCGTTCTGCCAGGCACTTTGGCTACTTTTATGCAGCCGATTGCATTTAAACTTAGCAGACACTTAGACCAACTGCTCAGAATGCATGCCGAACTTTTACGTCATGATGACGTCATCACGTGATTTTTTATGAATTTTTGAATTTTGAAAATCGTAACATTCATTAAATTATATCTAGCGAACAAAACAAGATATTTTCAAAATTCTTTTTGTTATAGCTTTGGTATGTCTCAAAGATATGCCTTAAAAAGCGAAAATTGTGTGACGTCATGATGACGTCATCAAAAATGCTTTTTTTTTTTTACGCATGTAAGGGTCAATCTGATTACAAAAATGTATATATTGAATTTTGCTGTACCCAATTCCAAAATTTCATGATCGTGGCTCACTCAAGTAAGAAATAACAGCCATTTCAAAATTTAGACCAAATTCAATATAACACAAAGGAATTCTGGGACGGGCAGATAACCATGGCTATTATGTGCTTGATGTTTATAAAAGGGGTTGATTTCTAGTCTTTTTTCAAGTCGCTGAATTTTTGAAGTATTAAAATCGTAACATTCTTTTCAATATATCTAGCGAACAAAACAAGATATTTTCAAAATTCTTTTTGTTATAGCTTTGGTATGTCTCAAAGATAAGCCCTAAAAGGCGAAAATTGTGTGACGTCATGATGACGTCATCAACAAATCTTTTTTTTTTAAACGCATGTAAGGGTCAATCCGATTACAAAAATGTATTCGTTGAATTTTCCTGTACCTAATTCCAAAATTTCATGATCGTGGCTCACTCAAGTGTGAAATAGGAGCCATTTCAAAATTTTGACCAAATTCAATATAACACAAAGGAATTCTGGGAAGGGCTGATAACCATGGGTATTATGTGCTTGCTGTTTATAAAACGGGTTGATTTCTAGTCTTTTTTCAAGTCGCTAAATTTTTGAAGTTTTAGAATCGTAACATTCTTTTCAATATATCTAGCGAACAAAACAAGATATTTTCAAAATTCTTTTTGTTATAGCTTTGGTATGTCTCAAAGATATGCCCTAAAAAGCGCAAATTGTGTGACGTCATGATGACGTCATGAAAAAAATTCTTTTTTCAAGTCGCTAGAATATTGCACATAGCATTTGTAAACGTTTTCTTTCTTACCGGCCACTTTGGCTACTTTTAAACTTGGCAGACACTTACACCAACTGCTCACAATGTGTGCCGAACTTTTACGTCATGAGACATCATCACATGTCACGTGACGTCATCTTAAAGGGGCATTTTTCGAAGCCATATATCTACAAAAGTACAAGTCCGATTAAGTTGGAACGTAATATCTAGGTATGCCACCTGGTGTTATAGATGAACATTGACATGACATTATGATCAAGTCATAACATGTCACGTGGTGTCATCTTAAAGGGGCATTCGCTAGATTATTGCCCATAGCATTTGTAAACGTTTTCTTTCTTACCGGCCAGTTTGGCTACTTTTAAACTTGGCAGACACTTACCCCAACTGCTCAGAATGTGTGCCTAACTTTTACGTCATGATGACGTCATTACATGTCACGTGACGTCATCTTAAAGGGGCATTTTTCGAAGCCATATATCTACAAATGTACAAGTCCGATTCAGTTGGAACGTAATATCTAGGTATGCCACCTGGTGTTATAGATGAACATTGACATGACATTATGATCAAGTCATAACATGTCACGTGGTGTCATCTTAAAGGGGCATTCGCTAGATTATTGCCCATAGCATTTGTAAACGTTTTCTTTCTTACCGGCCAGTTTGGCTACTTTTAAACTTGGCAGACACTTACCCCAACTGCTCAGAATGTGTGCCTAACTTTTACGTCATGATGACGTCATTACATGTCACGTGACGTCATCTTAAAGGGGCATTTTTCGAAGCCATATATCTACAAATGTACAAGTCCGATTCAGTTGAAACACACTATTTAGGTATGCCACCCGGTGTCATAGATGAAAATTGACATGACGTTATGATGAAGTCATTACATGTTATGTGATGTCATCTTAAAGGGGCATTCGCTAGGCTATTTCCCATAGCATTTGTACACGATTCCTTTTTTAAACCAATCCTTCACACATCCAATAACAACATCTTCATCCCTCCGTCATTGTTAACTAACAAACAACTTTAAATATTGCATACACATTTGACATCCAAACTAACAATAAAAAAATTAGAAACAGCCCTGTGTTTGTCCACAAACACTTGCCTCTAGTTTTTTTTTGCTTCTTTTTCAGACTTTTTGCCCATAGCATTTGTACACGTTTTCTTTCTACCAGGCACTTTTGCTACTTTGATGCAGCCGATTGCCTTTAAACTTAACAGACACTTAGACCAACTGCTCAGAATGCATGCCGAACTTTTACGTCATGATGACGTCATCACGTGATTTTTTATGAATTTTTGAAATTTGAAAATCGTAACATTCATTAAATTATATCTAGCGAACAAAACAAGATATTTTCAAAATTCTTTTTGTTATAGCTTTGGTATGTCTCAAAGATATGCCCTAAAAAGCGAAAATTGTTTGACGTCATGATGACGTCATCAAAAATATGTTTTTTTGTAAACGCATGTAAGGGTCAATTCGATTACAAAAATGTATACATTGAATTTTCCTGTACCCAATTCCAAAATTTCATGATCGTGGCTCACTCAAGTAAGAAATGACAGCCATTTCAAAATTTAGACCAAATTCAATATAACACAAAGGAATTCTGGGACGGGCAGATAACCATGGCTATTATGTGCTTGCTGTTTATAAAAGGGGTTGATTTCTAGTCTTTTTTCAAGTCGCTGAATTTTTGAAGTATTAAAATCGTAACATTCTTTTCAATATATCTAGCGAACAAAACAAGATATTTTAAAAATTCTTTTTGTTATAGCTTTGGTATGTCTCAAAGATATGCCCTAAAAGGCGAAAATTGTGTGACGTCATGATGACGTCATCAACAATATTTTTTTTTTTTTACGCATGTAAGGGTCAATCCGATTACAAAAATAAATACATTGAATTTTTCTGTACGTAATTCCAAAATTTCGTGATCGTGGCTCACTCAAGTAAGAAATAGGAGCCATTTCAAAATTTAGACCAAATTCAATATAACACAAAGGAATTCTGGGACGGGCAGATAACCATGGCTATTATGTGCTTGATGTTTATAAAAGGGGTTGATTTCTAGTCTTTTTTCAAGTCGCTGAATTTTTGAAGTATTAAAATCGTAACATTCTTTTCAATATATCTAGCGAACAAAACAAGATATTTTCAAAATTCTTTTTGTTATAGCTTTGGTATGTCTCAAAGATATGCCCTAAAAGGCGAAAATTGTGTGACGTCATGATGACGTCATCAACAATTCTTTTTTTTTAAACGCATGTAAGGGTCAATCCGATTACAAAAATGTATACATTGAATTTTTCTGTACGTAATTCCAAAATTTCATGGTCGTGGCTCACTCAAGTAAGAAATAGGAACCATTTCAAAATTTAGACCAAATTCAATATAACACAAAGGAATTCTGGGAAGGGCAGATAACCATGGCTTAAATGAGCATGCTGTTTATAAAAAGGGTTGATTTGTAGTCTTTTTTCAAGTCGCTGAATTTTAAATTTTTGGAATCGTAACATTCTTTTCAATATATCTAGCGAACAAAACAAGATATTTTCAAAATTCTTTTTGTTATAGCTTTGGTATGTATCAAAGATATGCCCTAAAAAGCGAAAATTGTGTGACGTCATGATGACGTCATAAAAAAAAATCTTTTTTCAAGTCGCTAGAATATTGCCCATAGCATTTGTAAACTTTTTCTTTCTTACCGGCCACTTTGGATACTTTTAAACTTAGCAGACACTTACTCCAACTGCTCACAATGTGTGCCGAACATTTACGTCATGATGACATCATCACATGTCACGTGACGTAAAGGGGCATTTTTCGAAACCATATATCTACAAAAGTACAAGTCCGATTAAGTTGGAACGTAATATCTAGGTATGCCACCGGGTGTTATAGATGAACATTGACATGACGTTATGACCAAGTCATAACATGTCACGTGGTGTCATCTTAAAGGGGCACTCGCTAGATTATTGCCCATAGCATTTGTAAACATTTTCTTTCTTACCGGCCAGTTTGGCTACTTTTAAACTTGGCAGACACTTACCCCAACTGCTCAGAATGTGTGCCTAACTTTTACGTCATGATGACGTCATCACATGTCACGTGACGTCATCTTAAAGGGGCATTTTTCGAAGCCATATATCTACAAATGTACAAGTCCGATTCAGTTGAAACACACCATTTAGGTATGCCACCCGGTGTCATAGATGAAAATTGACATGACGTTATGTGATGTCATCTTAAAGGGGCATTCGCTAGGCTATTTCCCATAGCATTTGTACACGATTCCTTTTTTTAAACCAATCCTTCACACATCCAATAACAACATCTTCATCCCTCCGTCATTGTTAACTAACAAACAACTTTAAATATTGCATACACATTTGACATCCAAACTAACAATAACAAAATTCGAAACAGCCCTGTGTTTGTCCACAAACACTTGCCTCTAGTTTTGCCATTGTTTCCCCATCAACAGAAGTTAAAACCATGATGTGGGGGTGCCCCACCCACGTATGTCGGGGATTGTCACTAAAATTTTGCCCCAGGGGTGGGGATTTTGTCACTTCAAAAGTGACAATCCCTACATCTTGGGTGGGGCAGCCCGGGGGAGGGGGGTTGGTGGAGGAAGCAATTGATAGGCACATAATGAGGTGACAAAGTTACTTCATAGAAATGTGTGAGGGCACTGTTCATTTTTGATCAACTCATATTTTCTAATCGGAAATTGTAATTACAATTTTTTATTTTTTGCACATTAAAGTTTTATTTAAATTTAAATATCAATTTTTTTGAAATCATGATTCACATCTAGGCCCTATCTTTTATTAATTGAAATAAGGCATAAATAAAAACAAAATTTTTAGAGAAAATGTGAGTTTTAAGCATTTCAGTCAGAATCTGCACCCCAGTTTGTGTGCAAAATAATAACACTTTACTCTGCATTAAACATGTACACATTTCAGAGATATAAAAAATCCCTGCTTTAAATCAATTTTTCTTTGCTTTGCAGAATCCGATGGAGTCCAAACTTGAATCAAATTGCTTCTTATGACTTTCTCTACAAAACTACATCAAAACCAAATGTAGAAAAATTATGTATTTAGTTTCTGAACATTTTTAGTGATTGCTGCCCTCTAGAATTACAATTTACTGTTTGGTCCATCGTTGCTTACAGCCCCCTGCAGACTAGATGTGCTCTAAACTGCCACAGATGATGAAGCAGTGCTCACACTCTAGACCCTTTCCAGCTTGACAACAGCTACTGCAGGCTCACTCATAAGATGGCTTGTCTTTGCTGGCCTGTTAGGCCTTTTCAGCTGCTTGCTTGGTGGAAGCTTTGAGGGCAGCCATGAGATCAACCTGAATTTGCTTGAGTTACTTCATCAGGTCACGTTGTTGTGTTTTCACAGCACTTACTTCCTGGTCGTTTGTTGCTGTCATGATCTTCTTTCGCCAGTCTCATCTTCAGTTGTTGGAAGATGGCTTCATCGGAGGTTTGGGGGTCAAAGAACAGTGGCTTCAGTTCAGCTTGGATGTTGTCATTTTGAAGCCCTATACATACACATGTAGTAAGTATTTGACAGTGGACTGCATCTTGGATATCTTCAAGATTTTGTGTCGGGTACTCACCAAGAAGTCATGTGCTAATAACTTAGAGCTTCCCTGCAAGGCTGAGCACAGGTCTAATATATGTGGCGTGCCCCTTCCTGTAGTGTGCTTGCATGATTTCCTGAAGGGTTGCCAGTGTTAGCCCCACCTTGCTTTCAAGGTAGCTCCACGAGCTCATTCCTAGTTCAATTGATGACTGCCTCCACAATCTTTACCTCTTTGTAAGGTTTCCACAGACCGCTCTCTGTCTGTCGGATCAGACTACTGTGGGAAAGCCGATCCTTCTGACCAAGCTTCCCAACCTTGCCGATGATGCGAAACTCCTTCTTCAGCAGGCCAACCATTTGGCTTTGGCAAATGGGCTGGTGGAGATGTCAGGCATGGATGTTAAGCTTGACTTTGGGGTGGCTGGTGGGTTTTTTGAGGTGCTTTGATGTTCCTGTAGATATGGTCTTCAGGAAATCATGAAGATCTTTGAAGACCTTCTGACCGTTGCCCTGCATGTGTGTGATGGTCTCGCTGTTGAGGTGGCAGGTCGACCTCCAAATGAGGACCAGACATGCACTCTCCTTGCTGGTAGTGTGCTTGTCCACCCTTGGGTTCTTGCACACCCGATGCAATTGCTCCTCCTGCAGGCAGCCCATCTGACTAACTATGTTTTGCTGTAATGCCAGCAGGTCCTCCATGCTTTCATCTTCTCTCCTCAACTATTTCACCCAGCCAGGCCAATGGTGTCTCCAGTCACTCCTGATGCCAACCAGTCATCATCACTGCCTACCAATGTTTAAGAGACCATGTTCTGCACATAACTGTATAACAGTAATCATGTAATGTCATGTATTCATGTACAATGTAATGTCAATATACCATCAGACATCAGGAGAAACATTTAAAAATTCATGACCAATCATAAAACTTCAGAGGGAACTTAACTTTAAAATCACCATGACCATGACTACTGAAACTGGTATCTTTAATGTTTTCAGGACAATCACATTCCACAGGCTGGCCAGCACTGCATGGCCCAGCTCCAGCCAAGCCAATGGCCCAGGCCACACTGCTACCCCAGCACTACCCACACTGTAGGAGGTGGCCTGTTCATAATATATACACAAACAAGCCATTGTTCTAGCTAGCCTAATTAGTATTCGTTCCCACAGTGACATGGCCATGCTTCAGCTTAAATCTATATACACTCAGTGCATGCAATGGAAGTTTCCTTGGCTTAATGGTGAAACTTACATCAATCAATCAGGTTGAGGCCATACGGCAGCTTGAGCCTGCTCAGTCATCTTGGTCCAGATGTCCAGATGTGCAGTTCCTAAGCGCTGGCCAAGCCGGTGTCCCGTTTCGGCATATCCACGAAGAAGAGATATCTCCCATATGAGGCTGTGCCCCGTGCGGGCTCCCAGAGAATGTTTGGGCTAGCGGTAAGCTCCAGGTGACGGATGCAGTGCCCTGCAAGCTTGAGATGGCATTCACAGATCTTTTCCGTCACCTTCAGCATGCTGGCGTAGAGGTCCTGCCACGAGATGTTCAGGGCCATACGCAGCATCCTGGTGTAACACCAATCCAGAGACTTTTCCATCTTAGTAGTGAGGGTCCAGGTCCAAGCTCCATGCAGAAGTACTGCCTTTACCGTAGACACAAACAGTGACCTTGTCAGTTGATCACTGAGCGCCGATGACCACACCTTTTTCTTGTTGTGGAGCACTGACCATGCCTGTCCTCTTCGGGTCTTGAGTATCACTGGAAATGATCCAAGCTCCAAGGTACTTGAAGTCAGATTCGTACCATCCCTCGTGCGGACAGCCGTGTCATTGGTGTTGTAGGCTAGCACCTTGGTCTTCTTTGTGGTCAGCTGGAGGCCAACCTTCAAACACTCTTCCTCAACCGATAACAAAAGGTCCCGAGCCTGCTCCAATGTATTTGAGACCAATGCGATGTCATCTGCGAAGTCCATGTCGGTGATCATCACAGGAGACACTCGCCGGCTCTTGCAGGGCACTACATGTATGGTGAAACCCAGCTCCTCTTCTCTCCCATCTATGGCCTTCCTCAGGGTGTAGTCGTGGACAATGATGAAGAGAAATGGGGCCAAGGTGTCACCCTGAAGCACACCTGCCAGGATGTCAAAGAACTCTGTGACACCATCTGGTGAAGTGACCCTGGCCCGGGTGTTTGCGTAGGTCACTTTTACTAACTTATTGGGGATCCTGTATGCGGTGAGGATGTTCATTCATCATGATGTCAAATGCCTTGCGGAAATCAATGAAGGTGATGACTGCAGGGATATGTTTATTCTTGATACCTTCAATAATTCTCCTCAGCGCAATGATGTGCCCCACCTTGGACCTCTCTTACCAGAACCCGTTCTGTGCTGTTCTCAGGAGTGGGTCTAGCACTGGCCGAATCCGGTTGAGCACCATCCGGTTAAAGGTTTTGGCGACAAAAGAGGTATAAGACTTTTCCCTCGGTAGTTGTCCGTACATGTGAGGTCACCAGACTTTGGAACCGGAATGATATTGATAGTGTTCCACTGATCTGGTAGTTCCCCCTTCTCATATGCATTATTGATAAAGTCGAGCATGAGGTCGTCGATGGGGACATGCTTCAAGACCTCTGGGACAACTCCATCCTCCCCACAGCACTTTCCACCCTTGAGCACCCCATTTGCCTTGACAAACTCTTCATGATTGAAGGGTCCGTCCTCGATGTCCAGGTCCTCAAACACTTGTTCCACCTCCGCCTGTGCATCCAATACCTTTGGTTTGCCACCAAGAAGGTTTTTGAAGTGGTTGTACCATGCCTCTACCCGTTGCTCATCAGTATCTCCCTTGATCTGAGAGGGCTTGGAAGACCTGCCAGTAATTTCATTGATCCGCTTCCAGCTCATCGCATGCTTTTGGTTGACATGAGCTTCTTCCACTTCACTGATTTTCTGGGTAAACACGTCTTCAATGAGATCATAGGCTTCGATTAGGACCTTTCTCTTGCTTGAATACTCCTCTCGGTTGGTGAAGCTGGGGTCTGTTACTAGAGAACTGTAGGCCACTTCCATCTCCTCCCTGGCTCTAATGACAGGAGGATCCGATGAGGCTTTCGCCCTCCTCTTCACCTTGGGGACCTTGTCCATACAAACCTCCACGGCCTCCACGTTCACTTTCATAAAATTGTCATAGCGGCTAGTCGCAGATTACCCCTCCTCTGTCAGAACCTGGAACCAATTGCAAACTTCTACGCCGTACCTCTCCTGTAGATCGCTGTTTCCCTTAAGCTTCCCCACTCGTACTTCAGTCTTCCCGTGACTGCCTTGCACGGTGCTCGGAGGCTAAGATGCACCTTCGTCACCACCACTCTATGGTCTGATCCCACCGTAGAGAAGGTACTGTGGGCGCAAGAGTTGATGATGCTGTTACGCCATTTCCGCCTGGTCAGGGTGAAGTCGATGTGGGCCTTCGTCCCTGATGGTGACAGCCATGTCCACAGCCGTCCCTTCTGCTTTTCAAACGGTGTTTTGTTGGCGAGAAGAGAGTAGTCTTCAATCAGTTCCAGCAAACGCAACCCGTTGTCATTCGTGACTTGATGAAATGTGAAAGGTTAATGTTACTAATTGAATTGCAGCATTCTGAAGTCGCTGGAGCCTGTGATATTGTGGAATGTTGTAAAGGAGTGAATTGCAAAAGTCCAGACGAGATGAAATCAATGCATGCACAAGTTGCTCAGTCGCTGTACGGTTCAAATATCTGCGAATAAATCCAAGATTGCACAGGTGAAATCTTACTGATTTGGATATGCTGGAGATATGGTCATTGAACGTCAGCTGGGAATCAAAATTCACACTGAGGTTCCGGCATGTGGGCGAAGGGATAATGTTAGCAGTACCGATGCGTATTGATGAGATGTTGATTTTATTGAGATTCTGCTTGGAGCCAAATAAGATGAAATCTGATTTTGCATCATTCAGCTTCAAACTGTTGGCAGTTGTCCATGTTCTTATCTCATCAATACATGCTTGGAGGTTTGCAATGGCAGAGGATGCGCTGGACTGTATCGGATCAAAGGACATGTAGAGTTGTAAGTCGTCTGCATAACAATGATACTGGATGCCATGTCTCTTGATTATCTTGGACTGGTGTAGATAGAGAACAACAATGGGCCACCAACAGACCCTTGCGGGACACCACTGACAAGAGGAGTCGGAGAAGATTTTGTGTTCTTGATGCACACTGTTTGGTGGCGATCAGTGAGATACGATTGGAACCACTGTAGAGCTGTGCCTGTTACTCCAAGATCAGATAATCGATTGATGAGAATGCTGTGATCTACTGTGTCAAAGGCCGATGACAAGTCTAACAACACAGTAGCTATAACTCCGCCCCTGTCAAACTGTTGAAGGATGTCAAGGAAGTGATGTTGGGGAACTTACATACATACATACATTCGTTCTTAAACACAGTTAATACTAAAACACAGATGGTCCAGTTACTTGCAATGAATAAAATCCAAATAATCAACTTCAGGAACTGTGACCAAACTTCCTTAACTTTTCAGGGAGCTAGTGAAACTTTCCATGAACTAAAGTTACTAGAAACTAATAAAAATAATCATCTTACATCTCAACAAATGTTACAAAAAGAGTGAATTTATCAAAACAATTATGGGAACATCAGCATCAGGAATAATAATAATAAAAATAAAAATAATAATAATAATAATAATAGTGGACATTTATAATGCGCCATGTCTGTCAAATTTGGCACTCCTGGCGCAATTGAGGGTGAGATGCAATTTTGCAAAGTTGGCATAAACATGAACAATACAAGAATCAACAGAAATTTAACACAAGTTAATAAGTTGGGAAAAGGTAGGTTTTTACCTGAGTTTTGAATTGTGCATGTGAGCTTTCTTTCCTGAGTTCAGGAGGCAGTGTGTTCCAAAGTGACGGGCCAGATCTTGAAAAGGATCGGCTTCCCCAAGAGTGACGTGAGCATGGGATGTGTAGGAGTTGGGCCTTGGCAGAGCATAGTTGTCGGGGTGGTTCATAGAGGTGTATTAAGACCTGGATATACGAAGGTGCTGTACCGTGAAGAGACCGAAAGACAAGGAGAATGGTCTTGAAGATGACACGTTCGCGAACAGGGAGCTAATGTAGTGCATGAAGAATGGGAGAGATGTGAGATGTGCCTTTGCTGAGGGTTACCAGTCTGGCCGCTGAGTTCTGTAGGCGTTGAAGACGTCCTAATTGGTAATCTGGGAGGTTTATCAGGAGGGCATTGCAAAAATCAAGGCGAGACGAATTCAAACTCTGTACCATGCATTCTGTTACCCACGTATGTGTGAGAGGTTACATAGCTGGAATCTGATGGACTTAATAGAATCAATGATCACACCCAGATTCCGGCATTTCTCCTTGGACTGATCTGTGTGTCACAAACTCCTAAGGAGCACTCAGTAATCTTGTTCAGCATTACCTTCAAACCTAGAAGTATTAACTCAGATTTGCTTCCATTGAGTTTCAGGTTGTTCTGTGACATCCACCGGTTGATTTCAGCTGCACATTCTTCCAAGCGCTTTGTGACCGAGATCAGATTGTCATCTGATGGGTGGAAGGAGATGTAGAGTTGAATGTCATCAGCATAGGAATGATATCCAACATTGTTGCTGCGTATACGTTCACCAGTGGGGGGGGGGGGGGAAACAAAATTTAATCTGGTCAGTCTATCTATAACTTGGCAAAAGAATAAAGATGACATTTAAAAAGCAGTTTTACCTTCAATTGATCAACTCAAGTCAATGATTGGCTACTCCAAGTAAATGAAAATGTGAACAATAGAAATAAAGGAACCTAGATATATACAAATGAAAGACATACATGTTGTACCTATATTGGCCAAGACAAAAAGAAGAGACTGTAGTAGGATTCATCCCTTTGCCAAAATATGTGAAAGTGACCAGATACACTTACATACACTGTACGTATTGTCTTTGGACAATTTCATTTTTTATGGGGGATGTTACATTCTGTGGGGAGTGTGTGGTCTAATGGTTAGGATTTGTGACTCGTGATCATCAGGGGTTTGAATCCAGCTACTGGCCATATTTTGTGTCCTTGGGCAAGCCACTTTATCTCCACTTGCCTCTCTCCACCCAGGAGTATGGGTACCGCCATTAGCTGGGGAGTAACCTGTGATTGACTAGCATCCCGTCCAGGGGGAATAGAAATATTCTCAGTCGTTTCATGCTACTGAAACCGGAGATAAATGCCAGCCCGATGAGAAACTTCACTCTGGAGGGACTCCAGAGGAGCTCTACAAGTATACCTTGTGGGAGAAAGGTCACAGTGACAATAGACCATGTCGCTGCTTAACCAACTTCACAGAGCTGCACTGCTGGTGGCAAGGTGGCTCCAGGTCACTGTATGGAGAGTATCATTTCAAGTTTGTGTACAGACCTGGAAGGCAGCGCTGCCAAATAATGACACACATAAAAGTAGTGATGTTGTTGAAGAAACTGCAACCGTGAGAGTGAAATTGCTGACTCAAGAGTGGTCTAGGGTTCAAGTATGAGCAATGATGCTTTGAGACAGGCTCAGTTGGAGGACAACTCTAGGGCTAATGAAGTAATGAGAGCAAAAGAACAGTCATCAGAGCATCCAGAATGGTGTACATTGTCATCTGCTGTCACAGCCAACAAAATGTATTTGCAAACATGGGACTGGATTGAAATTCATCAAGGTGTTTTGTGTCATTGGGAGTTCAGTGATGGTATTAAGGGTGTGACATGCATCATGAATGTGTTATGTGGTACCTTATCTCCACTGGCACATATTCATGTGGGATGTTACTTTGAATTTTGTTATATTAATTCACAAATCTGGACTTTATGCATACATGAGTGTTACGGCCACTATATGTTACAACTGTCATATATTTATCACAGTGATGACATTGAATTACTATTCTTGGTTGTGTCTAAAAGACGGCGTAGTTAGAATAACTACATAAAAGTCTCCAGTATTTGAAAAAGAATTTACATTGAAATGTTAATTGGTTCTTATTCCATGTGGGTTTAAATGTTTAGAAAATTAAATCAGAAAATCGTTGGCCTACTTTCTTGTGATACTGTATTGTACTGATTGTGTCTACAGAGCAGTGAAGCTTGCTTATAATGTTGTGAGAGGAACTACAGACACCAATACTCCTGTCATTATACTCCATGGACTGTTTGGATCAAAGAACAACTGGGCCACGTTAGCCAAAATGATACACAATGAAACACAGAGAACGGTAAGAAGAGGTATAGTTTGTGTGTTGGGGGATGGGATAGAATAGAGGGGTGGGGGGCATGTGGTGACCATGCCATCCTGTGTCATCTAGGGTAGTTCCTTGTTTTGGGATGATGCTCGTCCCAAAAATGTTGTTCAAAGTTTAACATTCAACATTTGCAAACATCACAAAACAAAACTACTGAATTATTACCGTACTAGACTGTAAGTAAATAGCAGTCTCAAGCATCCTGTGAAATCAAGGCACCTGGTGTGCTGTCGTTTTCAAGAAAAGTGGAAGTTTATATCGTTTTCCAATGATTGTCGGCCCACAATCGTTGGAAATAGTCTAGTTCCCTGACCTGAAAATTCCCCGACTCTTTAAATTACTATGTTTTGTCTAAAGTAGGGTCAGAGAACACAATTTTGTTCTGTTTTCCCAGCATCTATGCACACAAAACTTTAACCCCTTGTGTCCGGATGACGTCTATACACGTCAAAAAAAGAAATTACCACCTACATGTTGTAGCATGCCTGGCCGGATGACGTCTATACATGCAATCTCTGAATTTTCAATCCATTGTTGGATTATTGTGTCCGTTTCGCTTGGCTGCACAAGCTTCTTGCGTCCGTTTTGCTTGGCTGCACAGGCCGGCATGTCACCCCGGCTCCTCACTGTATATTATCGTACTCAAGGGGTTAACTACATGTACGCATGCGTGTGACGTAATTCCACCAGTGACTCTGTTCTGCGAGCAGGGTCTGTGGTGGCTGACCTGAGTGAGCCCTGGGAATGACGTCAGAGCTAATCGAACGACCCGGGGCTAACCCCATTACCCATACTCAGAATTTTAAAAAGAGCTATAAAATACTAACCCCCCCTCCCCCAAATCCATTTATTTCTGAAAATTACACGAAAAGCAAATGGTGTATACTAACTTCAAGATTTAAATTTTGGTCCATGTCTTTGGCCACCTGTATTTTGTTACATGCCAGCATTTCCAAATACACCATTACAACAGAAATACTGTATTTCTTTCCTGAAACTTTAAACTTTCAGATATTAGAAAATGTTGTCCATATCCTTGCCAGTGAAACATTGCTGGCCATGCCCCTGCAGAAAGTTGGAATTGCACACGGCTCCGGATATCATGGGGGATGCAAGCAGTGTTTTCACTGCTGATGGCGCCACAGCCAGAATGGGGTATTTTTTTAGGCGGGCACACCCATTTTGTTTTTCTGTAGTTGATATCGATAAATTACTAAAACAGGAACCCATCAAAGTTTTTATTTATATTTTCAAAGTGAACAAAGAAACTGGCAGGAGCGGGATTCGAAAATGCGACCTCCGGGTTACCGTACCGGCGCTCTACCAACTGAGCTACATGTATCTTGCCCTATGTTGGCGGTCTCCCAAATAGTCAGTATCTTTGTTCGGCTGGGCGCTAGTCAGAAGTCATAAACCCAGAATGCCGTATAGCCAGGGATCACACCCAATTTTACGATACAACCTGGGAAGCGACATTGTTGGGATCACTCAATGAGGATACGACTTTTTAACTTATAATTCGTCAAACAATCCACAAGGGAAACTGACTTGGTAAATCTGAATATATTTTCAAAGTGAACAAAGAAACTGGCAGGAGCGGGATTCAAAGTTCTTATTTCTTACACATTAGTCATTGTTTCAAGATCCATTTATTTTTCCTAAATATTTAAATTTTTGTGAACCTTGGAAAACACTTAAAAAGAGCAACATGAAAATGGAGTTAGACTAAAATGATGAATGTCTAATTTGAAAGCCACATCCCTGGTTTAAATGTGGGTTTTGACATTAGCTACATTCTGTTGGACTGCGCATGCAATACATGTTTTCTTTATTAGCGGTTCCGCATACAGTGCGGAACCGCTATTGTTTTCGTCAAGATTTTTATTTTTTTTTTTTTTCCCCGCCAAAATCCTCATTGAGATTGTACACGGATTTTCTAGAGGTCACTTTTGTCATTCAACAATCTCAGATCTTAATAATAACGGGCACATACATAGACCCTATAGCGAACTCGTGTCTCGAAACATGACGTCATGATGACGTCATCAGGTGTCAAATCACAAGCCATTTAACAAAAATCTTTGAACCTCCATATCGCATCAACCGTATAAGACCGCAACTTGCTTTTTGCGGCAACAGATAGCGTTCACATAGGGCTTCATTGTTTATTGTGTGCGTGAAATCACGTGACCCTTCCTTCCGGGTCAAATCGGCCCAAACCGGAAGTGGCTCATAATTTAAAATTGGTCAAATATTTCGAATTGCTTTCAACGATGTTAGTATCCGGCTAGGTTGTACTTAACAAAAACAATATTTGTGACGTCACAAAATGTTCGAGCGCCCTCTAGCGGCAGGTTGAAAAATGTATAAAATGAATAATTAGTCGATGTGTGTGGCGAAGTTTGTTGAAATCACTTTATAATTGATGTATATAATAGGCTTCATGCTAAGAACAAGTTGAGGGGGAGAAAAATTGATGACGTCATCAGACCGGAAGTTGCAATGAAAAGACCTTTAAACCTTAAAACATTGCTGTAAAATCAACCGCGAGAGATATAATCCAGATATTTGCCTCAGATGGCAGAGTTGACATAGCTTTCGAGCTTTCTGATAATGACGTCACGATGACGTCATAAAATATCGGATTACAAGCAATCAAAGATTTCTAGATTTAATCTTTGAAAATCAATATAAAATCAATCGAGAGAGATATTGCTTTTTACAGGAACTGATAGAATAATCCAGGGTCTTCATTTTTTATATTACGTGCAAAGTCACGTGACCCTTCCTTCCGGTCCAAACCGGAAGTGCCTTATAATTTGAAAATTAATCTTTGAAAATCAATATAAAATCAATCGAGAGAGATCTGATTTTTCTTTTTACAGGAACTGATAGAATAATCCAGGGTCTTAATTTTTGATATTACGTGCAAAGTCACTTGACCCTTTCTTCCTGTCCAAACCGGAAGTGCCTTATAATTTGAAAATTAGTCTTTGTAAATCAATATAAAATCAATCGAGAGAGACCTGATTTTTCTTTTTACGGGAACTGATAGAATAATCCAGGGTCTTCATTTTCGATATTACGTGCAAAGTCACGTGACCCTTCCTTCCGGTCCAAACCGGAAGTGCCTTATAATTTGAAAACTAATCTTTGAAAATCAATATAGAATCAATCGAGAGAGATCTGATTTTTCTTTTTACGGGAACTGATAGAATAATCCAGGGTCTTCATTTTCGATATTACGTGCAAAGTCACGTGACCCTTCCTTCCGGTCCAAACCGGAAGTAGCTTACAATTTGAAAATTAATCTTTGAAAATCAATATAAAATCAATCGAGAGAGATCTGATTTTTCTTTTTACAGGAACTGATAGAATAATCCAGGGTCTTCATTTTTTATATTACGTGCAAAGTCACGTGACCCTTCCTTCCGGTCCAAAGCGAAAGTGCCTTATAATTTGAAAGTTTAATCTTTGAAAATCAATATAATATCAATCGAGAGAGATCTGATTTTTCTTTTTACGGGAACTGATAGAATAATCCAGGGTCTTTATTTTTTATATTACGTGGAAAATCACGTGACCCTTCCTTCCGGTCCAAACCGCAAGTGCCTTATAATTTGAAAGTGGAAACAGATGTGAACTTGCTTTCAACGATGTTAGTCTCCGGCTAGGTTGTACTTAACAACAAAATTACTTGGTATGTTATAAAATGTTAGAGCGCCCTCTAGCGGCAGGTTGAACAATATTAAAAATGCATAACCAGTTGATGTGTGTGGCGATGTGTGTGGCGAAGTGTCACATGACATCAACCTAAATTTGCAAAATTAGCAACATACATCTTCCGTCAATAGAGGGCGGTATATAACTCAAATCGAAATTGGGTGTGGGTGGTGCGTGCCGATCGTATCTTCAGCTGCGGATACACAAATGTACGTCCGTATATTTCACATTACAACAACCTTCAACCTACTTTGAGTAAAGTATTCCCAATGTTTTGGGTACTGATCTTGAACGTTATTTTTCTCACAAGCAATGTTAAGTGACTCGTGAATAACTGAAAAAGCGGAACCGCCTGTGCCCGTCCTCGCGACGGGAACACTTCTCGTTAAAGTTGAATCTGCTCTGCAAACAATGAAGAAAAATGTAGAAAGTTTGGCATTGGAATGTTGTGCATTACCGTAGTTGCTATTTTGATCCTCTCTTGATTGTGCAGTTAGACAGAATTGGGTTTAAATGTAGTGTACATGATTGGTCATTGTTGCAATATTCAGAAATGGGCGGATTTGGGGGTTAGTATTTTAGAGAAAATATCGTTCCACTAACCTGTTAAAAGTTTTGCGTTGTTGGATGGCGAAAAAAACGACAGAAAAAACGGCGCTCGTTTTTAACCGTCGGGCAGATGATAGCCTTAATCAAGGCGCGCGTGGCTACCTGGATGCGTGACGCGCCCCGAATGTCAGCTTGTCCGGGGTGTGCCACTCGTCCGGGTAGCCACGCACGCCTTGACTAAAGGCTACAGGGCAGTTTTCCAATGATTTCCAGCTGGAAATCGTTGGAAAACGATATAAATGTCCACCTTTCTTGACAACGACAGCACACCTGGTGCCATCATTTCACAGGATGATTGAGACTACTATTAACTTACAGTCTAGTGGTATTTCGTAATAATTCAGTAAAAAAAAATTGGAGGATTACCAATCATGTACACTACCTTTAAAGATTTGAGAAGTGGGAAGAATAAGCCGTGTTGCAATATTTGACGGTAAATTGCTCCTACGTAACTGTTGTACATGTTGCCCTAGATTTTTACTGTTGATGTGCGTAACCATGGGGACAGTCAGTATGGCAATGGAATGAGCACAGAAGCCATGAGAGATGACCTCTTGATGCTAATGAGGAACGACCTGCAGGTGGATCGATGCATTCTGATTGGTCATAGTATGGGAGGCAGAATTGCTATGGTGACTGCACTGAGTGAGGTATGTCCAGTTATGCATTACATATATGGAGGAAGTGGTGTCACAAATCTCTTGACCTCCCAAAAAGTGGGAAAAAATTAAGAAATGGGAGGGGGAAACAAAGCCAGTGGAATAGGCCTATCCCAGGCGGAGTGGGGATACCTAACCCCTATTTGCTACAAATAGGGGTTGGGGAGGGGAAAACAAAGCCAGTGGAATATCCCAGGGGGAGTGGGGATACCCAAACCCCTATTTGCTACAAACTTAACTGCGATTTCAAAATGACGTATGGTATTATTGGAAGAACTACTGTCTGCGAAAGTTAACAAGTGTCCTTAACCCATTAGCCCGGATGATGGCTAAAGCCTCGGCTTGAAGCGAGGCTACTGGGCCGGTTGACTTATAACCGCAATCCCGAATTACGTACGTATAGGCCCATGCGGCCAATGGGCCTGTTTACATGTATTGTACATTCCAGCACGTACTTCTCTATTCATCATTCAGCTGTGGCTGGTGTGGGTTTTGCGGTGAATAGAGTTCGGTGAACTATAGGCCTATTGTTCTTGAATGGGGAGTTTAATGAATAGATGGGGCTTTTCATTCATACTCCCTGTCAAAATTCCCGCATGCCAGTACTTTATCCACGGCCTGCGTGTCCACTCACTTGTCCAGTGCTCCGCACCGCCCTCTATCGGTAATACTGGCTAGGAGTACGCACTCTTGATAACTGCCCCGGACTCATGGGTTAAGACTCATTTGGTAACATCTGCTCACATACATTTTTAATAGATTTAAGGTTTTTTAGATTTTGTAATGATTGTAAAGTGCCCTGAGCGTCATTTTGATGAAATTGGTGCTATATAAGATTATTATTATTATTAAAACCGGTATGGTATTCCTGAGGTTGCAGGTTCGAATCCTGCTCTTGCCAGTTTTCATTGTTCACTTTGAAAAATTATTGAAACCTGTTTGAATACCAGTACCAGAGTGTAAAACAATCTGATTGTTTGTGAATTTTTACTTAAAAAAATACATCGAAAGTTTCCATACACCGCAGTCCTGCAAACAAATTCCCAATTAATCTCAAGTGAACCAAATCCACATTTGGATGCATGAAGGAGGAAGGACTTTTGAAACATGATTTTCATACACAGATTATTTAAAAAAGAAAAATAAATTAAAAAAACAGAGAAGCCCCAGGACCAATCGAAGGAACAGTTTCCAAATGTGTTTAAACTTTCGACCACAACTACATGTACTGTGTCCTATTTGCATTTCCTTATTCACATATGTGTATTCTCTTTGGTCCATTTGTTCGTTGACTGATGTAGCCCCGCCTGATTGATAAGCTGGTTGTTGTTGATGTGTCTGTAGTGCGTACACACAGCGCATTCCAGTTTCCTGAGTTCATCTATGCTATGAAGGCAGTGCAGTTCAACCAGAGTGTTTCTTTGTCCCAGAACAGGAAGAATGCAGGCAAGCAACTACAGACTGTCATAAAAGTAAGATGAGGCTGGTTGATTATTGTAGATTGACCCATAGGTAACCTCCTGGAGTGGGGGTCATTTTTATCGTGAGAGTCATTTTTATCGTGAGATTTAAGCTTTTGATATCCTCTTGGTGGACCCAGTTCTGTCTTTTTGTTTTGTGGGGGGGGGGGGGGGGGGGGCTGGAGTGTTAAGTTTTTTTCACAACAGTTTAGCCGTACATGTACTCATTTGAAAAGCATTCAGAATCCTTGAAAATATTAGTAATCGTTACCATTTAGATTTTGAGCAACTTTGCACATCAACTTTCATGTGCAATGTACAGCAGAGTTTTTTGGTAAGTGAAAAATAAACTTTGAATGGCCTTTTTTTTCTGTTATACACAAACCGAGTGCAGTTTTAGATGTAACAAATGGTTTATTGATCAACGGCTGCAACAGTGGTCTGGGGCGGATTGCAATACTGCAGTCTTAGCCAGCTGGCTTAGCCTGTCCATTATTAGCCGGCTATCACTCTTAGATGGTCTTGGATAAGACGCTAAACTTAGCTCACTGCAATAAGCCGGTCTTTACTAAGCCTGCAAGGACTAATGATTTATGTACAAACACTCCATATTGCACAATATGGCAAATATTTCAATATCAATTACATCTAATAGAAGAAAATCATGCCCAGCTAAATTATAGACCACCTTATTAAGCCAGCCCAACCCAGGCTAACTACTTTAAGACTGTCGAAACATTTAAACTGTGTCATTGCAATGGTCTGACTATAGACCGTGTGATAGCCAGAGCTTTAAGACCGGCTAACGCGCAGGGACAGCTTTAAAACCACTTATTGCAATCCATCCCTGATCACCAAGACTGCAGTGGTGTACGTACGGTGCATGAATCACATGCTTGGATTTGTGTATCGTGCGAAAAATGCCTCCCTAGAGCACAATCATGGTGACACACTTTCCTGCAAATCACCCAAATTGATACAAGTAACAAATGATTCAAGGATTTCAAGTGAATTGTGTGTCTCTCTAGGTATGCTCTTTTAGTTAAGGATGGGAATCTACATTTAATTTGATACACGTTTAGCAAAACTTTCCCATAGCGTTTAAACGTTTAGTCAACACTTCAAAAAGGCTGCTGCCTGTCCCAGTATGTGTGTACAGGTTCTGTATATATACTCTCGAGGAGAAAGGAAATACAAAGAAACCTTTCAGTCCTCGCAAGTCAAGTCTTTTGTTTAAATCGGTCCTCGTAAGTAGAAGTACGTGCTTAGTCTATGGGGTTGGGTTATATTAAAGGAACAATAGGAAACACAAAGCATTGTCCTTGGAAGTACTGGGAAAGTACGACTATATGTGCACTGAAGACCGCTAAAAATGGACCAGCGAGCTGCGTATGTAGTGAATATATGCAGTGAGTATGAACCGGCCGTTACTCTAATAGTGCTTGTAGCTAATTGTTCATATTATTTGGTTTCTTGTCAGAAAGAAGGCCTCTTGCAGTTTATTTTGACTAACGTGATTGAGCGAGATGGTCGCTGCCAGTGGCGACTCAATCTAGATGGTCTGGAAGCTGGCATACAAGACATCCTTGCTGATTTGCCAACATTCAATGCTAGTTATGATGGTCCAGCCATATTCATAACGGGCAGCAAATCCGACTATGTCAGGTAATAAACCATGTAACACTCCTGTTTTTCGTGTCACCTGGTAGTAACGGACGGGGAACTGATTAAAGTAATCACTTACAGATAGTTTAAATCACTGAAAATAAGATCCATGATGTCATTGCAATCGATTGGAACAAGGGGGTGAAATAAAGGCCTCGAAATCCTCCTCTTCGGCCCTTTAATTGTACGTCACAGACAACTGTTTCTTGGCACGTACATGTATGGACAGCCATTTGGAAAAATAAATCAAATATGACATTTAAGAGTCTTTTACGTTAAAAAACCTAACTTTCACAAATTAATATACAATTCCATACTATCTCTGAAAAGGGTACATTCGTAAAAGGCAACAGGGAATACATTGTTTTTCTCCTATTATTTATACGTCAACCCACCGCATTATTTTTGGAAGATGCGGCGTTCCATATAAGGGTGTCATGCAAACAAATATACGGCCCCCCTGATGATCTGCATGTGAGTCCTACTTTCTCGTATATGTCATGTTTTTGAATATGCATTGGATATGGCCTCTAGTAGGTCATGTTCCATTCTGTTCCACTGATAACCTTCATTTTTTTGGTTTGGGACATCAAACTGAGTAGGAAAACATAAGTTAACCTAACTCCCCAACTGGTCACTTTCTGAATGTTTTTACGGTAGTGTAACATGGCCTATAATGCTGGTACTGTATTTGTAACCTTTGTAGTCAAAGCGTGTTGCTGTGTTAATGAATTCATTTAATAATCAGAAGTAGCTAATCACAATAAATACATAGTTAATCCCAGTGTTGGAGTACTCATACTCGAGTACAAGTCGAGTACCACTAAGTACTCGGCCCAAACTCGATTTTCAGTACTCCAAAAAAATTGGACTCGGCGCATACTCAGCTTTTTGTACTTGGATTCATATCTGGACTCGGCATTTAGTACTCAGATACTTAGTCTCGTACCCGGACTTGGCATTTTGTACTCGGTACTCGATACCCGTACTCGGGAATACAATAGATTATTTTCTCTTTTGATACTGTACCTTCGGACTCAAAAGTACACATACATAAACAGTTCTTGGGCTGTTGGGTAAATTACCAAAAGGAGAAATTTCTGGCTCAATCACACGTGATGTACAACTTTTTGAGTAGGTTCTTCATCTGCTGTAAAAAAGTAAATAAAAACAATGGAAATAAATTAAAATAGTCCGTCCCCTAAATTGATGGTGTTTATACTTGATGATGTAGGTACATTATAATAATGTTCAGAACATAACTTGGCATTTTTGTTTCTTATGGTGTACTCGGCCCATTGACTGTTTATGTACTCGTACTCGGGCCCCTGAAAAACTCGGACTCAAATTTTTTGCCCAAAACTTGATCATCAATGTACTCGGACTCGGCCAGTACGCAGCTCTAAATGTACTTGGAGAACTTGCTATTCGGATTGTACGACTCGACTTCAACACTGGTTAATCCTCCCCCTCTCCCCTTCTTGAACTTCACTATCCTCTTTGTAGTGTGATGTCATTTGAAATGGGGAGTGTAGTACAAACGAATGGAGTAACGTGCATGTGTAGCTTCATGTGCTTTCCATAGAGCCCGATGTATTTATGAAGAGGTATGAATGTGAAGTTCTTTATAGTGAAGTTATCATGTAAACACAACATGATTTTTGACTAATTGTGGGAACCCAGAATGAGCGGGAAATAAGAATATGGCTCTCTGTTCTATCATATCCCAAAATTGTAAAACTGGATTCAAACCTTGAATTATTATTATTATTAATTTTTTTGGGGTGGGGTAATGATTTTCTTTTTGAACTTAGGCTATAAGTGTACACAAGTCACAAACTTTGAGCTCCATTTTCTCAAACCAAGGGGTCAATATTTCAACTACAACAACTTCAAAAGGTTATAGTGGGACCCAGGAATGAGCTACAATGCATAATGCATCAAATTATTAGCTTGTTGCATGTTTTATTTTCAGGAAATACACTAATCTCAATTTTCAACTTTTGCTACTTTCCACCCATTTTGTGGGGCCAGGTCACAATTACTGATTTTGATGGAGCAGACCATCTTTTTGTCTCAAAGTGTGAACACTAAAACACAGTGCTTTGAACTGATTGTTTTTCGTGCATTTTTTTTTGTTAGGGGAGTTCAAAAATGCCATGATACCAAGTGGTAGTCTTGTCCATTTCAGAATGGAACACCTCCCTGCAATAAAGAAGCTTTTCCCTACTGCAACCATCTCAACAGTAGAGGGCGCTGGTCACTTTGTGCATTCGGAAAAACCCCAGGAGTTCCTGGAAGCAGTTATACCATTCCTGAGGAGCTAGCCACAGGTACGTTACATCATGGAGGAATATGAATATGGTTATGAGTGTGTTCGAGTAGCTCACCCGGATCGACTCGGGTGAAGGCAGACAGGTCCGCCTCGACAGCCGGGCTAATAGAATGCTCAAATGTGTTCTCTTGTGCAGTGTTGGAGGTCTCGAGACCGGCCTCGGCCTCGAGGCCGATTTTTATGGCCTCGGCCTTGGCCTCGGAGTGCAAGGCCTCGGCCTTCCGGACTCGATGATCTGGTCGAGGCCGGCTCGAGGCCGCCCAATTTTCCCACCAATTCATATGCGTTTTCTGTTTCAATTAATTTTAATTTTTTACCTCATCAAACTGTCGAGAAGCTGCCACAGTGGGTTCCGTGAAACGAAATAAAGTTTCAAGTAGATACGCACGAATGAATGAACTGGTATTTGCATTATTGCACCATGGAGCTATAGATAGCTCTCCGATTGCACGTACTCACGTAGGGACATGTACATGTGTCATCTTCTTGTAGAACCAGTCTACTCCCGTTAATAGACTAGTTCCTGGTCGAGCACTTCACTCGACCCATGAAGTGCCACTATTGCGTTACACGTACTCAGGTAGCATCTAATCTTCTTGTTAGATAATCAGTCTACTCATGTACTCCCGCTATAGACTGGTTCTTGGTCCGACACTCGGCCCTGAACGAGTGAACGTTAAAGCGATAATCATAATGGCCGGCAGTGAAGTTGAGGGAACCAACCTGTTATTCACGCGTGCTCGCGCAACGCAAAGCCTGTTGCATGTCTACTAGTCTTTGTACCCATCACTGCATGCCCTTGCAAAGACTGTCCTCTCTATTCCAGCTAGTCTTGGTTCCAAGACGTTACTATTGTACTTTTCTACTTTCGCATTTGCAATGCACAGGCAGCGCGATTAGGTAGTTGCAATAATAGGCCGACAGCGCGATAAGATTTTGGATCTGTCTGCAGTAACGTATTGGATAAGTTGGCATTTCAGGGGCACGCCCAGACTGTGGTAACTACAACTGTTTTTATGCAGTATTCATATCACGTGATAATGATGGAGGTTATGCAATCAGCGACCGAGTTTGAGCACAATAGACCGTGTAAGTATCGCGCATAAAGGTCACGATTGAACTTCCGGGCACCTCCGAGCCGCCGGTTATAGGACTTTTACGTATGGTTGATTTTGTTTTCTATAATACTTTGTTTTTACGAAGATCTGAACAATGAAACAGCCATAAATATGGATAAATTTAAAATTAATTTTACAATGTATGAAAACATGCATGACTGTCTAAAAGTTTAAGAAAAGTAGGAAAAAATGTTTGAGAAAGCCCGGCCCCAAAACCCCTGTACTGCATGCGCGCGCTGCGGACGTAAGTTAACGTGCGTACATATGCGACGACCGCCTTATACTGTATATGTCTACGCTATTAAGACTGGCGTGTGAACCACCAGAACAATGGCGAATGACGTATGTATGACATACTAGACTTTTTCGTTCTCCTTTTCCCTAAATTGATATATCGTTCAGATTTTGTAAATTGAAATGAACAAAAATAGTTTGCTAAAAGTTTTTATCTACCTTTTAGTAAAAAGAACAGCGTCAAAACAAGTTATTTCAAGAAAACTACTCGCTTTACACGTTGAAGCTCCTATAGACCTTTATCATGGTACAGCCATTTTGTTTTTCTCCAATTAAAATCAATGCAACCAAACCGAGGCTGGAAGGAAAAATAGTCTGGCACCTTCATTTAATAATTGGAATCACTATTCTCAATTGCTAATGCATACAGGGAACAAGATGGTCATGATGCCTTGTCATGTCCTATGTATTTGCGTGTAATGAATAATTTATGATAAGGCTCAAACTCGGTCACTGATTGGATCCCTCGGAAAAGCGGGGGAGAATCGTCGAAAAGTAAAGAAAAAGTTAAGAATTGCCTGCTAACTTATCCAAACCCTTGTGGCGCGCGATCCAAAATCATGCACGTTTGACAAACACCGGCTGCGGATCCGGCTGCATTTTGTAAACTACGCATGCGTGAGGCCAGAACGCACGTACGAAGTCCGGATTTCGAGAAGACACAACGTTAGTGAATTTGGCGCGCGGGCGCCTCCGAAATAACAACAAACACGTTCATATTTAACTGTTGATTTTCATGTTTGCCTTTTTAAAGATATCAGATCAAAATGTGGCTACTTTTCCGTAAAAATAAAAAGTCTTGGCTAAAAATGGATATCAGGCAATGTAGCCTCAAATTTGGCCCCAAATAAGACATGCATGCAAAACCACGAGTAACCTAACAATAGAAAAGTATTTATGAAAAACGACAATTAAATATAAACGTGTTAACACAAGGGTCTTGGGCCCAAGACTATGTTCCAGCCAGCAATGCTCCAGTGGAGCGCATTTTTAGCAGAGGAGGGATTATTATGAGGCCCCACCGTGCAAATCTATCCCAACAGATGCTGGAGACCTTTATGTTCTTGAAATGCATGAACATATCCTTTGAGGAACCTGCCGTTGACTTAAAAATAAAAAGAATCCAACAAAATCTTAACCTTGATTGAGTGGATTATTAGTTTATTACGTGTCTAGTAGCTGGCCTCGGACGTTGTGGCCTCGGCCTTGGCCTCGGACGTTGTGGCCTCGGTCTCAGCCTCGGAGGTTGTGGCCTCGGTCTCGGCCTCGGCCTCGGAGGTTGTGGCCTTGACTACAACACTACTCTTGTGCATTGTTGATGTCACCTAGAACTTGAGTCGGCCATTTTCAATTACCCGCTGGAGCAGAATCTGTGGATAATCAGACTTAACCCTTTGCGTACGAAAGACGTCTGTGAGCGCAAAAAAAACGTGCCACCAGGCCGGATGACGTCTATAGACGCCATTTTCTGCATTTTCAATCCATTGTTGGATTATTGTGTTCGTTACGCTTGGCTGCACAAGCTTTTTGTGTCCGTTTCGCATGGCTGCAAAGCCGACATGGCACCCCGGCTCCTCACTGTACTCAAGGGGTTAACTACGCATGCGTGTGACGTAATTCCACCAGTGACTCTGTTCTGCGAGCAGGGTCTGTGGTGGCTGACCTGAGTGAGCCCTGGGAATGACGTAAGAGCTAATCGAACGACCCGGGGCTAACCCGAGTCGACCCGGGGCTAACCCGAGTCGACCCGGGGCTAACCCGAGTCGACCCGGGGCTAACCCGAGTCGACCCGGGTGAGCTTCTCGAACGCACCCTTGTCTAGTACTAACACATAACCATGAAACACAATTAAGCACAGTTTACATGTACACTGTACATGTGATTTCTATGCATTGTTGCATCACTATCTAAATCCTGCCTCTAAAGTTAGCATGCTGTACACCTGTCCTTACTGTTTACGGTCTCCATGAAGTAGACCGAGGTTCTGTTAGCAGGAAATCATTGGGTTAGCAACAGTATGAAATTGGACCCATATGGATTTGCAATATTCCGACAATTGTCATATTTTAGCTTCTGATGTGACTTATTTTTGTAAGTGCGATGTTATTTATGGAATGTCAGGATGCCAGTTTCTCACTGAAAGGGCTTTGCAGCCGAGCATAAACGTGAACAATAGGCACCACACTGAATAGAGTGGTCCTATTCATCACACTTGGAGGCCCCAGCTATTCATTAAACTCCCCTTCAAGAATAATATAGTTGAATTATGAATGGATTGTGTATGAGCAGGAATGCGGCTATTCATGTCAACTGGCCCAGGTATCTTGCCTCCCATCGCGGCTATATGGCCGTCAAGGGGCTACATGTACGGATAAACTACCCCCACCATAACAAGGGCTGGATTCACTAATGCATTTTTTTCGTATATCTGTTGACTGATTTAACCAAGTAATTGCTGTTCAAGCAAGCATTTTCTTTCAGTTATACGCTATTACAAAAGTCACGTGTACATGGGTCATTCCATAAATTTTGGGGTCTAAAAGTGTGACATTTTTTGGTGTCCCTGTTACACCTGACCTGTGTAATTTCCATCAAGTATCATTAAAATTGACTTCACACTATTTTGTACTTGTTTGGCAGGTACTTTGCTTTACACAATCACTCTAGGAGATAGAAGGCATTAATGAATGTGATCAGAATTGCAAAATCTTATACATGTCACTATGTGACAGGGACACCAAAAAATCGCACTTTTGGAGCCCAAATTTATGGAATGACCCACATGTGTGTTTACACTTCTTACAGATTACATCAACCATAGGACTATACAACATGGTGTAAGACGGCCATCTTGTCCGGGTTTTTCACTTCAAGATTATCCAAATCGGTATAGTGGAGAGAGTTGTTCCATCTGCAATGATGCTGAGGTATCATCTGGTATTAAACTCACTAGATATCTCATCATGTTTGACATAGAATCTTCAGCTACAGGTATGAATGGAACACACAAAGGACAAAGATTGCTGGACTGAAGAAAGGATGGGTGAGTGAGTCTGCAACCTTCACAGCCCGAGAAGATTTATTTGGAAGAATAGCATTCCAGATACAACATGCAACTTCATGATGGATTGTTATGTAAACATCTTGGTGGAAACACTGACTGGTGTAGCTGTCTTTACTCTATAGCAATATGAATAATAGATTGATCAGAGGTTGAGGTCAAAGTTGTTATTATTTTATAAATCAATTTGCAATACTTGGAAAAGTTTGTAAATTGATATGGCTCTTTAGCTTCACAAGACTACATTATTGTAGCTTCCCAGCTCTGCTCAGCCAGAAATAAAAATAATTTCTCAAAGTAGGTTTGAATCTAGAGCCTTTCCCTCTGTTTATTCACCCTCCTCCCATCCCAAGTATAGGAGAAGAGCTGCGTACCCGATTCCAATTCACAGTTTAAGCATCATTTTCGTACTCGGTGACCCAAAACTGTATAGATTGACTACTTTTATTTATGAAGCATTTTGGCTGTAGAACTGTAAATTGGGGGTGGCTAGACAAAGGGATGTCGGACAACTCGACCGTTGAGACGACAACTCGACCGTTGAGACAACAACTCGACCATTTACCAAGTCATCCGTTGAGACAAGTCAACTTTGATATGGAGACAACTCGACCGTGCGATGCGTTGTACATAATGTAGCTAGCGAAGCACGTGGTATTTTCAGGAGGGCAGCCCCGTACCGGTATTTATCGCTGCACCGATGTGGTGATAAGCCGGTATTCTTAAACATCTCAGTTGATGATGGTCAGTGTAGCGGCAAAATGTTAAATTTGTGGATCCCAAATTTGTTATGATGTAATCCTAGTTTGTTATTCAAAGTGTTTTCCTATAATTTGTAATCACTCATTGAAAATAAGTTCGTTGTATCCAGACCTGCCAACCTTTGGTATCACAAAACTGTATTCTGACACTCCAAAAGTTGTATTTTTGTCTCGCCTGAACGAAGTTCAGAAAGAGACTTTGCAATCACTATTTCTGTACGTAGTCCGTCCGTATGTGTCATTTTGGTTAAAGAGGAACTAAAACGCAAATTTTGTTTTTGACTTTTTTGACTTTTCCGACAGTTTAGATACTCTTTTAACTGATGGAGATTAGTTTGCAGACGAGAGGGATTTCTTTATTAAAAAAAAACGGTTGTTATTCTGAACCATTTATCCTGTTTCGCGAAAGCTCATTATGTATGTTAAATGTATGTACGTGACCCGTGACGTACACGTGTAGAGTCGGTTGATGCTACAGCGACCTAACTCCTCTGTTTTCCCGTCTATTTTGTCTAATTTTGATATTATTTCAGTATGAGCATGGTTCTGAGATAATCATTATGCCTCGATCGTGTGTAGTTGGGGGTTGCACGAGGTACAGCGACACAAACCATGACCTAACCTTACTGCGATTCCCAGTGCTGAATGGAGCTTTGTAGACAATACAATATCTGATTTTGGGCTGTCGAAATGGTCGAAAATATGTGCAGAACATTTCGCCAAAGACTGTATAGATGATAGTGTTAGTATAAAAACTCAGCTGGGTTTGAAGGCACAATTCCGTTTGAAGGCTGGAGCCATTCCAACTCTAAAGGCACCGAGCATTCCAATCGTGTCCCGGACTCACGCGCACCACCGCGACGACGTTCCCTGCGGTTGCCGTCTCGAGCAGCCAGAGCCCCGGCCGTCTTCCTGTCCACGCTCGCTTGACTCAACATGCATTGTACACGCACGGTACTGCATGCGCTGCATGCGATTGAGTCTGGTACCTTATAACATAAATTGTGTGTATAGTTCTGAGAAGGGCGCTGTGCAAGGGCAATATGAAAATGGCCTGTCACATACTCCCCTGACAACCTACAATAATAACTATACATAATAAATGAGAAATGATTAATACAAATAAAAAGATAATCAAAAAAAGTGGCACGAACTATACAAAATCATCTCGGCTGGACTCCAGCGAGCATCTGCGCTAGCAGCAGTTGGGCCTTTGACATCTCTGCTAGAACTTAAGGGTCGATACCTGGTGCTCGAAACTCAGTGGGGCGACACCCAGGTTCAACTGGAATCTCTGACTGGACAGCAGGCCTCGGCAGGTGATGAGGGTTGGTTTGTTGTCCTGCCCCTATGCGGCTTGTCCGGCAGACTTCTGCTGGGTGCTCATCTGGGTCACTGCTATGAACATCTCCTCCAGGCGCTGACTCTGATGGGGTGTCATCTGTCACCGACTCTGGGGCTTCAGAGGGACCAACCAGCTGCTCTGTGGGATGCGATGCTGGATGATGCGGCTCCCCTGCTTTGTGTAAAGCACTGGGTTCTTTCTCAGGGGCAGATGGTAGAAGGACTTGGTCCTCGAGGTTCTCCCCTACTTTGTGGAAAGTAGTGGGTCCTTCCTCTAGCTCTTGCCTATCTGCTGGCTGTTCCTTTACTATGAGGAGGACATCATCTGCCTCCTCATTAGGCTACGCTAGTGGAACTGCTGCATCAATTCGATCCCATCCAGTACCTGGCGCTTCATCCTTACCAATCATTAATGCTCTTGCCTCCAGCAGGTCTTTCCTATTTAGAGTCCTTTCCTTCCCCTCCCCGTCGAGTGGTGCTACAATGTACACATGTTCGGTGGGGTTTGGCCTCCTTACTACTTCGTGTGGTTGGCTGTCCCACACATCCTGAATCTTATTTCTGCCTTCGGTTGTGCGATTTCGAAGGAACACCCTGGCCCCAATGTGGAGATCCTCCTGCCTGGATTTCTCATCATGTTGTTGCTGTCTTACCCGAAGCCATTTCAAAGGCGAGTTTCATTCGGGAGTGATGATCGGCTACCCATTGATCTAGCCCAGGATTTGCATCATCTGCTGACTGGTCACTTACCCAGTGTAAGTGGTCGATCGGTAGCCGGGGTTCACGGCCGAAGAAGAGATAGTGCGGGGAATAGCCCATTGACGAGTGTGGTGTCGCGTTATATGCGTAGACAAGCTCAGGTAGGAGTTCTGGCCATCTTCGCTTCTTCTCTGGATGTAGTGTCCGCAAACGGTCATGAAGAGTTCTGTTGAACCGTTCACATTGGCCATTACCTTCTGGATGGTAGGGTGTCGTCCTACTCTTGGCCACACCATACATCTTGCACAGCCCCTTGATTACCTTTTCTTCGAATTGTCGGCCCTGATCGCTGTGTAACTGTTGAGGGACTCCAAAGCGGACAAACCACTCTCGCACCAGGACTCGAGCAACCGTCGTGGCCTTCTGGTCTCTGCACGGCACTGCTTGCGTGAACTTGGTAAAGACATCTGTGAGCATCAGAACATTCTCAATGTTGTTTGTGCCCGGTTCGAGGACTGTAAAGTCCATAGCTAAGACTTCCAAGGGCTTCTTCGCAATCAGCGATCCCATAGTAGGATGGAGTTTCCTACCAGCTTTCGCCAAAGTGCATCTCTGACAATTTTTGCAGTAGTTTTCAATGTCCGTGGACATTCCAGGCCAGAAGCATCGAGTCTGCGCAAGCTTTGTTGTCCTCTCTACACCTTGGTGTCCGGCCTCGTCATGAAGAGCTTGAAGCACCTTCTGTCTGAGGGCGCTAGGAAGGAGAAGCTGTCGCACTGTTGACCCATTCTCAACCTTCTGCTTGTAGAGTATGTTGTTCTGTTCTGTGAGACGATCCCACAAATGAAGCAGTTTACGAGTAGTCCGGGCCTCTTTCATCAGGTAACGAAGGGAGGGCTTCTGCTTTCGCTCCCAGTAGTGCCATAGTCGGCCGATGTCATAGTCTGCCCTCTGCATCGCTGCCATGTCCTCATTGGGGATAGATGGGATTGTGGACACTGCTCCGAGTGGGGATACATCTGTGCTACTGCGGACTTCGTTCAACCCAAATTCATAGATGGTGTTCCGTATGGCTGCTCTTAAGTCATTCGGAACATGTGTTGTGTTGTGTGGGGCTGGAGGTGCAGTGTTGCGTCCGCGGTAGTCCCTTCAAACCGGACAGTGGTTGGCTCTTTGCCATGAGCAACCTTCCTGCTTAGGGCGTCAGCATTTCGATTACTGCGTCCAGACCTGTACTTAAATCTATTGTGAATCTGAACTGTGCTAGTTCCGCAGCCCATCGTGTTTCGGTAGGTCCCAGCTTTGCAGATGACTGAAGATAGCTCAAGGGATTGTTGTCGGTATAAACGACAAAGTCGGCTCCCAGTAGAAGGTCACGGAACTTCACTGTGATGGCCCATCGTAATGCCAGTAGCTCTAGCTTCATGCTACTGTAACTCTCCATATTCTTCTCACTTCCCCGGAGACCTCTACTTGCATAGCCAAGAACAACACGACCTTTCTCCTGCTCTTGTGAGAGAACTGCACCGAGTCCATAGCGGCTTGCATCCACTTCCAAAATGAATGGATGGGTGAAGTCGGGGTATCCCAAGAGTGGGGCTGACGTCAAGAGCTCCTTCAATCGGGTGAAAGATGCCTCACACGCCTCATCCCAGACACTGGCCAGTGACTTGTTTGATGGAGGGGTGCGTCTGGCTGTTTTCTTGGTGCTTCCTAGGAATGCATGGAGTGGGGCAGCTACTGAGGCAAATCCCTGCATGAAGCGCCGATAATAACTGGCAAGACCGAGAAAACTTCTGAGTTCCCTCTCAGTTGCCGGTCTCTTCCACTCAGCCACAGCTCTCTTCTTTTCTGGGTCAGGGGCGATTCCTTTCGCTGAAATCTCATGGCCCAAATATTTCAGCTTCTCAGCGAACCAGTGGCATTATTCGGGCTTCACCTTGAGGCCGAAATCCTGCAGTCATTTGAGGACCATCTCCAGTCGCTCGAGCGTCTCCTCAAACGTCTTCCCGAAAACAAGGATGTCGTCGAGATAGACGATTAGGGACTGGAAATTCTTGTCACTGAAGACCCTGTCCATCAACCTCATGAATGTGGCAGGGGCGTTACACAGACCAAACGGCATTCTTGTAAATTCATAGAGACTGCCAGTGCCAACACGGAATGCCGTCTTCTCGATGTCACGATCTTCAAGGGGGATCTGGTCAAAGCCATGCGCCAGGTCTAGACTGCAAAAGTACTGTGCTCCATTAAGTGCATCAAGTGCCTCCTCTATACGGGGTAGGGGGTAAGCATCTTTGTGGGTTTTGGCATTTAGTGCCCTATAGTCCACACAGAGCCTCAACTTTCCGTCATGCTTCCTAACTAGGACAACTGGTGAAGCATAGGGGCTTGAAGACTCCCGAATGATGCCTTGGTTGAGAGACTTGTGTATGTGGTCTCTTACCTCTGCCCATAGGTGTGGGGGGATGCGGCGATGAGAGACTCTAACTGGAAGGTCATCAGTGGTGATGAATCGGTGCTCAACTTTATTACAGTAGCCGATGTCATCGTCATCTTTGCTGAACACCTCGTCATAACTGCCAATAACTTGTCTCAGCTCTTCTCTCTGGGAACTGCTGACATTGCCTCCAATGTTGATTCTAGCCATCAACTCTCGAACAACCAGTTTGGTTTCATCTACCTCTGACTCTGAGTCCACCGCCTGTGCCTCCTGTGAAGTTGCAAGATATGCGCCGTTACTGTAAACAGATGCTTCACTGTGTGTAGCGATCGGTGTCCTAGGCGGTATGTACAAGTCACTGCTAGTGAAGTTGGCAATTTGCACTAGTGTGGGAGCTACGGTCAAGCCATGAGGCAGGTGGGTCACATCTGCATCCAGCTGTTCTATTATGGCCTCATAAATGACATCACTTGCAGCAGGCTTCACGGAGCATCCTATCACAAGGAGGGAGTTGGCAGGGACTAGGATAGGCTTGGAACCCACTGTACGGACTTTACCTGCAACATCTGCATGATGTATAGTTCCACCTCTTACCTCCTCATATAGAGCAAGTGCATGAGCCCATTCAGGTCTATCACTCCGGCTTTTCAACTCCTCCAAGTAGTTCTGGCCAGCAGCATGTTCCTGTAACTTCTCTCGGACATCCCTGAAGATGTTTGACCCAATTACCCCTGGTACTCTCTTTTTCCTTTCTGCAATGGATGTGCCAGTAGGATCCTTTACCACCAGAAATCCCATATTTGTGAAGGAGTGGCCCAGTACTCTAATTGGCAACTCAATATAGCCGAGATAGGGAATGGCCAGACCTTGGGCACCAGAGATGCTGATGAACGCCGTCACATCTACCAGTTCTGTCTCAGGAAAGTGTTCCTTGAAGAAAGATTCTGTAATTGTTGAGACTTGTGTTCCCGTGTCAAGTAGACAATGCACCTTTGATGCACCAATCTGGACGACAGATTCTGGACACTGCCCTACTGCTTTCCTGTAGATTGAGCCGCTATTAATCGATTCCTGTGGGCCTGCCGTGTGGCTCTCAATGACAGGCCTTCCTAGTGTAATTGAGCCATGGACTTTTGGGGGAAACCTGCTGGGCTGGGGGCCAAACTGCTGGGAAACAAACTGCTGATGATCCTTGTTGCCCTGATGCAACCCTCTTGTCGACGGAAAGTATCCACCGGCCATTGGGGATGATGGGGGATGGGGGCAGTCTCGCTTGAGGTGGTCTGTAGCCCGGCAGTTGTAGCATCGTCTTGGACCCTGGTTCCAACGGCGAGCAGGTTGCTGGGTCATAGCCTTGAGGAGGGCGTCAATCTGCTGCTGCTGCCTCTGCAGTTGCTCCCCTTGTTTCTCTATGAGAGACTGCAGGTGACTCCGCTTGGCTTTGACCTCGTGGATTGTTGCCTCCCTCTGACGCTTGCACTGGCTGTTCCCAAGCCACTCGATGGCTCGATCTCTTGCATCAAAGAAACTCAGGTCTGGCGAGTCGATGTTCAGGCACCGCAGTTCTCTTTTCAGGCCTTCATCCCTCACTGCCTCAGCAAGCCTTCCTTTCAGCGTTTTTTTCGTACAACATTGAAGGAGTTGTCTAGGCGGGCCATGGAATTAAACAATTCCCCGAGTTCAAGTGAAAAGGTCAGGAGATCCTCACCTTGGCCTTGGCAGTATGAAAAGAACTTCTGCTGGATCTGCGGGAGTGTGTCTCCATCACCAAAGACCTTCAGTAGGATATGAAAAATCTGTTCTTGGCTGCCCTTAACAGCATCACCTCTGCCAAGGATTTCTTGTCGCGCCTTACCGGCGAGATGATCAATGACAAAGGCAGCGCCGTCTTCTCCCTTGATCTGCCTAGCTGTCAGCTGGCCCTTCACGTCGCTGACCCATTCTTCGACCGATGGGTCACTGGGTTTCTCTGGCTTTCCTCTGAAGCGCTCCAGCCGCCTTCCTGCAGCAATGTATATCTGCTTTGTAGCTGATACCAGTGGGGTAGTGGAGCTGTCTGCTGTGGCCTTCTCTCGCTCCTCCCTCTCCTTCTGAAGGGCGACCTTCATCGCCTCCAGCTCGGCCCGCAGTTGTTCCATCTCTTCCATACTCGGTGACCCAGTTGAAGCTTATTTCACGAACTGGTCATCTGCTGTCAGTTCCGCCTCGCCCTTGGCTGGGGGTAGATGCAGCGTTAGTACACCAACCCGTCTACGACGCCAATTGTGACACTGAGAAAATGTGACACGACTAGGATGGTGTACATTAACTGGACGCTGTTCTTTATTATGGTGCTACTGCATCTTGGTACATAAACCCTGAAAAGATAAAATGAAACGATTTCCTCATAAATATAATACTTTGGAAAATTACAAAGATGAACAATAATGATTCCAAAAGAAACTAAAGCAGCTAGTGAATAGAGGAGAAATAAAATCTAATTACACAATTCACTTTAACCGTAAAGTCAAGTTAAATTCTAGTCTGAAAATACAAGGCATGCGAATGCTTGAATTACTTGCAGTCAAGAAAAGAAATAACCCCTATCACTATATGGCTTTGGCAAATCAAAGACTCGGATCGGTCGGCTCATCATTATAACCTAATGACGGAATAATTAAGAACTAACTTAATATATATTATAGAAAATGATTAACATCAAAAGAGAAAAGGATTATGTGGATAATAGGATAATTATGATACTAAAGAAATTTGGAAATGAATGATACACACAACTCATAAGAATAGTATAGCAATAGAAATGCAAGTAATATATACTGCATCTTCACTAACTGCATAAAACAGAACCTAAGGGACTATAGTGTGCCAGTCTAATAAGGTCACTGTCAGCACATGTACCACAGTAAGCAACAATGCAGCTGGTAGAAAGTCCCTACGAGTAATAAAGCAAGTGGCCAGATTGACCCTCCCTGTACTAAGGTATAGGTGACCTTCCAGAACTGTGTGCACCTCATTATATTATGCAACAACTTAGGGGACTAAAAAGGTCTACACTGTGGCTATACTGCACTGCACTATGGACGTCTGTATCTAAGAATGTGAACATAAAAAGTGGTAAATATATGGGAGAAGAAATACAATAAAATAAGGAAAAACTCTCCTTAACCTATTTAAGAAGGCAACATAATCAAGTTAAGAATAGAAAAGTAAAAGTGTTATTGGACCTCTCAAGAAATAATCTGAACTCAATCTTAGCGAAATTACTAAATATACCCAAGAAGTGCACAACTGTCTTGCCAAAAGGATAGTTGACAGTAAAAAGACATTTTCTAGAATAGCAATCCTAAATCTCAGGAAATTCTACAATAATTACCAATCAAACCAACTTTTACAGTGAAATAAATAAATACGTGGGACAATCATCAGTGATTAAACCATACATGTATCTTCCTGGAAGTAAGAATACAAAAATAAAGTTCACACTTACCCCAGCCAAAATACCCTGTAGCTATTGTGGGGCGATCTGAGCTGAGAAACTGCTCAGTACACTCTTTTGTTTTAGTGCATGTGTGCAATGGTCTTGTCTCTACCAACGCTGATGGGTGAATCTCTCACTAGACAAAAACTAGATTGCTAAACTACTGGACCTGCAATCAGGCGAGGGCGCTGTGCAAGGGCAATATGAAAATGGCCTGTCACAATAACCTTTATATGATGGTTGTGTCAGTATTCTCTATGCTTTCATCCTCTCTCGTCTCACACCCCACTTAAAACCCCACTCAAACTTCCATAACTTTGGACAACATTTTCCTTCCACATTGCTTTTGTCACCTACCATTGTTTTAGGCATGCTCATTGGTTCTTGCTCGTGATAACTTACCATTTCATTCTCTTTTTACACTAACCCTTGCTCCTTCAACCGTTATCAGTGCCCCTGCATTCTTCCCGGGTAATCACAAAACTAAAGCAGGCGAGACGCGTGGTTCGAGAACCACCTTGTTCATAAAAAACCCTGTATTTTTCAAAAATATGCATGGACTAGCTTACGAACAAAGGTTTAATGTGGCTGCAATGCTCCAACTTTAATACTTACAGGTGTACATTATGGTTTTCTCTATGACAGTTGCCTTTTTTGCACTTATGGAGAAGTTCATTTTTTAGTGCACGTCGATGGCAAGGAATCCCTGCTGCTTGCCAGTAGATCTTGCTAGTTAAAGAATCTGACAGAACTGGAGTACTCAAACTTGATTGGAACTTGATTGGAATTCTTTCATCTTCTGCATTAGTATGAGAAATGGAAAGGATCATGAGCATCAGCTTTGGGAGGCATTGATACTTTAGTTGACTGGTTGCTTTGTCTTTCATGTGGGAGATATCAAACCAACTTTCATCTGCCCTTTTCTCCAACAATGAATCCAGTTCATCATCAACCTGGTAGTTTGCAAACTTTATCCTCCATGAAATGAAATTTCTTCACAAAATAAGAAATAGACGAGAAACTCACTTCAAGTCGCTTGTTTACATTAGCCACTCTTGCATGTTCCAGCAGTTCATCACTCAAGGGGAATGTGCTGATGACATAATCACAGACTGCAGTGAGGTACTTCCTAGCAGACATATAGAACTCCTCCAGTCGACTTGAAGTGAACTGATGACTACTTATGAAGTCTCTAATTTCTTGTCCTAAAACTAAGTCTGCATCTGATCTTTGGTTATTTGGATTCTTGTACTTCAGCAGGTCTAGTGAAGTTTTGATGATCACCGGCTTTGAGAAAACCATTCAATTTCTCATGTAACACCTGTACCATCGGTTCATCTTTTAAAAGTTCCAAGTTAAGATAAGTAAACAGTGGTATTGTCTGTTTCAGAAATAAACAGTAAAGTTTATTGTCGTCATCTGATAGTGTTGCATGAATTTCTTCGGCCTTTGTGGCTGCTTTCATGGCTGGCTTTGGTTTTGAGGTTGATGTAGTATGATCTAGCTATCAAAGTAAGCTTAACCCTTTCAGCCCCGCATTGTTTATTGGCATGCAGCCTGTGGTGACCACATTGTTCACGCACACAGCACTCCTCAGTCCCAAGTTTTTTTCACACAGACTGAGAAAACACGGTGATTAGGTACTCCCCATTTTCAAACTCAATTTTCGATACTAAATGTTTATTGGATTCCAAAACTTTGTGCATACCATTTGTTGCCCATGAAATAAGCTTTCATATGATTCTAAAATATACCATATGGGAGTCCGAGTTTATTTACAAAGGACCTCACAGTCTGCGTGATGTTGAACCGATCGCTTTGAAACTCTTTCAACTGGAATACTCCTTGCCGTCGATAACAGCTTGGCGAAACTTGAGCGTGGTCATTTTCGAGTTAGATGGGATGTTGCTGAATATCACATATGCATTCACCATACATACTTCAAGAAGGTGGAAAAATACTCTTTTCCACCACTTTACGCTACGATGGGTGTGATTATAGTACTGGAAAAACTGGTCAGCCAATTCAAGTCGGTTCCACCCATATATTTATTGTAAGCCTCGATGATGCGAGGTTTGGTCACTTGTCGGTAGCCATCGTCGGTGTGCCGAGAGCGAATTCTCTTTTGTGTCACACTACAGTCACCGATGCTGCTAAGTACATTGACCTGCCGTTTGTCAAACCAGATAACACAAAGCTGATCTGCCTTTTCATGAAATTCCGCAGCATCTCCTTTCTTCCTTTTGTTGGATTTGGGATTCGCGGCTTGTGGCATTCCCTTTGCCAAGTACTTTACTGTTCCGCAGCAACCAAAGCCAAGGTCCATCAGTTGTTGAAAAAGGGCAGGGCTGGTGTAATAATTGTCACAATAAATGATATGTCCCTTGTTCTCATAACCCTGGATCAAGTCCAAGACGACATGGCCGCTTACATACAAATCAGCAGGATGATGCATTGATGGGTCCAGTGGGTGTTGAACAGGGGGGACGGGGTATTCCTGACGACCGGTATACAACTTCCACGCACACGTGTAGCCCGTTGATGATTCGTTTAGCGAGAATGCTTTCATTCCCCATTTGACAGGTTTCTTGGGCATGTACTGGAGAAAACTCAAACGTCCTTTGAATCGGAGCATGCTTTCATCAGGGGATAGCTGTTGGCGGGGATTGTAGATTGATCTAAATTTTGGTAGGATCAAATCAAGGAATGGCTGAAGCTTTGACAGTTTACTTTTTGTAGCTTGACGGGGTTGACGAGCAGCGTTGTTAGCCAGATGCAAAAATCTGAGGATGTCGGTGAAACGGTTTCGTGACATTATAGACGGGTAGAAATTGTTCCGAACAGTTTCCGTCGTCGACCAATACATGCGATATTGCGGAAATCTTGCAATACCCATAGCCAGCATAATGGCTATAAACGCCTTCATCTCAGCCACATCGATGGGAGTGCTTTCCCACTTGTAAGCACCAGGCTTGTCATGCATAGTCTGGTCAGCGTACCTGTTGGTTTCTGTGACTAGTAGATCCCACACTGCGGCAGTGAAATACAGACAGAAAATCTGTACTGGAGAAAGACCATCGTAGTTGGCTGTGGGACCTGGAACTCCAGTGAAATTCAGCTGTCTGGGGATGAAATCTGCTGTTTCTGTCCACCCAGCACGGAAATCGGGTGCTTGAGTGCGTCTCCGACGACCCCGAGCTCCACCTCGACCGCCACCACGACCGCCACTACGACCAACGCCGGCCCCGGTAGCCCTCGCGCCGGTCTTCCCGCGTCGGAGCCCAGGGGTTGCATTCATGCCACTCGGTCCAGCTGCATCGTTGTCTGAAGACGAAGAATCTTCTCCGGAATCCTGGCCATTTTCACTCGATTCTTCAGAGGAACTGATTGATTCCATGTCAGAATCACTGTCTGCAAATAACTCTCTCAGTAAATCTGCATCACGATCAGCCATAATGCTGATATTTCGTGAAGAAAACTTGTTCCGTTCTGTTCAGCAAAATAATGTTCGCGTGCCTTTTTCTCGAAAAATCGTAATGGCAGCCCCCAGTGTATTATACACCAATCGAAAGCGATGTCAACGAACTTTCTGGCTAAATAAACATCAACAACAGAGGGCGCACTACAAAAATAATACAGCGTCTCAAAAAAGCGAGCTCCGCTCGTCGACTATAGTCGACGTTGGGGCTCAAGCGGGGTATACTTCACGGGCGACTATAGTCGCCATTGGGGCTGAAAGGGTTAATATGAATATGAAACCAACACATCAACATGATTACATCTAAGGCCAACAAAATCTTGGGTCTCCTGCATCGCAATCTGCAGTACGCACCACAGTCAGTAAAGGCTACTGCCTATCAGACACTAGTTCGACCCCGTCTGGAATACTGCAGTGCAGTGTGGAGCCCACACCAGAAATGCCAAAAAGATAAGGTGGAAGGGGTTCAAAGAAGAGCAGCTAGGTTTGTCCTGAAAAAAACCCACCGCTGCAGTGCTCCAGACAGCGTCACAGAAATGCTGAAGAAACTGGAATGGGAAACACTATGGAACTTCTGCTGGGTTGGCAGCCGGTCCTCCTAGGGGTTGTCTATCCACCACTGGAGATGCTGTTCTGACAGGCGGGGTTGGAATAGGTTGTTCTGCTTGTTCTTCGTGTTTTTCCCTAGGTGCTCTTACTGGTGGAATGGGCAACAATCTGCAATGAGGTGTTTGTAGGTTGGCCATGTACAAGCCATCCACGGGCATGGAAGACTGGAGCATCTGGGTTGAGACTGGAATGGGTAGTTGGGTCTGAATTTGGTGACTCTGGATCAACTCAACTGAAGAAAGATTAGTCACTGGGGGTGACTTAAACTTGCACACAGTGCATTTCGATGGAGAATCTTCCGCTTCTTGGTCTGCTCCTGTTCTACCCCACAGACAGGTATGTCCGCATTTGGCTGCCTGGTGACAATGTATGGAACAGACTTCCATTGATCCGCTGTTTTGTTCGGTCCCTTCAAGCCTCTATTCCAGGCAAGGACATGTTCACCATGTTCTCTAGCTTTCTTGTCAAAAGCCGCCTTCTGATTACCAGTAGCTGTCTCCAGTGACTTCTTGGTGATGTCGTGTGCACTCCCTCAGACGGTGGTGATGTTTGGCAACCCATTCATCTGGACTCTCACCCCTGTTGCTCCGGAAGACCCATCATCAAATCAACAGGGAGCCGGCCATGTCTGCCAAACATCAAGTAGTGCAGTGTGTACCCTGTAGAGTTGTTGTAATAGAAACAGAGCTCTGGGATATACTCTGCCCATCGTTGTTTCTTCTCGACTTCCATGGTCCCGATGCGATTCAACAGAGTGCAGTTAAACTGCTCACAGAGACCATTCCCTGCAGGATGATATGGGGTAGTTGGCTCTTCTGAACCCCAAACAGGCGGCAAAGCTCTTTGATTTAAAGTTAGCACCCTGGTCAGAATGAATCCTTGCTGGAACACCATAGTAGACAATAAACTTATACCAGAGTGCTTTAGCCGTTGTAGCGGCTGTCTTGTCTCGGGTAGGGACTGTGATAGTGAAATGGTCAGTGATAACCAAAATGTTCTCGTAGCCACCGGAGGATCGTTCCAATGTCGGGTAATCAAGGGCAACTAACTCGAGGGGTGCTGTGGTTTTAGTGCTCGCCAGTGGGGCTTTTGGGGTTGGGGGGTTTCTTGCGTAAGGCACATCTCTTGCAGGTTTCGCACCACTCACGAACTGAAGCTGCCATCTTCGGCCAAAAGAATCGTTGTCTAGCTGTTAATTCTTGGGTGCGTTCAGGCCCCATGTGAACTGCTTTGTCATGCAGCTTTAATAGCTAATAGCTAGAACATCCTTTTGAACATCCTTTCTAAGGAACTCAGGTAGGACCAACTGCTTCCTTTCCTCTAGCTGCTTAGGATCTTGTGTGACCCGGTAGAGGATACAATCGAGGAGCTGCAATTTCTTCCACCCACTAAGAATCAACCTACTCATTGGACTCAATTGGCTTCGCTCTGAGGCACTCGGACATCTGTTGTCGTGAATCAGCCGCCAAACTGGACTGGTATCTTGATCTTCCTGCTGGAGCCTGGGCATATCTGCAAGATTAACTTCAGGTACCATCTGGGTGATGTTGACGGCAACAGGCTCATGAGTTACTCCATCCCAGACTGCCTCGCAGCAAGCCTTGACAACTGCAATGGTGATCTCACCTTTGTCAGATTCGTCAGGCTCATCTGGTGTCGCTGAGTTTGGAAGCCTGGAGAGAGCATCCGCATTGTTGTTCTTCTTTCCAGGACGGTATTTGATGTCAAATTCAAAGCTGGATAGCTGGGCCATCCATCATTGCTCTACCGCCCGCAGGTTTGCCGTGTCGAGGTGCACCAGAAGATTGTGGTCAGTGAACACGGTAAACCTGCCACCCATCAGGTACTCCCTGAACTTCTCTGTGATTGCCCATTTCAGTGCCAAGAGCTCTAATTTAAATGTGCTGTATGAGCATCATTCCTTTCTGCCTTACGAAGACCTCAAATGGTGTAAGCTATCACTCTCTCCCTGCCATCCTGTACTTGGGAAAGGACAGCTCCAAACCGTTGGTTACTGGCATCAGTGAACAGCAGAAATGGCTTAGCGTAGTCAGGGTAGGCGAGGACTGGTGGAGACATCAGTCATTGACGGTCGAAGGCATGCTGACATTTAGGAGTCCATGCGAATGGAGCGTCCTTCCTGGTTTTCTTGGCACCTTTCTTCAGTTGTGATGTCAGTGCAAACAGGGGTTTGGCTATCTTGGAAAAATCCTTCACAAACCTCCGGTAGTATCCAACAAAACCCAGGAATTGCTGAACTATCTTGGCTGAAGTTGGGACGGGCCAGGTCTTCAACGAACGGTGAACATTTGTCAGGGTCAGTACGGATGCCTTCTTCTGATACAACGTGACCTAGAAAGTTGATGGACCTCTTGAGTAGGTGACACTTCGACAGCCTTAAAGACCGTGCTTTGCCAGGCGGGAAAACACCATGTCGAGCCACTCAAGGTGTGAAGCAAAATCAGCTGATAAAACAATGTCGTCAAGGTAGAACATTAGCGTCTCACATGACTCCATGAATCTTTGGAAAGTAGCCAGTGCATTGCTTAAACCAAACAGCATCCTTTGGAATTCATACAGCCCCATAGGGGTCATAAAGGCTGTCTTGGCTCTGTCAGTGGGGTCCATCGCTAGCTGCCAGTAGTCACTCACCAGATCGATGGTGGAAAAATATCAGGCGCTGCGGAGTGCATCGAGGGACTAATCGATTCTGGGTAAAGGGAAGGCATCAGGTGTGGTGGACTGCATTGAGGCGTCTATAATTCACACACAAGCACAGGCCTGCGCACTTCCTTACCAGGATGATGGAAGATGCTCAAGGACTCGAACTCTCTTTAATGACCCCTGTAGGGACTATGTTGGGCTCCACAGAGCTACTGGTTGGTGAAAAACCTCAGAGAAGGGTGTAATAAATCAATGCTGGCCTATTTGCCAAGGGTCGACTTCTGAGGTATGCAAACTTTATCGGTTCAGGCAACTGCAGCTCAGGTTGCGTCATGACACTCTCCCATAGTGACCTAAATGTCACATACTGTTTTGTGTCATGTTCATCGACAAATTTTGGAATGTGTAGCTTTATTAGGCAGACTGTCGAGGAACACACCATGCCCACGTGGGTGTGCTGGCACACCACTGGCGTATTTGCCTGCTGTGTTCTTGCGGGGGGGGGGTCTGTCACTGAACTCTCTCCAAGGCGCACCTCGACCTTGTGAATCCCCAGCTCAACCAAATGGAGATGGTCGTCACACGGCTCACCCTGTATGACTTCGCCAACAGCACACCTTGACATCCTATTGGTTGGGATTCTCAAGCCTTTCAGGGACGAGGCCATCCTGGATGCTGCCGACACTTCTGGCTACCATGAGATGCTTTGGTAGAAACTTAGCTGGGGTGCTTTCTACAATGATGGGACATTCAAAGCCACAAACTCCGCGACATAGTCCCGGTATAATGACTTCAGTGCCGGCTGCTATGATAACTGGACGTGGATTAGCAGCAACCACAAGATTGAACTCCTCTGATTGTTGTAGGGGAGGGCCGGTTCCTACTGCCTGGTGGGCTGTTGCAACGCTGGGTTGTTGGGTCAGGGCTTTGACTGGAGATGACTGTGCTTGGGTTCGTTGAAAAAGGGATGGTACTTCTGTAGGATATTCATGCCAATGATGCAGGACGTGGATGGGGTGACTGATGGCTTCAGTTAATTTTGTTTGCAACAGATTACACACCTATGAACGGGAACAAGCCATCTAGACTGGTTTTCTGACCTTACAATTAGCCAACTCTATAAATTGCTCCATTTCAATTTAAGTAGGGAACAAGACTACAAGACTACAAGAACATGATTGTTTTTCTTGGTTTTTCCAGCATCTACGAACACAAAACTTCTAACAAGTCATTGTAACATCTTTTGCTATAAAATACTAACCCCAAATCCATCCATTTCAGCAAAAGCAAATGTTGTATTTTCCCTTTGAGTATTGTATTTGTGGAGGAAAATCTTCTTACCATGCCATGCAGTCAGTGGGCAGCAATGACAACGCCCTCCGAAGCGACAGCAACCCAGCGATAATGAGGCTCCTCTGTCACCCTCCACGATGGCTTTACGTCAGACCTGAATATGCAGTTCCCCCCAATCTTTTGATGGAAGATGGTCTGTACCCATCCTGAAAGGAAAAACTTATGTGCCTCCAGAGATCGGTAGTTCTTCATAGCTTCAGAAGTAAAGACTCCTGAAAAAAATAATCATAATTAAGTCAAGTCGATTGCTCTTAGTATGAAAAAAACCTGTTCTTGTTGAGCTAACATTTTTTATCAATCGCAGCAGAAAAACATGAGTGGGTATTTTTTGGTTTACATCATGAATATCTATCACTTGCAGATGAGTCAAAATTTCATTTCAACACTTTACGCCTATAACAAATTATACTGAAATTTAGAGGACATAGCAGACTTTTTTCAGTTGCCATGGTTGTCTAGACTCCAGTTCTGTGTTATAATTTTAAAAATGCAATTGTCACATAACTTTATGATGTTTGCAGAGTTTTAGCACCATAAATTTTGTTTAAATATTGGACTTTCTCCGTTTTGTGGGCAAAAAAATTGATTCTGAACTGAGAAAATCGAAATCGGCATTTATTTTGTTCACTAAGTTGATATTCACTATGGAAGATCCAATTGTGTAGTGTAGCCTGGCCCTGTTCCCTATAAAGTATAACTAAGACTGAGAACAAAATCCACTTTAAGTTTAAGTTATTTGACTTACCAAAAACAACATGTTGACTCTTTGATCAAAACTAAAGTCAAGAGGGGACCCTACCATACAGCTACACACTCATGACACTGCACGATATGTAGGCCTAAATAGTAGGCCTAGAGACCTAGACTAACGGTAGCAAAAATAACTGCAATATCTTTTGGACAAACTCGCCTCCATGCTGAAAATTACAATTAAACTAACGACATGTTAACACACTAACAGAGGCCTACCTGGCGTCCTAATGAGGTAGTGGTACACGTCTGGATACTCAACTCGAGGCCAGTCTCGCAGGTTGTTTATCCAGGAGTCGGCGGGATACTGGTAAGGACATAATTTCAAGCCAACTATAAGGCGCAACTTATCCCTATAACCCAATGCCTGACCTGACAATGCCTCCATATATACTGGTAAGACATGTTGGTCCCAAAAGTAAAAAAAAGAATGGCAAAATAAGCCCAAACGACACGTACAAGCTAGCAGTAGCACGGAAAGTCATGGGTCTTCTGTGACCTTTGCCGCGTTACTGAGGGCGGTGTGACGTAATGCCGAATGCGAGAATCCTAGTTTAACTGGCTGGACGGGGTCTGGGGGCTCTGCTGGTTCTGGGGTCGTCTTCTCGGTTTCTGTGGAATTTCCTTAGCCATATGCCCTGGCTTAGAACAGACAAAGCAAATGGGATTTCCATCTGTACCCCACTGGGGTAGTCGTTGGGGCCTCCTGTTGCTGACAGAGGACAAGCGCAACTCGCTCAGCTCAGACTGCATCTGTGTCATCATTTTAGCCATCTCTTGCTGCTGCCGGATTATTGCATCGAGTGTGGCCTGGAGGGTTTTTATCGGGTTTGGGGGGGGGGGCCAACAGCAGCTGACTTGACGTAGATGTCATTGCCAGACTTGTTATCTGCAGCAAGGTGAAGGGCCTCTTTGCGGACCTCCTCAATTAGAAAAAGGACATCTCCAGCTGTCTCCTCAACTCCACCTTGACCATCATCTGGATGTCTCCATCTGCCAGGCCAGCAACAAAACGATCTCGCAGGAGTCTGTCTGGATGGATGATGGCCTCGGGATCTCAACCTCACCAGGATTTCTTGAAGAGAGCGAGGGAGAACTCCCTCAAGGTCTCGCCTGAAGCTTGACTCCTGCCGTGAAATTGTTGGAAGGAGAGCATAAGTTATTGTCTTATCCCTGTATGTCTCAAGCAGTCTGCCGAAGACACTCTTTGCATTTTCTCTCTCCTCTCCGACCATCACCAGGACTTCCCGCTTGGCTTCTCCGCCTAGGTACTTGATCAGCACCTGGGACTGCTGCTCAGGAGGGGTGTTCCACGCTCTCGGCATTGACTGCGTATCTGCAACCCACTCCTCGACAGTGGAGTCATTTATGCCCCTTCTCGTGCCTGTGAAGATTTTCACCTTTAAATCAATAGGCACGAAGGTGACATGGTGGGCCGCTGGGGCAGCACTCAACCACGTCTCATTCCATGGTGGTGTGGCCAACAATCCCACTTCTGACACATGTAATGGGAGGTAGGGGATCAAAGATCCTGGAAAGAGAGAGACAAGAGACAGGGCGGTTGGAATTGATGGTAGATGGTACAGCACTAAGCATGCTGGACCACACCACTGCATCTTCCTGTCGCTTCACTTTCAAGAAGGGGGTCTCTCTGGTTATAGAAACAATCATCTTGCAGGCATGAGACTAAACTAAGATAACAATTAAAAAAGAAAAAAAAAGAAATTGACGGGGGTGTTTCCAGCCAAACAAGGGGAAAATAAACTGAAGTCTGGGAAACTAAGAAAAACTTTAAAAAACACTTGTCAAAAAGGGGCACCCTTTTATGTAGATGCTCGGGGAAAACAGAGAAAATTTCGTTCTAGTAGTCTGGTTCCCTAACCTACTTTAGACAAAACAGAGCAATTTATTAAGTGAGGGAATTATCAGGTCAGGGAACTAGACTATTTCCAGCTATTGTCAGCTGGCAATTGTTGTAAAAGCTGATATGGGAATGCTCATCTGATTCTACACAATTGTGTACACAGCCACAGCTTGCTGCGAGCTTGCTGCGAGCTTGCTGCGAGCTTGCTGCGAGCTTGCTGCGAGCTTGCTGCGAGCTTGCTGCGAGCTTGCTGCGAGCTTGCTGCGAGCTTGCTGCGAGCTTGCTGCGAGCTTGCTGCGAGCTTGCTGCGAGCTTGCTGCGAGCTTGCTGCGAGCTTGCTGCGAGCTTGCTGCGAGCTTGCTGCGAGCTTGCTGCGAGCTTGCTGCGAGCTTGCTGCGAGCTTGCTGCGAGCTTGCTGCGAGCTTGCTGCGAGCTTGCTGCGAGCTTGCTGCGAGCTTGCTGCGAGCTTGCTGCGAGCTTGCTGCGAGCTTGCTGCGAGCTTGCTGCGAGCTTGCTGCGAGCTTGCTGCGAGCTTGCTGCAAGCTTGCTGCAAGCTTGCTGCAAGCTTGCTGCAAGCTTACTTTTCCGTAAGGGTATAAGTAATTATTTTGATTCATATTTGATATATTTGGGGTTCAATTCCGGTATACTATTTTGACTCGCTGTGTATCAACGTGAATGCTTAATGTTTTCCAGGGTGCTATTATTAATAGATTTTCTATTTAAAGATTTAAAAAAATTGTAGATTGAACTAGAGGCATGAGGTTGGTGTTTGTGGACAAACACAGGGCTGTTTCGTTTTTGTTTTTTTAGTTTGGATGTGAAATGTGAATACAATAATTTAAGTTTGTCAAACAATCGCGCTGCTGCCAGTTTTCTTTGTTAATTTTGAAATTAATTAAAGTTGTTTGTAGTAGTAACATGTGATGACGTCATCATAACGTCACATAAATTTTCATCTATAAACTTGCTGACCTACCTAGATATAACTTTTCAACTTAATCGGACTTGTACTTTTGTTTATATATGGCTTCAAAAACTGCCCCTTTAAGATGACATCTGATGACGTCATCACATGTCATGTCATGTCAATTTTTATCTATAAACCTACTGGGCTACCTAGATATTACTTTTAAACTTAATCTTGTACTTCTGTAGATATGCGCCTTCAAAAACTGCCCCTTTAAGATGACGTCACATGTGATGACATCATAACGTCATGTCAATTTTCATTTATAAAACTACTGGGATCCTAGATATTACATTTTAACTTAATCGAACTTGTACTTTTGTAGATATATGGCTTCGAAAAATGCCCCTTTAAGATGACGTCACGTGACATGTGATGACGTCATTATGACGTAAAAGTTCGGCACACATTGTGAGCAGTTGGGGTAAGTGTCTGCCAAGTTAAAAATTAGCCAAAGTGGCCGGTAAGAAAGAAAACGTTTACAAATGCTATGGGCAATATTCTTGCGACTTGAAAAAAAATTGTTTTGATGACGTCATCATGACGTCACACAATTTTTCGCTTTTTAGGGCATATCTTTGAGACATACCAAAGCTATAACAAAAAGAATTTTGAAAATATCTTGTTTTGTTCGCTAGATACATTGAAAAGAATGTTACGATTTACACCATTTAAAAATTCAGCGACTTGAACAAAGACTACAAATCAACCTTTTTATAAACAGCATGCACATTTAAGCCATGGTTATCTGCCCTTCCCAGAATTCCTTTGTGTTATATTGACTTTGGTCTAAATTTTCAAATGGCTGTTATTTCTTACTTGAGTGAGCCACGATCATGAAATTTTGGAATTAGGGAGAGGAAAATTCAATATATACATTTTTGTAATCGGATTGACACTTACATGCGTAAAAAAAAAAAAAATTTAATGACGTCATCATGACATCACATATTTTCTCCCTTTCAGGGGATATCTGTGAGACATACCAAAGCTATAACAAAAAGAATTTTGAAAATATCTTGTTTTGTTCGCTAGATACATTGAAAAGAATGTTACGATTTACACCATTTAAAAATTCAGCGACTTGAACAAAGACTACAAATCAACCTTTTTATAAACAGCAAGCACATAATAGCCATGGTTATCTGCCCTTCCCAGAATTCCTTTGTGTTATATTGAATTTGGTCCAAATTTTGAAATGGCTGTTATTTCTTACTTGAGTGAGCCACGATCATGAAATTTTGGAATTACGTACAGAAAAATTCAATGTATACATTTTTGTAATCGGATTAACCCTTACATGCGTTAAAAAAAAAAAACATTTTTGATGACGTCATCATGACGTCACACAATTTTCGCTTTTTAGGGCATATCTTTGAGACATACCAAAGCTATAACAAAAAGAATTTCGAAAATATCTTGTTTTGTTCGTTAGATATATTGAAAAGAATTTTACGATTTTGAAATTTCAAAAATTCATAACAAATCACGTGATGACGTCATCATGACGTAAATGTTCAGCATACATTCTGAGCAGTTAGTCTAAGTGTCTGCCAAGTTTAAAGCCAATCGGCCGCATAAAAGTAGCCAAAGTGCCGGTAAGAAAGAAAACGTGTACAAATGCTATGGGCATTTGGCTGAAAAAGAAAAAAAAAAAGAAACTAGAGGCAAGTGTTTGTGGACAAACACAGGGCTGTTTCGATTTTTTTTATTGTTAGTTTGGATGTCAAATGTGTATGCAATATTTAAAGTTGTTTGTTAGTTAGCAATGACGGAGGGATGAAGATGTTGTTATTGGATGTGTGAAGGATTGGTTTAAAAAAAGGAATCGTGTACAAATGCTATGGGAAATAGCCTAGCGAATGCCCCTTTAAGATGACATCACATAACATGTAATGACTTCATCATAACGTCATGTCAATTTTCATCTATGACACCGGGTGGCATACCTAAATGGTGTGTTTCAACTGAATCGGACTTGTACATTTGTAGATATATGGCTTCGAAAAATGCCCCTTTAAGATGACGTCACGTGACATGTGATGACGTCATCATGACGTAAAAGTTAGGCACACATTCTGAGCAGTTGGGGTAAGTGTCTGCCAAGTTTAAAAGTAGCCAAACTGGCCGGTAAGAAAGAAAACGTTTACAAATGCTATGGGCAATAATCTAGCGAGTGCCCCTTTAAGATGACACCACGTGACATGTTATGACTTGATCATAACGTCATGTCAATGTTCATCTATAACACCCGGTGGCATACCTAGATATTACGTTCCAACTTAATCGGACTTGTACTTTTGTAGATATATGGCTTCGAAAAATGCCCCTTTAAGATGACGTCACGTGACATGTGATGACGTCATCATGACGTAAAGTTTCGGCACACATTGTGAGCAGTTGGAGTAAGTGTCTGCTAAGTTTAAAAGTAGCCAAAGTGGCCGGTAAGAAAGAAAAAGTTTACAAATGCTATGGGCAATATTCTAGCGACTTGAAAAAAGATTTTTTTTTATGACGTCATCATGACGTCACACAATTTTCGCTTTTTAGGGCATATCTTTGAGACATACCAAAGCTATAACAAAAAGAATTTTGAAAATATCTTGTTTTGTTCGCTAGATATATTGAAAAGAATGTTACGATTCCAAAAATTTAAAATTCAGCGACTTGAAAAAAGACTACAAATCAACCCTTTTTATAAACAGCATGCTCATTTAAGCCATGGTTATCTGCCCTTCCCAGAATTCCTTTGTGTTATATTGAATTTGGTCAAAATTTTGAAATGGCTCTTATTTCTTACTTGAGTGAGCCACGATCATGAAATTTTGGAATTACGTACAGAAAAATTCAATGAATGCATTTTTGTAATCAGATTGACCCTTACATGCGTTTAAAAAAAAAAATATTGTTGATGACGTCATCATGACGTCACACAATTTTCGCCATTTAGGGCATATCTTTGAGACATACCAAAGCTATAACAAAAAGAATTTTGAAAATATCTTGTTTTGTTCGCTAGATATATTGAAAAGAATGTTACGATTTTAATACTTCAAAAATTCAGCGACTTGAAAAAAGACTAGAAATCAACCCCTTTCATAAACAGCAAGCTCATAATAGCCATGGTTATCAGCCCGTCCCAGAATTCTTTTGTGTTATATTGAATTTGGTCTAAATTTTGAAATGGCTGTCATTTCTTACTTGAGTGAGCCACGATCATGAAATTTTGGAATTGGGTACAGGAAAATTCAATATATACATTTTTGTAATCGGATTGACCCTTACATGCGTTAATAAAAAAACACATTTTTGATGACGTCATCATGACGTCACACAATTTTCGCAATTTAGGGCATATCTTTGAGACATACCAAAGCTATCAGAAAAAGAATTTTGAAAATATCTTGTTTTGTTCGCTAGATATAATTTAATGAATGTTACGATTTTCAAAATTCAAAAATTCATAAAAAATCACGTGATGACGTCATCATGACGTAAAAGTTCGGCATGCATCCTGAGTAGTTGGTCTAAGTGTCTGTTAAGTTTAAAGGCAATCGGCTGCATAAAAGTAGCCAAAGTGCCTGGCAGAAAGAAATCGTGTACAAATGCTATGGGCAAAAGTCTGAAAAAGAAAAAAAAAAAAAAAGAAAAAAAAAAAAATCTTAACGAAAACAAGGGCTGTTTCGAAAAACTTTCGAAACAGCCAAAAAAAAAAGAAAAAAAAAGAAAAAAGAAAAAGAAAAAAAATCTTAACGAAAACAAGGGCTGTTTCGGAAAAGTTTCCGAAACAGCCAATAAAGGAAGTTGATAATGGCAGAGCTTGAACCTGCGACCTCTGGAATGCTGTACATTTATTGAGGACAAAGTTAACAGTAGATCCATAAATAATTATTGGATTTTCTGTCGGAACACTCTAAATATAATCCATTCTAGTTTGGTGCTCGTACTTTCATCTAGAAACATTACATACCAGTGATGTAGTCAAGACCCTGCAAGACTAACACAAGACCAGCACAAGACCTTCAGTCTTAATTCAAGTCTTAAGCTATTCAAATGAACTGTAATAAAAGCATTCCTTTGTCATGGTTTATGCCTGTTACAATCTGGTCTTGTGAATGGTCTCGACTACATCACTGTTACATACAATGTAGTATAGTTTCCACAAGTAGTGCGGATTGTGGCAAACATAATCTAACCTCTGCTGTAATTGTTCATCACCATAGATGGTGGTTGGAACATTACGGACATACCACCTGCACTAGTACTTGTCTTCAAGCAAACATGAATCCTCGTTCCTGATTGTGGTCTATCTGTAGCAACGACAGTGTGATATTAACCTGCGTAGCAGTCTATATTGCATCCTGCATACCAAATATATTGCGCAGTCTTCAAAGTTGCACATATTTTACTACTGCATGTACTGCATAGCATGTGTATCATCGACAACATATGCTGGGGTCACTTTTCAGCTGTCATTCTTCTACATGTGTGTAGGATGACCACTGAAAAGTAAACAGCGTATTGTGTGTCAAGCCTGCTTGAAGATAAATTTGTTATCCCACTCGTGCTTGTAAAACACATACGAGAATGTAGTTCGTTTCCCTATATGCCACTCGGCATAAAGGACACAAACGCACATTATTCCATGTTCCGCTCCTGGGATAACTAATAATGTACAGTGGGGTACGCGACGTATCCACCAAGTCAGTCTACCCAAGCTTACCTCAATGTACAGGATTACCTGTAATGACGTCAATACAATGTTTGGAACCAGAAATTTGTTATTCTGTGTCAATGTGTTTGCATGACTGGCTGTTAAGAAAGGAACAGTCAAAATCTCCATTTGTTTGGAGCCAGTTGTCATGCCAATTAATGTCAGACTTCGGAACTCTATTGCATATGATCACGATATGGGCAGAGGGACCCCCCTTTTGTGTTGGTCATTGTGTTCCCGGAATCTCAGGAATTCTTTTCAGATCTCTAGGGGGGGGGGGGGATGTGTTGGGTAACAATAGTCTGGAGAGTGTATAGGGTATATAGGGACAAAAGGGGGGTACCCCTCTGCCCCATATCATGCTGGGTATACTCTATAGACTACACCCAGGGAGCATATTTAACACGGGTAATAAGACCTCTAGGATTAATGTAGATTGAGTTATATGTACGCAAGTACTATTTAAGGCAATAGTCAAGCAAATTTATTACAATTCATATGTGCAGTAAACATTTTTTCCAGAATTTTAGTTTTCATGGATTTGGAGCAACCAAGTCCTTTAACTGCCAATTTTTGTTGTTGCTGTAACACGGTTCTCTTGATATGTACAAAGTATTTATTGATAAATTGAATACTAAGAGATAAAATGATTCCATAAACTTTTATTTGAAATTCATTTTTAATGGGGTTTTTTCAATTATTATACATTCAGGAGGCAAATAGAATTAACCATTGCATTGGACCACGTCATGTAAAAAAAAACTTGGTACACAAAATCCACCTTCAAAACTCATTAAAACCCTAACCCCTGCTAAATCCAACAATTTTAATATGATTTGGCATGCATCTTTTCCTCGGATCAGCCGATTTCCTCGTTTTTCACTTCACACTTAAGCCTTTGAAAATTGAAAAACACTGTACAAAGTTTGGAATTTCCTCTTTTTTTTCCAAGTAGCATGCCTGGGGTTAGGGTTTTAAACTAATACTTCTGTGCGTTTCCAGGAAATTTGTTCACTTGAGCCGTGTCTGCATTGGACTTTTTTTTGTAAAATGTACAGAGACCATTGTCAACTTGTCCAATTCAAGTCCAGTGCGGACAGCCGGTAAACTTTCCAAATTGTCAAGTGTCGGTTGTCTGTTTATGATAACCCTCCGCAGCAGGAACTTTTACAGGGCCACCTGTGTAGCAGAAGAGTTAAGTGGCAGTTTTACATTGCTGAAAAGTCCAGTGCGGACAGCCACTGTAATGTAAAATGTGCATTTTGACCGTGCATGTCCAAGTGTGGACGCACGGAAGAATAATCACACATGGTAACTTTTGACAATAGTTAGTCCAATGCGAACGCAGCTTTAATTGTACAAAATAAAACCCAATTTACATGTATCATGAACTACTCTCATACATCTTCCAGGAAGCTTGAATTCTCAATTAATCAAATCAATTGAATATTCTTATATTCAGTACAAACATTAATTCAAGCATATACAGTCAAGTGCTTGCTCTGTTCCGAATTTACTTATTACACACACGCACACGTCCCATTGTTCCTCTTGTTTATACTCCAACTTTTTCGGAAGGCCTCCCATTGGTTTTGTACACGATTTTCAATCGTGGACCCCTTTGTCTACGCCCGAATTCTTTTGTCCTAGGTCCACGATTGCCGGCATATACAAACTCAATTACTTTTATGGATTGAGAGTTTTTATATTTTGGGGGTGTTAATAAAGTGCTCTGATGCAATTATTTTTTGACATCACATCAGTTTCAATCACTTGTTCAAAATCTATGAGATCCATTATCCAGCTCGCGAAACAGAAAAATGCAGTGCATCTGCATCTCATATACCACTCGGCCTTCGGCCATGTGGGAGGCAGATAGCACTACATTTTTCTGTGTTCTACTCACTGTTCCCCAGATAACAAACATACCTGTGTTTATCAAAGTGACTTTATATGGCAGTTGTAGACTTGTTTCCATGCTGTCATAGAGGAATCCCACAACAACAAGTTTAGCGCCGATCAGCACACTTTTGCCTTTGAAAACGAGGATCTCAATGTCACAGTAAACAACTTTATGCTGATCGTTCGCCTGCGCTTCCTTTTATGGCCTGATTAATTCACGCATGAATGAATGTGCTGAAAAGCGTTGTTTTGTTTGCCACTGACATTCTCGCTTTCAACCCAGAAGTGCGCAGAAGGGGCTAATGTGAAATTCCTCTATTACTGGTTTTCATTATACTTCAACCAGTGCCATTACACACATATACAAAAAAGAGAATGTCTTGTCTAGCCCATTTTCAAAGTTTTACGTGACATTAGGAGAGTATAATTTGATGCGATTATGGGGAAATATTTTTAATAGTCAGAACAAGGGCCAGTCTCTGTTGGACGAACCATCAGAATGAACTGGCAATGAATAGACTGGTATTTTTCACTCCTGTTGGATGGATCAAAAATGAGAATTCATGTGGCTGGAAGTCAACATGCCTCAAGTATTAACCCTAATTCCCTATGGTGTGTGGAAGATTCAGGGCTGTTGGGGTTAAATCAAACATATGGAATCTCTGTCTCTGTTTTATTCCCCATTACATAATTCATGACCACATTAAATTAGCAATCACAGAGATGTTAATGCAATACTAAAAAAAAAGAAAAAAGTCACATCTAAGCACATTTTAGCAAAAAAAGCATGTTGGCTATGAGAAAAGCAATGCTGATATTTTTTGATAAGCAGATAAAATGGATTTCTACATTATAGATAATCCGTTACAAACTTTAAAATATCAATAAAGACGAAGAAAACTGACTAGGTTATTCAATCAATTATAAGAAAAATTATAAGAGCAGCATTTCAACCTGCGACCTCGGGAATGCCGTACCAACTGAGCCACCTAGACCTACTGCTGGCTGTAGCCCAATTTGTCATCGCACGATTCAGAAGTCATAAACACATAATGCTGTATAGACAGGGATCACGCTCCAATTACACACTCGGCCAAAAAAAGAAAGTTCCCGCCTTGTACTTTTTTGAGTAACTCAAGAATACTGTAATCATTTTAAACACCTCAAAAAGTCATAAATGCAGAAAAGGGTTCTGCTTCTAATGATGCGTTTGTTTTAGGGGAGAAATAATGAGATTTGTCAAATTAGGTACAAAAATAAGTGGAATTTCTTATAATGCAGGCAATAGATTACATTGAAATTGTGTCTTCATCCTTCAGCAAATGTCAAACAATCTCGAATTGGCTTCACGATTTCAGCAGCAGTTTTGATAAACCATGTTTAGTGTTGACAATAATGAAAACGTTTGCACACACAGTTTCAATGCAATATTGAGTCTGCATCATAAAAGTGACACTTCTATTTTTGCACCCAATTCTACAAATCTCATTTTTTTTCTCCCCTTAAGCAAACATTGTGTACCATAAATGACATCATTAGAAGCAGAACCTTTTTCTGCACTTTCTTTTTTTTGCTGAGTGTATGATTATAACCTGGGGACACAGATATTGACAAATGGGGAGATCTCCAACATAGGGCAAGGTGAGCTCAGTTGGTACATTGTTCTGAAGGTCGCTGGTTCAAGTCCTTCTCTGTTTACTGTAAAAACAAACTTAAAAAGAATGACTCTGATCATTTGGAAGAACCATTTCCTATGTAGTAACAGTTTATGCTATGAAAATGCCATCTACAGTGCATGGAATATAACACAAATCACAAAAAGAAAATACCTATTTACAGTGATAGTTGTCAAATTCACTTAACAATCAATTCAGCATCAGATATTACTTATTCCAAGCATGTTCAGTTTAAAGATGCACTGGTTTGCAGAAAATCAAGGCATGTATATCAATCTTTCGCAGTCAAGTATCTAAAAACGACAGATGTTGCATATAACTTACATCACTCAAATACCGTCTTGCATATCAAAAAACATCACAAAGGCTCATCACGATAGATGTGAAGGATGCGTTGGACGCAAGAAACTTGAAAGGCACAGTGCAGATTTTTAACTTCACGGAATGCAGCTGTAATTTCTTAATTGCGAGTAGCAACAGCCCATCACTACCAGGTCTAACAGGAGTACTAATGGCAATCAAAGGATATATCGTAATGAGTACATGTACATTCATTGATCAAGGTAAATCTGTTGACTGCTTCACCTCCTGGGAATGTTAACCCCAAATGGTGCACACAAAAAATGAATCGGTCTAGTGGTAACTGGTTTGAATAATTCTGAGAATTGCTAACACAGGTTTGGCAAATCACACAGCTGAGAATTTGCCTTTCTTACTGGGAGTGAACATCCTCTGCAGTGAACTGCAGCTCGTCTTAGATTCCTCATCTGATGACGACATGTTAGTGAAGCGCGGTGAGCGACGCACGCTGCCAGCGTACGAGGAGGCAGAGCTGGAACAAGACGATGACGAACGACGACTCAAACTGGAGCTCTGATTGGCTGATGAGATACGCTGAAGCTTATTTACTGGCCGTTTGGCCGAGTCTTCAGATAGAGGACGCTTCAGGGAACTCCTACAGAAAAACAATTTTAGTATACAAATAATGAATGTTTATGAGTGCGATGGTAAGAATAATTTCATGAGGTGACAGATTATATGTTCCATTCCACGAGGCGAAGCCGAGTGGAATGGGACATTCCATCTGTCACCGAATGAAATTATTACCATTGCACGAATGTGAAACATTCATTATTTGTTTTATACAACGCCTGAATAAATCCGACAGATTGCATGCATGGATTTCTTGGTGTAATGTTACAACGTGCCGTTTACCTTCTCAGTCCTGCATAAAACCGGAAAAATTGTCAAGTTCCGAATCAGTTAAAGCTTCAATTGTTGTTCCTGCGTGTCTTGCAAATTCATCTAATCGTTTCACTGCATATTTGATTTGTCTCTTTGTATTTGGAGCGTCAGCATTGCCTACGAGTTCCAATATTTCGTCGTCTGTTAGGAGAACAAACCGCGGCAGTTCGGGAAACTCGGCCGCCTTGTGTGAATGACAGCCCTGTTGTAGCGCCACCATAGTGACCGTCAAATTAGGGAAGTTCTTTTGGTTCTATCAATGCGCGCGTACCGTTTGATAGAACCATGTGATAGAACGTTTTGGGAGGTGCGGGTTCGCGTCGTGTGATGGGTCGAATAATTCAATGCACGTGATCGACGATCCACCAATCGGATGGCTGGGATTTATTCAGGTGTTGTATAATACACAATATATTTTGACTGATGTGGGATATGACTTTTTAACACCCGAGAGACGCATCGAAGCCGAGAGTGCTACATGTATGTGTCCCCGAGGGTGTTAAAAACGTAAAATAGTAAAAGGAAACGCATTTGTCCTGTAAAAACATTTCTACAACATACTCATAATTTGGAAAAAGAAAAACTAAAAGTAGGCAACTCTCTTTGAAAGCAGGTTATACAAAATCCTGATCTTCAGAAAAGGAATTGATCGTCAACAAAGAGTATAATATTCCTGTGGGTTTGACAGTCTATGTTGAGGCATAAGTTTGAGCTCACCCACTGTTTGTCGTCCTGCCTCCAGTCTCTTGCCTGAGAGACCTTCTCGGCTCACCCTGTGGTCTAGCCTGGCTGGTATGTCCCTTCAGGCATATCAGGTTGAGTAGAGTATCGGTGGTTGATGCTACATAGGCTGTACCTGGGGTGATACCCCAACCAACCAGACGAGGACTTGGTAGATCCAGGAAGGTATGAATACCAGGGCTGAAGTTACAAAGTCAAAATGCAACAGTAGAACTAATATTCAAGATACCCAGTACTCCAATTAGCATGTTAGGTTGAATTAAATATACGTCATGCACTATACCACATTCATTTCAAAGTAGGGCTGTTCATTTTCGAATAATTTAGTGTTCTATTATTCAAAACTGGGTTTGACCGAATATTCGATGATCAAGTTTTTCACGCATGAGCTGCAACTGCATGTCGCACTGCTAAAAAGTTGCACGCAAAGCACGCCTGTATTTTACGTGCGGCGATCAATATTATGGACCGCTCGATCAAATATTTTTGTGCATGCGTCTGTTGTATCAAAATCATTACGGGTACGTATAACGTTTTGATAAAAAGAAACCAAACTCCAGCCTGTCAAACAAAAAATGAGGAAATTCCAATCTTTACAAGACTTTATACAGTGTGAAGTGAAAAACGAGGAAATCAGCTGATCCGAGGAAAAGTTGCATGCCTGTGTCAAGGGTTTAATGACAGAAACAATAAACCTCCGTCCACAAAAAGGTACCATCGACAGAAATGCAGAATTTGACACTGCTAAAGCCGTAACTTTTCTATTAAAATAGCATCAGAGTTGTATCTGTACGTGCATATATATATTTTTTCTCGAATATTCCAACCAGCAAAAAGGTATTCAAATATTCGGTATATCCAGCACAGCCCGAATAAAAAGTACGATATCTCTTTGGTATTGATCGCAAAGAACGAAATGATACCAGTACCAATCCTCCTGAAAAATATTTCCATCTTAAATGATTTCATCTTTGAGAAAATTGTATGTGAAGACCTCCAAAAATGCAGTGGCTTTATTTCAATTTTAACGAATCAAAACAATCAGGTTTGAATGTTCACAAAATCAGTTACTAAACGGTTTCTCTATTTTCTTGCAACTCAGATGAGGTAAAACTTTCACAGGTTTGTTATTTTGTTAAGGGTGGTCCAAAAAACAACGGCAAACTTCAGCTACTTCGAGACTCAAACAACCTATACCAATGCATAGGTAATTTTGTTAAAAGAAAAATGATACTAAGATCTCCTGATTTGGTCCAGTAGTTTTTGTTCCAGAACCTCCTATTTTGTGAAACAGTCGGGGGTCATTTCGTCACAGTTTTCACGAAGAAACAAATTTAGTGTACTCTGGAAATAGGGAATTCGTCTCTTCGTGAAAACTGACGATTTGGTCCCGAGGTATAACAAGTATGCTATCATCATGCCGTTTTCTGCATGGAACAAATGGCCAAGTGACCCGACTTTGCTTCACAAAATAGGCTCTGGAGCAAAAACTACTGGACCGAATCAGAGGGTCTTAGTATAATTTTTCTTCTAAAAAGATTCTCCATCCATCAGTACAGGTGGTTTGACTCTAAACGTAGTGGAATTATGCCGTTCCAATTTTTTGGGGCCACCCTGTATATATGTTGAATCACACAAAATATTGTGCCATCTCTGCAATTGCTATGTCATACCTTTCATACATGTAACAAAACAAAATAGCCCTTCAGTAACTATGGCCACACATTTATATTTTGTGAAGCTAGTTATGACCTTGTAAAACTAGAACATAAACACTTGGAGAAAAAAAAGAGCATTTTTAACCTGCTTATTTGCAGTCAAACTATTTGTTACATAATTCCCCCCATTGATTTTGTGCGGAGCAGTGGGTCCGGAGAAAGTGAAGTTATTATGCCGAGTCAGGTTGGGATCAGGTTGGTGTAGTGGTACTTTCCTCGCCTTCCAACACTGTGACCCCCGTTTGAATCCCGGCTGGGGCCAACACGTGGATTGGGTTTTCAGTCCCTACCTGATTCCGTGGGTTTTCTCCAGAATTACTCTCTGGTGTTTTCCTCCCACTTCTAAAACTGTAACTTCCTTCCTCATCTTCTATCATGGGACCCCACTGGAAATAAGTCGAAAGACTTTCGTGGGCTATCCCGGGTAAATGCCAAATAATAAATAAATAAATTTAAATAAAATAATTTCTAGATTGTAAACTGTATAATTAGCCACTTACCTGTCCTGATTCACCAGCGGTTTAATCTCACAAACCTCCATGGAGTTGAAGTGAGTAACGTACAGATACGGTCCCCTGAACATGAAAGCCAACGGCAGACGAGACCATTTCATGTCTTTAGGTCGAGTACGCCGACCTTTGCCATCCACAAATACACCAAACTCTGTAGATTCAAGCAGACATCAACAATTACAAAAATATAATAATATAACTTCACCCATTTATTACTACGCCATTTGACTTTAACCATTAGAACAAAAAAATATGAACAAACTACGTAATGTTGATTGCAAGACAAAGAGAGCATCCAATAGACCTAAAACGTAATGCCTTTGTTTACATGTGCGCTTTCCTATGGGAGTCAGGACACCAGACAATCGTCCGCACCTGGCTCCCATAGGAAAGCGTGATGTCATTATGTCTGGTGAGAGATTGGTCGAAAATGAAAAATCCACGAAATCTGCAGTCTTTGGGGGTTGCCGAGGACCTCAGAGCAATGTAGGGTCTATGGGTTTGTATTTACCTTAAGGCACCCCCTTAAAATACCCATTTCTATTGGTCTATATCCACTTTTACAGGTAAAAACTCTTTTACGGTAACACCCTAGGAATTCCAGATTTCAAAAGAGATTTTTTTTTTTGACATAAGAAAAAATCCTGAAATCAGGAAAAATCCTGACAAATCTCCCCCCTGGAATGTGTTCAAACATTTATTTCATGGGCTGCAAGTTTCCGGTTTTAAAATTATCCGTGTAACCATATGTTTTGTGGTTACGGTTATTAAACCGTAACCGCTGTTCTTTTGCGTAAACAAAGAAAAACAGAAGTGTGGAAGTCGGTTCATAACCTGATGTTACGACATGATCGGTAGAAATCAATCAGACATCGCTAATTATAGACGGTAATCTCAACCAACTTGCCCCCACATTACAGACGAGCACGTGAGAAGTATGCGCCCCTGCCCAATTGGCCCTCGTAGATGGACCGTGCCCAAATCAAACCAATCATCACGCACAGTGCGCTGGCAAGCACGTGGAAAACATTCTTCGTCACATTATTCCGTCCGCAAACCCCATTGGCCCTTGCCGGCGAACATCGTGGTCAGCCCGTGCCCAAATCCAAGTAATCATGATGCATCAAGACGGATTGGATTACGGTTAATCGTAAGAGAAAAATGCAACCATTTAAACGGTCGGTTAACCATGTAAACATTTCAAAACTGCAGCCTTAGTTCTTGAACCATGTCAAATCCAACAATAGCCAAATGGGTAAATTTCAACTTAATTTTGTTACTCTAAGAAGTGAACAAAAAAACCTTTATTCTAGCGGTTGGATTATGTTGGATTCAGCAGGCTTTTACACTCTGATGCTATTGGATTGAGTTATTCAAGTTGGTAATGAGCTGATTGTAGAAACAAGTGAGTCAATTGTTTAATTCTAAGGGGGTTTTCGAAACCCTGGCTTCATCTTGCCTTCGGCTTCATCTCCGACTTCTGAATATTAAACTGAGAAGCAAACCAAATGGAAATATTCTAAATTTTGGTGCATGTTCTGCTTCGGGAACATTCCTCCGGTTGATAATGAAAGCAAAAATTTGAATATTTACAATTGGTTTGCTTCTCAGTTATTCTCTTTTTGCCGGTTCGAATATTCAAAAAAAAAATATATGCACATACCGATACGACTCTGATGCTCTGTTTAATAGAAAAGTTACGGCGCTTAGCAGTGTCAAATGCCCCATTTTTGTCGATGGTAACTTTTTGTGGACAGAGGTTTATTGTTCCCGTCTGTAAAACCCTTCACACTTAAATAAATAAAATAATTGCTGCAAAAAATGCAGGCTGGAGTTTGGTTTCTATTATCAGAATATTATACGTACTCGTAATGATCTTGATATTACAGGTGCATGCAAAAAATGTCGATCCATAATATCGATCGCCGCATGTAAAACACTGTATCACATTGTAGATATACAATATATGAGTAACATACATGTATAATGCAGTCACTTACATTAATTAAACCGGACACAAACAAAAAGAGCAACCCATGAGAAATATTGCCAATTGTATGTAGTTTTAACCTATTATGCATTGCCGGTTGGAACAAGAGCTCTTCCCGCAGTTTATTAATCATCCTCCCTTCCCAAGTCAAGGTAATAGCTGCCGACTCGATTCCATATCTTTAAAAAAAATAAGCTCATCAACAATTTTAAGCATAATTTTCGTACACAGTGGCCCAGAAATAGTAAAGATTGACTACATTTAGTTCCGAAGCATTTTAGCCGTAAAACAGTGTTATTAGTGGATCTGGAAGTTATGTCGCACTACCGTGGAAACAGAGTAGATACTCCTTTTTGAAGCCATCGGGAGCAACCTGTACAGCTGCTATTGGGAAGCTGTTGACTTGACTTGCTCCAAAAACTGCAAATGCCAACGACGTATCGGTGGAATCCAGGAATTCTGTAAGGCAAACCATGTACATATACGTTATCTGTGAGTCTTTGTGAATATTTGACCATATGTCTTTACAGCATGGCACGCTTAAGTATAATCCTAAACCAGTCTACAACTTGTGCAGGAAAAAAGAGGCACAAAAAAGTAAGACAGAAAATTTGAGACAATCTGCAAACACATTACCGGTACTACAACAGTATATACTGTCTGGTGATATCAATTGTACATTTAAAAGTGTGCAACCCTAAGATTTTTGATAATACATCATGTAAATAACTGCAGATTGTATTGTACTTATTGAATCCTGCAGCTGATTTCAGGAAACTGTGTGCAACTTACGCCATGGCGTAGGACTTGCGCTATAAAAATGTTGCGGAGCTGCGCTAAATCCTTGCGATCCATTTCATGAAACACTGCATAGCTGTGCAATGTTTTGTTTTATACATCGGGGATGAGACTGAATGCCGCTTTTACGACGACTGTTTTAGTACAACAATAAAAATACATGGAACAGTCTTGAAATGGAACTGTGGGGCGCCATTTTAAAACTTCACTTTTTAAACTTCGCTCCGAAAAAAAATTGGTGGCAACTTTCAAATATATCTCACAGGTAAACCTGCAGCGGATGATCATTTCATTACTCTCTAAAATAATCCAGTGAATTTAAGAAAATATTTGAGCAACTAACAGCTCTACTATGCTTACGCTCAGCTAGCTAAGTCATCATTTCGGTGTTTGTGCTGACAACTTAAGCCACCTAAAACGAGTGCGTAAGTTACACCATAATTTGTGGCACAAGTCAGCGACTTACACACTGCGTACCTTTCGTGAAATTGATTTTTAAAATGTCAAAGATGTTGTGCAACTTATGCAATAAATTGTGGCGTATTAAGATAGAGTTACAAAATTGCGCAAGGTTTCGTGTAATCGCTTCCAGGGACACAAGCCCCATGTACAGTAACAGGGCACTTCTTCAGCAATAGGGACCCAAAAAAAAAAAAATCAAACACTTCGATCTTTTTGGATTGCATTGTGGATAACAAATCTCTATATTTGACTAAATTAGATCTCAATGTTTGTAAAATAATGTTTTTTTTGGGTGATATTTCTAACGTTTCTCATCACGTAAGTGACGTCACCTAGTACCGATTTGATGCAAGTCCTGGCAAGATTGCCAATTGATTTGAATTAAAGTTAATTTAAATGTTCAGCTCTGACCCTCATGTGTTTAAAAAGACAGGTACTTTTGAAGTGAGTTCAACCAGTTCAGAAGACAATCGGTGTTAACAGTACCCTTAAATATACAATGTCTTTTTTTGGTAACGTTAGTGATGACCAATAAACTGAATGTTCAGAAAACAGGAACTAAAGTTCTGAGTTGTTCTTTGTGTCTCTTGGTAGGCCTCACCACCATTTGGTGTGGTGGCAGTTTTGCCTTAGATTGGTCAATGGGCTTTGAAGCTGTGAGGGATGAAAGTGACATGACAGTCTAAAAATGTAACGTTAGTGATAGTGGCAGGGCTCTTTGATCATCACTCCTGATTCCACCAAAATCAATGCAACTCAGGTGTTTAATGTTGGTGGATTTACAAGGGTTTGAGCATTTATAAGCATGGTACTAGCCTGTCTTGGTGTAGGGCTGAGTCAAATCGAATAATTGAACATTCGATCAAATATTCGGTTATCCGGGCGACCGAGTTGGGGGTAAACAAAGTATATACAGAGGCACTCTAATTAACGCACGAAAGTCCTCATAATCATCATTATAACAGATTCTCACTTTTATGACTATTGTCAGCACCAAGAAATGATTTACTAAAGGTTTAGCACACGTGCAAAAATGCACTCCTGTTGACAAAATTGTATTTTTCCGACAAAAAGTAGGAACAGGTACATTTGTACGTTTATCATTACGTGTTTGTAACACAGATAGATAGCCTGCTGTCATACAATTATTTGGACAGGAACAAGTCACAAAGTCACGGATGCAATTTCGTTATAAAAATCTGAACTTTCCCCTTTCTTATATTCCTTTGCATTTCACCTCCGAATATTCGAACTCCAAACAAAATATTTGAATATTCGATAATCAATCGAATATTCGGCACAGCCCTACCTTGGTGATTCCCAGAACATCCTTCTGCCCCTTGGCTGTACAGTATACAGCAAGTTTTTCATTGGAAGAGACAAACCAACTTTGTGACATGGATTCACATTGTAATTATGAGCACTAATAACTGAAATACCAATGTGAACACGTGTAAATTACTCACCATCAACCTGGTATTGATCTAAATCAATTTGATAGAAGCGATCCGTCCCAGCGAGCAGACTGCTGGGTGTAAACAATAAACAACTGCAGGGCTCAGCTGTATTGATCTCCTACAATCAACGAAATCAAAACACAGCAACAAATGTTTAGATTCTTCATGAGCCTTGCTATAGACAGCACAGACGGCCACCTCAACAGAGACGTAAGACCATGGTTAAAGGTAGTGTACATGATTGGTCATTGTTGCAATTTTCAGAAATGGGCGGATTTTGGGGTTAGTCTTTTATAGGAAATATCATTCCACTGACCTGTTCAAAGTTTTGTGTTTTTGGATGGCGAAAAAAACGAGAGAAAAACGGCATTCATTTTCAACCGTTGGGAGGCATTTGTTATAGCGCCCTTTTGTAAAATAAGCCGAATTTTTGTAAATGGGATTGTTTTCAATTGGTCACATAACATGTACAGAGGCCGAGGGCCGAGCAGAACGTCCAAGATCCACTGCATGCACTGGTTACAATGAGTCACTTTGGTACACTAAGCAGGCGCCCGTTTTCGTATTGTTAACCCATTTTAGACAACACGGATTAACTACATTCGGTCAATAGAGGGCAGTTTTGCAACGATTGTTCAGCCGAACAATCGGAAAAACGGTATAAATTTCAACTTTTCTTGAAAACGACATCACACCTGGTGCCATAATTTCACAGGATGATTGAGACTACTATTAACTTACAGTCTAGTAAGTTATTTCGTAATAATTCAGTAAAAAACTTTTGGAGTATTACCAATCGTGTACGATACATGTACATTTAAACTCTTATTTACTGGCATCCATCCAGTGGTGTAACTGGAGTAAAAATTTGAAGGGAGGAGCCAGGGTTGCACAAAGTTTTCCCAAAGGAAAACCATACAAAATGGCTGAACTTCTTAGTGCACAACTCCAATTTCAAACAAGTGTAGAGATGTCAGCCTAGCAAGCAGTTGTATTATATTCATCAAAACACGTAGACTTGGTTCCAAGTCTGTGATCTTGGTTTTTGTCGGAAATAGCGCCCTCTTGCACCCTCTTGTGAATTAATTAACCTTCGATCACAGACTTGGGAATCTTGTTCATCGGTTTGTACACACCCTATGGTGAATTAGTCCAAAAGTGGACGGAACAAGCTCATTGGTCGGAATCGCCAAAAGCCTTCTATAACATGATTATTCAAACTAGGAGAATCACTTGACGATTCCATTCAACATATAGGTAACACGTTTTTCGTCTTGTAACAAAAACTAACAATCACGTGTTTAATTTGTTATTTTTCCACTACTATAAGATCTAACAATGATTTAGCTACATGTACATGTATAGGTTTTTAAATACCATTACATACAAATTTAAGACTAACTGTATAACAGAACATACTTACGTGATTTTAACCTATTGTTAATGGGTGCGGCCTACATGGTTTTTGTGGCCTTCTGATTGGCCATCTCTATAGCCTCGTTATATTATGTGAATTTTAGTTATGAATGCATGAATATCCCATATGTGACCTGCTCTGCAAATAGGGCACTTATGTTGCAAAATTTGAAAATAGTGTTTTATATATAGCTGGAAAGGCCATTTTATAAGCTTTCATATGGTATATGTCTGAGGTCTCTAGCATTTTGCAATCACGAGATATTCAAAAATTTGCATGTTTGTTTTTAGGAATTTCTTGAAATGACTTAAGGAGAAACAAGCCATTTAAAAAAACAAAAAGCAAAGCAATAGATAGAAGCACTCGACAAAAACACTTTCTTTTTCCAACTTTATTCACTGAAATCAAAGATTTTTGTTATGAAATAGAATAATATAGGTATTAAAGATGCAAAAAATTCCCTCCCTTCAAAATCACTTGTTTGAAGAATTGTTCACCCTCTTCACATTGAACGGCCCATAACTCGTAAAAGCATACAGCGACTTATGTGCCCTTTCTGCAGAGCGGGTCACATATGCACATGAGGGTCAAGTCTGAGATCGTGAGTTAGTGTGTGATGGCCAATAGGGATAATGACGTTTGGCGTGGCTGATGCAGACAAAAAAGTAACTGCGATTTCGGACTTGAAATCAAGTCTACAAAACAGGCAATCTGGGTACAATTGATGAAGATACATGTACGCATGGAATTTGTTCACTCATTGCATCACCACTCTTTATGGAGTTTTGTCTGAATACCAATGACCCACTGTGGTACATGGATAAGCACAGACCTCTAACACTTGCTGCCCTTCATTGTCCATATTTTAATGTTGGCTTTTAACCTTTTCCTTACCAATGTTAAGTTTACTCGACAAGCCACAGCACCCCTCTTGCTTACCAATGACGAATTTACTCGACAAGGAAACCACACACCAGAGTATCTAAACAACAAATATATTCACCATGTTTCAACTAACTGTAGTGGTTGTGTTTATCGCTGTTTATACATGATCTGTATACCAACGGAAAGAGCTTGTTTGGATCTTTCCGATGGTGCTATCAAATTCATGTGTCACCATTACAATATTTTGAGAAAAATTTATCCGAAGTTTCCCTGTAGAGTAAAGTGTATGGAGTGCCATCGGTTCATGTGACAAACAGCTTTCCTGTTCTATACAAAGAAACGTCAACTGAGCTACAAACCAACTGATGCCATCAAAATTGCAATATGACAGATATTCCTTGTGCCTGCATTTGATGATTATATACTTGCCTTGCGTATGTTGAACTTGGAGACGCCGTTCAGCTTGCTGTGTTTCAGGATAGTTATCTTCTTGGGTGTAGCTGCACATATGTAGGCTGCACCATTCACTGCTCCATAGGCAAACAGGTGACAAGCCTGACCGACACAAACGTTCATGACAGAGTGATCATACATGTACCTTACCACACCTTCTATACATTATACAATTGTGCCACACACCTTGCTGAAATGTCCTGGCAATTAAAGTTAGTATAGGCCCTACAACATTTGCTTTTGCTGTAATTTTCAGAAACCAATGGATTTGGGGGTTAGCATTTTATTATAGCGTGCTAGCAAATACTGTAACACTGATGAGCTATTTTAACTTAGGTGTGCATAGATGTTGGGAAAACAGAGAAAAAAGTGCTGTTCTAGTAGTCTGGTTCCCTGACCCTACTTTAGACAAAAAGGAGCAATTTATAGACGTTAGGGAATTATCAGGTTGGGGAACTAGACTATTTCCAACAATTGTCGGCCAACAATCATTAGAAAATAATATCAATTTCCAATTTTCTTGAAAACGACAGCACACCAGGTGCCATGATTTCACAGATAGCTTGAGACTATTATTTACTTACAGTCTAGTATGGTATTTCATAATAATTCAATTGTTGCTTTTTCATGTTTGCAAATGTTGTATACTACCTTTAACACCAAATTTGCAAAGATGTACAGAATGAAATGCAGTTGAAGTCATTATGAAACCACTGGTGAGCATTTATGTCAAAGAAGAAAAAATATATTGAATCCTCAAGTAAAATTAATAACATCTTCTTTCCTGTCCATTCTAAAACCATTGCCATAAATGAAAACAGCATGATTACTGCACATGTTCAAAGATGTAGAGAAAAACATAGATGTGATGCACCTGAACTGATGCTATTTTAAGTATAATGAATGATATTTTCTCTTTTGTCATGAGCGTAACCAGGTAGAACATTTTTTAGACTTTTCAGCAAGTAAGTAAAACATTTTCAAAGTGAACAAAGAAACTAGCAGGAGCGGGATTCGAACCTGCGACCTCCGGGTTACCGTACTGGTGCTCTACCAACTGAGCTATCTTGCCCTATGTTGGCGGTCTCCAAAATTGTCATTATCTTTGTTCGGGTGGGCGCTAGTCAGAAGTCATAAACCCAAAATGCCATATAGCGAGGGATCACACCCAATTTTACGATACAACCTGGGAAGCGACATTGTGGGGATCACTCAATGAGGATACGACTTTTTAACTTATAATACGTCAAACAATCCACATGGGAAACTAACTAGGTAAATTTGAATACATTTTCAAAGTGAACAAAGAAACTGGCAGGAGCAGGATTCGAACCTGCGACCTCCGGGTTACCGTTCCGGCGCTCTACCAACTGAGCTATCTTTCCCTATGTTGGCGGTCTCCCAAATTGTCAGTATCTTTGTTCGGGTGGGCGCTTTGTTCACTTTGAAAATGTATTCAAATTTGTTGTTCAAACTGAGACAATTGCACCCTGAATGGCCAGCTCCCATTGTTCACCCAGACTTGATCTCCGGCTCATGAATGGAATGAAAACAAAAGCAATCACTAGTAGATGCTCTATTGTTAAGTAATTTGTGGCTCACAATAGCAAGACTAAAAGCCAGAAGGCCCGGGTGTGGCCAGGCTTTTCAACGGCCTGGCCCGACCATGGGTTTGGCAGTGCTCCCTTAAAAACCTAGCTTTATTTTTTATTCATGTCAGTCTGCTTACCAAAATATTGTATATTATGAACCAATGTATTATCATACTAACCTGGATATTCTCTATGAGAGTGTAGTTGATGACGGCCTCAGTCACACTAGCCTGACTGGCCATAGTCTTCAAATGTGTCAAGTCAGCAAAGCACAGTCTACGTTCAGGACCTGGGGTGACAAACATCATTATTGACATAATAACCCAGTCCCTAACACTCCCACATCCTTCCAAAATCCATCAGGAGGCAGTCTTGTTGACTTGACTTGCTGACGCGGACGACATTCGGACCCAAGTTGCGATTTGTTTAACTTGAGACTTGACTCGACTTAGCAAAAAATAAATTACTTGGGACTTAACTTTACTTGAATAAATATGACTTGCTAACATAAACACTTTTTTGGGGGTATATTTTTTTTGTGCTGAGCATATGTAGGTGTCTACGTGTAGTCAAGGTTTAACGGTAGTATTTGCAGCATTTATGTTTTTTTTTTTTTTGGGGGGGGGGGGGGGGGGGTTTGGGGGGTATTTATTTTATTTTTTTCCCCCCGAAAAACAAAAATAGGGTTGGGGCCATTAAAATAGGGTTGGGGCCATTAAAATAGGGTAGGTAGGGTAACCAGAAGCAGAACTATTTTTTTGGCCTAAAATAAACACAAACTTTTGGGCGTACGCACATATCAGTTGAAAAAAAAACGCCAAGCCTACAGCGCATAGCGATCTGGGTGTCCAGTAGGTATGCAGGGCTGCAGTGCCGGTCGACTGCATGGAGAATTGTCAAAACGGCATGCCAAGTTGATTTTGTACAGTGCATGCATGTCAGCCTGTGCATAGTCATTTGTCATTGGAATTTACCATGTTTTTTTGTATTTGATTTGATTTATTCGCAATTTCCACATATAGAAATGATATAAATTAGTTAATTATCTAAAACTATAAATAAAAATTAAACAGAGAGTCCCCCATACTGTGGAAAAAGCAGGGATAACGCAAACAAGTTAAAAAAAAACTTATTTCCATTGCGGTCCCATGTTTAACGACTGACTTTAATAATAAGACTTGGTACTCGACTTAAACAAAAATTGACTTGGGACTTGACTTAATTTGACTTGGTTACAACCCTGTCAGGAGGTTTGGAGGATTTTGCAGGATCAAACTGCAGAACCGAGCCACTAAACCCTTTACATAGGGCTGGATGTCAGTTGGAAGTTAATTAAAAAGAACAAGCTATTAGGTCACTACAAAGTGGTGGGTTCTTGAGGATAGAGAAACATTCCTCACTCAACAGATAGTGAAACTGAACATTTTAGATCACCATTCGTGATTTACAATGCTGATTTTTCGATTCAATTTCCATGTTTAATTCCCTCTTCCACTAATTGTTATACAAACAAAATGCCAGCAAACTTAAAGGGATTACAGGAATATTTCTCTGCACATCAACCAGGATTCTTTACAAAATTCCAAGTTCAACTAATGAACACTTCTATCCCTGATAACTACAGGGGTGAGATTGGACAAAAATGAACAAATCCACGACGACCCCAGATCAACGTAGAGTCTATAGTTTGTTTTTGCCCCATTCAAAAATGTCTGTTTTTATTGGTCTATATCCACTTTTACTGATAAAAGCACCTTTAGGACAACACTTCAGGAATTCTAGATTGCAAAAGAGATTCTTAAAAAATTCTGAAATCCCAACAAATAAATCCTGAAATAAGGAAACATCCTGACAAATTTCACGCCTGTATAAACTAGATCAGCTTTATACTTTAACAATGGTGCATTTTTTTCAAGACTCTTTTCACAGGCATGCAACTTGGATTTAACACAAAAAACAAGGAAATTCCAATCTTTACAAGACTTTTTACAGTGTTTTTCAATTTTCAATGGCTAAAGTGTGAAGTGAAAAACAAGGAAATCAGCTGATCCGAGGAAAAGTTGCATGCCTATTTTCAAGATTGGAGCACACAATTCCAATCCAACTTACCAACAGTCATGACAGCAATGCCAAGTGGAGCTATAGCTTTCATCTGGAAGACACTCTCCACGCCGCTCAACTGAGACAGAGGCTGAGCCGATTTAGTCGTTGCCATGGCAAACAGTCCATCTTCAGAACCAATCAGCATTAACTACAACAAGAATGTCATGAAAATATTGAGTAATTCTCACCCAGTGTGATTTACAAGTAAGTAGAAAATTATCTGTCAGCAACAAGACCTGGGTTACATCTCCATTTTTCAACCCCTGTGTTAAACCCTGTGTTGTTTCACACTTGTTTCAACGTGGAGTTGTGTTGACCGTGGTACACAGGTTAATATTCTACTGTTGTATGATTCCATCTTGAGTGCGATGGTAAGAATAATTTCATGAGATGACAGATTGAATGTTCTATTCCATCTGTCACCAACTGAAATTATTCTTACCATTGCACGAATGTGAAACATTCATTATTTGTTTTATACAACGCCTGAATAAATCCGACAGATTGCATGCATGGATTTCTTGGTGTACAACGTGCCGTTTACCTTCTCAGTCCCGCTTAAAACCGCGACAAAAAGTGGTCCAGTTCCGAATCAGTTAAAGCTTTAATTGTTGTTCCTGCGTGTCTTGCAAATTCCTCTAATCGTTTGACTGCATGTTTCATTTGTCTCTTTGTGTTAGCAGCGTCAGCATCGCCTACGGGTTCCAATATTTCGTCGTCTGTTAGGAAAACAAACCGCGGTACGGAAACACCGTCCGCCATTTTGTGTGAACGACAGCCTAGACTGGTTCCCGGTCCCCATATGTATATAATATACATTTGAAGTCCGAAGAACAACGAAGGGATCGGGAACCAGTCCAATAACAACTGTGTTGTAGCGGCGGGGAAGTTCTATCAAACGCGTAATACCGTTTGATGGAACAATGTGATAGAACTTGTTTGGCGGTGCAGGTTCGCGTCGTGCCATGGGACGAATAATTCAATGCACGAGATCGACGATCGACCAATCGGATGGCTGGGATTTATTCAGGTGTTGTATAAAATATAATATCAGCAATAATGATGATAATGGTAGTGCTTTATATAGCCCTTGAGACAAATATCTCAAACACTATACTACCCCTGGTTATCAGGCCATGAGATCAGTATGCAGTACTTCGAGATTAGCACAATCTAATCTCTACACTCACAGGTACCCATTTATACTCCTGGGTGGAGAGAGGCAATTGTAGTAAAGTGTCTTGCCCAAGCACACAAGCACCATAATCCCCAAGGTTTGAACCTGCATACCAGAGCAAAAGTCAGATATAAGGATAGGACGTTTACACGTTTAAACGAAAAAAAATTCAAATCCGTTTAGAAACTTTTCCAAACGTTTAAACGAAACTCAAATTTTAAAAATGGGACCTTGTATTTTACGCAATCTACATTTCAGTTTTATTTACAAAGAATACAGGATCTTCGTAAATTTATTTAATTTTATACAAAGAAATACAAACGCCTTTAGTACTACACAGTGTATACAATTGTTTGCGTTTGATGTTTTCAATACGCCGCTGGGACAAGATAAATGCTCGACGCGGACAGCACCTCTCCTACGTCCTACACAAATACTGGGGATTGGCGGCAGCCTTTTTGCAATTGTTGACTAAACGTTTAAACGTTTAAACGCAACGGGAAAGTTTTGCTAAAGGTTTATCAAATAAAACGTAAATTCTCATCCTTAGTCAGATACCATAACCGTTGGACCAAAGTACTCTACACTTTCCTTGACACAACACAATCATTACTATCGACAATGACTTCACATAGATTTATGTTCCTTTAACCCTAACCTTCCCAAATCCTCCAAAATCCTCTTTGCAAAATGGAGGAATTTGGAGGATTGAGGTTACTTGGAAGTTGATGCATCGGAGGATTTTGCAGGATTGAGGTTACTAGGGGTTTTTGCCCCTGCAGGAATATGGAGGATTCAGGTTATCAGGCTCAATGTGACACATGAGGATTTTGGAGGATTGAGGTTACTAGGGGTATGCAAAAAAACCCTAGAGGATTTTGGAGGATTCAGGTTATATGGAGTTTTAACACTTTGAAATCAGAGGATGTTGGAGGATTCAGGTTACATGGGGGGAAAATGATGTAGGGAGTTAGGGTTAAGTAAACAATTAAATTAAATGAGGAATGCATGATTTAAAAATAACTACCCTACATGTACAACTCACCTCCTGACTGAGTAAGAGTGTGCAGTTGATATCTACTTTGTTCTCTCCCTCCAAACTCAGCAGAGTATTACCAAGTAGACGTGCACCGTCCCTGGCGAGCTTGGTGCCCTCCGAGCTCTCACTCATGACAAACTCCAGGGTCATCATCCATTGCTGTTTGTCAGAGAAGCTGGAGGCCATGAGGTACAGGTTGCGGCCGGGCCAGCAGGTGGTATGGGGGAGGAACTCAATGCGGAGGACATAGGTTAGGTCGGTGGAAGCAGTGTTGCCTAGCTCGGCCGCTGTCACGCCCGCGTGGATAGTGACATGCCCATCAGAAGGGCAGAGGTCAAACTCATCCACTGTTTGACAAGTGCCTACAAATTATAAGACAAAATGCTTTGTTTACCCGACAATATATATTATATACATTATCAAAGTAACTAAAACAGTTGATTCAATTTACGTCTAGGTATAGGTTCCATGCATATCTCTGCCATCCTTGATGTGAAATTTACACTTTGAAGTCGGCTCTCAATTTCATTTTTCTTATGCGTATATAGCCGCGTTCGCATTGGACTTACAATTGTAAAAAGTTACCGTGCGTAATTGTTAACATTCCACTGTGGTTATTCTTCTGTGCGTCCGCACTTGAATTACAATGCTCGCGGAAGGTAAACTTTGCAGTGTTCAAAATGCACGTTTTTACATTTACAGTGGCTGTCCGCACTGGACTTTCAGCGACGTACAACTGGCCACGTAATTCTTCCGCTGCACAGTTGGGATAAGAGTTCCCGCGGTAAAAGTTCCCGTTGCGGAGGGATAAACGGACAACCGATGATCGACACTTGTTTACTGGCTGTCCGCACTGGACTTAATTTGGTAAAGTTGACAGCAGTCTCCGTACGTTTTACCAAAAAAAGTCCAATGCCGAACACAGCTTATTCTGGAGTGCGTGACCAGCGCACAATGTACACTTCGGTTTTGTTCAATTCAGGTGATTCGCAATAGAGTGCGCTACCAAGAGTTTGTCACAGACTGGCCATTTTTCATATTGTGCATGTGGAAAGGTTAACACGTCCATCTAAACAGTGTATGCCATTTTTGCACAAAGCGAACAAAACAATTTTGTTTACAATTAAATGGCTGAAGTTTAACCCCTTGAATACGGTATATAATGAGGCGCCGGGATGTTGGGGCGGCCTGTGCAGCGAAGCGAAACGGACACAATAATCCAACAATGGATTGAAAATCCAGAGAATGGCATGTATTAGACGTCATCTGGCCTGGTGGTAATTCTTCTTTTTTGGCAACTCTAGACATCATCCGGCTTCAAAGGGTTAACAAGACTTTTTGCAGTCATTGCAGCACATCCAAGAATCAGCGTTTCTTTAAATAAATGTTCAACCGATCAAAATTGACAGGCCAATCAAAGTCAACACCAAACAAACCAAATTTGGATTTATTTTCAAAGTGAACAAAGAAAACTGACAGGAGAGGGATATGAACCTGTGACCAACTGAACCACGTATATTGGCAGTTTCCCAATTTGGTCAGTATCTTTGTTCAGATAGCTCAGTTGGTATGGTAACCCGGAGATCGCAAGTACAAATCCCACTCCTGCCATTTTTGGGGGGATTTTTTTTGTGTGGGGAAGTTGTTTTGTTTTAGTTTTTTGCTCACTTTGAAAATTGAACAGAATTGTAAGAGTATACATTCAACAAATCTGAAGTGAGGCACAGCTAATGTCACTATCTTTCTCCCCAACACACACACATCATCGGTGAAGTAGTCAAGACTATCAAAAGACCAGGCACAAGACCAGGCACAAGACCAGGAAAAAGACCAGGAAAAAGACCAGGAAAAAGACCAGGAAAAAGACCAGGCAAAAGACCAGGAAAAAGACCAGGAAAAAGACCAGGAAAAAGACCAGGCACAAGACCAGGCACAAGACCAGGCACAAGACCAGGCAAAAGACAAGGCAAAAGACAAGGGGCCAATTTCATAAAGCTGTTAGGCACACACATTTGCTTAGCATGCAAATGCTTCCTTGATAAAAACTGGATTACCAACCAGATTTCCATGTGTGGAATATTGCTTTTGACTGGCATTCAGCTGTTGTTTGCTAAGCATGAAAATTACGTGGACTTTTGGCTGGTAACCTGTTTTGACTAAGCAAGACATTTTCATGCTAAGCAAATTGATGTGCTTAACAGCTCTATAAAATTGGCCCCAGGCACAAGACCATTCACAAGACCAGCTTGTCACAGGCACAAGTAACAGGCATAAACCATGACAAAAGAATGTTTTGTTACAGTTCATTTGAATAGCTTGAGACTTGAATTAAGACTGAAGGTCTTGTGATGGTCTTGTGTTGGTCTTGCAGGGTCTTGTGATGGTCTCGACTACATCACTGACATACACATAGTTTCCCTTGTATCTCCTTGTCATAGTGACTTACCACTGGTGTTTTCCTTGTCATAGATGCACAGCTTGCTTCCTTCCAGAGAAACCCATTTCTTATCCCAACCAGACTTACCAACCCTGCAACAGATATACCAAAATGTACACAAGTTACCATCTTCATTTTCCTACACATATACAGAACCTCACTGTTACAATATGAATATGTCCATGCTCTTTCCGAGTTTCACCCCCCCCAAAAAAAAAATATTGTTGCTTTTTCATTTGCTGTTTCTCTAGAATTACAAAAAGTTATTTACTTTGTATTACTTCTGCCCATGATTAGTTATCAAAAATATTTAGAGGTAAGTACACAACATTTGCTTTTGCTGTAATCTTGGGGTTAGTATTTTATAGCAAATACTGTAACACTGACCTGTTTAAGGTTTTGTGTGCATAGATGCTGGGAAAACAGAGAAAATAGAGGGGGGAAAAAATGCAGTTCATGTAGTCTGGTTCCCTGACCCTACTTCCGACAAAACAGAGCAATTTATAGACGTCAGGGAATTATCAGGTCGGGGAACTAGACTATTTCTAACGACTGTCGGCCGACAATCACTGGAAATTGATACTAAAATTTTGATGTTTGCAAATGATGTATATTACCTTTTAAAAATGTCAAAATGATTTGCAGCTCAACAATAATTCATTTCCTGCAGGGGAGATCTTTTTGTGTACTAGAAGCACGTTTAACCATAGGAGTAAAACCCTCGTCTGGGAGGGTTGCAGATGGCCAAAATATTTTTTCTTGAAATAAAACATTCGATTTGAAAATTCGCAATAAGCAAAAAATCAAATTTGCGGCAGAGCACAGACAGTATATCTTTACATGAGACTAGTCTCTAAAGTCTCTATCCACCCAAAGCCTTGTGAAGATCAGCATAACAGACATGTCCATGCTTATCGTAAAGTGTATTGCAAATGTCAATAGAGAATTTGTGCTTGTTTGTTTGCCTACTTCAAATAACCCAGAATTCTGTGTTGGGCAGCTTATTGAAGATCTTTAGTGTTAGCCTTGCAGGGGTGGATCTAGGAATGTTTGCATTATTTGTCTTCCTTTATATTTTACCTATATGAATAGCCTGCCCATCCATTTGTGTTTTCAACATTACAGCTCTGGAGTGTTTTTGTAAAGGCCCAGTGGTCACTGAATCCTGCAAACTATGTCCAGTCATTGGCAGGGCTTTCCATGTGGCACCTCACTTGTCACTTTTTGTTGGCACGACTGAGCTAGATGGGAACTTCCCGTGAAATCAGATTACCATTATTCAGTTTGAATAAAATTAGAATAACTGGATTTTGAAATCGCAGATTTCTATCACCACTAAATATCATTAACCCCTAACCCACTAGGATGCACGCAACAGGATTTAACTTGGATTTAACACACAAAAAATGAGGAAATTCCAATCTTTACAAGACTTTGTACAGTGTTTTTCAATTTTCAATGGCATAAGTGTAAAAGTGGAAAAAGATGCAAGCAAAGCTGATTGATGCAAGCAAAGTTGCATGCCTGATGCAAAATTATTAAAATTGGAGTATTTGGGACTGCTTAGGTTAATCAATAAAATGAGCAAAAATTAACCACATCCGTCTGCCGACACCACCAGCCCATACCTCGGTATCTTCATCCAGCTCTGCAGGCTGACTGACCCACTCTCCCCCTCAATGGGACCCACTTTAGGAGAGGCTGTCTTGCAGTGCATAGCCTGGCTGAAATGCTGTACATACTGTGACGGAAGGCCACATGTATGGGGGAGGGATGGTGCACACTTAGGGTGACAGACCTGGTGGCACTCTATGGGGAAATATACGTACAAGTAAGAGGAAAGATATCAATCCAACAGTCACATCAAAATAGACATGATTACAACATTATTCAAGATTGCGCATTTAACTCCTCTGTAAAATCTGTCAATCAGAAAAGTTCACTAATCATGCCTATAAGCAAATGATTCTAATTTCTGCAATGCTCTGGATCACATCATCTCAATAGAGGAATTCCACATTAGCCCTGTCTGCGCACTAGGGCTGTTCATTTTCGAATAATTTACTATTCAAATAATTTACTATTCGAATATTTGAAACTAGGTTTGACCGAATATTCGAAACTCGCCGATCAAGTTTTTCAGTGCATGCCACACCGGTAAAAAAACATTGCACGTAAAAGCACGCCGGTGTTTTACGTATGGCGATTGATATTATGGACAGCATTTTTTTGGCATGCCCCTGTTGTATCAAGGGTTTTACCGACAGGAACAATATACTTCCGTCCACAAAAAAATTGCGACTGACAAAAATGCGGCATTTGACACTGCTAAGCGCCGTAACTTTTCTATTAAAATAGCATCAGAGTTGTATCTGTACGTGCATATATATCTTTTCGAATATTCGAACTAGCAAAATGGTATTCGAATATTCGCTCGACGATTGAATATAAAATATTCGGTATATTCCAGACAGCCCTACTGCGCACTTCCGGGTTGAAAGCGAGGATGTCATGTGCTAAACAAAAACTGTGCTATTCAACAAATGCATTTATGTACGAATGAATCACGCCATAAATGGCAGCGCAGACCACGTTTAGCATAGTCAGCTGTTTACTTAGCACTGAGAGCCTCTTTTACAAACCCGGAAGTGCGCAGATCGGTGCTATTTCCGTCAATTTGGAATTCATCTATAACGATGTGTGAAACAAGCAGGCCCTTCTCCTTCCAGATTCTTAAAAATCCACCATAAGGTTTTAGGAGATTTACAGGATTAGGGACTGCAGAGCCCATCAATACAGGGGTGTATCAAAAAAAAAAAAAGGAAATCCAGATGTAAATGTAAATTATGAAAAATTACTAAATATTTTCCAAAAAGGTAAATATCATGTGAAACACCAAGGTGTTATCTTTCCAATGATACATTGATTGTGTGTCTGTGGTCAAGGATGAAAGAGCATTCATTGTTATTCTCTTAAGGGTCAAAATCTGTACTTGGATAAGTTTTCCTGGCTTAGATTGCTGGCTGGTTTGGTATGCAAAGGTTACAATGGACTAGCTGTTCAGTTTTATCATCAGCGAGTTACATATAAGTACTTTTTGCCTGTGTAGAACTGTGTACGAATACCAGTGGTGTAGCCAAGACCATCACAAGACCACACAAGACCCTGCAAGACCAGCACAAGACCTTCAGTCTTAATCCAAGTCTCAAGCTATTCAAATGAACTGTAATAATTATAAAAGCATTGCTTTGTCATGGTTTGTGTCTGTTACAAGCTGGTCTAGTCTTATGCATGGTCTTGTGCCTGGTCTTGTGATGGTCTGGACTACTTCACTGACAAATACTCTTTCCTGTGTAGTTAATTGAACCATTTTGGCAGAATGCAGCTTCGTATTTCCACACAGGCAAAAAATGCTTATAAATGTAACTCACTGATGACTGAACAGCTAGTGGCAGAAGGTCCTTCATATAATAGCAAAATGCCTCCAGGTTTAGGTTTAGGGATCGGAGCATCTCGAAAGTCAGACCACTTGGAATGTACATCAGGAACACCTGCTGTTCCTACTGGGAACAGTTTGGGAACACAGTGCAATCCCGTATGGGAAGAGTGGTCTATACGCGTGCATGCTTATTCAGGAACACCTGCTGTTCCTACTGGGAACAGTTTGGGAACACAGTGCAATCCCGTATGGGAAGAGTGGTCTATATGCGTGCATGCTTATTCAGGAACACCTGCTGTTTCTACTGGGAACAGTTTGGGAACACAGTGCAATCCCGCATGGGAAGAGTGGTCTATATGCGTGCATCCTTATTCAGGAACACCTGCTGTTCCTACTGGGAACGGTTTGGGAACACAGTGCAATCCCGTATGGGAAGAGTGGTCTATACGCGTGCATGCTTATTCAGGAACACCTGCTGTTCCTACTGGGAACAGTTTGGGAACACAGTGCAATCCCGTATGGGAAGAGTGGTCTATATGCGTGCATGCTTATTCAGGAACACCTGCTGTTTCTACTGGGAACAGTTTGGGAACACAGTGCAATCCCGCATGGGAAGAGTGGTCTATATGCGTGCATCCTTATTCAGGAACACCTGCTGTTCCTACTGGGAACGGTTTGGGAACACAGTGCAATCCCGTATGGGAAGAGTGGTCTATACGCGTGCATCCTTATTCAGGAACGACCTGTTCGGGAAGGTCCACACGTTAATACTACCACATCAGTGCATCAATGCAGCAAATGTGTACAGTGAGCTCCATAGCTTTACGGTGTGAACTGCATTTTCACAAGCGTCATAAACGTTAATCTGTTCTGTTTTTCCATGTACTCTGGGTTTCATTTTGAAAAATTCCCCACAAATGACATTTAAAAACTTTCATTTTCATTGTCTAAAAAGTGATATGTTAATTCGGTTACGGGTACTCGATTCCATAATCTGGAACCGGTTCCTGACATAAGCGGTTGGGTACCTGGGTACCCGGTTCGGATGCACAGCCCTAGTGGGAACCGGACTGTTCCGACTTTTGAGACGCTCTCTTCATTGGAACTCTTTAATAAAACCATTCCTATCCAATGAAAGTATTACCCTGGCATTTGGCACTCTGCCTTCCAAAGTGCACCGTGTCCACACAGACAGCACACTTAGTGGCACGCGAATTCAGTCCAGTCACCAGCCGGTGCGGTATGTTGTGCTTCATGCGTTCCTTCAGGCGTTTGGCCTCCTTGCTACTCTGGGTCGTCTTACGCTTGGAGCTGGCCCGGGCGTTGGGTACGGGAGTAAAGAGACTAGGGCTGGGCTGGTTGGTAGGGGATAGCACGATGGCCGAGAGGAGGCGGGGGTTGGCTGGGTTGCATGTCTTGGGAGTCTTCAAGTCGAAGCGAGGTTTGCTACCGGCTGCGTTGACATGAAGGAAGCGGGAAAAACACAAAATTCAGAATCAAACTTTGTACAATTAATAAATAGATAGGAAGGAGAAATGGATGGGGACAAATTAAAGTGTTGGAAATGTACAAAATGCACACTTCTTTCTGCAATAAAACTTGCTTCACAAATCATGTGAAAAGATTTCAAAATCGCGAAATTTAATCGCACTAATCCCCAAATTAACATATAAGAATGTTTGTTTGACGACTATAAGAATGTTTTAAATTTGACAAAATATTTACTAGTTTGATCTCCATTCACATAAACATATTTTGGCATCTTAAAAGGGTTCACAGACCACTTTAACATCAAATTAGGTCAATGACATTACGTGCAACTTGCAAAAATGTGTTTGAACAGGGATAAGATCATCTGAAAAGAATTTCATTTGAGGATAAACTCAGTGGAGATTCTTGTAATTTCCAAGAGTGATCTTGCTTAAGGGTGGAGTGGTTAATCTGTGGTTGGGCCAGGCCGTTGAAAAGCCTGGCCAAGCCCCTGGAACGCCGGGGCCTTTGGGCTTCTATAATCCCCTGATTGTACACAATAAACTGCCATTAATTCTGGAGTCCAGCCGGCTCCCATTGTTCACCCAGACTTGACTGACAGCTGAGGCATCTTTTGATCCAGCCGTGAATGGGTACAGATTAGTGTGGGAGGGGCTACAACCATGCCTGGCCTGGCAGAGGCCGGGCTTTAATTGATTAGTTGATGCTCTATTGTTAGGTGATTTGTGGCTCACAATAGCAAGAGTAAAAGCCCGAAGGCCCGGGCATGGCTGGGCTTTTCAAAGGCCTGGCCCGACCACAGATTAACCACTCCTCCCTAAATTCTTTGTTATGTCTACAAATATTCCAGCTTTTGTTGCTCAGTATTTTAGGACAGTTCGGAGATGATTGGCTTGACAGACCTTCCATCTTAGCCACTTGTAGTTCTGCCTTGGTCTTGGTTAGTTGCCGTTGAAGGTCCTGCTTTCTGCTTCTCTCCATCTCTAATGCTTGCTGCAACTCCTTGTACTGATAGGATAAATCACAAACAGATTATTCAGACAGAAGATGGAATGTTTGCGTCGGAGATGATGTAAATTAGAACAGAGATGTTTTCCCTTTTGCCCTGTCCCGACGTAATGTACGAAGCACTGTATACTCAGTGAAATTCCATCTTCTGACTGATTACGTGGTACCCGCTGCTGCATTGGATTCGAATCAACCAGCCGACCCCGGCAAGCTCGGTGGTCGAGTGGTTAAGACGTCTGCACTAGTAAGCAGGAAGTCGTAGGTTCGAATCCCGCCCGAGTAAGCCTGGTGAATTTTTTTTCACACAGGCTCTCGGAAAGCACCGAGTATACAGTGCTTCATACATTACGTCGGGACAGGGCAAAAGAGAAAACATCTCTGTTCAAATTTAGATTATTCAGATCCAAACGGATGAACTGAGTAAATATCACATGATTAACCTTTCAGTACCTCATTGTTTAATGGCTTATCTTCCCCCAGTACCACAATTTTTGTTCAGTCGAGCGTGAACTCAAGCAGAATAAGCAGCCAACTGCTTGCTGAATGGTTGTATTTTCAACAAAAGATTTCACCCTCAAGAGTTGATTGAAATAGAAAATGTGTGCAAAGTTTGTTCCATGATAATTACTCTTTCACACTATGAACATCTAACAAAAGAAAACCCACGCAGTCCTTTGTTTGTAACAAAGGACTGCGTGGGTTTTCTTTTGTTAGATGTTCAGTGTCATATGGTGGAAAAATAAAAGTCATGGTGGCGGAAGGCGTGTGCTGCGGCCGAAAGCTTCTGAAGGAATGCAGGATCACCCCTCATGTCATTGCACACCTCCTCGATCGTTTGCTGCAACACATCAAGAGTTGCAAAGGGAAGTCTGACACAGACTAATCTCTTGAGATAGCCCCATAAGACGACATTTGAGGACGCCAAGTCGAAAGTGGCAGATTCTGAAAGTGAGTATTTTTTTCATATGGCGTTTAAATCTCACCCTCTTGCACAAAGCTGATGAAATTCGCTCCATAAAATTTGTCATGCCTTGTTTACATGATCTGAAATTTTGGTTTAATTCCATTGGTAAACAACACAGTTATTTAGGATCAAAAGTAGGACATGTCGTTTTTTACATGGAGTACTTTACACATAAATGAATCATCAACCTGTACACACGAATAGATTTACTACCTGCATGGGAATACTGGACATGGTGCTCCCCTTAGACGCTTTGCCAAACAATCTCTTCTTCTTTTTGGGCGGGGCTTCAACTTTCGCTTGAAGGAAGTCAATCAGCTTGGTCTGTTGGGCTAATGTACCATCTAGTTTCACTCTCTCATGTGTATGTTGCACCTTTAAATAACACATCAACAACAGATTAATTTCACATCAGCCCTGTCTGAGTGCGCACTTCCAGGTTTAAGCTGAGGCTCTTGGAGCTAAACAAACATGCTATTCAACAAAATTCATTCATGCAGGAATGAATCACGGTCAGCATCAATGAGTTTGGACAATTTTTGTCGTGATAAGGCGATACTGCTTGTCCATGCTGACAGTGATTCATTCTTTATAAATGAATGAATTTGGACGATTTTTGTCATGATGAACCAATACTGCTTGACCATGCCGACCATGATTCATTCCTGCAGGAATGGTCAAGCATGGTCAAGCAGTTTTGGTTCATCGTGACAAATAGCGTCCCAATTCATTCTTAACTGATGTCACAGAACAATGATTCACAAAGGATTTCCCGGGGTACAAACTATGAAAGCCGGTCTAAAAGCTCTGGCTGTAAGACGGTCTATAAGTAAGACCATTGCAATGACATGGTCTTTGACCGCGTTCCCACTCGAATTGGGAAAAGGTGGATCAAGATCCGGCATTTTGGTGTGACCGTTGTCTAACCGCAACGAAACCGCAAGTCGCGTTCCCACTTATGCTTGATCCACCTTTTTGAACGGAAGTGTTGAGTCCGAAAGGTCACCGAGTTCGGTATTACGCATGAGCTTGCTTGCTGAGCGTGCGCTGTGTGGCTGCGTTGCATGCTGGGACGGGTCAAATACATGTGCGATGTTTTGATGTTCGAAGTTTCAACATGGAGGAAGAAATCCAAATGCTTCTCGGTCTGATTTTGCCCATGGATGCGGAGAGCAGTCCAAACTTAATCGGAATATTGTAAGTACTGGCTCGTATTTTCTTCAAACTTTCCTACGGTTGTTGTTCTATGACACGCTGCAGGCTATACACTAACACGGAATTATTTGTGGATGAAAAAATAAGTAAAATTACACGAATGAAAAAGGTTTAGAAGCGGACGACTTTCCAGTACGGAACGAAAGGAATACACGCTTGCATCGCGCACGCGTGGTGACACATTTTGTATACAGCCCGTAGTTCAGTAGTTGTTTATTGTGCATGTCGTGCACGTGGGAAATTTTCACATGAGCTACATGCCTAAACGTATTTCTTCGTTCATCAGACCGCAAACTTTTCGCGCCACTCGTGCACCAGCCGGATGTTGACAGGTCAAATTGCCGGATCAGATCCACCTTTTGCGTTCCCACTTGATCGTGATCCACCAATTGCAGGATCTGATCCACCAATTGGGGGATCTGTATCCTGGTCTTTAGGTGGATCAAGAAAGGTGGATCAGATCCTGATCCACCTTATAACGGTTAGCGTTCCCACTAACACAATTGCAGGATCTGATCCACCAATTGGGGATCTAATCCGGCAATTTGGCAAAAGGTGGATCAGATCCCCCAATTGGTGGATCTAGTGTGAACGGAGTCTAAGTGTTTAGACAGTCTTAAAATAGTTAGCCTGGGTAGGGCTGGCTTTAAAGGCGCTATATAAGTTTAGCCTTTAACCTTAAGTGGCTAGTCAGAAGTCATAAACCCAGAATGCCATATAGTCAGGGATCACACCCAATTTTACGATACAACATGGGAAGCGACATTGTGGGGATCCCTCAATGAGGATACGACTTTTAAATTTATAATTGAACAAAGAAAAGGAAAAAAGATTCGAACCTGCTTCTGACTAGCGCCCACCGAACAAAGATACTGACAATTTGGGAGACCGCCAACATAGGGCAAGATAGCTCAATTGGTAGAGCGCCGGTACGGTATTCCGGAGGTCGCAGGTTCGAATCCCGATCCACCCAGTTTTCATTCAAATTTACCTAGTCAGTTTTCCGAGCGGTTTGTTTGACAAATCCTTCAAAATCAGGTGACAACAGAGAAAAAGAATGGAAACGGGAACTAAACTGACCCACTCCACTATCCTGATTACTATTAACCCCTTGTGTACGGATGACGGAATTTGGCGGAAAGAAAACAGTGCTGCCAGGCCGGATGACGCAATTGGCCGCTGTTTGTGCAGTTTCAATCCACTGTTGGATTATTGTGTATAGGTTACGCTTGACTGCACAAACACATTGTGGCCGTTTCACTTGGACGTCTCCCGTAAAATACCGTACTCAAGGGGTTAAGAGTACAAATGTAACGCAGTACGATCACAAGGAGCTTAAAGACTGATAATATTTGTTAAGAAGTGATACAAAGCAGCAGTGTTGTAACCAAGTTATTTTTCTCAAGTCAAGTCGACTCACAAGTCAAATATTCACAAGTCAAGTCCCAAGTCAATTTCTTTCCAAGTCAAGTACCAAGTCTCATGTCAATTGTTGCACATAGTATATTCAAATTCCAATGACAAATGTCTACACATAGACTAGCACGCATGCACTGTACAAAATCAACCCGGCATGCCATCTTGACGATTCTCCATGCAATCGTCCAGTGCTGGTACATGTACTGGACACCCAGCTCACTATGCACCGTAGGCTTGGCATTTTATTTAACTGATATGTGCGTACGCCCAAAAGTTGTTTTTGTTTTAACAAAAGTGTTAATGTCAGCAAGTCAAATATATTCAAGTCAAGTCGAGTCACAAGTCATGTTCTTTCAAGTCAAGTCAAATCCCAAGCCATATTTTTCTAAGTCAAGTCAAGTCTCAAGTTAACAAAATCGCGACTCGAGTCTGACTCGAGTCCGAGTCAGCAAGTGAAGACAACAAGACTGCAAAAAAAAGCAGTAAGGTTTGTTAAGGTTATGGATTTCTACCTGCATGGCTTCCATTTGATTCTCCAGGTCTTGTCCCTCAGCCTTCAACTGTTCTCCTTTCTCTATAGCTTCCTCCAGGCTCTGAGTCAGCTTAAATGTTGTCGTCTTATTCTTCTGTAGCTGGGCTGTAAGCTCAGACACCTGTTAGCAATAAGCAATGACTGGAATATACTACACAGGGGGAAAGTTGGCAATAGCTGTAGGTTTGACAAAGCTCAGTGTTACTGTCAAATCAGCTTTATTTCTTCATACAAGTTACAACCCTTTATCTACTTTCAGGATGATGTTGATTGTTGAGAGAAGTCTGCATAATTTGTTAGTTTTATGTAGATTGCGTATTGTAAAATATAACGGCCAACTATTTCTGCCATGCAATAACAAAAAAGTGACTTTCGAGAGCAGTTTCATCAAGTCGCCTCTAGCCCGCTGGTGCCATTTGTCTAAAAGTCGTCGCTGCGGGCAGGCAACAATTCTGACGTCACAGGACGATATCCCTTTTGTGTCTAGCACTAGGAACAAAAGAGGAGTTCGTCCTATGACGTCAGAATTGTTTGCTGCCCGCAGAGACGACGTTTAGACAAAAGGCACCAGCGGGCTATGCTGCGTTTGAGGGGACTTGATAAAAATAGCTCTCAAAAGTCACTTTTTTCATGGCAGAAAAAAATTGGCTGTTTTATTTTACAATACAGAATCTACATAAAACAAAACAAAAGAAGCAAACTTCTCTCAGCAATCAACATCATCTTTAACAGGTTTAGAAAGCTAACTATAGATTATCATGTGCCTAAAGCCCTTTTCACACTAGACAAATCTCGGGGTTGATGCGGGGTTGAAAATGTGCGGTGTTTTCAACCTTGCACCAATCCCGCGTTAACCAAATTTATTGGACTCCCTGCCACACGACCCCCATGCAGTGCCGGGAAAAAATCAGAAACATCAAAAACGAGTATGAATGTTGATGTTTATTCCCATTATACTCGTCAAGTCTTCAATTTTCATTTACCATTGACTCATACATCTTTATCCCAAAAAATATTAAATATCAGGGACCCAGGCTGTGGAACTCATTTACCGAGAATCTGAAAACGTCTAAATATTTGTCAACTTTCAAACGGAATTATAAATCGATCTTGTTGAATAATTATTGTGATCCCATGTAACTTATTAATTTCGAGGTTCCTCATGCTACACATTTTACACATTTTATATCGCTCGTTAACTGGCATGTAAAGTACATGTACATGTATTGTCCTCTATTGTTTGTTTTGTGCTTTATGTATTATAAGCAACTTTAAATTTGTATAAGGGGCCTACGATTACAAGCTTTGCTTCTCAGTGGGTCCCTCTACAGTTTCACTATTTGTCTTACAAGTACCTTTTTGTATCAATTACCATTAATAAAATGTGTGACACTGTGGAAATAAATGAACAATGAACAATGAGTACAGGAGTCAAGGACCACAATAGGAAGCAAACAGGAGGGGCATGCAAGACTCTTCCAGTCAATTCCATGATTGGCATGCGTCATGCTATTCAGCTGTTGCATTGTGGGATTTATCCTCGAGCACAGCGCATGCGCAGTACACGGCAACCACTCGCCCCGGGTTGATGGGTGTGAATCATTTATGCTCATCTCTGGGGTTAAGTCCCCCCCCCCCCCCCAGGGTGAAACAGGCTGAACGAATCAAGTGTGAAACGACGCGGGGTTGAAAAATCAAGACTCAACCTGGGGCGGGCGTGGATTCGCCCAGGGTCGAGTTCAACCCGGGTTGAGAGGCTCTAGTGTGAAAAGGGCATAATATGTGCTTCAATCTTTTCAATCCCAGGATGAGCCTAGTGCCCACGCAGAAGCAATGAATGCCAACAGCATGCAAGACTTAACAAGTATTGACTGCTGTGATGTGGGATATGACATTTTTAACACCCGAGGGACACAGAGCACCCAAAGCGAAGCCGAGGGTGCTATGCATCCCCGAGGGTGTTAAAAATGTCATATCCCACATCACAGCAGTCAACAATTGTTTTACAAGTTATATCGCCAAACCCAGTTCTTTTCAGTTCAACTTGCCTTGCTCGGTGGAAATTAACTCAAACAAATCACGCGATCAAAACAGCTGATTGTCTGCTAGTCTGCTGCTCCCACTACAGTTTACTATCGTCAACAGTGTAGGTGAAAATTGTGTGGGTAGCAATGATACAGCTCAATAGCTAGCTGGCTGATGTGTGATATATCATGCTTGGAGTGTGCCAGTCGTTTTTATAGACCGGACACGTGATAGTTCTAGGCCAATCAAAATACAGTATCCAAGACGGAGATGTAACAATTTGAGTTGTTGACTGCCATGGGAGAGACAGTCCGCATCGTTTGAACAAGATTAAAAACAGATTAGCACTCAATTCATCTAAAATGTTCAAGTAAAATGGCATTTTCTGATGGTTAAATTCTTCTAAAAGCTGAATTGACACTTCACTTGATTTCAATTATGGAAAGTTATTTTATAACACTGTCCTGTTCAAAAAAGGGAATTAACTGGCCAATTTCTTTGTGATTAAATAGTGGAACATCGTAGTATGGACAGCATGCTAGCAAGTGCATTTGTATAGGCCTACTATAGATGACTCAAAGCAGATAGTTGGCAATGTTAAACTTTGTCCGTCTTTTCCGACTTTCTCTGTCCCGTTGGCTTCAGTCACTACATGTTTTGAAACTTAACATTGCTGTCAGGGTTCTTCTGTTGGAAATCTATTGTATATAGCTATATCAAAATCTGGAATTTACATTTGCCTTTAGATTTAACAGTCAGGTTATCCACTCCGGCTATGTACTAAAAACGTATGTGGAATCTAGAAGTCAACTGTTTGTAAAGTATCTGATACGGAAGTGAGTGCCACAGCCTTGTGTATACACAACATCTGACAGATGACCAAGAGCACCAGCCGATTTCACGAAACCTTGTGCAATTGCGTAACTCTACTTACGCCACAATTTATTGCGTGTTGTGCGACATCTGTGATATTTTACAAATCAATTTCACGAAAGTTACGCAGTGCGTAAGTCGCTGACTTGCGCCACAAATTATGGCGTAAATTATGCACTCGTTTTAGGTGGCTAAAGTTGTTGGCACAAACACCGAAATTATGACTTAGTTAGCGGAGCGTGAGCATAGTAGCGCCGTTAGTTGTTCAAATCATTTATTAAATTCACTAGATTATTTCAGAGTAATGAAATGATCATCCGCTGCAGGTTTACCTGTGAGATATTTCCGAAAGTTGCCACCAATATTTTTTGGAGCGAAGTTTCAAAAGTGAAAAGTTTCAAAATGGCACCCCACAGTTCAATTTTACGACTGTTTCATGTATTTTTATTGTTGTACTAAAACAGTCGTAGTAAAAGTGGCATTCATCCTCGTCCGCGATGTATAAAACAAATAAAACATAGCGCAGCTACGCACTGTTTCGTGAAATGGATCGCAAGGATGTAGCACAGCTGCGCAACATTTTTATAGCGCAAGTCCTACGCAATGGCGTAAGTTGCGCACAGTTTCGTGAAATCGGATGCAGAAGACAAAGTCACGTACCTCTTTCTCCAGTCGGATATTATCTTCGTTCTCCTCACTGCACGCCTTCTCTGCCTCCCTGAGATTGACTTCCAAGACAGCATGCTGCTTTTCCAGCTCGTTCATCTGTGCAAATGAACAGCATCATTCCAATCAGCACTTCATTCCTATATAATTCCTATTTCTCAAAAAAAGCTCTGTAGAACAGTTTTCTACTTGGACTAGCGGTGGGAGAAATCAGAGATTTCAAAACCCGGTTATCTTCATTTTATTCCAACCGAATAACGGTTATCAGACATTTCAAAACCCGGTTATCTTCATTTTATTCCAACCGAATAACGGTTATCAGACATTTCAAAACCCGGTTATCTTCATTTTATTCCAACCGAATAACGGTTATCAGACATTTCAAAACCCGGTTATCTTCATTTTATTCCAACCGAATAACGGTTATCAGACATTTCAAAACCCGGTTATCTTCATTTTATTCCAACCGAATAACGGTTATCAGACATTTCAAAACCCGGTTATTTTAATTTTATTCAAACCGAATAGCGGTTATCTGATTTCACTGCAAGTTCCCATCTAGCTCATGGTCATGCCAACAAAAAGTCACGAGTGAGGTCCTACATGACACGCCCTCCCAATGACTGGATATAGTTTGCAGGATTCAGTGACCACTGAGCCTTTACAAAAACACTCCAGAGCTGTAAAAAAGAAGGATGGGCAGGCTATTCACAAACCAAAAAGACCACTAGAGAGTGAATGCAGTTACAATCAGAGATCATGGAGCACATTGGAGGATGTTTTCTTTAACATGTGTCGCAAAAAAATGGAAGGCTTGGTTCTTTTTTAGGTTGCTTTTGAATATCTGGTTTCTAAAATTGAAACTGAATAGTGGTATTCAAACCAAATGTTAAACAAATCCGGATTTATATCCCACCACTATATCGGACCATGACAGAAAAATAAAAATTATATGAAAACATGTAAAATGAAAACATGTAATATGAAAGTACATGTTAAAAGTATTTGATATATTGTGTGTTGTTATATCGTTCCTAGCCCTTGATACAACCTTTTAAAATTATCAGAGTCTTGACCCCTTGTTTTCAGAAAATGAAGCTCAAAGTTTGTGATCTGTGCACACTTTAACCAGAGTTAAAAAAAAAATAAAAAATCTTTGGGATATTATAGAATAGAGTTTTTCAAATATACAGTTGTTACAATCTCAAAATTGGCTTTTAAGTAAAAAACTGTCGTTTCTGCTTGTAACTCAGAAAGCCATTTGAAGTGCTGTCAGGTCACACATAATCTTTAAAAATAATTCTCAAAACAGTAAAGGGAAAGTGGCCAGGAATTGCCTCAGATTAAACCACAGAGCATCTAGAATCCAAAAATGTTCGGGCCCCTTAAGCAGACTCCGGACCCCACGCCATAAGGGCTTCGCAGTCCATGCTCGCATTGTCCATCCTTGAACAAAAATGCCCCCTAATACACTTTAATTTCACCCTGCCTAGAACACTGCTCAGTACGTTTCGTCTTGCTTACACTTTGAGCCAAGTTAGCAGCTTTCTGCTTATGTTCCTCTATGTGCGCTTGCCACATCTCAATCTGGGCTCGATGAGTCCTCTCCTTTTCTTCCATGGCTTGGTTTGCCTCCTTCAACTTCTGGTCGGACCACTCCCTGCAAAACCAAAGGAGCGAGCTTCTCTGAGAAAGGTCAAGGCGGCACAAACTCAAAAAAATTAGATATTCTGCTTAAAATGGTTCACAAAAGACAGATAGTGCCAGTGAAATGCGACCTACATTACTAATACTATTGGCTCCGTGCACAAGTACCCCTCAACGGAAAGAAAGGGAGAGTTGGGGTGTCACTATTGACGCCATCTTGCCTGACTTTAATTTGGGTTGTGGAGTGTCCGATTCCCACCTCTATTATTCAGAATCAAAACCACGAAAAAATGAGAGTCCGCGAACAGACTATCCAATTCCCCTGGTATATGTGTATCACATGAATGAGGAATGGCGTGTGTGAAACCAGTGAAATTGATGTGACCCACCCATGAGACATCGTTGCTAGGTAAAAAGGGGCCCTCTTTTGTTGGCGCATGGAGCTCTTTACAAGTCATGCTTGAGTCTCATTTGCTAATGAACATAGGTCATCAATGTATATATCAGAGCTGACTCAGATATTTAAGAGAAATGAAAAATCCACAAAACATTTGGAGGCATTTGATTTGTATGGCTTTGCTGAAAAATACACAAGAAAACTGCATTTTCTACCAAATGATATGGTTCAAAATTGCAAGAATAAGGTCATTAGAATTAGAAGACTGTTCCGGGTTGCAGAGATCATTTTGGAATGATAAAAAACAATTTGGAAATCTGGAAGACGTTTCACCAAAAATCCTGAAATCAGGAAAAAAATCCGGAGAAATCTCACCCCATGGAATATTTCTAGTTTCAAGTTTTAGTTTAGTTTCACTCTCAAGCTTCACAAAAGAACTTCAACAATAATAGAAGAGAATTATTCTGTTTTTGAGCGACGGCCATCTTGAACCTACGCGGCTTGTAGCAATGCGACTGAATTTAAAAGTGGGTGCCAACAGTACAGTGGAAATACAAGTCAACATCAATTTCAAAATCAACCATGACAAGTTTCGCATGGATAACCAAAGAAGTAAAGAGATTGGATAAATTGAAAGCATTAAACCAAAGTGCTGATACATGTCATTTCTGACTCCACAGCATCTGTTCTATAACAACATTCATCTTCTCTAAAGTCTGTCTGCTGAGTCGTCTGTCTTTTATCCCTGTTGGTTGATTATAACTGAACTGATGACTCAACTACATTTGATTTTTCATCCTATAACCCTAACATTCCCAAATCCTCCAAAATCAACTTTGCCAAAGGGAGGAATTTGGAGGATTGAGGGTCTTTGGAAGTTGAAGCATCGGAGGAATTTGCAGGATTGAGGGCATTAGGAGATTTTGCCTCTGGGGGAAAATGGAGGATCCAGGTCATCAGGCACAATCTGATGCTGGTTGAATTCGGAGGATTGAGGTTACTAGGGTGTTTACGAAAACCCCAAGAGGATTTTGGAGGATTCATGCAGTGGTCGCCATAAGAGGATTTTGGAGGATTCGGGTTACTTGGAGGAAAAATGATGTGGGGAGTTAGGGATAATGTATTTCGTGTATTCAGGTTTTTTATTCCACGGTCTTAAGTTAGTCATTTCTGGGTAATTTTAAATAATTAGGTATATTTTTAAATCAATTTTCCTGTTTTCAAATTTATATAAGTGTTTTAAATCAACTAAAATGCCAGGGAGAATTTTTTAACCCTAACCACATAGGCATTTTTACACTGTGCAGTATACTTATGGCACATTCTTTGGACTGAGACAAATTGGGGCATCATAGCTCCATGTAAAGTAATGGTGCCAAGGCACTACAGTCCTGAACCCATCAAAATTCAACACAACCTGCTGTTGACGTTTGTAAGGCTTGAGGTAGTTGGGGTAATGGATTTGGCACTGTATAAATCTCTTGTAGTATTATCGCATAAATGCTGGTTTACATGCTCAAACACAGACTCATACACACAGTCGTACTTTCCTATACTGGTGAGGACAATGCTTTGTGTTTCCTATTGTTAATTTGATATAACCCAACCCCACAGACTAAGCACGTACACTACCAAAAATTATTTTCTCAAATTTCTTAAGAAAATATTTCTTATTTCAAGAAAAATGTTCTTGTCTCACTCTCTAGAAAACTTTTCTAGGGAGTGAGACAAGAAAACTGGTCTTGAAATAAGACAATTTTCACATTTTAAGAAAACTATTTATGGCAGTATAGTTCTGCGTTCGAGGACCGATTTCAACAAAAGACCGACTCCCGAGGACAAGAAAGATTCCTTTGTATTTTCTTTCTCCCCTTGTCCTCGAACGTAGTACAGTACATGTACACACACACGCAAGTGTGTAAACACCTTCAATCGTGGACCTCCTATTGTCCCTCTTTTGTTTGTACTTTTTCGGAAGGCCTCCCATAAAAGTATGTTATGTTAAAGGTCCACGGTTTAAATAGCTATAGAAACTCACACACACATAAGTGTGTAAACGGGAGCAATCGGGGATTTCCTATTGACCCTCTTTTGTTTGTACTTGAACTTTTTCGGAAGGCCTCCCATTGGTTTTGTACACGATTTTCAAACGGGGACCTTTCTCAATCGGGGACCCTATTGTCCTCTATTGTTCAAGGTCCCCTATTGAATGCGAAAACAAACTCACACACACAAACGATTTGTTGCCATTATCAAAACCACAAACAAACAGCTATAACGTATCTCCCTCAAGGAGTCTGGTATGTTATACCTGGCTTGCTTCTCACTGTCCAGCGATTGGCCAGTTCTCTGTAGCTCCACCTCTTTCTTACTAAGCTCCTCCTCCAGATTGTCTCTCTCCTGTCTGAGTGACATCTCCTTCTCTTCTATCTTAGTACACAGTGCTTCCATGTCAACGACCTGTTCCTCAAGCATCACACACGATGACTTCAACATTGAGATGGTCTGAACATTGGTCAAAAACAAAGTAAAAGTTGAAAAGGGAAAAATACTGCTTTTATGAAAAGCTTTCCAAGTTTGAACATTCTACTGAGATTGATTATTACAATGACAAAGAATGTCTTGGCTTTCGAACCCACGAATTCATGCTTGCTAGTGCAGACGTCTTAACCACTCGACCACAGAGCTTACCGGGGTCGGCTGGCCGATTCGAATCCAATGCAGCAGTGGGTACCGCGTATTCAATGTGAAGATGGAATTTTTGCATTGGGGATGATGATGTAAATTAGAACAGAGATTTTTCTCTTTTTTCCCTATCCCGACGTAATTCTAATTTACGACATTAGGAACAAACATAACAAAAAGCTGTACATGGTAATATTTCAGGCATAAGGCTTAATTTTGCTATCCAAACCTTTCGCCCATCCTCGGGCAGGATTTATTTTGGACGGGTAAAAAAAACCCACAAATGCCATTGCATTTACGGATGTACATGTAGGCCTCGACCACACACTGCTACCGGACAGATTGTGACGGTGACATTACAATCAGACATCGATTCGGGCATTTTCTTGATCACGTATTCAGTGTTCTACACGGCCTGAAATTTAAGCAGGGCGGCAGACACAATGCGAGAGCGTAGCGCGACGCCCTTACGGCGTGGAGTCCGTGGTATTCTAGATGCTCTGTGGTGCAATCTGAGGCATTTCCTGGCCACTTTCTTATGAGAAAGTGGCCACCCAAACGTCTGAAATTCTAGCGTACGGCAAATACTTCTACAAATCATAAAACGTCACACAACTTTGCACCCGACAAGAACATTGAGATCACTTATTTCAATTTTTCACGAACGTCGTATATATACCACATTGAAATCACTTGCTTACAAATCACGGTGTTGCCCACTAACCCGGCTTTGAAACTATACGCATGCGCGTCTTTTTGACTAGCCTTTTTTTCAAGACGCATGTTTGCACAGTGATCCTTATACACGTGCGCTTATTGCTGCAATACATCCTTTCAGGCTTTAACAGAGGCTACGTACATGTGCTAAAACAGTTAAATGCCACTGTATGCATGTTGTATCGTTACGTTAAATCATTCAATCGAATTTAACGATGTTAATTTTCCCAAAAACAAATGATAAATAAATTAGCAGTTACTTGTATTTACATGTTTTTCCCCTTTAAATTGTAAATGTTTTCACACAAATTTATTGAGTACTACCCGGTCCCAAATGTTACGGAACATTGTAATTTAGGTAAACTGGTTCTCGACGTGACAAAGTGAAAATGATATTACCAGGGAGATTGGAACCAGGCCAGTTTTATGATGTGAATGCATATTTGTATGTTGCGTACGTTCGATTACTACAAACGCTACTGCAATACTGCTGAATGTTAATGCTGGCAAACTCTTCATGTTCGTTCCACAGAGTGCGGTAAACTTCTTCGTACTTGGATAAACTGTGAAGACGGTGGAGAATGGGGGAAAATCCAATGGAAAAAAATAGCAGGGCGGTGAAAATTTTAGAGGGGCGGTAAAACTTTAGCGGGGCGGCATACAATTTTGGCAGGGCGGCCCGCCCTGCTAAAACCCCTGGAGAACACTGACGTATTGTAGTTTTCCGACCCAAAGTGGATGTGCTCGGACAAGCTGTTCATGAGCGAAATCAGTCAAGTTTTCCACTTACATACAAACATATCATGTTTGTTTCATTCCAACGTTCTGTTTTGAGTGAAATTTGTGTGTAATTGTTTTTTAGTTGGCTAAACGCAATCCACGTTCAGTATAATATATACTGTACATGCAGCTCCCGGCCCAGATGCAGATTAGACTTGATGTGCCACGTGTGTGCGACATGCATCATGCATATTCCTTATCAACCAATCATAAAATGTAGTAGGCGCATTAAATCGCGCAACCGGTTACATCTTTTACCTAATATGGAACTTAAGGGTGTGGTTTCCAGATGATTGGCACGCATAAGGCAAAACTACGAATGTAGTGAAAATTTGGCAAAATCATAAACACCTCATCGCTGTACCCTGCATACACAGTTGATCGTTAGCAAATTCTTCCCACGACAACGAGTTGTGCTTATTTGTACATGCGTGTCTTGGAATCTGGTATATTTTTGCGGCATAAGTTGAAGAATCAACTTTTGAGATGCAAGCTCGGTGGTCGAGTGGTTATTCTGCACTAGTAAGCAGGAGGTTCCACCCGAGTAAGTCTGTCATTTTTTTCCTGTAGGCTCTCGGAAAGCAGTGAGCATACAGTGCTTCCAACGCTACGTTGGCAAAAGGGCAAAAATCTTTGTTCTAATTTTCGTCATCCCCGACGCAAAATTCCATCTCATAAATATCCTATAGATGCTGTTAATTTTTGGTGAAAATTCTGGATTCATGCTTTGTAAGTCATGACCTTCTTTCAACCCCCTCATATTTTGATTATTTTGGCAATAAATGAAAGAGGAGAACAAGAGCTTTCTAAAAATGTCTACTTTTATTGGGTTATCTCAAAAGAATAAGCCGTATGAAGCTGAAAAACATTAAAATTAGTCAAACGTGTGCGACCTTAAAAAGAAGAAGATGCTTTAAAGGTTAACTACTTCAGCCTATACAGGCGTTTTCACACTGTGTACATTCGACCCGTGTCGAAATCTGCACGGGTCTAACCCGTGTAGGCTTCTTAAAATTTAAACACAGGTCAATTATGCTACCTTTTCACACTACTCAATGCAAAACCAGCATTTGCGCTACACATGTAATGTTTCGACCCGTGTATTGTGCGATCGTTTCACACTACACACACGGCAGGCCGTTCTACACGGATCGTATCAGAAAATCCCCCATACTGCATTGCGGCGCGTCACTCCACTGTCAATCCAACATGGAAGTGCATTGAGTTTATCAGATCTTACAAAAGAAAAGGGCCCGTACAAAGTCGGAAAATTATACTACGTTGTCGAAAGTACTTCCGAAGGGTGAAATGTGATTTGATGGCACAATGCCGCAGGTCAAAGGTTTTTGTTCGTTGCTAAATTAACAACTACAGTGTGTGGTGCTGTGCACGCATGCGCACTCCGATCCGCGGTTACACCGGTCGAACTCAACCCAGAGGTGTTCATATTACGACTTTCAACACGGGTCGAACTTCTCTACACAGGTCGAGAGTTCTCAACCCACCTCCCGAGCAGGGTTAGTTTCGACACGGGTTGAGCGCTCTACACTGGTCAGTGCCATGTTGTAGTGTGAAAAGGTCAGTCTAGTTAACACGTGTCGGACCCGTGTACAACACAGAGATTTTTCGTAGTGTGAAAAGGCCATATGGGATGCTTCCATGCTTACCAGTTCCTGGTTGGCACACATCCTCCTCTTCTCTCTCAGTTCCTCCTCGGCCTGCTCCTTGTCCTCCTCCAAGCTCTCTCTCTCCTCCCTGAGTCGCTCTGCTTCTTTCTCTAACTCCTCATTCTGTAGCATCAATTCCTGACATCGTTCAGAAGTCTCCGTTAGCTGCTCCTCAAGATCTGTGATCACTGAGCAGCTTCTCTTCAGAGTTTCAAACTTGTCTTCGATATCTTGCTTCTCTCTCTGGTGAGGAATGGTTATTAAAGTTCCGTTTTCAGACACTGTTTTGATTAAGGTACTTTCCTTCAATTAGGAAATATTTTTGGAAAAAATAATTAGTGGTGGAATCTAAATCCGGATTTTGTAACATTTGGTTTGATTCCCACTATTCGGTTTCAATTTTGGAAACCGGATATTCAAAAGCAACAATTCAATTTAAGACTTTTTAAAGACCCGCGGACACCCTAATTTTGATTCTGAAGGACTTAATAAACCTGGCTGTTTATTTAGTTTATTACTGCATATTTTTGTGTCCCAGCAATTTTGGTATATTGGATAACAACCTCAAAGATCCAAGAAAGCAACGTGCGCCCCACGTCGAATCTGGACGTGGTTGCAAGCAGAGCGAAGCGTTATGTAACCTGGTCATTCTAACGGTCACGGTGTGCTCACACAGATTAGCTCCGGTGTCAAGTCATCATTCACGGAACCAAATGATTAATTTTCATGGTTTAAATTAGCTCACAGAAGGGAACAAATTGTAGTAAAACACAACCACTGAAATGGTGTAGTTTAGGTTTCTCTCTGTCGTCTGCCACATGTCTTTATATCGGCAAAACTTCAGTTCTAACTTTCAATTTAAAAAGAGCATTCTCACCTCAAAAATATTGTTAATTTTATGCTCCCAAGTGACATGTTTCCATTATAATTTCACTATTTGAAGAGGGTCGGGTTTAACTCATTGGGTTTTACAGCAACTGGTTTTACAGAACATGCGGGCAAGAACGCAGCCATGAACTACTGCAGTTTTACATGGGATCATTCTGCAAGCCTTGAAATGCAAGTGCAAGCAATGTGAGGCGTGCACATGTCCAGCAGTATTTTTCCATGGGTTAACTGATGCTGAACTCGACAAAAGTTTGACCAAGAAATAACGGCAACTGAACATGTATGAGGTATGCTCAACAAATATAACTGATTTTCACAGGTAGACAGTCGCTATTATACAACACCTGAATAAATCCCCGCCATCCGATTGGTGGAGAGTCGATCACGTGCATTGAATTATTCGACCCATCACACGACGCGAACCCGCCCCGCCCAATACGTTCTATCACATGGGTCTATCACATGGTGCGCGCGCATTGATAGAACCAAAAAACTTTTCTAATTTCACGGTCACTAGGTGGCGCTACAACAGCGCTGTCATTCACACAACATGGCGGCCAAGTTACCCGAACTGCCGCGGTTTGTTCTCCTAACAGACGACGAAATATTGGAACTTGTAAGCAATGCTGACGCTCCAAATACAAAGAGACAAATCAAATATGCAGTGAAACGATTAGATGAATTTGCTAGACACGCAGGAACAACAATTGAAGCTTTAACTAATTCGGAACTCGACAATTTTTTTGTCCCGGTTTTATGCGGGACTGAGAAAGGAAAACGGCACGTTGTACACAAAGAAATCCATGCATGCAATCCGCATTTTTAACTTTTCTGGACTAGTACAGTTGTAAACTTCCATAAATTGGATATGAAAGTGCATTAATTGGTTACTGAAAGTTCTGAATTTGTGAAACAGCTTTTTAACAATTCTGAACAGTTTGATCTTCAACACTTCGGAACGGATATTTTTAGATGACATTCTGCATCTGAAGTGAATAATTCTTCTGAACTTGTTGAAAAACAGTGAACATTTTTAACTGTTTGAGACTTTTCGAGACAGTAATTGGTTACTGGAAGTTCTGAATTTGTGAAACAGATTTTTACAATTCTGAACAGTTTTTAACTTGAATAAAATGCATTGAAAGTGTTCCCCCAGCTATCAGTGTTACTACATGTTTCTTACATTTATGTAAGCACCAGTTTACAAGTTACCAATCAGATGACGAGAATTTATTCAGGCGTTGTATAAAACAAATAATGAATGTTTCACATTCGTGCGATGGAAAGAATAATTTCATTCGGTGACAGATGGCATGTTCTATTCCACTCGGCTTCGCCTCGTGGAATAGAACATGCCATCTGCCACCTCATGAAATTATTCTTACCATCACACTCATAAACATTCATTATTTGTATACTAGCTCACCTTGGTATTGGAAGTCGTTAAACTAGTTTCATCGATAGTTTGTCAACTTCCAACACCGAGAAAACTCCGGGGTGAGATTGGCCAAAAATGAAAATTCCACGAAATCCACAAAAAATTCACGAAAAATAACAAAAAAATCACGAAAAGAGAATTCACGAAAAGAGAATTCACGAAAAGAGAATTCACGAAGAATTCACGAAAAGAGAATTCACGAAAAGAGAATTCACGAAAAGAGAATTCACGAAAAGAGAATTCACGAAGTATTCACGAAGTATTCACGAAGAATTCACGAAAAGAGAATTCACGAAAAATTCACGAAAAGAGAATTCACGAAAAATTCACGAAAAGAGAATTCACGAAAAATTCACGAAAAGAGAATTCACGAAGAATTCACGAAAAGAGAATTCACGAAGAATTCACGAAAAGAGAATTCACGAAGAATTCACGAAAAGAGAATTCACGAAGAATTCACGAAAAGAGAATTCACGAAGAATTCACGAAAAGAGAATTCACGAAGAATTCACGAAAAGAGAATTCACGAAGAATTCACGAAAAGAGAATTCACGAAAAGAGAATTCACGAAAAGAGAATTCACGAAAAGAGAATTCACGAAAAGAGAATTCACGAAAAGAGAATTCACGAAAAGAGAATTCACGAAAAGAGAATTCACGAAAAGAGAATTCACGAAAAGAGAATTCACGAAAAGAGAATTCACGAAGAATTCACGAAAAGAGAATTCACGAAGAATTCACGAAGAATTCACGAAGAATTCACGAAGAATTCACGAAGAATTCACGAAGAATTCACGAAGAATTCACGAAGAATTCACGAAGAATCCACGAAGAATCCACGAAGAATCCACGAAGAATTCACGAAGAATTCACGAAGAATTCACAAAAAATTCACAAAAAATTCACAAAAAATTCACAAAAAATCCACAAAAAATCCACAAAAAATCCACAAAAAATCCACAAAAAATCCACAAAAAATCCACAAAAAATCCACAAAAAATTCACAAAAAATTCACAAAAAATTCACAAAAAATTCACAAAAAATCCACAAAAAATCCACAAAAAATCCACGAGGACCCCAGATCAACATATAGTTTGTATTTGTCTGAAGGCACCCTTTAAAATATCTGAATTTTATTGGTCTATATCCACTTTTACAGGTAAAAACACCTTTAGGACAACACCTCAGGAATTCCAGATTGCAAAAGAGATTCTTTAAAAATTCTGAAATAAGGAAAAATCCTGACAAAACTCACCCCTGAAAACTAATACTGACTGACCACCCTCAACCATTTTATTTGTGTGCACCAGTCAACAGCTATGTTCATCATCTTTTTGAGTTTTCCTATTCAATCTCCAATTCTCTCGAACAAAACTTGGGTTTATGAGCATGGCTTGCTACCTGTATTTGTTGCAGATGTTCTTCTGCCTCCTGCTTGTATGAGACTAGCTTCCTCTGTAGCCTGTCAGCTTTGTCTTGCAGCAGTGCGCTGGCGTCCTCTAGTTCATGTATATTCTGATTAGCATCGCGGGTAGTTGTATGGGCGTCCCTCAGCTGCTGACGTAACTCATGCAGCTCCTGTTCCTGGTATTTGGCATTCTGAAGAAAAGATATACATGTATTTCCATCATAGCTCATTACTAATACAAACTATCATTATTCAGGGATACCAGTTGGTCTTGGCTGCAGGGCCGGAAAAAAATTGCGGGTCCGGAATCTGGGCCACGCTACAATTACATGCACACACATGCGTATGTACAATAAACTTTGCCCAATTTCTGGACGTCGCCTTCTGCTTTATTTTTATGAAGTGCTCGATTTATTTTTCCAACGAGAATGTTTCCAAAGCGAATGTAGATCTATCGTACAACGATGCACAGTAGTAGTATACGCAATCACATCGTAGATGTTCAATATGCTATGCACCATGACCATTTCAACTTCCATTTTGACAAACGATCCCCTTTGTTGTTATTCCACCATATACGCTGCACACGCACGCTCGCAAAACCATTTGATCAATGCATTTGATACACGAACATAACTGTTCCCTACTTTGACTGCGTAAAGTGAATACGAGTTGCATTGGAATCAACGAAATCAGCAATCTGTGTGGAACTAAACTTGACCAAGTCATCGATTGATTGCATTTTGTTCTGCACGCACATTGTGTGTACGCACCAGTGGTACGCAACGTACACAAAAATTGTGACCATTCCTCACAGACTGGAATTTACATGTACATGTACATACATGTAGTATGTATATTTGTAAGTCTAGTGTCCGCTGCATACGTATATTTCAAAGGACACTGCTTATACAGTGCCCCACGTTGTGTAAATCGAATCGTTGTACACAGGTATTGAGGCATGAAGGTAGGATAGAAAGCGCTGTATGTATAGTCTTACGGTAATTTGTACATGTATTGTTGTTCCGGCCCACAAATGCCGAAGGCCAGAGGTTTTTTCAAAAAATATGAAATAGCCGGAATTCCGGCAATTGCCGGAAGTCTGGTATCTCTGCATTACTGTTAATCGGGAAATTATTCCAATATACACCGTGCCTACTGTAAAGGTAGTATACAACATTTGCAAACAAAAAATGAAACTACTGAATTATTACGAAATACCGTACTAGACTGTAAGTAAATAGCAGTCTCAAGCATCCTGTGAAATCATGACACCTGGCGTGCTGCCGTTTTCAAGAAAAGTAGACGTTTATATTGTTTTCTAACAACTGTCGGCCGACAATCGTTGGAAATAGTTCCCCGAACTGATAATTTCCTGACATCTATAAATTGCTATAAAAATATTGTTTTGTCTAAAGTATGGTCTGGGAACCAGACTAGTAGAACAGAATTTTTGTTCTCTGCTTTCCCAGCATCTATGCACACAAAACTTTAAACACCAATTTTTTTTTACCAAATTGTAAAGCACAAAATTTATTTTCAACATTACACATTGCAAAGTCTACGTCCATTACACACACCCTTTTCTGCGGAATAAAGTAATCTTACTGAGGTTAAATATAAGAAAAAAGGTTCATGGTATTTTTACACAGTAAATTATCTAGCCATGGAGGTGCAAGTAATAAAACGAATGTGCTTGACACAAATGGGCACACATATAGTTTCATGAACATGGAATATCTTTTTCGAATAAGATTTTCACATAAAACGCTGGAAAAATGTTAACAGTAAGGCTCTAAATCCCGTAATATATTACTTTTGTTACTTCAAACTAAAATGAAATATGGTATTAGGCATGATATCACTGAGATTCAAAAAGTCTGATTTCAGAAAAAAGTCTGAAAAATCCCATGCCTGTCCAGTTAGCGTGATCACTTCTCCGCTTTTGTGTGTACCGGCATGTGCATGCGCCGGCATATCACAAAAGACAGTTGTCCGGAAGCTTTATACAGTTGTATTTATTGTGGAATGAGGCATGCTATTATGTCTCGTCGAGGCTCTTATCCATACCCAGACTACAAAAACCATGACCAGTAAATTCCCTTTATTATCAACTTTCGTGAGCCCCATAAACGTGAAATCTGTGCTGGTTTCCCATGTATAAATTCCCGACAAATAACATTCAAAACCTTTTCTCTTTTCACTGTCTTGGAAGTTAATGTGCGATAATGTAAAGTTGTACGGGTACTCGATTCCATAATCTGGAACCGGTTCCTGACATGAACGGTCGGGTCCCTCTGGTTACGATGCACACCCCTAGTACCTTACAGAGTTTACTGCTGTGGAAGAAACCTGTAGTCTTGGTAAGCAATACATGTATATTCGTAAAATTTCACTATTTCGAGTGACATTTCAAGAAATTGAACCTTACCCATGGATACATGGCCATGTCGAGATAATGCATATGAAATGTTGTGGCAGAAATGTCGTGATAAGAGATCTGGAGTTAGGGCTCCTGCAAATTTTTTTTTAAAATTCTCCCACAGCAGTTTATTTGTGTCTCTCTGTAAGGTTTGTGAAAACCTTACAGTTCTGGAAATGCCTACTAGCTGTTAAATTATAAGGTGGCTGAGAAAAGCTGCATAATTTTACCTTTAAACCTCACAATACAATGTTATAAGAAGGCAATACAATGTTATATAAGAAGGCCACTCTACCTGTTCAATGTGCCCTTGTAGCTCACCAACCCTCTTCTTCAGGCTTTCCTGATTGATGTTAGCTTGTTTCAGCTCACATTCCACCTTGCCAAGCTGTGTCTCTAGGTAGTACTTCTCCTGTTCGAGATCAGCAACTCTCTCCTCACCAGCGCGTCTGCAGATTTTCAATGTAATTGGTGTCAGGGAGGAAGTGCAAACCTCTTCCATTACTTTAACCCTCCTATCACAACCTATCAAAAAATCCAACCCCCTTCATCTCCAATAGCTTGTGTATTACAACCTATCACTCGACAGGTTTTGACAGTTCCATTTTATACAACACCTGAATAAATCCCAGCCATCCGATTGGTGGATCATCGATCACGTGCATTGAATTATTTGACCCATCACACGACGCGAACCCGCACCGCCAAAAACCTTCTATCACATGGTTCTATCAAACGGTGCGCGCGCATTGATAGAACCAAAAGAACTTCCGTAATTTCACGGTCACTATTGCCTGTATTGGTGGCGCTACAACAGGGCTGTCATTCACACAACATGGCGGCTGAGTTTCCCGAACTGCCGCGGTTTGTTCTCCTAACAGACGACGAAATATTGGAACTCGTAGGCGATGCTGACGCTCCAAATACAAAGAGACAAATCAAATATGCAGTGAAACGATTAGATGCATTTGCAAGACACGCAGGAACAACAATTCAATTGAAGCTTTAACTGATTCGGATCTCGACAATTTTTTGTCGCGGTTTTATGCGGGACTGAGAAGGTAAACGGCACGTTGTACACCAAGAAATCCATGCATGCAATCTGTCGGATTTATTCAGGCATTGTATAAAACAAATAATGAATGTTTCACATTCGTGCAATGGTAAGAATAATTTCATTTGGTGACAGATGGAATGTCCCATTCCACTCGGCTTCGCCTCGTGGAATGGAATATTCCATCTGTCACCTCATGAAATTATTCTTACCATCGCACTCATAAACATTCATTATTTGTATATTAGCACGCGGAGAGGGAGGGTTACACTATTAAAACATTGACTGACTTGCCAATCTATCATATGAAGTTACTATTCACAACGAAGAGATTACTGGCACAATAATCTATAGCTCACAGGTTCAAATCTCACTCCAACCATTTTGAAAAAATACTACAATTAAACAAAAAAGGGAAAAAAAAGAGAAGTGTGATTCTGAGAAGAACAAGAGGTATGAACTCAACGTTTCTGACCGTTATTAGGGGAAAGACCTAATCAGAGCATACTGACCAAATGTGAGTTAAACCTCTGTTTTTTCTTGTTTTATCCACAAAAATTCTTTCAATTTGTCTGAGGTTAAATCTTTACGCAACATCTATCCCCCGCTGGCAACTGCATTAATACCAAATTTATTTTTCGACATTTATCCAGCAACTTAATGGAGTACCGAAGTCTGATGTCAGTTAGCATGACAACTGACTCCAAACAAATGGAGATTTCGACTGTTCCTTTGTTAAACAGCCAGTCATGCAAACACATTGACACAAAATAACCAAAGTATTCTGGCTCCAAACATTGCATTGACGTCATCACTTCGGTACTCTATACTACTCCAAACTCATACACTGCCTGCATACCCTTTGGAATTGAATGGGCTATTCAACAACTGAAAATGTATCACTGAGATCTAGCTGCACATTCTGATCACTTTCATGAAACACTCTACAGGTGAGTAATGGTGTCAACATTTTTAGACGCCCCGAATGAGAATGATCATAGCTTACACGACGACTGAATAAGTAGAGTGTTAACAATTCACAAAACCGGTATGAAAAGTGGCTGCAACTCCCAGAATTCCCTCACATATAAACCTGTATGGGGGCTCATTTAGAAAAAAGACCAGATTCCTTTTATTAACTTATAAGTGATAAATGCTCTACGATACTCATGGTCACCATTTCTATGGACCAACTTACCAACTTATGCCACTTATAATGTGTAATTATAACGTGTAATTTATGCTATAAATTTGTCCACAAGTCAGTGACTTACGTACTGCATAAGGTCGAGTGCTAAGACATCTGCACTAGGAAGCAGGAGGTCGTGGGTTCGAGTCCCACCCGAGTGATTTTTTCCAAATAATCCCACGGGACAACACGGAGTATACAGTGTTTATCAAATACGTCGGTGAAGGGCAAAACCCAACATTGAATGCATAACTTTGTGAATTTTTTATATTGCCTCAAGTGTTATGCAACTAATTAACTCACTTAAATGTGGCATACGTAGAGTTGATGCAGTTGCATGAAATTGTGTGAAATTGACTGCTGCTTACCATAAGCGAGTAATCACTGCTAACTATTGCAGAGAAGTCTGTTCAAACGGTTAGCATAATTCATGGGTTAAGGTGCCCTCACACCATAGCGATCACCAGTTGCGTATGGTTGCGAATAAAAAATAGTGGTCATAAGTTCCGAACGCAACTCACACGCAACTAATAGGTTTTATAGGTTTGAAGTACGCAACAAGCACGCAGGTGATCGCAGACACAGGCAGAGTAAGTTCAGATATTTTGAACATGTTCAATAATTCTCTGCGAATGCCTGCGATCAATTTATACGCAACAGGGACGCAACAGGTACGCTACGAACGCAACACGATCGCAACATGATCGCAACAGGTACGCAACTCATAAGTTATGAACGCAGGTGATCGCAGGTCCAAATTTGAGGTATCTGGCCAGGTTTTGGTAGCGTACATGTTGCGAATGTGTTGCGTACCTCTTGCGATCATGTTGCGATCATGTTGCGATCTTGTTGCGATCTTGTTGCGATCTTGTTGCGTGCCTGTTGCGATCCTGTTGCGTGTGTAGTGTACCCCCAACCTATTGTGCTTATTCCCAGCGTATCCCCAACCTATGCCCTGCGTATCCAACCTATTAGTTGCGTGTGAGTTGCGTACTACATGCGTGTTGAGAAATGGTATAAATAGTGGGCCTTTTCTAGATTGGTTTCAGTTGTTGGTGGACCTCCGAGGTGACAATACTGAATCGGCTCCGCTTTTATAGGTTTTTATCACGTGACCGATATTCGCAACTACCACGCAACTAGCACGCAGGTCCAACGCAACTTGTAAGTTTTGAACGCAACTTGTAAGTTTTGAACGCAACTCAAACGCAACTCGTAAGTTCTGCACGCAACTCGCACGCAACTCGTACGCAGGTGATCGCAGATATTGGGGGATCATAAGTTCAGTTCGCAACCCACACGCAACTCACACGCAACCCACAGGTTGAATAGGTTAGAAATTGAAAAAATAGTTGATTTGGGTTGCGTTTGGTGCATATAACAATATTTTTTACACGCAACTCATAGGTTTCAGCATACGCTATGGTGTGAGGGCACCATTAGCGAGGAATTTTGGCCTGTGCGCATGCATACATATTGTCATTCTGTGCTCTAGGCTTAGGCGATTCCGTGCAAGAGTCAAATCTACTTGAGTAACTCGACTCCGGAATTGGAATCGTAATTCAATTTTTTTGAGGAGTCGACTCCGTGATATAGCCAATTTCTGTTTCCTTAGAGTAGATGCCCGGAACTGCCCAAGGATTCTGAAACTCTCCTGCTCCAAAAGAACCCAAGGATTGCAGATTCCCCGAAAAACCCCACACGGCACTTCACAGCAAACTGTGACACCAATTACGACACCACACGCAAACCTTAATAAAAACGTATCTAAAATTCTTCTGTTTCTTCGTAGAGGCCTCTTAGAACTTCGCGTTGTGCAGTAGAGGGAATACTAAATACATTATGATAATGCTACTGGTTGAATGAGTAAATATAAAGACATGTGATGACTTACTTGAGTTCTTTGCGTTCTTGTTGCAATTTGTCATGTCTAGTTTCGACCATCTCCTCGATCTGTCGCTCAAGCACATTGACTTTGCCTTGAAGCATGGTGATAGTCTGTATAACACAAACATTATCAGTGTACGATCTGTGTGCATTAGTAACCTTTAGTGTAGACTTCAAAATGGAGCAAGTGCAGGAGATAGGAGGTCTCAGGCAATATCAAGACTTCTAAGGGGGAATGCCAGAATGACAGAAGGGGTAACTCTGGGTTGCCCTCAGAGTTTTACAGGGTTGGAGTGCTGTGTAAAACTCAAACCTCAACTTATCCCTTCAATAATTCTGCATTCCCCCCCAAACGAGGGTCTGCGTAGACATTCTGCAGATATGAGTACACAAATTAGTTGGGCCGTAACGATTACTCTATATATCAATAATCACGAAAACACACACACAGGGCTGTTCTATGTGAAGACAACATGGAAGAGGGCGAAAAAATTGTCATTTTTTTAGTTTTGGGTTTGTTGGCTTCTAATTATATCTATATTTTTATCATTTATTTTCAGAAACGTTAATATTGACAAAATAAAGATGAAAAAAAAATGTTGCTAGAAATCTCATTTCTTTCCACTTTTTACGTTTAAAGGGCTATATCTCTAAACACACTTCCATTAAATTGGAAAATATTGGTAGACAAATGTCAAGATATCTTGAGAACACAAAATGCCACGGGGGTCAAACCTGCACCAAATTAAAGCTTAGGATGTGACAAATTCAACTATGTATATAACTCATTTTTCAAATTTTGCGACATAATACCCATTTTTTTGTAGAGCCGGTCACATATTTGCTATGTACCAACGGCCTGGTACTTGGCCTATGTAGGAATGCCTGTGAACGGTACTCACTGCTTGCTGTTCCTGTATCTTAACCAGTCGTTCCTCTGAGGCACCGGCTACTCGAGTCTCTACAACATGTTGGTGTTCCCTCCTTGCTGTTGCTAGCTGCTGCTGCAGTTCCTGTTTAATTCAAGAATCGACAAGCCATGCTGAATTAGTCTACACCAACCACTCAAGATTACTGAGACCCTTAATACAGAGGACATCAAATGTTGAAGCCCAAATACGTCCTATAATAATCCAATTGACATTAGAAAATTAGTACCAGCATGGAGCCTTACACTATGAACATCTAACAAAAGAAAAATGGCGCACTAACAATGAACATCCATTGTTACTTGGCACTAAATCCATTGTTACTTGTTCACAGTGTAAGATCTTCTCTTTAAAATGGGAGGTCACTCACCCAGATTAGGTCACTAATTACAAAGCATGAATGATGTTTATATGTGTATGTAAATACCGGCAATCGTGGACTATGGGCAAAAGAGTTAGGGCATAGACAAAGGGTCCACGATTGACGGAACGTCCACGATTAAAAATCGTGTACAAAATATATGGGAGGCCTTCCGAAAAAGTTAGAGTAAAAACAAATGAGGGACAATAGGAGGTCTGCGATTGCCGGTATAAACACTTGTGTGCATATAACAAGTAAAAAAAACCTGCCCTGTTCAAGTTTGTGTAGGATTCAGTGATGTTGACTGATGTTTGTGCATGTACAAAATGTAGGCGTATGTGCACCCAAACTGATCACCAGCCAACATCACTCAATCCTACACAAACTCGGACAGACAATTTTACTGGTTTTGCATGAACACCCCATGCTCAGTAGCCTTGGTATCGCATAGGTCTGCTTTCTGTGGAGCGCTGTGGCCTGGTAGCTTGGTGTACCGGACTCAAGATCTCGGTGATACTCCAGATTGTTGGTTCGAGACCAGCAGGGGGGGTCATGGTGTTTGTGTCCTTGAGCAAAGCACTTTTTCACAAGTTCCTTCTCTCCACCCAGGAGTAAGTGGGTCCTTGCGAGGGCAGTGATGGTAATGTGTTTGCTTGTATAGCCCATGTGTGCTGTGGGTGTATACACCCTAGGAAGCTGAGGTTTCAGGAATGCTTAATAGGCCTGATGAGCAGGGGTAATAATGTAGCGCCTTGAGCACTGTGATCACGGTGGATATGTGCGCTTTACAAATCATTACAAATAATTATTCTGCTCTGCAGCTTGCCAAAATTACCTTGATCCTTTGCTCCATCTCTGTCGCCTTCTTTTGTAGACTCCGCTCTAGTTTCTTTCTTTCACCATACACTGCCTCATACTTTTCTTCCATCTCCTTTAATACAGAGAAACGTACAATAATTGTCAGACAGCGTAGTCCTTATTTAGGTACTACAGTTTTCAAGGGAACTCTCAATCCCTTTATGAAAACTATTCTTTGAATACAAGCACACCAAGTGTGCGAAATAAAGCTTTTACAGAGACAATTAGGGCTGTTCATTTTCCATTAATTTAGTATTCAAATATTCAAAACTGGGTTTGACCGAATATTCAAAACTCGCCAAACAAGTTTTTCTGTGCATGCCGCACCGGTAAAAAAACAATTGCACGTAAAAGCACGCCGGTGTTTTACGTATAGTGATTGATATTATGGACCGTTCAAACAGCATTTTTTTGCATGCCCCTGTTGTATCAAGGGTTTTACGGATGGGAACAATAAACCTCCGTCCACAAAAAGTTATGATTGACAAAAATGCAGCACTTGACACTCCCATTATCGTTTACTACCGTCAACAGTGTTGGTGAAAATTGCGTGGGTACCAATGATACAGCTCAATAGCTGGTTGATGTGTGATATCATGCTTGGAGTGTGCCAGTCGTTTTTTACAGACCGGACAGGCCAATCAAAATACAGTATCCAAGACGGAGGTAACAATATTGCTTCTCATCTGATCTTACTTTGTGAGCAAATTGAAGCCAAGTGACATAATACTACATGTATACTGCAAACAAGCTTGAATGACCCGAAACAATTGTTAAAAGTAAGGAGGGTCTGATCATTCTTGCAGAATCTTACTGTTTTTAACCTTTGAGAATGAGTTTGCTAGCGTAGAAACTTTAATCAATTTTGCTCAGCACAATTTTCGGCTTTAGATGCTTCATGAAATCAGGCTCTGGTTTCTAGTATGGCGCCGAAGCAATAGATATGAGTATGGGTATGTTTAGGTTTGGGTATGTACTTACAATAATCTGCTTGGTGAGGTCTTGATGCAGACCATGCTTGGTCTGTACCTCCTCTATCAGTCTAGCTTCACGTTGCTCTATGGTACGCAGACGATGTTCTAAAGAAGTCTGACAATCCTGTCACATAAAAATGCAAAAAAGCTATGAATAAAACTAACCGTTTTACAATCTGGAATTTTGTTTATTAGGCCAACTTAAAAGGATGAACAATTTTAGTGTCCTATCCAACTTCCTGTTTGGAGGCCGTATGCTTTTTTGTCTTTTTTTCCTCCCAAATATCCGATAAAAAGCCAGGCGTGAGATTGGCCAAAAATGAAAAATCCACTAAATCTGCAGTATTTGGGGGTCGCCGAGGACCCCGGAGCAAGGTCCAAATGTATGGTTTTAGATACAGGACTGCATTGTTACTAAAATTTCAAATTCTTGCATGACATCCATTAAACCCTAACATCACAGAATACTACAAAATACTACTTGAGTAAACTGTAGTGTGCACTACTATTACTACACTGGCCTATGAGAATTGAGTAGTATTTTGTAGTACAGTGTACTGTACCCCAAGTGAATGGCTAGGACGTTAGGGTTAAGTGATTTCCCCCTACAATGTACTAACAAATTGTGGCAGAAAACTTCATACACAGTTTTACTATGTGCTATGGACGAAGATTGTTATATAATAACTCTGACCTTTCAAAACCTTTCATAATCTGCTTACTGGCAAGATGGCGAAAAAATAATTATGATTTATGAACCTTCTAAAATACTCCAGAATTTGTTGCTACTGCACTACCACACCTTTCAATACCCTTTGAAAGGTATTGAAACGTAGAAAAATTGGACTATGGTACATTTGTATACCCCTATGATAAAGGTACATGTATGGGAAGTCTATCAGAAAATGGCCAGACCCTCCAAAACCTTTCGAAAGAAAGGTGGAGCTATTGCTCAACCAAATATCAGTACAGTTGCTATGCATAAATGGTTGGACCTTTCGAAATGTTTTGAAAGGTAGAGTTACTCCCCAGTACATTTGCCAGTATAATTTCCCCCTTGATATACCTCACACCAGTTTGTTCAGAGAGTTGTTTCACCTTTCAAAACCTTTCATAGGTCCCTTTTATCAGACAGTTTTCTCATCTTTCAAAACCCTTCAGTCCAGCAAACTTAAAAGATTTTGAAAGGTCCGACAATTCTATGGCAACTGCTCGGTACATAGGAGGGTTAAAGCTACAAAATACTACTAGAAGTAAACTGCAGTATGCAGTACTCTTAGTACACTAGCATATATGAGAAATTGTGTAGTGCTTTGTAGTTGACCCCAAATGAATGCCTAGGCTTTTTAATAGGGTTAATAATGCTGGAATCAGCCTGCTCCTCATTCAAATTTGACACTTATTAAATCTATTACATATTATCAGTAAATTTTTGTATGGGAAGTCTCATTGGAAAGCTCATGCTTTAAAAAAAGAAATTATGGCGATGCATGCCAAAATGCATGAATAAAGCAGCTTTAATTCATTTATCATTGACTAATAAGTAAAGCCTAGTTTCCATATCGCTGTCGCGCCTTTACACACTGCGCAGAGAGTACGCGGAACCATCGTTTATCCTGAATTGTATAGCTACATGTATTCCTTGTGAAGGGGCAGACCCACTACAAGCTTCGGCTTCTTCTCTGACCTCCCATACTATTATTTTAAGTTTCGTTAAAGCTTTTTTTCTATGTACAGTATTTAACCTACATGTATCTAATAGTATGGAAAATAAACCAAACCAAACCAAAGCGGGACGTGCTGGGACATCTGGAAGGCGCTGCGATCGATCCGATACGCAACGTAATGATATTGCGTCCATGCATCTACTGAGCTAGCTTGTCCAATATGGCGGCGCTCAACAAATCATTTATATTCGAGTGCAGACTCTTTTCAATTCAATTCAATTCAATTCAATAAAATATAAGCAGAAACATCGGGCAGAAACATTGTGGGATTGCTTCTGTGACAAAAAAATGTGTTTCCATTCACCGAAACGATCAGCGGGGCAAACGGTAGGAATACGCAGATGATCGGCAAAGTTGAACCAACAAAGTTGAACCAAGTTCAACTTTGCCGATCGTCTGCGAGATAGTTTACGTCCGTCTGGGTTGCCCGCGACATTTACAGAAGAAATGTTTCCATATTATTTCTGCGCTGTAGTTTGATTGTTGTGTTGCTATCTGCGTTTCTTACTTCGATATGGAAACCAGGCTTGAGTGACTTGTTAGTAAGTGAAGACTTCATTGTTTAAACATGTACCAGAGCATCTTGCATCTTGTTCCTCATGTCTTGGCAGCACTCCCGCTGCATCCTACTCCTTCTACGCTCTTCCTGCAGACGATTCTTCTCTTGTCGTAGGTTGACCATGAGCTCTGTCGCCTCCTTACTGGACTCTACCGCCTTAGACAGCTTCTTGCGTAGCTCGGTCGTCTCTTTGCTACTGGCTGTGGAAATCTGACAATGATCAAAAGGAATGATGTGCTTGCATGTACTCCATACAGACCAAAGGATTGAGACATACCAAATATTCTTTTATCACCAAATCACTTTTTGAAAGCATGTGAGAAAAATTCATTGGCATACTCAGGCGGGACCAGCAGCCGATTTCACAAAACCGTGTGCCACTTACGCCATGGCGTAGGACTTGCGCTATAAAAATGTTGCACAGCTGCGCTACATCCTTGCGATCCATTTCACGAAACTGTGCATAGCTGGGCAATGTTTTATACATCACGGACGAGGCTGAATGCCACTTTAACGACTGTTTTAGAACAACAATAAAAATACATGGAACCGTCATGAAATGGAACTGTGGGGTGCAATTTTGAAACTTTTCACTTTTGAAACTTTGCTAAGAAAAAAAAAATTGATGGCAACTTTCGGAAATATCTCACAGGTAAACCTGCAGCGGATGATCATTTCATTACTCTCCAAAATAATCTAGTGAATTTAATAAATGATTTGAGCAACTAACGGCTCTACTATGCCCACGCTCAGAGTCATCATTTCGGTGTTTGTGCAGACAAGTTAAGCAACCTAAAACGAGTGCGTAAGTTACGCCATAATTAGTGGTGCAAGTCAGCAACTTACGCACTGCGTACCTTTCGTGAAATTGATTTTAATGTTGCACAACTTATGCAATAAACTGTAGCGTAAGTAGAGTCACGCAATTGAGCAAGGTTTCGTGAAATCGGCTGTTGGATTGATTTCTCCAAGAGGAGAACTTAAAGACCTAGTAGAACGCTTTGAAAAAATGTGAAATTATTGTCTCAGTCTACAGATATGTCAATATAGAGAGCAATACACAACAAATATATTGTATTTTCCTTTTTAATTAAAAAAAATTTAATGCAAATTGGCTCCTTGTTGAAAATCCTATCGTCTGAAAAAGCGTACGTCACGTCCCCATTTGCATGTCATGCGTTTATTGCGCGTGACGTCATGGTGTGTAGTCCGATCGTTGCACTTGGTACAAGTTCATACATGAATACGCGGTATTTACACAGAATACATGTTGAATTAACTTCGTCTCTGTATCCCATCATGTAAGCCTACTATTTCAATTCCAAATCCAAATTTAGTATGGATGACTACACGCGATGACGTCAAGGCTAACAGCGCGCAGCCGACGGCAGCAGGGGGAGAACTTAGAGTAAGCGCGAAATTTGAATATTTATTTAGCATCTTTCTCTCGTCAGTTAATTAACATGATTAATAATGATGGATAGAAAATGACAATATTTAGCATGAATTTGGTTTCTTGTAATTCATAATCAAGATACTAATCTTTTTTAATAGAGAATCAAACTTTGGTTATAGTAGGTCTTTAATGCAGGATGGCAAGGAATTTGATCCATGAATTGATTGGTTGAAGATGTGCTGCAGACGTTGACAACACCACACAGCCAAAGCACAATGTGTTATTTAAAAGCATGAATTTTGCAGCCAGAATTCGGCAAAATTATTTTAGACATAGAGCCGATCATTTTTGTTCCGTACAAAAAAACAGGCTGGTTTCTTCGGGAATTGACAGGGAACTTGTTTGATGACCTAAGATTAACAAGGAAATATACTAAGGGTTGGGCTGCCTATAAAAACCTTCATGGATAACCCTGTGGGATTGAAATCCAAGACCTCCTGCTTAACGGTAGTATACAACATTTGCAAACATTACAAACAAAACGACTGAATTATCATGAAATACCGTACTAGACCGTACAGCAGTCTCAAGCATCCTGTTAAATCATGGCACCTGGTGTGCTGCCGTTTTCAAGAAAAGTGGAAATTTATATCGTTTTCCAACGACTGTCGGCCAACAATCGTTGGAAATAGTCTAGTTCCCCAACCTCATAATTCCCTGACTCTATAAATTGCTCCAATTTGTCTAAAGTAGGGCCAGGGAACCAGACTACTCGAACAGAATTTTGTTTTCTCAACATCCATGCACACAAAACTTTAAACAGGTCAGTGTTACAGTATTTGCTAGCATGCTATAAAATACTAATCCCCAAATTTCTGAGAATTACACCAAAAGCAAATGTTGTATAGATAAGATTTGAAGCTTTGCATGGTGGGTGCGATATGAGAGAGACTGGGATTGCGGGTAACACCATGTGAAATAAATCTCTTCTAGGAAGAAGTGTGGTTGTGAAAAGAACCGGGATGAGTGTGTAACTCGACGTTTCGGACAGTGTGCTCTGTCCGTCCTCAGGAGTGTGTATGCTACCTATGTTGTATGCTACCTTTAACAATGAAACTTGCGCAATTCAGTTGGCAAGTGGAAATCCGGTACAGCAGTGAGTGCAAAAATCAACAGTCACAGTTAGAATTCTTAAATTCCATCTGGTGACAGAACTAAAGATTACAGACATGTTCTGACAGCCAGGGGGCTCATGCTAATCATCAAAATATTTTTCTGAAGAATTATTTTTGCTATTTGTAATGCAATAACCATTACAGTTGTTCCAACAGTGAAATGAATGAGATTACAATGAATCAGTAATGAATGGATGTTTGAAGTTTACTTAATTATGTATAATAGTGATTTCTTTATCCAATTTTATTTCCATGTAATTTTATTGTGAGGGATCCTTTGGCAAGCAGTTTTGTTTAAACTTAAATGGACTACCCTCGGTAAAGATTACTAAAAATTTAAACAATTTTTTTAAATGAAGTTTACCTCATCCAGCTTGTCCTGCAGTTCCTTGACCTGATGCCTCCATGCCTCCTTGCTCTGTTAAATAAAATAAAACATAATAAAATAAAATAAAATATAAAAATAAAATATAAAAATAAAATATAAAAATAAAAATAAAATAAAATAAAATAAAATAAAATAAAATAAAATAAAATATAATAAAATAAAATATAAAAATAAAATAAAATAAAATAAAATAAAAATAAATCAATCTTAACTTCCTCCCGTCATCACACAATTGTTATTTTATGCTGATACCTGAAAGGGGAGGGGTGAATGTTAACATCCAAATAGATTCAGTTGATGTCATAAAACTGCATTGTAGTCGGGTGCTGTAAGCAAATACAAGCAATGTTTTATTCCCGCAGACTAGCTTCAAGTGCATTTTGTCAATTCCAATTTCTAATTGACAATTACCACACGGTGAACACTGGGCTTTGAGTGAGTTATGTCTACCAAACCATGGAATTTGCACCAGGGATAATACAAATTCAAACAAGGTTTTGCCTTTCAAGACGAAGTATTACAGCACAACGTACTCAGAGAGCCTATGGGAAAAACTCCGCCGGTGTACTCAGGTGGGATTCTAACCCAACAACCTCCTGCTTAGATGTCTTGACCACTTAACCACCGAGCTTGCTGGACCAACTAGTCAATTCAAAGACATTAGTGATATCTACTGCTATTGCAGATATGAATCAGCCAGCCAATCTTAGCAAGCTCGGTGGTCAAGTGGTTCTGCACAAAAAGGAGGCAGATTGTGGATTCGGTTCCCACCAGAGTGGACCTGTGTTCTCACAGACTCTTGGAAACAGTGTTCTAGCACACACTCACTACGCTTGTAGGAATTAGCACTACGCTTGAATCCTAGCACTACGCTTGAATCCTAGCACTACGCTTGAATCCTACCCCTACGCTTTAAATTCAAGAGCAAGAGTATATTCGAAACAATTCCAATTGAACTATATTTTGCCTATATACTCAAAACAGTCAAGGGAAAGTAGCCTTGACCAAGGCTGTCAAGTTTGTTCCCTGAACGAGGGAGCGGCCGCTACCGTACAGCTGATTTGTCCGGTACTCGTTGTACTGTACTTGCATGGCATGGCACAGCGCCCCGCGCAAGCCAGCCTCAATTACCCCTTTGTGTCTTTTCTCTATGTCCAGCCTGCACGTATGTACGCCACACACACACACACACATCCATAAACAGTACCTACAGTAACCATTCCCCAGTCTACAGTACAGTACATGTATGTTCCCAGTCCCCACCCTACGTCCATGTATGTATAGTCGAGGTGAAAGACAGCCTTGACGCAACCGTGGCGAATTGCTTGTGTTTCTTTATATTTTCGGCAGAATTCGGCTGAGAATTTCTGATGCGCATATTTAACACGATATCCAATCCAACCCCATAAACTTTGACCCGAGATATGCATATATTCATGTTGCATAAGGCAACCTAAAATAAATAACTTGTTTCTCATCAGCGGCCGGGCGGATTTTTCAGGCCGGGTGGATATTTTTTAATTTTTTATAATTATAAAAGTTAAAATATAAATGTACCGGACGCCCAGAAATTCAGAGCAGAATTTTCTTTTTTAATATATATATATATACGCTATAAAACACGCTGTTTTAAACAATGCCAGGTAAACTCACCTTGGAGAGGTTTTTATAAACACCGACAACCTGACCCAAAAGCCCGGGGCCGTGTGAACTCTACTATATATGTAATGATAGTAAAGTTAGTGGCCATGTGGTAGAAGCCAGGAAAATCAATAAATCTAGGCTGGTCTTAGTTCAAGACGACAGTGATCGATAATGAATCATGTAGCGTTGCGTTTATTCGTTCCATGCATTGCGCCCTCTGACGGTACGATTAGACCAATTTATGGGCTCGCACTGTACCGTCAGAGGGCGCACTGCATGGAACGAATAAACGCAATGCTACACGATCCATTATCGATCACTGTCATCTTGAACCAAGACTAGCAAAAGGCGCGCTACGGATCGGACAAGAGCTAAGTCGGGTGCGAACGGTCATCTGTGTGCCTCTTCCATTCGAAAATAGGGGTGCTCGAAATAGTGGGAAAATAAATATCCGTTTTAAAGTTTTAACTGTAATCAACGAAAACAATCTGTAATTTGGAAAATGAATGCCATGTCACAACAAAATTTCTGTCAACCGGCGCTTTTGCTCGTGCCCACCGCCCATACTAGTACTGGGCGCTGGGAAACGCTGATGAGCTTCACAGAATTTCTGTGAAGGAAAACAAACCGCATTCTTGGTAGCGTACAATGACATTTCGAATTGCATGCCACACAGCTAATTAGCGACGGAAGTGGTAACTCACGTTCATAAGTCACAAAAAATATATCAGAGCTGAAAGCGCATCAGCGCTTACCAGCGCCCAGTATAGGGTACCGAAGTGATGACGTCAATCAATGCAATGTTTGGAACCAGAATACATTCTAAACTGCATGTGTGTGGAACCAGTTGCCGCGGCAACTGACGTCAGACTTCGGTACTCTATGGGCGGCGTGGTGGGCACAAGCCAACCTCGTTACCATGGATACGATCTTGCTGCGCCATGTTTCTTCCCACTATGCCTTGCGCAATCACACGCGCCCATGGAGTCGAGGCTGGGCACGAGCGGAACCAGCGCTGTGAAGTTGCATAGTCGGATACCAGTTTCAAAGAATCAGCGATATTGTTGTTTGAACATCAGAACTAGACCAGGGCAGTCTGATCTGTGCACTTCAAAGCGTTCCTCTTTTGAGGTCAGCTGTATGTCATGTGCATTCATATCATCTTGTAATTTGTATATTTTCAAAATCCTTTTATTAAATAAATTCAGTTTCTTAAAAAATATGTAAAATATTTGTGTTCTAGCTGATGTGTAGTATGCCTACTAGTATATCGAGACCATGGAGATATTATCTTTGCATAAAATACTTCCATGCCGTGAAGAAATAATATACAAAAGGTCCTGACGTACATATTTTCTTGGGTATATGGACATTTGTATTCTATAAAATATAAATTGCCCGGACGGACCTTTTCGCCACATGGGTTCTGATGAGAAACAATTCATTTTCTTTTATGTTGCCTAACTTGCCTAACTTGCCTAACTTTGAATGCATTATGCAGTAGTAATAAATATTCCTTTTTCTGTCAGCCATTATCCAATGAGAGAAGACTGTTTATCATAGCACGTACTAATTATCATAGTGAGCATATACCATTGTGTGAAGGCTGTCTTTCGCCTCGACTATTGTTGGAGATCGTTGAGGCTAGCCAAATGAAATTATTCTTACCATTGCACGAATGTGAAACATTCATTATTTGTTTTATACAACGCCTGAATAAATCCGACAGATTGCATGCATGGATTTCTTTGTGTACAACGTGCCGTTTACCGTCTCAGTCCCGCTTAAAACCGCGACAAAAAGTGGTCCAGTTCCGAATCAGTTAAAGCTCTAATTGTTGAATTTGCGTGTCTTGCAAATTCCTCTAATCGTTTGACTGCATATTTCATTTGTCCCTTTGTGTTAGCAGCGTCAGCATCGCCTACGAGTTCCAATATTTCGTCGTCTGTTAGGAAAACAAACCGCGGTTCGGAAACACCGTCCGCAATTTTGTGTGAATGACAGCCTAGACTGGTTCCCGGTCCCCATATGTATATTATATACGTTTGAAGTCCGAAGGACAATGGAGGGACCGGGAACCAGTCCAATGACAGCTGTGTTGTAGTGGCGGGGGAAGTTCTATCAAACGCGTTACCATTTGATAGAACCATGTGATAGAACTTTTTTGGGCGGTGCAGGTTCGCATCGTGCAATGGGACAAATGTTTCAATGCACGTGATCGACGATCCACCAATTGGATGGTGGGGATTTATTCAGGCGTTGTATAAAATTGCATATTAGCCTTTTACAAGCAGTGATATTCATTGATTTCCTCTTTTGCAGTCATAATTTTCATGAGGTTCTTTGCAACTTGAATGTTTTCAAGAATGTGAACCCCATGGAAGTGAAGCTAACGACCGACTTGAAACCTTCCTGGTGATTATTAGTGAGCTACAATTTTTTAAGGGTCAGATTCACGAGTTTAAACCCGGTGTACGCCATGATTCGATATTCGAATAATGCATAATTCAATAGCTTTTAATCATATGCCAAGAATCGATACTATCTGCTTTTGACTTGACCTCAAGAGTGTTGCATAGAAATCAATTAATTTTACTTTTAAAAAATTGTAGCTTGCCTGATTTCATAATGTGTGTTCTTAGGAAACGTCTTTTGCACATAATTTGTTTTGGGGGTACATCTGATGAAAAACTCATATAGGAAATAATTTAAATGGTTCAGTTTGTCATAGCGTTTGTACAAGTGTTGTAGTCGAGACCATTTCGAGACCATTTCAAGACCAGGCACAAGACCAGGCACAAGACCAGCTTGTAACAGGCACAAGTAACAGGCATAAACCATGACAAAGGAATGCTTTTGTTGCAGTTCATTTGTATAGCTTAAGACTTGGATTAAGACTGCTGGTCTTGTGCTGGTCTTGCAGGGTCTTATGATGGTCTTGTCTACAACACTGGTTCGTACAGTATGTTGACAACACGCCTCGTGGCATCCCAAAGTAAGACTACCTGACAGACATTATTATCAATGGCTTCAGCTCTTCACCGTAGCCTGACAATTGCAAAATTTGAAGCCTTAGCCACAAAAGACCCGATCCGGGCACGGCTTATGTTTGAATGCAGCATATGAGCCTGTGAATAAATGTATTCACCTGTTATTATATGTGAACACGTGTGGTATGCATGAAATCGTGGTCAGTATTAAAGCTGCCTCACCTTAGCCAGTTTAGCCTGCAGCTCAATGACCTTGGACTTGGCTTCTTCGCATGCCTTTGTCGTCATCTTTAGATCTGTTTCCATCTTGCTGGCTCTCTGTGTAGCCATGTAACGATCCAACTCCAACTGGGACATAGCTTGCTGATGCTCCTCCAACTCGGCTCTGATATTTAGAAATCCACAACAATGGTGATAAATGCATTCGGGACTAAAGTCGGTTGAATGTAATACCACACAACTTAAAGCCAGGGGCCACTTTTTACAGAGCTGCTCAGTACAAAAATGTACTTAGCATCAAAAAGTCTTGCTTAGTTAAAACAGGTTACCAGCCAAAAGGGCATATGATTTTCATGCTAAGCAAACAACCACTGAATGCATGCTGCAAGCGATATACCCTTCACATCAAAATTTGGTTGGTAATCCTGTATTTCCCAAGGAAGACTTTTTATGGTTAGTAAAATGTTGGGCTGAGCATCGTCGTGAGAGCTGCTAAAGCACAACATTTCCTTAATCACATGGAATTTTTGGCTGGTAAACTGATTTACTAAGCAAGGTTTTTAGTGCTTAAGCAAATTTGTGTGCTTAAGCAACTCTATGAAATTGGTCTCAGGTTACCAGCCAAAGCTGCATGTGATGTATAATTGCTTGTGACTGGTATTTAGCTGCTGTTTGCTTAAACATCATAATCACATGGAATTTTGGCCTTTAACCTGACTAGGCAAAGTTTTTCTTCTTAAGCAAATTTTCAGAAATGTAATCAAGTCAATCACAAGTCAATCACAAGTCAATCACAAGTCAATCACAAGTCAATCACAAGTCAATCCACAAGTCAATCCACAAGTCAATCCACAAGTCAATCCACAAGTCAATCCACAAGTCAATCCACAAGTCAATCCACAAGTCAATCCACAAGTCAATCCACAAGTCACTTCACAAGTCACTTCACAAGTCACTACACAATAAAGGCTGGTTTATAGTCGGTCGCGCGATGGTCGCCGCGACTAAAAATTGACGCGTGATCCTCTCACGCAGGGTTTATAGTTGACGCGGAAGCACCAGCGACTAGTCGCTGAAAGACGCTGGCGACGTCGCTACAGAGTTCATTCAATTGAACTTTGACATGGTCGCTGACCTCACTTTTTTCAATGGGTCAATAGAATTGCCTGATCAGCAAGAAACAATGAATATGCAAATATGGCACACAGCATAAAAAATAAATATCACTATCAATAAACAGCGACAACGTCTTATATTATATTTATGCAACTTAATATTTACTGTTAGTAAAACAGCTGGGACAGACATTAATCACATCAAAACAAAGCTGCTAACTCCGATAATTAATAATCATCGCAGCTAAAATAACTTTACGTCCAGCAGTGGCGATGCGTTGATCATCACATGTCGCATTCGAATTCCAGACGCGCTGCGCGTATGGTGTGCATGTGTTTACAAACGTCGCGTGACGACTATAAACTGCACAAAAAAGGCCTAGCGTCCAGCGACCATCAGCGTCGGGCGATTTTCATCGTGCGACCGACTATAAACCGGCCTTTACAAGCTATTCAAACACACTATATAACAAAAGCATTCCTTTGTCATTGTTCATCCCATGTAGTTTGTGAGCTGACTTGTGATTGACTTGTGATCTGCCCTTTGATATTGCTTGTGACTGGTATTAAGCTACTCTTTGCTTAACATAATACCGGTAATCACATGGAGTTTAGGCCTTTAACCTGACTAAGCAAGGTTTTTGTCCTTAAGCAAATTTGAAATTTTGTGCTTAAGCAGCTCTATGAAACTGGCCCTTGGTTTCCACATACATGTAGCCACAATGAATGTCAACAGCACGAAAGACACGTTTCCAACTTTCCATTTTTTTTTCACACAAACATTCTCAAACAAAACAATTCTTAGTGACTTTGGAAATAGTGTAATGTGAATATTAATCGCCATTATTGAACTTAAAAAAGCTCAAATTCAATTACTGAGATACTTTCATGGAAGCTCGGACGGTTCTTGTGAAGAGCCTGAAAATAAGGCAAGGAAAGCCTGATCATACATGCTAGGGTGTGACATTATATGAAAAAGCCTTTTTACCTAAAAATGTGCATCCCTGTAGTTTGTAAAGACAAGGTAGTTTCACTGGGAGAAATTAGTATAATATTGTGATCACAGTAAAAGTTGCTGATGATATGTGACCTGCTCAACCAAAAAGGGTATTATGTCGCACTATGTGAAAACACACAAAGGGTTGTTCTATGTGAAGCCGGTGAAAACATCTTCACATAAGTGATTTTTGTTTTTGGTTTGTTGGCTTCTATTATATGTATATTTTCAGAATATATTTAAAAAAAACATTAATATTGATGAATCAAGATGAAAAAATAAATGTTGATAAAAATAACTTCTATCTGATTTCTTTGCACTTTTTTGTATTTAAAGGTCTATATCTCTAAACGCACTTCCGTTATTAAATTGGAAAATAGGAGTGTACAAATGTCAAGATATCTCGAGAACACAAAATGCCACAGGGGTCAAACCTTAGTTTAGGATGTGACAAATTCAACTACATGTATGTATGTAACTCATTTTTCAAATTTTGCAACACAATACCCATTTTTGCAGAGCCGGTCACATATTTGAGTTTATGTCTGACCTGAATTCCTCATCTTTCATCTGTGTTGTCTTCTTGTTGGTTTCTCTGATGTGACCCAGGAGCTGTACCGCTTTAGTATCTGATGCCTTGATCTGGCTTCTCTCCATCTCCAACATTCGCTTCAGATTCTGACATAAGTAACGACCATTAGTGCTTGTTATACCATGGTATTAAATTGGGAGATCCGATCACATGGTTTATTACAAAAGTTCATGTGTTACTCCAAAACTGATGTACCGGGGTACATCACTCATTACCTTGATCGTCCCCAGGGCTGCTCTGAACAACAAGTTTAATAGAAGCAGATCCTGAGAAAGAGGTTTCGTTTTCGCTGGTATTACGAGAACCACTGTATATTTCCATGTAATGCGCGCACAGGGAACAGTTAAAACGAAAGTTGTAATAAGTTTGGAAGACCTTCTCTTCCGTTGCCGCCATTACCGTTTACATTTCTTCTGCTCTTTTCACGTTCCAACTACTCAGGGATTTGGACAGGCATGTATTTAATACCATGGTATAACAAAACAATTGTCTATTGTACACCAGACAACAGAGCATGCAAGATGACTTGGCAAAAATACATAATTTCAGCAGGGATGCCAGTAGGTCTTGGCTGCAGGGCCGGAAAAAAATTGCGTGTCCGGAATCTGGGCCACGCTACAATTACATAGGCCTATGCGTAATACATGTACAATTGTACATTGACTGGACAATAAACTTTGAATTTATTTTTACGAAGTGCTCAATTTATTTTTCCAATGAGAATGTTTCCAAAGCGAACGTAGATCTATCGTACAACAATACGCAATCACATCGTAGATGTTCAATACGCTATGCATAATCATTTCAACTTCCATTTCGACAAACGATCCCTGCTGTTGTTATTCCGCCATGTTGTATACACGCTGCACACGCTCGCGAAACCATTTGATGCACGAACATAACTGGTTCCCTACTTTGACTGCGTAAAGTGAATACGGGATGCATGGGAATCAACGAAATCGGCAATCTCTGTGGAACTAAACTTGACAAAGTCGTCCATTGATTGGATTTTGTTCTGCACGCACATTGTGTGTACGCACCAGTGGTAGGCAACGTACACATAAATTGTAACCGTTCCTCACAGACTGGAATTTACCATTTGCGTGTACATACATGTAGTATGTAAGTCTAGTGTCCGCTGCATACGTATACAGGACACTGCTTATACAGTGCCCCGCGTGTAAATCGAATCGTTGTACACGTGTATTGCGGCATAGCGCATGAAGGTAGGAAAGCCCTGTATGGTCTTACGGTAAAATTTGTATTAATATTGTCGTTCCGTCCCACAAATGCCGAAGGCCGGAGGTTTTTCATAAAAATAAGAAAAAGCCGGAATTCCGGCAATTGCCGGAAGTCTGGCATCCCTGTTCCAGGCACACTGTATGGAAGCTACAACGTCTGCAACATCCTATTTTATGAAATCAGTTTAATTTCTCCCTGGGCTGAAATGGGAAACTACAATAATGTAGTCTTGTAAAAAAAAAGGCATTTTAATGTATTTTTTTACCCTTTCAGTACCTCATTGTTTACTGGCTTATCTTCCCCAAGTATCACATTCTTTGTTCATTCAAGCATGAACAACTCAAGCAGAAAAAGCAGTTGAATGCTTGCTGAATGGTTCTATTTTCAACCTGAGATTTCACCCTCAAGAGATGATTGAAATAGAAAATGTTTGCAAAGTTTGTTCCATGAAAATTACTCTTTTACATGTATATGGTGTAAAAATGAAAGTCATAGCTGCTAACAAATAGCAAAGTTGTAGCTGTTTTCTCTTCTGGCCCACTTTATCAAACAGGAAAGTCATTTGTCACATGAACCAATGGCACTCCGGTCCATACCAAAAATTGTAATGGTAAAACATAAATTTAATAGCACCATTAGAATGATCTGAAAAAGCTCTTTCCATTGGTATGAGGATGAAGTATGGACAGTAAAAAAATAAATACACTGGAGTTTATTGAAACATGGTGAGCATACATGTATCTGTTGTTTGGCTGCTTTGTGTGTTGTTTCCTTGTCGAGTAAACTCGACATTTGTAAGGGAAGTTAAAATACTGCCCAAAATACTGGAAAATTTGACTTTTCCTCAATGTATAAATACACATTGGTACAGAGTGAAACGCACTGCTTTAGGGTGAAAATAGACTGCAGAGTCTTTCGCTAGAATAGTCAGTGTATATACCAATACGTTCATATATAAAGTGATAAGTGATTGTGAAATTGTGAGACTTGCACACTTCATAAGTCTGGATGGATTCATATTATACATGTGGGGCGCCGTGGTCCAATGGTTACCGTGTCTGACTCACGTGCGATTGGGTGAGATTGGCCAAAAATGAAATTATCCACGAAATCCACAAAATATCCACGAAATCCACAAAAAATCCACAAGGACCCCAGAGAACGCCGTTATAACGAACATCGCAGGATCCACAGATTTTGTTTAGTATAGCGATCGTTCGGTATAGCGATTTTCAGCTGCCGGTTACTTAAGGACGACTTTGAACATGTGCCGGCCATTAAATCATGTAATTACATGTTCATACTATAAAACTAAGCTTTCCGAATTCTAAAGCAACAGTTGGCTTTTTCCTTCTATTCCTTGGGGAAATAATAACCACCTGTCACTCTTCAACATAAAGCTGCGGCCGTTTGGGAATTACAAACAGCCCAAATACCCCGTACATTTGTTTAATCCATTGCCTCTTTTTTCAACAACAATGTTCGGTAAGTTCGGTACACAAAATTTGGGAGCCAAGGATGGTGTTTGGTATAGCCGAATGTTCGGTATAGCGGCGTTCCACTGTAGTTTGTATTTGCCTAAAGGCACCCCCCTTCAAATATCCGTTTTATTGGTCTATCTTTTACAGGTAAAAACACCTTTAGCACAACAGGAAAATCAGGAATTCCAGATTGCAAAAGAGATTCTTTAAAAGTTCTGAAATCCCGACAAAAAGTCCTAAAATCAGGAAAAATCCTGACAAATCTCACTCCTGTAATGTGGGTTCGAACCCTGCCAGGGGATTATGGTGCTTGTGTGCTTGGGCAAGACACTTTACTACAATTGTCTCTCTCCACCCAGGAGTATAAATGGGTTGAGTGTAGAGATTAGATTGCACTGATCTCGAACTACTGCATAGAACTGATCTCATGGCCTGATGACCAGGGGTAATAATTGTGAAGCGCTTTGAGACATTTGTATATAGCACTATATAAACACCACACGATTATAATTATTATAAAACTCATTTCAGTATTCAGAAAGCAAAAAATCAGTATTTTGCTCAGAAAACCTATATTTTTCATGAAATTCAAACTTGACCTGAAAATGCATTATTTTTTCGCGCAGCATAGTCCGCACCACTTAAACGTCAATGGTTCTTAATAGTGAGAATGACATTCAGCATACCTACATGGATCTCATAAAAAAGGGGGGGGAAATGTTATTTCTTCTGCTTTTGCTTGTTGTAGGCCATTTTTGCATTTAGTGAGGAGTTTGTTGTCAAAGGTTATTTAGTAGCACTGACAAAACATTATTATGGTCGGATTTCACAAAATCCGTATTTATAAACAAAAATTCATACTTCAGCATTTTTTTGTGAACTTCCATACGAAATATGGAAAATCAGTACTGGTTGGCAGCTCTGTATAACATCGTGCATTGTTCCGTTTTCCTATTTTTGGTAGGCAAGGTACATGTAAGGTATGTGACTTACAGCAATCTCCGTTACTGAGAGGGCAAGATCTTTCTCTAAGGCTGTCTTCTCAGCTTGTGATGCTTTCAGCGACACCGTCTTGTCCCGCACAACTGCCTGAAGCTCCGATACCTGAAAGTTGAGGCGTGGTTATATTGCATAGTTTTTACACCAACCAACAGCATTGCAAGGACAGTACCCAAAAAATGGTTTGCTAGTCTGTCAACTAAATTACTGTGATGATCGTAAGAGCCCCCAAAACATTATCATGGGTTTAAACATGACTGTCAATTTCAATTGCAGTGTATACAGGCACAGCGAATGCAAGTCATAATTATCAAACAACATACTAGAGAAACTACCAAGTTCAATTTCCCTTGTGGTTTGTTTAGACTATTATTGGGAGATTCCTAGCATAGTATACAAATATTGACTGCTCGGAGTGGTGTAGTAAAACTAGCCTCCCGAGGTGATCCATGCAGCATTCAAAATCGAATGCTGCATGGATCACCATTAGACAATGTGCTCTTTTGTTTACATCTAAACTGCCCTATATTCAATTGTGCCCGGCTGAATGCACAAGCATCGTGTTTTGTGTAAACTTGGTTATGGAGTGGCATTAACCCTAACCCCCCCTCAATCCCCCAAAATCCCCCTTGCAGTTTTGGAGGATTGAGGAGGATTGAGGATGAATGGTTTTTCAAGAAAAAGAGGATTTTGGAGGATTGAGGATGAATGGTGTTTCAAGCGAGGAGGATTTTGGAGGATTGAGGATGAATAGTGTTTCAAAAAAAGGAGGATTTTGGAGGATTGAGGGTGAATGGTGTTTGAGAAACAGGATGATTTTAGAGGATTGAGGGGGAATGGTGTTTGAGAAACAGGATGATTTTAGAGGATTGAGGGTGAATGGTGTTTGAGAAACAGGATGATTTTAGAGGATTGAGGGTGAATGGTGTTTGAGAAACAGGAGAATTGAGGGTGAATGGTGATTGAAGCTCAGGAGGATTTTGGAGGATTGAGGATGAATGGTGATTAAAGCACAGGAGGATTTTGGAGGATTGAGGATGAATGCATTTTTGGGGCAGGGCAATCGGAGGATTTTGGAAGATTGAGGATGGTTCCTAGCAAAAAGGGTCTATGGGGTTTAAGGGTTAAATAAAGGGTTAATTAATCTGACCTGCGAAGTCACTCCTAAACCAAATTGATTGCAAAACACGATGAGTGCGCATACCGACAGGCATATTTCATTACAGATGTAAACACATGACATCAGAGAGCACGCCCTCGGTTGATGACTGACCTGTTTAGTCAGGGCAGCCTGTGAGCCCTCCGTCTGGTGGTATCTGCTATGGATGTCTTGTAACTCTTGTGTCTTTGCAGCTAAACGTCGTTCCAGATTATTCTTTGTCATTGGGGATGCGCATTCCCGATTGGCAGGATTCCTGTAATACAAGTACAAATTTGTTCTAGCAAAGATGGTCTTAATAGTAATAATGGGCATTTATAAATTTATACCGAAGACAGTTTACCCGTTCCTATTGGTGGGGAGCCCGTCATGTGGGTGGTTTTAAACACTTTTTCCGGCGTCACACGAAATTTTGACTCCTGTGAAATATTTTATTCAGTTATTGGTTGAACACTGCTGCGACCAGTCTCTCTCCCAATTACGTAGGTGCAATACTACCGTTGCGTCCATATATAGAGTCTATAATTTCACATTACTGCTTCTGCGCCACATCACGCCACATGTCACGTGCACGTCAATTTCCATACAAGGACATTTTTAGCACTACTCGTGTGACGCACGTACCATTAAATAGCTAAAGGGGTGTTTTGCAAACCAAGGTAAACAAAAATTGAACAAAATCATTGGAAATGCATAATTTTCCCGAGTTTTTTGCTGAATTATACAAAAAGGTCTTTTATGAATGGGGCCTGAAAGCTGTTGATAACCCTCACCTTTGGCTCCCTTCATTATCAAGCATCCAGGCCCCAAGGCGGTTATAAACGTACTTGTTTAAAACCGGCCCAGCACATATTTATTCCCTTATTTAAGAATGCTCAAATAGTAAACTATATCACAGCGCTTTCAATATTATTATTACCCTTGCTAATCAGGTCCATTAATTATTCCTGAAACCTTCTCAACTCCCTGTCCCTGAGGAGTATACAGCCCCCCTTTTCGTGATTCAAACCTTTAATTTAACTCTGCGGTGTGCCATGGCGCTGTTTTGTTAAGTAGGTCACCATGGTGTAACAGTATACAAATAATGAATGTTTATAAGTGCAATGGTAGGAATAATTTCATGAGGTGACAGATTTAATGTTCCATTCCACGAGGCGAAGCCGAGTGGAATGGGACATTCCATCTGTCACCGAATGAAATTATTCTTACCTTTGCACGAATGTGAAACATTCAATTATTTGTTTTATACAACGCCTGAATAAATCCGACAGATTGCATGCATGGATTTCTTGGTGTAACGTTGCTAAACGTACCGTTTACCTTCAGTCCCGCATAAAACCGCGACAAAAAGTGGTCCAGTTCCGAATCAGTTAAAGCTTCAATTGTTGTTCCTGCGTGTCTTGCAAATTCTTCTAATCGTTTGACTGCATATTTCATTTGTCTCTTTGTGTTAGCAGTGTCAGCATCGCCTACGGGTTCCAATATTTTGTTGTCTGTTAGGAAAACAAACCGCGGCAGTTCGGGAAACTCGGCCGCCATGTTGTGTGAATGACAGCGCTGTTGTAGCGCCACCAATAGTGACCGTGAAATTAGGGAAGTTCTTTTGGTTCTATCAATGCGCGCGCACCGTTTGATAGAACCATGTGATAGAACGTTTTGGGCGGTGCGGGTTCGTGTCGTGTGATGGGTCGAATAATTCAATGCACGTGATCGACAATCCACCAATCGGATGGCGGGGATTTATTCAGGTGTTGTATAATCATGTATATTGTCATGGCACACCGCAGGGTTAAAAAGCTAATTTGTCAAACAACTGTAAATTTTTTGTTTTGATTAAAATATTTGTGTTGTGTTGTGTTGCGTTGCGCTGGTTGCACTGCAGGGCGCTGCGCGGAGCGGCGCAGCGTGGCGTTGAGTTGTATTTTCGATGTAACTTATTTATATGATGATGTAACTTATTTATATGATACCTGTAAGTAGTGGGTCTCCGCTGTTGGATATCAAAATAAATAAATAAATAAATAAATAGAAATAGATAAAAACCACAAGGGAAACTTACTAGGTAAACTTGAATGCATTTTAAAAGTGAACAAAGAAAACTGGAAGAAGCAATATTTGAACCCGCAACCTCTGGAACACCGCACCGGTGCTCTACCAACTGAGCTATCTTGCCCTGTGTTGGCGGTTTCCCAAATTCTCAGTGTCCTTGTTCAGTGGGCGCTAGTCAGAAGTCATAAACCCAGAATGCCGTATAGCCATGGATCACGGAGGTCGCGGATCCGAATCCCGCTCCTGCCAGTTTTCTTTGTTCACTTTGAAAATTAGAAAAAAAACTACTTATAGTTTGCACACACTTTGACGACAATGGTTTCTAAATTCACGACTTTGTGGGACTAAGAAACAATAGAGGACAAATGGTGCAAAGGTCACCACAAGGAAATTTGTGTACAAAGTATATTAACAAAGTAAAGAGCAAAACCATGTTTCCACAGGGATATAAATTTTTGAGTGTGTGTTCCTGAATGATGAGCTGTACAGGTTATCCATTACAACTGAGGACTTGGGACAATGGGGGATTAGTGATTACAATACAACTGAGGACCTGAGCCCAAGTCCTCGGTAGAGTTCATGTACAAACCTTATGGGGCATGTCAAGAAAAAGTACAAACAAAGGGAGCAATGGAAGAGAACGCCCTAAGTCCTCATAAGTATAGTAAAACGCACGTGTGTGGGGGGAATATTTACCCAGCACCCTAATATCTTAGCACATGTTTTCTGTCATTAAGCTCTGCACACGATTTATTTCTGATAATCAATCCAAAAATATGTACATGTATTGCAGGCAATTGCAAAAAAAAAGGAAAATATCTTCACCAATTTACAAGCGCGTAGCGCAAATCCCTTGAATTCTAGGTGCTCTGTGGTGCATTCTGAGCAGTTTTTTACCACTTGGATTGAAATCTGAGTGAGAGATTTTAACCTCATTTTGTGGCATGTTTTCTATTAAAAAATTACACAAAATGCTTCAAATTTGTTATTTTTTACCATTTATTCAGATGTAAACATTTTTGTTACCTTACTTCGTCCACCTTCTCCAACCAGTCCCATTTCCAAGCATTTTTTATGCCTTTATCAACAGTTTTTACATGCTCTTGTCCTTTTTCTCGTTCGATGATGTCCTTCCTTTTAGAAGTCATTTGACACATTAAATCGATATCCAAACACGTTTTTCCAACGTTTTACCAGCTCGTGCAACATGTAGGTATAGTGTCCGTATCGCGATTGTACTGTATTGTATTCATTCACGCGAGAAAACAAATGTGGAACCTGAGTCTGTAGTCGATAGAGGGCGCTATAGCGACTCGTTCATAAAACGGCAAGATTGTACAGGTACGCTACATAATGCGCACGGAGTCTGTGTCCTGCACCTTTTATATGCTATGTACATGTATGTATACAAAATCCGGAGCCAGACGATGTGTGCTAGCAATATCGGCCAACGATTCCGCGGTCACCACTGTGGGAAACAAGCCGAAGCGCGGACACTTTTTTCGTGGTCGGAATTTTTAAAAACACAAAAATCCACAGATCCCCGGAAAAGTTGCATGCCTGGTATTGGTGATGTTTTTCCAGGTTTAACCTAGGGCTGTCCATTTTTTGATAATTCAGTATTCAAATATTTGATACTGCATTTGGCTGCATATATTCGAATATTCGAAACTCGCCGATCAAGTTTTACACAAGCCGCCGCAGCTGCCATCTTTGCCAGCTATCATGGCCAAAAGTTGCATACAAAGTGCGCCAGTTTAAATTTGAATGCAGTAAGTACTGGTACTGTATACATATCAAGGGGCTTTTACTCAGCTAAAAGAAACAGACCATTAAAGTTACCGTGGACAAAAAAATTTAAAATATTAATAAGAAACTTTAAAATTAAAATAACACATTCATATGTGCAAGTGCAGAGTTTTATTTTGTGGAATATTCAAACTGGCTAAAAGCTATTCGAATATTCGGTTGATGTAAACAAATATTCAAATATTCGGTATATATTCAGGACAGCCCTAGTTTAACCGTCTTAGCAAGCTTTGTCTGAACAGTCGTTAATACAGTTTAGCCTATTTATTCTATTGGTCGAGAGCCCATCATGTGGATGGTTCTAAACGGCCCATAAAACACCAACTGGTTTGAAACACCTTTTGTGGCAACAAACGTGGCCCCTGAACCAGGACGTCCAGCATGAGATAGTAAGTCGAGTTATGCCGTGTGCGCAATGCATGTCATGCTGACTTGCGTAAAATAAACAGCTGTTTGATGTGCCAACTTAGTAAAAAAAAAAAGAAATTCGTTTTAAAGTTCAAAATTGTAAAGTTAAATTCAGTTGCATTTCTAGTACAGAACTATGGTTTGTGTGTTTATTGACAAAAAATTAGAATTTTAAGGTGTTTAGAAAAGACTATTTTGTTTCTTTTCCTTGCCTCACACCTCTGGATGACCAATGGCAATAATAATTTGCTGCTTAGTCTGGTTCGGGGTGTTTGCATTATCTTACTACTGGTAAAGAAGAGACAAAAACTAGGTAGTTTCACCAGGGGCCCCTGAACATGGATAGGGAAAACGCACAACAAATAGCGGAATTCAGGGATTTTTGCTGCTTTATACAAAAAGGTATTTATGAATGGGAATAAACATGTGCTGCGGTTTTAAACAAGTACATTTAAAAACAGCACATATTTATTCCCTTTAATACACATAACATGACATTTTCAATGGCAATCTACTTTTATAATTGGCCAATGTTTGTGCTTAGCTGAAAATAACCCCTGAAGGCAAATGCTAACATTTTGACAATTTTGCTTCTTTGACAAAATATATGTACATGTGCATTCCACCTTGAAAAAAAACACTTTGTGAACTGCACTTTAAATGGAGCTAGGATCCTACACATTTCATGTACACATCTAGGTTTTTCTGACCTGAGGTTTTCCACAGCAGTTATATTGGCCAGTTCCTTGGTGTAAGTGAAGCCAATGAAAGGTAAATCACGTCCGGAGAAGCCAGGCTTGTTGGGTGGAAAATTAGCGCGGGACTGTGGAGACTCGGCGTCAAACTCATCAAAGTTGGACGTGTCATCGACGCTGGTTACAGTGGGTACAAAAGGAGGCACACCTTCATGTACACAGGTTAAAACAGACACAAGAAAAACAAATGGAAAATCTCAGACTTCAATTCAACCAAATATAAAGTGTGAATGATGTTTTCTACTGTATCCATTGAAGTCCTACATAGCTAAATAGTATAAATTCTTTTCAGTTTAACAGAACATGTTCGTGGACCTTTTTCACGTGTCATCATGGACCACATAATATAGCAGTGTTCTAACCAGGCATTAAATAGCGCTGGCACCCACTATATGCTTTATCCTGCCCTACGCTATAAATTTAACCCCTTGAGTACGATTTTTTACGGGAGACGTCGGGGTGCCGCGGCGGCCCTGGCAGCCAAACGAAACGACCACAATGTGTTTGTGCAGTCAAGCGTAACATATATACACAATAATCCAACAATGGATTGAATCTGCACAAACAGTGGCCAATGGCGTCATCCGGCCTGGTGGCACTGTTTAATCCAACAATGGATTGAAACTGCACAAACAGAGTTCAATGGCGTCATCCGGCCTGGTGGCACTGTTTAATCCAACAATGGATTAAAACTGCACAAACAGCGGCCAATGGCGTCATCCGGCCTGGTGGCACTGTTTAATCCAACAATAGATTGAAACTGCACAAACAGCGGCCAATGGCGTCATTCGGCCTGGTGGCACTGTTTAATCCAACAATGGATTAAAACTGCACAAACAGTGGCCAATGGCGTCATCCGGCCTGGTGGCACTGTTTAATCCAACAATGGATTGAAACTGCACAAACAGCGGCCAATGGCGTCATCCGGCCTGGTGGCACTGTTTAATCCAACAATGGATTGAAACTGCACAAACAGCGGCCAATGGCGTCATCCGGCCTGGTGGCACTGTTTAATCCAACAATGGATTGAAACTGCACGAACAGTGGCCAATGGCGTCATTCGGCCTGGTGGCACTGTTTAATCCAACAATGGATTGAAACTGCACAAACAGAGGTCAATGACGTCATCCGGCCTGGTGGCACTGTTTTTTTTGTACCATGTGGCGTCATCCGTACGCAAGGGGTTAAGAGCAAGAGTTTATTGTAAACAATTTCAAATGAACTGAATGTTGCTTATAATCTTAAAAACTTTTCCTCAAAACAGTCAAGGGAAAGTGACCAGGATTTTCCTCCGATTGCACCACAGAATGCATCTAAAATCCCCTGGACATCACGCCGTAAGGGCTTCGTGTTCGCGTGTAATGTAGTGGTGTTAATGGGGTGCTTATTCAAGTAAGCCAGTCAAGCATGCCATGTGTGTGCACATGATTTAACTTTCCCCCATACAATGCACGTACATACTGCGATCACACCAAAGCAGTCCACATGTACGCTTTGCTTCAAAACTATGTTCTTTCAGGATCTATTTATCTGAAATGCCACACATTCACACATTTTGAATTCAAAACGACATTCAAAACATCCATCATAATCATGCAGCTGCATGAACATTAAGGGTGCGTTCGAGCGTGTTACTCGTGTTAACACGAGTATACTCTTGAGCACACGAACGGCAGGAGTATGACCCGTTCAGACCGAGAGTATACTCCTGCACCGGAGGTGTCGTCACGTGATTGTTTCCAGTTAACATTTTAAGATGGCGGAAAGTAAATATTTCAGACTTTCCCAATGAGGTTTTATTGCTTTTCGATTGTTGAACTGACCTTTGGATTATATATTGTCATAAATATGATACATAAGGGAAAATGTTAAACTATGTTCAAATATGTGACCCGCTCTGCAAAAAGGGCACATAAGTCGCTGTATGCTTTTACGAGTTATGTGCCGTTCAATGTGAAGAGGGTGAAAAATTCTTCAAACAAGTGATTTTGAAGGGAGGGAATTTGTTGCATCTTTGATACTATATTATTCATAACCAAAATCTTTGATTTCAGTAAATAAAGTTGGAAAAAGAAAGTGTTTTTGTCGAGTGCTTCCATCTATTGCTTTGCTTTTGTTTTTTTAAATGGCTTGTTTCTCCTGAAGTCATTTCAAGAAATTCCTGAAAACAAACATGCAAATTTCCAAATATCGTGTAATTGCAAAATGCTAGAGACCTCAGACATATACCATATGAAAGCTTATAAAATGGCCTTTCCAGCTATATATAAAACACTATTTTCAAATTTTGCAACATAAGTGCCCTTTTTGCAGAGCGGGTCACATATGTGTGCACATCTAGGGCCAATGATTTTCCGTTTTAGTGGAAACCAAACGGAATTAACGGAATTGGCCTCTTTCATTGTGCATTCATTTACATGTATGAAATAATGTCTCATGGAAATGAAAAAGATTTTTGTACACTGTTCTAATGGGTGAAACGGAAATGAAGATTTGTAAAAACGAAAAATTGACTTTTCTGAAACGGAAAATCATTGGCTCTACACATCCAAAGGAAGATTGTTCGCGTATAGTTGGCAAACGTTGGCAACGTTCGCGTGAGTGGAACGCAGCTTTAACCTTGACCGTTCGCGCGACGCGGTTCGAGAGTAATGCGCACGCAACATTTCCCTGCACGCGCGAGTATCAAGAGTAACACGCTCGAACGCACCCTAAATTACTGGAGCACTAACTCCTCATTATAATAAGCCAGTTCGGTATCTCATAAAGGTCAAAGGTTATTCGGGATAAAATTGCTGATGTAAAGTAGGGGTGTGCATTTACAGGTAGTAAAAGAACCGGGTACCCGATTGAAAAAGATACGGGTACCCGGCCCCCGGGTACCCGTTAAAGAAACCCAACCCAACGTCCAATCCCAGAAGTTGCAATAATGTCTTTCTCTGAGATTCAAAAGTCTGATTTCAGACAAAAGTCTGAAAAATCTCATGCCTGTCCAGTATGATCACTACTCCGCCATTACATGTTCCGGCACGTGCATGTGCCAGCATATCACAAAAGACAGAAGCTTTATACAGTTGTATTTATTATGGAATGAGACATGCTATTATGTCTCGTCGAGGATCGTTATCCATACCCAGACTACAAAAACCACAACCGGTAAATTCCCTTTATTGTCAATTTTTGTGAACGTCATAAACATGAAATCTGTGCTGGTTCCTCATGCAGTCGGGTTTTAATTTTGAAATTCAATACAAATAACATTTGAAACCTTTCATTTTTCATTTTCGGGGAAGTTAGTATGCGATAATGTAAAGTTGTACGGGTACTCGATTCCATAATCTGGACCCGGTTCCTGACATGAATGGTCGGGTACTCGGGTACCCAGTTCCGATGCACACCCTTTAAAATGTAATGTCACGCCATGTTACACAAACACCCATTCTGATTGAATTTAAACACGTGTGCATTGTGCGACCACCTTTTGCCTTCACACAAGCGCATTGGGTCACGCCAGTCGCTCGGGATAAAATGTCATTGTGCACATGCACAGTTGAAATACCAAACTGGCTTATTATAATAATCTGGAAATGTCATTGTGTGGTCATTCTGCAAGAGTGTCCTTCACATGTCTGTAAACATCAAGAATTATACAACACCTGAATAAATCCCCGCCATCCGATTGGTGGAGAGTCGATCACGTGCATTGAATTATTCGACCCATCACACGACGCGAACCCATCCCGCCCAATACGTTCTATCACATGGGTCTATCACATGGTGCGCGCGCATTGATAGAACCAAAAAACTTTTCTAATTTCACGGTCACTAGGTGGCGCTACAACAGCGCTGTCATTCACACAACATGGCGGCCAAGTTACCCGAACTGCCGCGGTTTGTTCTCCTAACAGACGACGAAATATTGGAACTTGTAAGCAATGCTGACGCTCCAAATACAAAGAGACAAATCAAATATGCAGTGAAACGATTAGATGAATTTGCTAGACACGCAGGAACAACAATTGAAGCTTTAACTAATTCTGAACTCGACATTTTTTTGTCCCGGTTTTATGCGGGACTGAGAAAGGAAAACGGCACGTTGTACACAAAGAAATCCATGCATGCAATCCGCATTTTTAACTTTTCTGGACTAGTACAGTTGTAAACTTCCATAAATTGGATATGAAAGTGCATTAATTGGTTACTGAAAGTTCTGAATTTGTGAAACAGCTTTTTAACAATTCTGAACAGTTTGATCTTCAACACTTCGGAACGGATATTTTTAGATGACATTCTGCATCTGAAGTGAATAATTCTTCTTAACTTGTTGAAAAACAGTGAACATTTTTAACTGTTTGAGACTTTTCGAGACAGTAATTAGTTACTGGAAGTTCTGAATTTGTGAAACAGATTTTTACAATTCTGAACAGTTTTTAACTTGAATAAAATGCATTGAAAGTGTTCCCCCAGCTATCAGTGTTACTACATGTTTCTTACATTTATGTAAGCACCAGTTTACAAGTTACCAATCAGATGACGAGAATTTATTCAGGCGTTGTATAAAACAAATAATGAATGTTTCACATTCGTGCGATGGAAAGAATAATTTCATTCGGTGACAGATGGCATGTTCTATTCCACTCGGCTTCGCCTCGTGGAATAGAACATGCCATCTGTCACCTCATGAAAATATTCTTACCATCACACTCATAAACATTCATTATTTGTATACTGTCACCTGAAAGTATTTCTCTATTTGCATAGATTATGAATTCTATGATGCTGGTGCCATCAGACATACCGGTCCTTTTCCATTGTTCCTGTCAGTTGCGAGCATGCTCAGAACTACACGCAAATGCTTAGAACTAGCAAAAAGGACGGAAAGAGTTCCATATCCGGACATCACTTATACCTCGTGCACAAAGTCTATGGGCCATGACAGAAAAAGTCAAAGTATTTTCAAAGAATAAGTTGAAATGTTCACCCTCCTAAATTCATGTTTTTTTCATCAGATTTACACTTTTTGGTAGTTTTTAAGTCATATTAAGGGAAAATAAGTGATGTCCGGATATGGAACTCTTTCCCAAAAGGACCGGTATGTCTACTGTCACCAGCATCTCAAAATTCTGCTGAGAATTGATCACAGTTGAGATGAACACTAGTGTGTACTTTAACACATGACGATCAGTACAAACGCTATGGAAGTAAATTTGCCAGTGACACATCTAAATTACATGTATAGACACTTACTTTGTCTGAGGGTTGCCCATTCAATGCTACTGAAGAAGGGATGACACCCGAGTCCCTCATAGCCAAGCCGGCTAGACTTGTCGCTCAGTAGACTCTGCATGAGATTCTTAGCATTGGGGCTGACGACTGGTGTGGAGGGAAACTTCAACTTGTTCTACAATGATACAAGAATGTAGAGTGCCAATGATGTTCAAAGTGGCGGTCTGTAACAGGTGGATCAGATTGACACGGTCGTACTTTTCTCAACTTCTGCCTGAATGACCCTGGTCTGAATCCTGCCTGGGGCAGTATGTGCATTAGGTTGAATGAGTTTGTATAGCTATTCAAACCGTGGACCTTTAACCCCTTGCGTACGGATTACGGAATTTGGCGCAAAAAAACACAGTGCCACCAGGCCGGATGACGCAATTGGCCGCTGTTTGTGCAGTTTCAATCCATTGTTGGATTAAACAGTGCCACCAGGCCGGATGACACCATTGGCCGCTGTTTGTGCAGTTTCAATCCATTGTTGGATTATTGTGTATAGGTTACGCTTGACTACATAAACACATTGTAGCGGTTCGCTTGGCTGCGTACGGATTACGGAATTTGGCGCAAAAAATCACAGTGCCACCAGGCCGGATGACGCAATTGGCCGCTGTTTGTGCAGTTTCAATCCATTGTTGGATTAAACAGTGCCACCAGGCCGGATGACACCATTGGCAGCTGTTTGTGCAGTTTCAATCCATTGTTGGATTATTGTGTATAGGTTACGCTTGACTACATAAACACATTGTAGCGGTTCGCTTGGCTGACAGAGCAGCCGCGGCACCCCGACGTCTCCCATAAAATACCGTACTCAAGAGGCTAACAAAGAGGACAATATGGTCCACGATTGAGTCAAGGTCCACGATTGAAAATCGTGTACAAAACATATCTATAGGAGGCCTTCCGAAAAAGTTAAAGTATAAACAAAAGAGGGACAATGGGAGGTCTATCTACGATTGAAGGTGTTTACACACTTGTGTGGGTTTGTGTGGGTTTCCCCAGAGACAAATCTTATAGCAATAAGAATTTGGATGTATTAAGGCCGGTTCATACTTCACGCGAATGCAAAAGCAATTTTTTTTTGTACGTGAACAATGATTGTTTCAGTGTGACGTTCGCCGTTACCCAGGCAAATTCGCTTCGCCCTCAAATTCGCTTGAAGTATGAACCGGATATTAATTGTAATTGATTTATTGAGACAGAAATGATCAAGGGTTGTGCCCCTGCCCAAAAAAAATTCCCTTTTTTCGGCTGTGATGACATCGGCAGTAAAATCACTGCTGGCCACGCCCCTGCACATACATACATACACTAAGTTTTGTACACAGCTCTGAATATCGGGGGTGTGGCAAACAATGTTTCAACCCTAACAGCCCAAGCCTTTTTACTAGAATCCTTCCCTAACCACACAAACTCCAACACTGTGTAGTAAACCAATGGCACATTCTTTGTACTTAGCATCAAGTCCCATGCAAAGTGATGGTGCCAAGGCTCTACAGTACCCAATCACACAAAATTCAACACAAAGGGGTGTTTGATTTTGGCAGGTTAGGGAAGGTTAGGGTTAAGGTCTAAAAATAAGCCAGTAATGTGTTTGTCACATGGGAACCGTTTTTCTACCTGATAATGCATTTTATAAAATTTCTGCAAATGGTAAAAATTCTGCAAAACTTTTTTACAGAAACCTGCCATCCTGAAAAATGTTTCTTGGGTGAAGTACTCCATCTTGTTTTGCTTACCTTAAAGTTCATGATGTTACTGTAAGTGACAACTAATGAGTCTTCAGTGAATGGTGTATATCCATACAGCATCTCATATGCGACTATACCCAAGGACCACCAGTCACACTCCAGACCATAGGTGCCCTCATTGCTGTTCATACTCATCAACACCTCCGGAGCCACGTAGCCAGGAGTGCCTACCGGCATCTTGGCATAAACCTAGACGATTACAACAGAAAGTGTCAATATCACAGGCTGTAATGACCTACAATGTACATGTATCACAGCAGAACTGTGTGAATGGAACGTAGTTTGTGAAACAGTCCTCAATTATTATGCTATCTTGTTTAAGTTTAGTTTCTCATTTTTTTCCACATTTGAAGTATGGTCGGTTGATCTTTCATTTCGGCGTGTGGCTTTTTTATGGAAGTCGCCCAATACAAGGCTAAAAGGGCTACAACAGAGGTGGTGGGGTTGGCCACATGTTAGGTTGCCAGCCTTACCCACCATTATGGTCACTTGGGTCCAGATCTAAATAGAGAATAAGGGAATAAATATGTGCTGGGCCGGTTTTAAACGTACATTCATAAATGCCTCAGCGAGTTTCACTATCCCTATTGGTCGAGAGCCTGTCACGTGGGTGTGTTTAAACGGTTGTTTAAACACGGCTGGAAGTTGTTTAAACACGGCGCGGTTTTAAACATTTTTTCCGGTGTCACACGAAATGTAGATTCCTACAAAATCTGGTCCATTTTATTGGTTGAACACTCGAGCGACCAGTCACTCTCCTAATAACGCAAGCGCAATACTACCGATGCGTCCGTATTTAGAGTCCATAATTTCACGCTACACCGGCACTGCTGCGTTCTGCACCACCTGGCGAGCGCGTCAATTTCTATATAAGGACATGTTTACCACTACTCGCGCGTGGCACGAACCATTAAATAGCTTAAGGGGTGTTTTACAAACCAAGGTAAAACAAATTGAACAAAATCATTGGAAATTTATAATTTTCGGTGGTTTTTGCTTAATTATACAAAAAGGTATTTTATGAATGGGAATAAATATGTGCTAGGCCGGTTTTAAACGTACGTTTAAAACCGGCTTGGGGCCTGGACGCTGATAATGACCCTCGCCTTCGGCTCGGGTCATTATCAAGCGCCCAGGCCCCAAGGCGGTTTTAAACGTACGTTTAAAACCGGCCCAGCACATATTTATTCCCTTATTTAAAACCGCCTTGTAGCCTGGGTGCTTGATAATCATTATTGTCCAGGCCCCAAGGCGGTTTTAACCCCTTGACCCCCGATTTCATATGGGGGCGCTGGGGCGCCAGGCCGGCTTGTGCAGTCAAGCGAAACGGAAACAATAGGCTTGTGCAGCCAAGCATAACGTACACAATACCTCAATAAAGGATTGAAACTGCAGAAATTGGCGTGTATAGACGTCACCCGGCCAGGTGACAATTTTCAATCTGCACGTATTTGTGTCAACCATACGCAAGGGGTTAAACGTAAATTTAAAACCGGCCCAGCACATACTCAGTGTTCTCCACGAGGGGTTTTAGCAGGGCGGGCCGCCCTGTCAAAATTGTATGCCGCCCCGCTAAAGTTTTACAGCCCTGCTATTTTTTTTCCATTGGATTTTCCCCCATTCTCCACCGTCTTCACAGTTTATCTAAGTACGAAGAAGTTTACCGCACTCTGTGGAGCGAACATGAAGATTTTGCCAGCATTAACATTCAGCAGTATTGCAGTAGCATTTATAGTAATCGAACAGATCTGGACGCAACGTACGCAACATATTATGCATTCACATCATAAAACTATACATATATATATATATCTCCCTGGTAATATCATTTTCACTTTGTCGCGTCGAGAACCAGTTTACCTAAATTTTAATGTTCCGTAACACTTGAGGGCGTCTTTTTCTCTCGGAAAATACCTTATCCACGCGCGCTGTGCCCACGTGCATGTTTAGCAATTGACGCACGATCCTCTCATGCACATAAATATAGAACGTAAAGTTATTGTTTAAACGTTATGTGCGTGAAAGGATCGCGTCAATTTTATGTCGCGGCGACCATCGCCAACCGACAATAGCCAGCCTTAACCCTTTCAGCCCCAATGGCGACTATAGTCGCCCGTGCACTATACCCCGCTTCAGCCCCAATGGCGATTAAAGTCGACCGTTAAGTGCTTAATGTGTGAACAATGTGGGCACCACAGGCTGCATGCCAATAAACAATGTGGGGCTGAAAGGGTTAAGTAATAACTCAAGTCTGTCGGTCTTTTTACAGTCAAACTGATCATTGGTTTATTCAGGCCCGTATAAACCCCCGAACCCCTCCGCTCGGTGACGAGTTCCACTCAGTAAAAATAAATTGCCCCCCGAAAAAGAATCAGCTTTTGATGACCAAACCCCCTTCCCCCTAAAAATCTTGCCTTCATTTCAAGTTGTAAACACAAGCAAATTTGATTCAAAGAGTCAGAAGAAAGTGGCCAGGAAATGCCTCAGATTGCACCACGGAACATCTGGAATCCAAAATTTCAAGGGGCCCTTAAGCGAGCCCCGGACCCCATGCCGTAAAGGGCTTCACGCTCCGCGCTTGCATTGTGTCTGCCGCCCTGATAAAATTTAAGGCCGTGGAGAACACTGCATACTTATTCCCATTCATAAAATACCTTTTTGTATAATTCAGCAATAACCTCAGAAAATTATAAATTTCTAATGATTTTGTTCAATTTTTTTTTACCTTGGTTTAAAAAACACCCCTTTAGCTTCTTAATGGTTCGTGCCTCACGCAAGTAGTGCTAAAAATGCCCTAATATGGAAATTGACGGACGCGTGACATGTGGCGCAGATGTGGTGCAGAACGTAGCAGTGCCGGTGTAGTGTGAAATCATGGACTCTAAAATACAAACGCAATGGCAGTATTGCGCTTGCCTAATTGGGAGAGTGACTGGTCGTGCAAGTGTTCAACCAATAAAAGGAACCAGATTTCGTGTGACACCGGAAAAAGTGTTTAAAACTGGTTGTTGTTTTTTATCGGCTGTTTAAAACCACCCACGTGACGGGTTCTCGACCAATAAGAACGGGTAAACTGCCTTAGGTATTTCTGAATCTTCAACAGATACCAAAGAAATTATCGAAATTTTCAGACCTACTTGTATAGACCCAGGCTAGGCAGGGTAACTTCCACCTTTGGTGAAACCAACTCACCTCCCCCCAAGTGATAATTATTGAATGCGCTCTGCCTAATAGTGCACTGTATATACAGGGTGCAGATTTATTTGCATGCACAATGGTTGTACTTGGGACTGGCTTTATTGTCGTTTGCATGACATCTGAAGTTATTTGTAGAAAATTATTTGTTGCCAGATTTTTTTCTGCAGTTTTTTCCCCTACTTCTTTCTTTCTGTGCTGTTTTGATACAAGGTCGGTAACAAAAAGTATTAAAAAGTATTTAAAAATGTATTAAAAAAAGTATTAGTCATATTTATTTTGACATGGAATGTACACAATCAGAGGCTGACCAGAAATTACAGCACAAATGTCTTTAAAGGTTTTTGTAAGGAGCATAGCTTTCCACCAATAAGTCAGGCCAAAAAAAACCTGTGTTGCCCTTAAATAGGAAAATGGGATGGAGGGTCGGGCAGTCGATTATTGTTTTTTTACCATCCACGAAAACAATACTACATGTCGTGTAACTCGGAAGTCGGGAGGCAAAAAGTAAGCTTATTTAAAAGTGAGATGGCAAAATGCACCATTGTGCCATCGTAGCTGTATTTAAAGACAATTTTAATAAAACTGGGGGGAAAATGTAAAATTGGGACCTGACTTTTGTGACTTTTAGGGTCGGTCGCGGAGGGCAACACAACTATTTTTTTGAGGGGGGGGGGGCCTAATACATGCCTCACACAAGGCGTTCACACCAACCTTGTTGTCTGATGACAACTTCGCAGCAGATCCAAAGTCAGCAAGTTTGATGTGACCAATTCGATCCACAAGAATATTGTCGGGCTTAATATCCCTGTTGAATAGAAAACAAAATGTTGAATGTTGAAAATGTCTTCTAAAGAAACTCTGGAGAAAACCATTTTCTAAGTGTATATTTCCCAAATCCATTTCAATCTTGAATTGGGGTTGTTCATTTTCGAATTATTAAGTATTCGATTATTCGAAACTAGGTTTGACCGAATATTCGAATATTCGATACTCGCCAATCAAGTTTTTCATGCGTCAGCTGCAATTGACCTATCATTGTTTACGAGTTAACCACGCCCCTTAGACAACCCTATGGGAATTTTGTGTGGTAATTTTTGTTTGTCCAAGATTTTGCGCGTTCCACGTGGAATTATAATTGATGTGATTGGACAATAATTCACAAGCTGCGCTGATGCGATTCGACCGCGATAGGTCAATTGCATGCCGCGCAGATAAAAAGTTGCACGCAAAGCACGCAGGTGTTTTACGTGCGGCGATCGAAATTTTAAACTGCCCGATCAACATTTTTTGCATGTGCCTGCTGTATCAAGATCATTACGGGACGTATAACAAGAAACCAAACTCCAGCCTGCGTTTTTGTCACGTTTTTTACAGATGGGAACAATAACCTCCGTCCACAAAATGCTACATTCGACACTGCTAAGTGTCATTACTTTTCTAATAACCCTAACCTTACCAAATACTACAACAAAAACAACTGTAGTATGCAGTACTATTACTACACTGGCCTATGAGAATTTAGTAGTATTTTGTAGTACAGTGTACAGTACCCCAAGTGAATGCCGACGAAGTTAGGGTTAAAATAGCATCAAAGTCGTATCTGTACGTGCACGTATATTTTTTTATTAACTTTAACTTTAACCCTTTGCGTACGGAAGACGTCATACGGCGCAGAAAAAACAGTGCCACTAGGCCGGATGACGCTATTTGCCGCTGTTTGTGCAGTTTCAATCCATTGTTGGATTATTGTGTATGTTACGCTTGACTACACAAACACATTGTGGCCGTTTCGCTTGGCTGCCAGAGCCGCCTCGACACCCCGCGTCTCCCGTAAAAAAAACGTACTCAAAGGCACATAAAAGTACCCCAAAAATAATCCATTCATTTTTTAACTATATTGTTCTTGAATGGAAGTTTAACAAATAGATGGAGCTTTTTCAAACAAAGCTTTCATTCATACGAAAGGAGGGCTCCAAGTGCGATGAATAGGACCACTCTATTCAGTGTGGTGCCTACTGTTTGCATAAATTTATGCTTACCCGCACAGCCCTGGCATACCAACACCCCAATCAATAACAGCTGGACCCAAGGGGTTAAAGATAAGGCCTCACCTGTGAACATATCCCATAGTGTGTAAACTGTGGATAGCGGCCACCATTTCAGCCAGGTAAAACTGAGCCATATTCTCCTCAAACACATCATCAAAGCGGCTGAGTAGCGACAACATGTCCCCACCAGGATGGAACTCCATGACGAGGTATAGGTTGGTATCATCTTGGAAGGCGTACTGTAGATGGGTCAACCAGTCATTGCTAGCTCGGACCATGATATCACGCTCCTCCTCAAAGAAGGCAACCTGTAATTACATACAGATTGAGAACAAGATCATACACAGGACACAGTCAACTTGGCCTGTACTTTTATCAGTGTTGTTAGACTCTACATAGGGCCTGCATTTCATGGGGAAAACTTTTTTTAAAAAATACGAGAAATCATGCGCATTTGATATGTGACGTGCATTGTACAATGGGAATAGGACAGTGGCATTCAGTGCAGTTGCTTGCACTTGACTAAAGCTACGCCAACAATGCAACGCGCACAAGCAGGTGCCCTGTAGGGGTTGGCCTTATTGCATCAATTGCCATAACCCCAGATTTTAATCTTTTCTCAAGAGGAAGTTTCCTAAAGCGTTAGCTGCGTGTACGTACATTGTATACTGTGAATAAGACGGTATCGATTCAGTGCGGTTGTTTGCACTTGAGCAACACGAGACTACTCCTCAATGGTTTGTATGTACATGTATGTACGTAAGTAAATTTCAGCAGCTAAAACCCGATATGATTAATTAATGAGCATATTCTACCCCTGATTTTGTCAACAGATTCACATTGGTTGACTTTTGACGGCCAAAAAAACACGGAAATTCAGAAGAAAAAAAAAACGGAAAAATTACATCCATGCCCTCAGGACAGAAAAAAGTCATGGGGTTGACTCCGCCAACACAAAAAATACACCTTCCTGGCTTGGTTTTGTCCAAAGGTAATAACTCTCTGCAAGTACAGATAATAATATCAATAAATAATAGAACATAATAAAAATGACGTGCCAACATTTGCTTTGTTAACAACTAGCAGACGACATTCTTTGCAGTTTGTTGACTTCCCATTCGAATTACGCACGTAAGTCCGATTCCACCCCTCTCGGAGGATTTTTTCGAAAGGAAAAATGGCGCCCTCTATCGCCCTCTATAAATAATTAAATTTTATTTGTTTTTGTACTTTTTTGGTACTGTACTCGGACTCGGACTTAGGTACTTGGACTCGTCCCAGTACTCGGCCGTACTCGGTGCTTTGGACGTCACCAGTGTACTTGGACTCGGCCCAGTATTCGGCGCTTTGGACGTCACCAGTGTACTTGGACTCGGCCCGGGACTCGGCCCGGGACTCGGCCCCTAAATTACTCGGAGTACTCTGTACTCTGTTTTGAGGACTCGACTCCAACACTGATGGTACAACTTACATTCTCCTTTGACAGCGTGTCATCTTTACGGAGCACCTTCATCGCATAAACATCTCCTGAAGCTTTCTCCCTAACAACCTGAACGTCACCAAAATGACCTCGGCCGATCACCTCCTTGACCTCAAAGTCATTGATGCTGACCCGTAGATCTCTCACTTCATTGATAGTGGATTTATCTGCAGCATAGAAAATAGGAAACAAGTCAGTAGGGTGCTATGGCAATTCCTAAATGCTGTACAGGGTGTCCCAAAACCCACAAGGGGAACATATGGCCAAGCTAATAATGACCACTGTGACCCGCTCTACAAAAAAGGGTATTACGTCGCAATATGTGAAAACACACACAGGGTTGTTCTATGTGAAGCGGGCGAAAAAATCTTCACGTAAGGGATTTTTTTGTTTTTGGTTTTGTTGGCTTCTGTGATATCTATATTTTCATAATTTACTCTCAGAAACCTTAATATTGATGAATAAAGATGAACAAATAAATGTTCCTAAAAATTGCTTCTGTCTTATTTCTTTGCACTTTTTGTGTTTAAAGGCCTATATCTCTAAACGCACTTTCGTTAACCCCTTGACCCCGGATTTCATATGGGGGGCGCCGGGGTGCCAGGCCGGCTTGTGCAGCCAAGCAAAACGGAAACAAGAGGCTTGTGCAGCCAAGCATAACGTACACAATACCCCAATAATGGATTGAAAATGCAGAAATTGGCGTGTAGACGTCAACCGGCCAGGTGGCAATTTTCAATCTGCACGTATTTGTGTCAACCGTACGCAAGGGGTTAAATTGGAAAATAGGAGTATACAAATGTCAAGATATCTCGAGAACACAAAATGCCACAGGGGTCAAACTCAAACCTTCACCAAATTAAAGCTTAGGATGTGACAAATTCAACTACATGTATGTATATAACTCATTTTTTTTAATTTTGCGACAAAGTAGCCTTTTTTGCAGAGCCGGTCACTATTGTATTATGGATGCATGAACAGAGAGATGCATTCAAGATATCAATGGAAAGCTGACCATATCAAATGGTTATTATGTACATACATGTAGGTAGCTCATATTTTCCCTAACCGTCCCAAATCTGCCAAAATCCATCCCCCCAAATTGTTGGATTTTGGCGGACTTGGTCCCAAAGGCCTGACGTGAAAAACTATTGATGGATGATGGACTTGGTCCAGGAGGCCTGACGCAGTGCCGGTGCAATTGATGAATTTTGCCAATCAACCAACACTTCAGTGGTGGTTCCATTAGCCCATGTATAAATAGAAAATCGACTGATGGATTTTGGCGGATTTGGTCCAGTACCCCGCAGAGGCAGTCCTAGGGAGTTTTAACCCTAACCCCCTAGGCCCTTATTGCTAGGAACCATCCTCAATCCTCAAAAATCCTCCAAAACACCATGAGGATTTTGGAGGATTGAGGAGGGTTAGGGTTAAAGGACCCTGCAATTGCATCACAGCCACATGAACTCATCACACTGATGAGCCATTAACAGCTGCCACACACTGCTAGGCCATTACTGACTGGTAAAATCAGGCATTACATTTATTATTGTCATTCTTAAATGCCTTCTTGTAAAATCTGAAGAAAAAAAAACTCTCTTAGAAAAGGATGATAAAAACAGCTTTGTAATGTCAGCACTCCACTTCTTCTTCAGCTATTCAACTCTGCCGATTTTCGAGTCTTATGGGCTCAAGAATGACCTTCACTCACATTTGCCGACAAATGCGGCAATATGCTTGTCTCTCATTAACTGCTCGTGACTGCACTCTTCATACAGCACCAGTAGTGCGTCAAGTAGTCCGTCCCGAGCGATGTGTGTTCGCCATCCTGTCGTCCCTGTCTTGCTAACAAAGAGCTGATTCAAGCAGCTGGACCGAGCACTGATTCCCTTGGTAGCAACAACCCGGCTTGGGGTCATGGCATTTGATCTTTGACTCATCTTACTCGTTGCGCTGTAATCAATCATGAAAAAATAACGATCTAAGCACACAGGATAGATCTACAGTACGTACTTATGTATACTTTTAATACTGGTTATATGAGATTCTTCTCCAATCTTATGGACCACTGATTTTCAAAGACATGTCTTAATTGGGGAGTGAACATTATTGTTTAGGTGTACCATGGTTGCTCTATAGGCCTTAAATGGGACACATTCCCATTGACGTGCTCAATTAGACTACAAAGTACAAAAAGCGCTTGTCCTAAATTTGCTATGGTTGGAAAGATCATTAAAAAGTATGAAGTGTTTATTTTGCCGTGAACCAGTCTCGCCTTTTTTCCCACTATTATAAAGCCGTAAAATCCTCTTGCCATGCGCAGTCCTTTCTTGGCACGCTCAGCTACATGTATATTTAACAATAAACTGCCGCATCGATCGAGTTGGCAAATGGCCAAAGCGGTAAACACTCCTATGTAGAGAGTGCTCGAAAGTAGCAGCACTGCCCGTATGGGTTCGAAGCCATGTATGGTTTTGGTTTTTTTTCTCTCTTTTTTTTCCTTCAAAAAGTAAGAATTGCTTTTTCTAAAAATCTAAAAATCAAACCCAGATTTAATTGCAGGAAATAAGCATTTTCTTTTTTCTGCTTCATCTCTCTAGAGGATTTTTTTTTTAAGGAAATAAAGCAAACAATTTGATTTGGTGTGATTCCCATCTCATGAATGGCATGGGACAAGACACAATTTTCTAAGTCCCCAAAAACTTACCCCCCCAAAACACTCACTGCGCATGTTAGTGCCGTGCCGGTCAAACAGCTTAAATTAATCTGATGTCGCTTCATGGTCAAATAACTACTGCCTAAAAAGTAACGTTGGAATATACATTAAATGTACAAGACTATACCTTGAAAATAAGTCTTTTGTCTGAACATTTGTGACGACGAAAATTCTTTTGAGGACAAAAGCTTGGCCTTGGTTCAGAAAAATCGGACCAGTTAAGCCCGGTTCATACTTCATGCGAATGTGAAGCGAATTTCATGACGTCAACAATTGAAGTTACATTGTGACGTTCTCCGTTACCTCAACGAATTTGCTTCGCATACGCATTCGCATGAAGCGGGCTTTAGTTTGCATTGTATGACCTAGCCCCACTAGTGTGGCCCTGTATGCTGCGCTATACAAAGCGCAGCATACAGGGCCACACTAGTGTGACCCAGCCAGAGTTGGAGTGGAGTCCCTGCAAGTCCTTTCACAAGTACTTTTGCAAGCCCGGTCAGAAGTCCTTTCATAAAGCTGGTCACAAGTAACTGGATGAACAATGACAAAGGAATGCCTTTGTCAAAGCTCATTTAAATAGCTTGTGATTGGGATTAGGACTGGAGGGCTTGTGATGGACTTGCAGGGACTTGTGATGGACTCGACTACATCTCTGGACCCAGCCCTGTGCTTATGTAGGCTGTGACCCACCCTAACATGCCCAAGCAAAGAGAACGGGCGAACAATGGCGATTGTGCCAAGTAGGGCCCTGTTCCCTAAAACTAGTAAGGGAACAAAAATCCACTTTCAGGTTATTGGAATTGCCAAACTAGTAGCAACATTACAAACAGGTGGGGCATATGCCGTAGATAAAGAGTAGGGTTTTAGTTTTTTAGGGAATTGGGTAAAGGTTGTGCAAAGTGTTTATACAATTATGAACACAAATGGATGGTTATTTTCCAAGATTTGCTGTTCCTTACCGATTTTTGTGGGGGGGTATTAAAGTTAAATCTTATCTTTAGTTTTGATTAAAATAGAGTCAAGGGTAGGCCCCTTGGCCTATTTTTTCTTATTCCAAAATGACTTTTTTAACCTAAAGCAGACTTAAAAATCTTAATTCTTTTTACATCTTTTTTTGTAATTTTGAACAGTTTATTGCGGTAGAAAATTCAAAATTATGTAAAGGTACTTACCTGCTATATAATTGGAATTATATGAGTTCATTGGAGGAGAGAATCACGCTGTATATTGTCCCCTGTAATACGGTTTGCTCCACCCTTCGAAGAGAATGGTATAGTCCTTCATTGTTAAAATGCAAATAAGCTCCGTTTCCAGCATATAAATCACCCTGTGTTCATTCAACTGTGTCTTGTTTAAAGCTGTAACTCTGATGGCGTCGGCGAATCACGTGGGTGGGTAAAACTGTAGAGGTCACATTGGGAGGGAGCGTGATTCTCTCCTCCAATGAACTCATATAATTCCAATTATATAGCAGGTAAGTACCTTTTTAATACATAATTTTGAATTATATTTCGTCATTGTCGTCAAGACTCACGCTGTATACTTCAAAGCTGTGCCGATGCCAACACTGCCGAACTGAAGGTTGACGCTGTGCGAAGATTTCTCTTGTAGAACTTGGTAAATGTGTCCTCCGATGCCCAGTTGGCTGACCGGAGAATAACCGCTGTTGATACACCGGCCCGTGCTGCCGCTGACGTCACTGCTCCCCGCGTGGAGTGTGCGAGGAAAAGCGTTGTGTCTATGCCAGCGGAAGTCATCACGGACTTAAGCCAGCGAGCAATCGTGGATGAGACGACTGGAAGATGAGGCTTAATGTAGGATAAAAACAGTTCTGTTGTCTTGTTGATGTCGCGACCTCGAAGAGGTTCTGTGCGAAGAAGATATTCATCCAAAGTCTTTTGGATGCACAACTTATGATCGGTTGGGAACTGCACAAGGTGTATATCTTTACTGGCGGAAAAAGCAGTTGTTGTTTTTGAAGGCTTAGATGGGGTGAAAGTATAACCCGTGTCTGTCTTCCTCATGAAACGCAGATCCAGCGCCGTTAAGGAAGAACACCTACCCGCCGTAATCAGTGCAATGAGCATCGCGAGTTTCAATGTCAACTGGCGCAAGGTCAAAATCTTGTTATCAGGCAGCTCTCTAAAGTAGCGCAAAACCTTAGAAACATCCCAAGTTGAAGTATATTTAGGCGTAGGTTTCCTCAAGTTGAAAACGCCCTTGAAAAAACGGGTCATAGTTGGGTGTTTGCCTACAGGAGCACCGTCAAGAAGTTCATGGGCCGATGATATCGCTGAACGATAAACATTTAAAGTCCGATATTGTAGGCCTCCGTCAAGAAGGTGACGTAGAAATTCCAAGATATGTTTTAGATGTGCTCGAACGGGATTAATTCCCCGCGCAACACACCAGGTATGCCATCGTTGCCAGGATGATTGGAACTGTTTGTTTGTGCCCACTCTCCACGACTGCATGATGACATCTGACACTTTGTCTGAAAATCCTTGCGAAGACAAGGATCTCCTGATAACAGCTATGCGGCTAGACGAAGCTTGTTCCCCAGAGGATGAGTCAGACCGTTGTGACAGAGACGCAAGAGATCGTGTCGTTGCGGTAGAGCGATTGGCCGTCGAATGACAAGGTCCAGGAGGCACGGAAACCAGGGCTGACCCGACCACACCGGGGCCACCAGGAGTACCGTCGCTGTGTCTTGACGAATCTTCTGTATGCATCGAGCCAGAAGTGCGAACGGTGGAAACAGGTAGCCTCTGATGTTTCTCCAGTTGAAGGTGAATGCGTCGATGTGCCAAGCTTTGGGGTCTGGTTGCCAGGCGACGTAGACCGGCAGTTGTTTGTTGAGTCGCGATGCAAATAGGTCGACTTGTGGGAAGAAACACATCCTGTGTGTTACCTCTTGGAATACTTGCGGGCTGAGCTGCCATTCCGTGCGATCGTTGAATGTTCTCGACATCGCGTCCGCACTTGTGTTGAGGGATCCCGGGAGAAACTCGGTCGTAAGATAAATTTCCCGTTCCAGGCACCATAACCAAATCTGAACTGCTAGTTGCGATAGTTCCGGACACCGGGTGCCGCCCTTGTGCGTTAGATATGCCAGAGCCGTCGAGCTGTCCATCTGAAGACGGACGTGGATGCCTTTCCTGTGTATCAGTGACTGAAGGCCGAAAAACGAGGCCAGGAGTTCCAGATAGTTGATGTGACGTGTCGATTCTTCCGGAGTCCACCGGCCTCCTGTGTGCGTTTGATTCATACATGCTCCCCATCCCTGCAGCGACGCATCTGTTTGTAAGATAATGTCGGGGTCGGAGGTCAGGATTGACTTCCCGTTCCATCTCCGAAGACAAGAGATCCAAGCCTGTAGTTCCTCTCGGGCCCCCAGAGAGAGTATCAGTGTTGTCTCGTAAGAGTTTTGCAGCCGCAGGGCTGCAATCTTGTCTTGTTGTAGTTGGCGGTAAAAGAGGGGAGCTGGAAGAACGGCTAAAATGGTTGCCGACAGTTTGCCAATTAAACTGGCGAGTTCCCGAACTGTTACCGATGGCTCCTGCAGTATGGAGAGACAAGATTGAGATATCTTGTGCACTTTCTCGGTTGGTAGCGACAAGGTCATTGACGTTGTGTCTATGTCGAAGCCCAGGTACACCAGACTGCGAGATGGTACAAGACTTGACTTTTCCCAGTTGACGAGGAAGCCCAGTTCCTGAAGGAGATTCAATGAAATGTTCACATTCTCTTGACACTCCTCGGAGGACTTTCCCAGGATAAGAATGTCGTCCAGGTAAAAGACACAGCGGATGCCCTGTTGCCTTAGATGAGTAGCGACTGGCTTCAAGACCTTTGTAAATGTCCGAGGTGCACTCGAAAGGCCGAAGGGTAGGCATACAAACTGGTAAAGTTGGTCCTTCCATTGAAAAGTGAGGTATTTCTGGTGGTCGCTGTGTATAGGAATCGTAAAATACGCATCCTGCAGGTCGATGGAGCTGAGAAAATCGCCTGGTAAAAGGAGGATCTTTGCTGACGCAATCCCTTCCATCTTGAAATGTTCGTAAGTCACAAACTTGTTTAGTGGCTTTAAGTTTAGAATTGGTCGAAGATCGCCTGTCTTCTTCGGAACAACAAAAAAACTGGAAAGAAACTGGCCTTGCTTGGGCCGAACTGGGCAAACTGCGCTCTTGGATACTAGTTTTTCCACTTCTCGTGAGATGATGGCCTCCTCGGCGAGTGTATGTACACGGGGTAACGGAACATGGAACTGAAAGGGTGGTTCTAAAAAGGAAATTCGATAACCTTCTACTGCTTGTAGAATCCATCTGTCTTGCGTCAGCGCATTCCAGCGGGGAAGGAAAAACTTGAGACGGCCCGCCGATGGTATCCATTGAGTTACTTTTTTGGCGTACCGTCTGTCGATGGGCGTTCAAAGGATCTGGAGTTGCCTTGTCTCTTATAGCTGCTCCAGTTAGGTTGTCTGTTGGGCTGTCGAAATGGAAATCTGCCCCGAAAGGACCGCTGATTTCGACCTCTTCTGGACATCGCGGCAACATAGGGTGACCAGCGGTTTCCTCTGGAAGAGGCGGGCTGTCCTCGCGTCACTTTGGAGGCGAGTTTGGTTGCTTTTTCCGCTTCCTCGATGTCTTTGAGGACGGATCCACCAAACAAAAAATCAGATGACGGAGTGTTTTTCTTGACGGAATCAAATCTCTTATCCAGCAATTCGTCAAATGCCCGCTGGCGGTTTAGAGCCACGACCTGGCTAGCTGAGCCCAGCAGAATGAGTGCAGAGGAAACATGATCCAAGAGGAAGGATTTGTCTATCTCGTCGGGCGCGGCCGGATCGGTGATGGCGTTGAACAGTTGCACAAGGGGCATAGCCGAACGCAGTACATGATTGTGGGCCTCTCGAAGACGGTCATCCTGAATCACTAGGGATGATCGGATGCTCTTGAAGGCCGACTTCACCTGAGGAGGCAACTCCGGTGCGCGGAACAGGTATTCCTGTGATGTGGGCACAAAGTAAGGTTGTAATTCCTCTTTGGCGTCTTCATGTGGAAGTTTGTTGGTGCGCAATTCTTGCCACCAGGACGCAACCTTGTCAGAAACTGCTGATCCGGTTTCCTTGTTGTGAGGGTTACGGAAGGGATCACTATCAGGCTGTGCCGTCGATAAAGTGTCATCGTCCAGAAACATTTCACTGTGCGTGCCCTCATCAGAAACTTGTAGTGGCTGGCGCTGTTGAACAAAGGCTGGGACTTGCGGCTGAAATTGCTGTGCAGCGAGGTGTGGATACGGCATCCATTGTTGACCAAAGAACAAAGGATTGAAGGCAAAGGGATGCTGTTGTGGGTGGAATGCAGTGTGATGGCTGTCCCACGACATATCGGCCATGTTTTGTGTAGTCGTTGCCGACGGCATGTGCTGTCCAACCCATGGTGAGGTATGGGCATGGCTGGCCGGACGGGAGCTGTGCGCACCGGAAGATGTCGACTGACGACATGGAGGAGCCGGCGATACCGGTTCCGTGGCCGGGGAGTAAGGAACAGGGCATGGTGACCCTAATTCCTGCTCGCTCTCTTTCATTGGGGGCCCAACCCATGGTGAGGTTAGACCCTGCGAGCTCTCCGAGATCCCAGTCCCTGGAGGGGCACCAAGTGCTGCTGGAATAGCACTTCTTGACTTCTTGGTCGACATTAGATCGTTGATATATATCCAGTGCAGGTGTACGGTACAAAATAGTCGATATTCCACGGTGAATATAAATCCGAAAGGGTGAGGTTGAGCATGTGTAAGCAAACCGAACCACAAAAAACAAAGACACAGTTGAATGAACACAGGGTGATTTATATGCTGGAAACGGAGCTTATTTGCATTTTAACAATGAAGGACTATACCATTCTCTTCGAAGGGTGGAGCAAACCGTATTACAGGGGACAATATACAGCGTGAGTCTTGACGACAATGACGAAATATAATGCAATTTTTCTTACGCGCTTTACAGCAGTTGCTATGCGAATCAACGCGGTTTTGCGTGTTTACTGTGCGTCGCGGTGATCGCCATCTTTATTTTCGCGTTGCATTTTGTCGTCTTCATTGCCGCTTTACCCCAAAACTTTCCTCAAAAACTAAAACCCTGCCCTTTATCTATGGCATACCTAGTTGGTTTGTAATTGTCGCTAACTATTAACATTAGTTTGTAGCTACCGGGTTCGCGATAATGACATTTCCTATTCTGACAATGTGTAAAATTATCAAAATTTAAAAGCTACTAAACACTTACCTTTCACTTTTTCGCTCCCAAACTTTCTAAACTTATGTTAATTATCAAAATTATGTTTCTGTAAGATTTTCTTACATTTCGGACATTATACGGTGACTTTTGATGAGTTTTTCAAAGCAATGATTTTCTGTGTCGCACCTCGCAATCGCCATTTTTGTTAAAATGACCCCGAATTTTTAGGTTGAGAGTGTCATGAAATTTTTTTGTATTTCCACTGAATTTGACCTCTAAACTCGTTTTAAAAAGTCAGATGTCACGTTAAGGAGCTGTTGTTGGTGTAGAGGCCTTTTAAATGATCCAAATCGATGGACTATAGCCATAGAGAAGGTTTTTTTTGTAACTTGATAAAAAAATTATACTTTTTCTTGGGTTTGAAGCATTTTTCAGAAGGTAAGACCCCAGGGGATTCTTTTTATACGCTCATAAATGGATTTATTGACTTATTTTCTGTTTAAAAAGTGTAATTTTTAAGCTAAAATCTGTTTCTCATAGATGCTCCATGACGAAAATAAAATGTGGGTCCAATTTTATGGACCTGCTTAGCTTCGACTGACATACATGTAGCTATAGTTTGGCAGTTCCATTAACCTAAAAGTGGATTTTTGTTCCCTTAATAATAATAATAATAATAATAATAATAATAATAATAATAATAATAGGGAACAGGGTCCTACACTACACAATCGCCACTAACGTAGTGCTAGTACTACTACTTTTTACTTGTAGTTGTGTTGAGCGCAATCTTCAAAGGCGCGCATTTTTTTAAAATGCGCACTGCGCAATTTTTTAACACGAAAATTGAGTTAGCTTACGTAAATTTAAAATTTGCACATTATAGATGGAGCGCAATTTTTGAAAATCACGCAATCTTTATTATTCAAACAGTAAACGGGGTTGCACACGAACTGTAAGTTCTTAATTTCTTGTGACAAAGTGCTTGAAAAGGGATGCTGGGATCCGGGCCTGAGGTTTGGCAAAAGTATGGAAAACCAGTAGAAAAGTGTAAAACAAAAACAGAATAACAAAACTTCGTAAAAATGCTAGAAAAAATATAGAACAGTGCTCAATCTATTAGGAACAAGCAAATAAATTGCAAAGTCCGGACGCGTACGTGAGGGCCAGTGCACCATCATGACCATGTGACAACATAATCTCCCACTATACTGACCTATATAAGTTATTTCATAGAAGAAAATAATCTTATCCAGTAGTCTCTCAGTTGCTGTGTGAAGAATGCAAATTATAGATTGCTTCTTAATCTGCCATTTTCTTTTAAATGTTTGGGAAGTTAGCCGATCAGACACAGAGGTTTAGATCATTTCCCAATGAAAAAACATCGAAAATTTTTGAAAGTATAGTCGTAGGACTGGGAGACAGTTCAAACCCCTTCAAGAACGCTATAATTGTTTTCTGTAGAGGAGTCGGATACAAAATACCCTCTATCTACAGAGAACTCGTCAAAATCGTCAACATGCCTACTGCCGATTATGGAACGGCCGCCATGCGTCTGACGCCGATGTAAAATTCTTGTCTACCATGTAGTTCGTATCAGATATCGTGCCCTAGTTGTTGTCCGAAGCGCGAATTAAAAATTTGCGCGCGCATACTTTAACTGAAAAAATCCCACGCGCATTTTTTTTAAATTGCGCACGCAAATTTTAAAAATGCGCGTCTTTAAAAATTGCGCTCAACAGTAACACTTCATGACTTGCGGGTACGGGTGTCGGAAAGAGTTCCATATCCGGACATCACTTATTTTCCCTTAATATGACTTAAAAACTACAAAAAAAGTGTAAATCTGATGAAGAAACACAAATTTAGGAGGGAAAAATTGTCAACTTATTCTTTGAAAATACTTTGACTTTTTCTGTCATGGCCCATAGACTTTGTGCACGAGAAGTGATGTCCGGATATGGAACTCTTTCCCGGGTGTCTGTTAGTGTTATTTTATTTTTAATGTCTATGACTGTGTCCTGTGAATAAACCTTTTCGACATTCTCAAACTTCAAAGCATCATGGGAACTGCATCTGCCAGCCTAACTAACTGGCATTAGAAGAGCAAGCACATGTCATTAGAATGGACGTGATTGGTCGCATTGGTCACATGTTGGTTGTCATGCCTTCAAAATTCCTCTTCTGATTAGCTAATAATGTGACATAATACTAGCTGTTAATTCCAGAAATTTGCATTCATCAGTAACTGGTACCCTGAGAGGGATTTCCCAATTATTTCCTTTATTTTTATTGCCATTTATTTTTAAGTTTTCTGGTTATTATTTTCCTTATGATTATGTCCCATGCAAAGATATGTGAAAAGGGTATCGCTCAACTCATGACAGATATTTAGCATAAAATCTATTAATATTTGGACTGGTTCACAGTGCCATACATTGCCATAGGTTTGTGTATAAATTACATGGTTTGTTTGGCCTCCAAACCCACAATGCATTGAGAATGTCGAAAAGGTTTATTGTGATGGTGGGCTGATTTTTAGCCTCAGTCGCGCGGCTACTGCACTAGCAAAATATGCATCGGTAAAGCAGGGTCGAATCACAAGTTAACATACTCCATTCCTTTGATTTTAACACAAACTGATTAAGCCAATTCGATCTGACCGAATTAAAAGAGAAAAGGACTTTTCAAAATACACGTAGGCCTACCTGTCACGTCAACGTTGAACAATGCGCCGACGGTTCTATGGAATGCCCATCCGATATCCAAATCACCTTTCAAATTTAAAATCAAACCATCATGATATGTATATAGAGCGCCCTCAACTTAGTTATAACGTTAGAGCTAGAGGGCGCTATGCAGCTATGATCACCACACACAGCATGCTAGCAGTACATACAGTGGAGTGACAGACATCACTGAACTTTATGCAACCATGGAGAGGAAGGCCTCCATGATACAACATAAATAATTTGAAAGATCTTATTTTTGGCGTCATCTGAGCAAAGTCCGTCGTCCATTACCCCAAGGTATTGTACAGAATACAGTCGTTTTCTCTCACTTGCAAACATTTTGGGCACCTACTTTTCGACAGCACTTTTCGTATCTGTTTTCGAACTTGTTCATATTGTTAAAAATGGCTAGCTAATTACGTGCATACAGAAATGTATTTGATCACACAGGTATATACTAGGGGCCGACTTTTACATGGTATACCACACTTTACACAGGAAAAGCGCGACGATGAATATAATTTATTGGGGGGGGGGGGGGGGGGGGGTCCTGTATGAAGTCGACCCAGCCAGCCAACAGCTGTATCGCAGGGGTGAGATTTGTCAGGATTTGTTCCTGGACCTGGTTTCACTTTCAGATTTGTTGTCATAATAATTTCAATTTGTTTTATTGATTTAAGAATTTTTCAAGAATCTCTTTTTAAATGTGGAATTCCCGAGGTGTTATGTTGCAAAGGAAAGGTGTGGCCCTACCTGTATTTAGGCCTACTGTAAAGTTGGTAAACATTTTTTATACCCCAAATCTCGTTGGGCCCCCGACCCCCCTGCCCCCGGTCAATGTTGGCTCTCATTGCGCGGAATGCGCTCCGGCTTGATATTACAACATTGAGCGGGGGGCGCGGGGAGGGTATGTTTATCATCACGTGGCCCAAGCATTTTGGCCGGGATTGTCTGAAAGTTCGCCTAGTTTATCTATAAAGAGTTAAAAACACGCAAATCTACTTTTCAACCCAAATAGTATGAATTACCGGATTATAGCGCCCCCAACGGAGATCCTAGTCTAAACATCGAATGCTATTTTAGTGATTATGTCCAACAAATTAGGTTGTCATAATTTTTGTTTGACCGTTCGGACAACCAAGATGTTAATTACGGGAGAAATACGATTGTTTTCACAACAAGTTGAAAAATAGCCCCCAACGCCCTACAGTTGGCACTTGCTAAAAGTTGTGGACGTCATCATTGCGACTTTCCTGAACTGAAAATGTGTGGCCTGTTTCCTGAAAATCGCTTGTGAACTTAGGAAAACACGGAAGGGGGGGGGGGGGCAGTAGGTGCCCCTCCCCGGTATCCTTATGTACCAAACTAAGCCCGGTCCGGATAGGGTTAGCCCTCCTATCCTAATCCCAATCACAAGCTATTAAAATGAGCTTTGACAAAGGCATTCCTTTGTCATTGTTCATCCAGTTACTTGTGACCGGCTTTACAAAAGGACTTCTGACTGGACTTGCGAAAGGACTTGTGAAAGGACTTGCAGGGACTCGCAGGGACTTGAGTACAACTCTGCAATTGCACCACAGAGCATCTATAATCCAAATATTTTTGGGCCCCTTAAGCGGACCCTGGGACCCATGCAATAATGGCTTCGCACTCTGCACTCACATTGTTCATCCTTGAGCAAAATGTCCCTACTCTTTAATTTCACCCTGGCTAGAACACTGGTTGGAGGTTCGTGAGGGTTCTTGTAAATGATAATACTATGATGGGAAGTTGGTACGTCATGGCAGTTGGTGTTGCCTTGATGTTTGGGTTATGACTGGCATGGTGGGTAACTGGCATACTAATGGATTTAAGCAAAATGCTTGCTAAATTGAAAGTCAGGTACTTCGGGCTTAGTATTTGCAGATCTGTGGTCATACTTGAGGGGTTTTAACCTCCTTTGCCAATTTGGTGGACATTCCAGTGGAGTAAGTGGCAAAGGACTTGTTGGGCAACTGCCTGCCCCGGTCGGAGAGTAGTGGCTCTTGATGGTTTCCAACTTTTTACAAAGTGGATGGAATCATACCCACTTCCTGGTGCTATGGCAGGCACAATCTTGGGCTCATTAGTGAGGCAAAGATTACCATGGGGCAAGTTGAATCTGCACGTATGTGGGTGAGGCAATTCAGTCTTTGATGAGCTGTCATATCAAGCAGAAAACCCTTTCATAGAACGGGACACGGACCTGCAGAAAGAGATTTCATGTGATGAGGCGTAGTCTGAGGAATTGTCATCTTTATGACATTGTAAGACATCATTACAGGAGATGAAGTAAATGGTCATGGTAGTCAGATTATCCCTGCAGTGCAGGTAAAGCATGGATGTTCCATTGTACTTCTAAAGGAAGATTGCCAGTTCCAAAACCCAAGTCCCTATTTTCAGGCCAGGTGATGCCCAATAGTAATAGCCCCGAGATGTAATGCATCCTGCTTTGTCTACTATGTACATGTAGTTGCATGAGAACCATTGTTTACATGTACTGTACATGCATGGTTTACATGGGAGTCACCTGGGACTTGATCTCCATCTGGTCCCCTGCAAACCACACATATAAACAAAGCTGATGTCATTTTGTGTCAGAGCTATTCAATTTGGTGTTTTTGTGTCTGGCTCAGGTGCTGAAACCACAGTGTAACGATGCCCAGAGTACAGAGTGGTGGAAATTCCAAGCAGAGACTGTACAGATGCCGCCAGTGTGCCAACTGGTACCCGCATGGCCAGAGCCTGTGGCAACACATTGCAAAGGTGCATGGTTCGGGAAGGGTCTTTCATGAGTGCAGCCAGGGTGATTACCAAGTAGGTCTGGGGGAAAGTGTTAAAGTTCACAATGCTCCTCAGGCTGATAGGCAGAAGGGTACAGAAGGTCCTGGTGGGGGAAGAGCCAGAAATATCGAGCATCATGGGAAGTCAAGCGTCCCCGAGGTCTTTGTGGTTGGGAAGCCTTCAGGTTCCAATGTCCTACCCAGCGAGTCAAAGCCTCCTGCAGTTGCCCCAAGTCAAGCAAAGTCTACTGAAGGTGTGCCGTCACCAACATCTGTATCTCCACCAAAGGGGGTCCCATCTTTACCCACAGCGGTCATTGCTCCCTTCCATTCCTCCAAAGGCAAGCCCAGAGGAATAAGGCCAGCTGCAACCAGTTCGTTCCACGCTCAGTCATCCACGTCATCGACGGCATCCTCTCAGCCAAGACGCAAACAGACACGAACAGCCACTGTCAGAGAGTACAAGTCGACTCGAGTGTATCTGGATGGAAGGGTGATCATGTCTGAGGAAAGCAACAAGATTTACCTGAAGCAGATTAAGGTGGACCCGATGGGAAGACCTCTCCTAAACTGATGATCGTCCAAACCTCAGCTTTTTTGTGTGTTGAAACGGGGACATTGTAGCTGAACAGTTAGACTTTTAGTACCGTAGCTAATGTATACATGCAATCATTCATGTTTATGCTTGATTATATTTGAACTTTAATCATTCTGCATAATGCTACTACTGTATCGAAAAGCTAATTGCCATTTTTACCACCATATTTGCCTTTTTTACCCTAACGTCTAAGCATTCATTAGGAAGTACACTTTACTAGAAAATACTACACAGTTTCTCATATGCCAGTGTAGTAAGAGTACTGCATACTACAAGTACATGTATATATACATGTATGTAGTATTTTGTAGTAATAGGTGAGGTTAGTGTTAATGTACATGTACATTTGAATAAATTAGCATTTCCCATTTTCATTTGCTATTTTGCCATTTTTGCTAGTTTGCAATGCCACACCCATTCGTCACGGGCTAAACATCTGCACAAGCATTTGTTAAACTTTAAGAACTGTTTGCATGCGTGTGAAATCATTATATTTACATGCATGTGCATGTACATGAATGATGCCAAATCAGCATTGGTTTTCTTGGGCCTCAGTCGATGTGACAAGGATGTAGTCAAGTCCATCACAAGTCACTGCGAGTCTTTACAAGTCCATCTCAAGCCCTCCAGTCCTAATTCCAATCACAAGCTATTCAAATTTTGACAAAGGCATTCCTTTGTCATTGTTCGTCCAGTTCTGGGGGCTTGTGGGAGAAGGTGAACGCAGGCCATGGATTGCTGAGAGAAGTCTACGTAATTTTTATTTTTATGTAGATTGCGTATTGTGCCTAGTGCTAGACACAAAAGGGGAGTTCGTCCTATGACGTCAAATTGTTTGCTGCCCGCAGCGACGACTTTTAGACAAATGGCACCAGCGGGCTAGAGGGGACTTGATAAAGGTAGCTCTCAAAAGTCACTTTTTTTTGTATTTCATGGCAGAAATAATTTGCTGTTTGATTATTGCAATACGCAATCTACATGTACATAAAAATGGAAAAAGGGGGCAGACTTCTCTCACCACAGTACTGAACTTCTCTTTAAAAGACTGTTGATTCCTGGATTTCCTTGACAATTGTCAAAAAGTGCTAGTTTCTATTTGTTTTATTTGTATTGTTTTCATTTACATGTACATATTATGTATTTAGAGATTATTCTTTCATAATATTAAACAGAGCTTAAAAAAATAAAATTGTGTTTTGACACAGCTTGGGCATTATGCAGTCGGTAGAAGCGTTTTATGTCGTGCACGTAGACAGTCACTACTGGGGAAATACACACAGATACATGTTTGAATAATAGGAAATCATACAGAAAATTTAGTTTTTTCTACCCTTTCTTTGCAATACACCACGTCTAAATATGATCTTTTGCTTGTTTTGCTATGTACCGGTACATGTACCTCCCAGTAGCCCCATAAACGTAGCAAGACTCCTTCCATCATGGCTTGTGTATTACACAGTTTGTATCATTATAAACAAGCATACATGTAGTTGCAAACACTACAAATGTACTTGGGGATGTGTGTACACAGCAGTGTTGTAACCAAGTCATTTTTTCTCAAGTCAAGTTGAGTCACATAACAAGTCAAATATTCACAAGTCAAGTCAAGTCCCAAGTAAATTTTTCCAAGTCAAGTCAAGTCCTGAGTCAATTTTTTTCAAGTCAAGTAGCAAGTCTCAAGTCAATTGTTGCACATAGTAAATTCAAATGACAAATGACTACGCATAGGCTGGCACACATTGCACTGTACACAATCAACCTGGCATGTCGTCTTGACGATTCTCCATGCAATCGTCCAGTGCTGCAGCCCCGCATGCGTATGTACTGGACATCCAGCTCGCTATGCGCCATAGGCTTGGCATTTTTCGAATGATATGTGTGAATGCCCAAAAGTTGTGTTTGTTTAAAAAAAAGTGTTAATGTCAGGAAGTCAAATTTATTCAAGTCAAGTCCCAAGTAATTCTTTTTTCAAGTCAAGTCTCAAGTCTCAAGTAAAAATAAATTGCTACTTGAGTCCGAGTCAGCAAGTCAAGTCAACAAGCCTGGTACACAGAGACATGTAAGGGAACAACAGAAAATTTAGTTCTGCACTTTCATTACGTACAGTACACTACAAATGTATGTCAAAATATTCTTTTGGCCTGTAGCTCCCAATAGCCCAGTACACGTAGCCAGTTGGCTGCGCTCCCTCTATGTGTATATTTAAGCTACACTGTACTAGCTGCCACATGTATAGTCTTGGTTCCAAGACGTACGGTGCGACACAGCGCGCACAGGTTTATGAATGTACAGTGCCCTGGCCACATCGCTGGCCGATGTGGCCTTGGTGTGCGTGTGTAGAGGGTGCTGTAACCCAGCTGTCCATTGTATGTGCACCCTGCATCGCACCGCGCGATAAGGACGTCTTGGAACCAAGACTACCACATGTACAAAAAAGTGTCTATTTTTTCATTCTTATGAAGCTGCTTTTCCAATGTGTAGGACATTCCTGGATTTCTCTCATAATTTCTGTTGGATACAAATCCTGCCCAGTTCACCATCAATTTTACTTCAAGAAATTGAATTACTTATCACATTGCATTGTGAACCAGCTTTTAATTTAAAGCGATCTCCATGCCATTATGTTTGCATATTGTACATGTATGACTGGTTATTCACAAAGAAGTATCTGGAAATTGGGATGTGTTGACAAAAGACTGTTTTCACAATGCTCTGCACTCATCATCATCAGCCTTTTATATAGGAGTTTGTGGAACCAGTTGTCATGCCAACTGACATCACACTTTGGTTCTCTATTACTATGGGCATTAAATAAAATGAGCATTTGCAGAAACCTGCATATGGCATGTACATGTAAAGCTAGCACATCGTAAATGCTAATTCTGAGATTTTATGTCTTTCTTATATATTTTCCCATTTAAATGGTCAGTCATTCATAGACACACACAAATTAAGAACAAAAAATGCATGTTGCTACTGTATAAAAAACAAGCTAATTAAAATGATGCTACATGTAAGTGTTCATTGTTTGCTTTTCTCTTTTTTGATTTATTCCCATAAGTTTTTCTGGTTTGTACCGGGAGAGGGGGTGGTTTTAATAATCAGTTAAGATTGAAAGCTCGTCATCTGTTGTACATGTATGCGGGTACACTTTCTGTATGGACAGTATACATACATGTACGTGTGTAAAGGCTAAATGTATCAAAAGCTCTGCTACCCCCTACCCCCTGCTTCTTTAAATATTTTGCCAGGCCCAAACAATTTTGGGGTCATCACTTTTACGATTTTGATATTTGGTCCGGAAAATCGGAAAGTGTAATAAGTGCATCGATGGCTTTGAACAAGTTGTGTTTTGCTGTGCACCACTGGCCATTTACCAGGTTTGCTACCCGGCTTCTGTGGATTTGTAACTCAACTGTGAGAAAACTTGACCGTTGACTCAGCTGCCCGTTGAGATAACTCAACTTTGGCATATCTTTCAGCAACCGTGGGCATTGCCAGTTGGTGGTATACCGTGGTCTGTTTTTTTCTCGGGCACTATACTCTGCTGGCTTCTCCAAAAAACCCACTGTAAGGAGTGTTAAGTCATTCTAAGTCATGTAAGTTCACGTACATGCATGACACAAGTGAAATTAACTGGGTAATTCAATAAACAAAGAAAACTTCGAGGGAGTGGAATTTTAATGTGCGACCTCTCGACCAACATACTGGGGATCCAGGCCTGTAGGCTGGGGGTTCAAATGAACTGAACTCCCCCCCCCCCCCCCCCCCTCCGGTGAAGAGTTCCGCTCAGTGTCAGGTTAGCATACTACATTGTACACATTTTGTCTTAAAGGTACAATGTATCACTTTAACCCTGACTCCCTACATCATTTTCCCCCCATGTAACCTGAATCCTCCAACATCCTCTGATTTCAAAGTGTTAAAACTCCATATAACCTGAATCCTCCAAAATCCTCTTATGGGGACCATAGCATGAATCCTCCAAAATCCTCCAGAGGTTTTTTGCATACCCCTACACTATGAAAATCTTTGCCGTGAAAATCCATTTTGCCGTGAAATAAAATTTCACGGCAATTTCACGGCGAGAGAACACCATGAAAACGCCGTGAAATACATTTGGGATTTTATTGCCAAGAAAACGCCGTGAAAACACCGTGAATTTTTTGCGGGAAGTTTCTGCCCAGCTCATTAACTTGCTCTATTGTTCACTCTTTTGTATCGTGTGATTATCAACCATCAATAAATTGTAATGTAACTGTCGAAGCTGGCAGAAGTTGCATGGTTTATTGACAGTTAAACATGACGGCAGGCTAGGTATGGCGGCCAAGCGTTCGACGTCCAGTTTACCATTGATGCCTTCGTAACTAGTCAAGGGCCCCCTCGTAAAAATAATAACAAACCCGTAATAAATATTGTATTGGGGAATTTGATATATACCGAAGAATATCGCGATATGTTGCTGTTTGCAGCGTTTAAGATTTCTCTAACTCTAGGCCTAAGCATGGTGCATTTAAGTGTGGGTTAGTCTAGATTACCTTACCCGAAATTCCAGCTATTTCAAATAAAGTTGACGACAGAATAATACATAACGTACATGTATGATGTACCATGGAGGAATAAATTTATAATACATTAAATGTGTCGTTTCTTTGATCGTTTTCTAAACCCCGACATAACTTCTCCGTCATATCTCCGGAGTAGAGTCCGCACCGCGCACGTGCGTGCATGCATACGGGATTCCATCGTTGGTGTAGTCTTGGTCAAGTGCAAACAACCGCACTGAATGCTACCGTATTATTCCCAAAATACACAGTGTACGTACACGCAGCTAACATATTCCAAACTCCGCCTTGAGAAAAGGCTACTAAGACCTGAGGGGGTTACAGCAATTGTTCAATAAGGGTACCCCCAAAAGCGCATCTGCGCATGCGCGATGCTTTGTTGCTAGCCTTGGCCAAGAGCAAGCAGCCGCACTGAATGCCATCATCTTATTCCCAGTGTACAATGCACGCACATGCAGCTAATGCGCAGAGAAATTCATCTTGAGAAAAGACAAAACCCGGCGCTTCGCACAGCCAAAATTACTAGGTAGGCCTACGTAAAATTACCATGGACTTTTTTTTCTCCGGAATTCGTCGCGGGAAATTCTTAAGATAATCATTTTTTCTATTTTTTATATTCGTAGGAAATTCCAGACAGGGTCGGCGGGATAAAACAAAAAATTAAAAATCGGTCGGGAGCTAAAAATAGGGTGGGTCGGAAATGAGAACCATAGAATTTAAAACAGGGACGCCCTTATCGTTGTAAGGTTTATAATGATGTACGGTAATTTTCCCAAAAGACTTTGTCCATTGAAAGCATACGTGGGTTTATTCTTGATTTTATGTTTCAATTTCAATCATAAATGTACCGGTACCGCTATGGTTTCCAGAGAATTTTATTTTTTGTGTTTTGCTTTGTTGGATGGCAAAAAAAAACGAGAGAAAAACGGGGCCTGCTTTTAACCTTAGTCAAGGCGCACGTAGCTACCTGGACGCGTGATGCGTCCCGAATGCCAGCATGTCCAGGGCGCGCCACTCGTCTGTGTAGCCACGCACGCCTTGACTGAAGGCTACAGGGCAGTTTTTCAACGATTTCAAGCTGAAAATCGTTACAAAACGATATAGATGCACGGTGCGTTACCGCATGAAGGACACACGTGGGATTATCCACACAGCAATTTATCAAACACTCAACCATTGGTCCACTTCTTATCGCAATTTGTCAAAAACTTTGATTAAAATCCTTGTTGATCCAACTGTTTGTTGCCTATCGGCGGGATTTTGTGGACACTTTTGGGCGAATCTTGTCGATATGACTGATGAGGATCCAAAATCATTTTGCAATTGCATGTAAGCATGCGTGTCTAGCTACTGGACTTGATACACCGGTATTCTTTACTACACGCAGACGAAACCCAACCATGCATTTCGGTGTTGCATGATTTAAAGTCACCCAAACAACGGACTCGCTAGACACAACACGCATGCTCAAAAGGTTTTTCGCATATGCGTTAATGCTTTGCTGCATGCGCATGTACAAAACGCACCCAGCCGAGCATCGACAAGACGTATACAATCTTTGTGTATACCAAGTGATTCAAACACGGCCTCAAAACCTAGCGACTAATAAAACTTGGCGTCGCCGCGCCAGCGCGAGCCAATGAATTCGGAACAAAATGTAGGCCTACCCTGTACATGTGCGGACAAAACAAACGCGGAGTCTTATAAAAAAAACATACCGGGAAAACGAAAAGCACGGAAAACAGCGACAAATTCACATGCCTGATTATTATAGTCGGATTTCACAAAATCCGTGTTTTAGAACCCAAATCCTTACTTCCGTATTCCTTATTTCTCATGAATTTCAGTACGAAATACGGAAAATCCGTACTGGTTGGCAGCTCTGAATTGTGCATTTTGCATCAAAACAGAACTAGCCTGGAGCCTAAGCCAGCTCATTTGGAAAATTAAAAGTGCCTGTAGAATCAGAAAAAGGCAACTCGGGCCGGGAGGCGAATTTGTTTTCTCCCAAGCGACATCCGAATGTGGTTAATGCTATGACGCATATTTCCTATGAGATTTCGGACTTTACTTCCCTTTTAAATAATCCTCCGGAGCCACGAATTAGAAAAAAAAGAAAATTTGAACGTAATGAAATTTCGGACTTTATTTCCCTTAAAAAAACCTCCAAAGCTGGAAATTTGAAAAGAAACACAAAATTGGTAACGTCGAGGTCTCGAACCCACAATCTCCTACCCACCCCACAGTCGAACACCGTATCCACTGAACCATCGGAATGCTCGGTAGACAATGATAATTTATGGCATTATATACCCAGCCCTAGGTCCTATGCATCCATAACGTTTGGGGAAAAAAATTATTCGCAGCTGGGCTGCGCCGGGAGCGAGCAGAGACACCACCCAGACAATCCAGCCAAACTCAACGCTGAGTGATGTGATTGGTTTAGCATTACTAGGGAAAATAGTTTCGACCAATCAAAGCACTCAGCGCAGAGGTGGAGCCGTTACGAAGTTCATGATTGGTCAGTCCGATCATTCACGACTGCATGCATGTAACTTTCAACGTGCTGGAGGTGTTCGTCCATTACAACTATACGCGTAGCTAGTAGCAAGACGCCCATTTCGGACACGGCCTAAGAAGTCATTGGTTTACAAATCAGGAAATGGTGAGAAATCAATTACATTTTACAACTGCAATGAAAGAAACGCTAACATTTTAAGAAAGAACAAAAGTGGACTGCTCCGTGAAGCCGGCCGTTGGCCTTCAAATGAGTAGTTTTTTGTGGCATTAATGTAGATCATTCCTTCCTCCATCGATTTACGAGGAGTAGGCTAAATCTATTCTACGCGCGATAGGCCTGCAGTCCCCTGTTTTAATAATATCGTTGCAGAAACGCAAATAAGAAAATACAAAAACCACCAGCAAGCACAACAACAACTTTTAACAACACATCGGGACCCTACGGATCCGCGAGGAAAAGTACACACTGCGTGTATCACAACCCGCTCCTAACAAACCGTGACCACCTGTCCGTTTTATACCTGCGAGATTAATGTTCGTGCATAACATATTGGCATGAGCCATGAGTCGATCGTCTTATAAATGCGGATCAGACCACTGTACACGCAACCACAAACACATAAAATTAGGAGAGTTCCCTGTTATGCCGGGCCGTTATGTTTGCACCCGCATTAAATCTAATCTGTTCTTTTGTCAGTTGAAGAATGGTTTACCGTTATGCATAACAAAGGAATGCAGCCTGCCGGGTTCGCCGTGAATTTGCCGTGAATTTGCCGTGAATTTTATTTCACGGCAAAACACGGATTTTCAGGGCATTTTCACGGCAAAGATTTTCATAGTGCTAGTAACCTCAATCCTCAAAAATCCTCATGTATCACATTGAGCTTGATAACCTGGATCCTCCATATTCCTGCAGGGGCAAAAAACCCTAGTAAAATAACCTCAATCCTGCAAAATCCTCCGATGCATCAACTTCCAAGTGCCCTCAATCCTCCAAATTCCTCCATTTTGCAAAGAGGATTTTGGAGGATTTGGGAAGGTTAGGGTAGGTTAGGGTTAATACAGTAAATGCAACTTGTACTACGCTTAAGCACTTCGTGGTACATACATTGTATAACAAATGCATGTGTTCACGATGTTGCGCATATGCCAAAAGTCCAAAGTGACACTTTGGGGTTTGACGAACCTCCCCCCACCCCCACCCCGACCCCATGCTGGAACACTTTAAAAAGGGGGGGGGGGGCAAAAGTAGTGCCAGCTGGCTGCTGCCATTTTCTTTCCTTTTCTTTATGCGAAACTGCCAAAAGTGGGGGGGGGGGGGGGCATTTCCCCCCAAGTGGAAAAAGGGGGGGGGGGGGAATGCCCCCTCGCCCCCCCCCCCCCCTGTTTCACCGCCATTGTCTCGGGGAAGCCCTGGGATCTACCAACTGATGATCTTGCCGTGCATGTTGGTTGTGTTCCAGTTTTTCAGTTTGTTCAGGGAGGGGATTAGGGGGGGGGGGCACTGGGAAGAAATCATAATTAACCCAAGTGGCAATGGGGGTACGACTGTTTAACTAGCATTACCAAACGAGGCTATTTTAATCACTTCAGATCTTATTAGACATACATTGTGTAGACCCCACAACATAGTAGTGGCACTTGCAGGTTTTGGTGGGTACAGGGCGGGAAATGTTCTGGAAATGTGGCCCCCCAAATTTTGTCCATAAAAATATTTTGAAAATTAAGGTCAGTTGTGAAATGATTGCGCATTCAATTAAAAAAATGCACTGATGATTTGAAATGTAATTTAAATGATGTTTTAGTTTATAATGAATCAAAAACTTTCTCAAGATTGAACTTTTGTTAATAACACCGTATAACATGTGGCAGAACACCTTGTGTTTGTAAGAAACAAACAACTGTAGATTATGTGTTCAAAGTACACAAGAAATATGGACAACCAGATAAATTAGTGGTTGAGGTGATTTTTCTGTCTGATTCATTAAAACTTTAAAGTATGTTCCATATTATCCTACATGTATGTACTTTTTGCAGTTACTCATCAGGGGATGTGATATCAACTGTCAATCACACCAACGGCCTTCAATTTCTACCCAAACATTATGTACATATGTATGTGGGGCATTCCATAAATTTAGGATCTAAAAGTGTGACTTTTTGTCCCTATTACATAGTGACATGTATAAGATTTTGCAATTCAGGACATCACATTCCAAGAGTAATTATGTAAAGTAAAGTACCTGCCAAACGAGAAAAAAAATGGTATGAAGTAAATTTTAATACTTGGTGGGAAATAACACAGGTCATCAGGTGTAATAACATGGACACACCAACAAATGTACATGTACCAAAATGTAATGACCCACATGTACCAGGGGCGGATCCAGGGTTTGTTGCAGCGGGGGGGGGGGGGGGGGGGGGGGGTGGGGGGGGGGGTTTCTGAAATTTGCCCAGAAAGATGACTCCCAAGGGGGGGGGGGGGGGGGGGGGCTGACACAACTTCTCACCATTGGTGGCGCCATTTAACCTCTTTGTTTTGTTCTTACCCATAAGCAAAATAAGACATGTAGGGTTTCTGGTTTGCAACTTTAGGCGTAGGCCCCTACAAGGAAAAAGATGGCAACGAGCAGGGAGGTTTCGACTCGACCCCCCCCCCCTCCCCCCCCCCCCTGGATCCGCGCCTATGTACCAGTATTTATAAGATTCATGCATACAGTGATTATTCCTATGATAGTTGTTGTATAGGGCTGCATTTCCTTTGTTGTTTTTTTCACATGTGCAGTGTACATGTGAACAGATGTACAAAATACGTGACAAAGACAATGTTGAATTGCTGACGCATCACCACACAGTGCGGGTTCAGGGTCGTTTAGTTTATGAATGAATGAGACCTTGTATGCATTGTATACGTACATAAATAGCTGTACGTGTTTGCCGCTATATGACGCACTGATTAAAATAGGCTTATCTTTTGTTCAACAGGTGCTCGATCATCACTGCAAAATTGGAATCGCCATTCAATCGAAGATACAGTAACTGGACGAGCAGAATTTAGTCTTCCATGACTTTTTATCATAAGCAGTTTGATGAGGATGACTTCTACTCATGATGCTTCTGTGCAGGTACGAGTGCCGGTAGATCTCGACGCCCACATTTGGTATTGTGTGAGCATAATGCAACTTAGTGATTCGACAGACTGTTGTACATGTACCTGTACACGTTTGCGATAAACCATGTCATTACCTGATGCCATGCAAGACTTTAACATGGCTTGTATGTCTGACCACGGATCCGTCATGGATAACCTATCCTTTGATGACTTTGATCCGAGTCCAGGATCTCTAGATTTCTTTGAGGATTTTGTGGACATGGATAAGATGGAGGAATCGGGTAATTCACGGGACGATAACGTGTATGCTCAGTTGGAGCAGAAGGAGAAGGACTTGATCCTTGCTGCAGAGCTGGGCAAGGCCCTGTTGGAACACAACGAGGAACTGACTAAGAGGCAAGAGCTGATGCAACAGGAACTAGCTGAAAAGACGGAGGTAGGTGTCTTGCATTTAAAACAGCCAAGTTCATGCTAAACACTCAGTTGAACATTAATTGCATGCAATGTAAATGAAGGAGAATTTACATTCACTATATGTATGCATACAATAATGTCTCTGTGTGAATCTTCTGATATGCTTTTACTCAGATGAGTTTCTTTTGCGTACTTCTAAAAAAACGGGGGATATTTTGGGCTGATCTAAATGAAGAAATTGAATTTTATAGTAAGGCCAAAAAAAATACCCTAAAAGTCACAAAAGTCCGGTCGTGCTTTTTTAAAGAAATTTTTCAAATCTCACCTTTTCCCGCACAAAATGTTGTATTAAAAGTTTTATTAAAATCATTGTCTTTAAATACAGCTACGACGGCACAATTGTGCATATCACCATCTCACTTTTAAATGTTAAAGCTTACTTTTTGCCTCCCGACGTCCGAGTTACACAACATGTAGTACACATATATATTGTTTTCATGGTAAAACAAATTAATAAATACAAAATTGACCGACCAGACCCTCTCTCCTGATTTTTCCTATTTAAGGGCAACACAAGTTGGATGCATATTTGACTTCAAATGAGCAGAGATCACTTCATGACATTCAGAGTTTGAAGCAGAAACAACTCAATTTTTCCAGGATTTTGTTTAGCTTTTAGCTGAAAAACCCTTGTCTGTTATGACCAAAACGAAAGTGTTTGATAAAGGACGTGATTTGCACTGATAGTATTGTTCGCACGGTTCAGTGACTTAGAGCAAACAGATTCTGAAAACCATGGGTCACAGCTCTAACAACTTCAAAGGTTACAGTGTGGGCTAGGAATGAGCTAAAGCAACGTATATATGCAATACATCAAAATTAAAGCTTATAGCCTACACTTTTGGGATAATCTAGATTATTGAATTTCCTTACATTATATCTCCACTCATTTTATGATGCCAGCTAGAATAGGTCACACGAAAGCTGAATCTCAGTTGCCAGAAATATTAAGATCACTGCAAATCTCAAAAGATACATGTATGAATATATGTAGATTCATGTGAATTAGAAAATCAGCTTAAAATGTTGTCAATGAAACCTTAATTTTTTTGAATTGTTCTTATTTTTAGGTTAGTATTGCTTGTCTATTTTTGAAACAATCCATTGTAGAGTATGAGAGTACTGTACATGTACATGTACCTTAATTAAGAAACTACAAACTGAAGAAACTATACATACATGCAAACACTTTGAAAATGTACATGTTACAAAACTTAATATCAAGCTCACAAAGACATACACAAAAAATTAGCATATTGAAGAACACAAATTCATCGGTTTATAACTTTGCATAACAAATGTCATTTTGCAGCTCCAGGTACCGGTACGTCTTGCTTTTAAAACAGACGTACATGTAACTGAATTCAACAATGAAACTATACATTGTACACATTGTTACAAAGTGTCTTATGTGAAATATAAACCTGTGAATTGTTTGACGAAATATAAACTAAATATAAAAATGGTGAGATATCCAGCACAGCTTGAGTTGAAACAGGAATAACAGACATGAACAAATAACACAGTGTTCTTTACATGATGAATCGACCTGTGAGATCCAACATTCTGTTGATCAATTGATCAGTCTGACAATGTCTGAGCAGGGAACAAAAGATCTTTTGTTGTAGCTGAATTAACATTGGAATCTCTTGGCAGCTGGCTTAAACAAGTTGAATATTGTTCATAAATGTATTCATTACATGTAAAGCATTCTAACTGCACAGCATGTATACAATGTACATTATGTAATGCATTTAGGGGTGTGCGCAAGGGTAGTACGGGAATCGGGTACCCGATTGAACAAAAACATGGGCCAATCCCAAAAATTTAATCTTGGAAATTGTTATTCACATTGTTCGTGAAGGTCTGCAGGTTAATATTACCACATCAGTGCATCAATGCAGCATAATGCAAGTGTGTACAGTGAACTTTATACACTTAATTGTTGCTTTACGGTGTAAATTGCATTATAAGCATTAATTACCAAACGTTAATCTGTTTTGTTTTTCCATAAACATTGTACCTTGGTTTTTATTTTGAAAATTCCTCACAAATGACATTCAAAACTTTCTTTTTCATTGCCTGAGAAATTACTACATGTAAGTCATGCAATGTATGTTAATTCGGTTACGGGTACTCGATTCCATAATCTGAAATTGGTTCCTCGCATTAGCAGTCGGTAACTTGGGTACCCGGTTCGAATGCACATACAGCCCTATTCATTTGCATTGTGAAACAAGGAGTCGGGGTATAAGGTTGATACACTACAAACAAGTACCGCATGCACCTGCCTCCCTTCATCACATACTTTATTTTGGGTAACACAATTTAATTTTACTTTAACTATAATTGTACATACATTGCATAAATTGAGCGATATAAAATGGTGCACATGTAATTAATGTACGTTGACATTATACTGAAGAGGAGGCATACAATGCTGTAAAATATTGCCAAAAAACATCAGAAAGCCAAGCCGTACAAAATGCACATCATGTACACACAAGCTAGACAGCTAGTACATTGGGGAGAATTCTTTTTCCTACCAGATTAAAGTCCAAAGTCTAAATTTCAGCTACGTACTCAACCCTTCCAAAATAAATGAGTATAGTAAGACAGCATTCCACGTCAAATGAAAAATTGTCCCAGGGAAGACATTTAAATTGATCAAATGTATTTAATGTATTCATGCACCTGATTAGGCTAATCATTTAACCAGTTCGCGTCGGATGACGTGTACACCAGTCAGCGAGGCAAGGGTCCAGCGGAAATATCTGTCAGCGTCCGGCTCCCAGTGAGCGAGGCCAGGGTGTGCTACATGTACCTGCAGATAAAGGCCTCAACCTGTCTGGCACCCAGTGCCCAGGCTCGTCAAAAATAATCCCGGCATGAACTGGTTATTAAACCTTAAGCCCTAATGAATTATCAACCCTGTTCACAAAAATAAAGCTCATATATACGTGTCACATGTATATTAAAATAGTATAATATGTGCATACTTAGTATGTAAAACAATGCTTGTTGTACATGACTACAAACAATTCATGAAAATAGAAATTCGCTGACTAGAGCAACTTCATAAATTTAATACCAGCAAAAATTCACTTCTCAGAAATCGGGTATTTTATGCTTGTACATGTAAGTCCTGTTTATGACTAGTGTACATTCACGTATACATGTACACTGTACAGTGCATTTACAGCTAACAAAGTTAATTACAATGCAGCAGAATAGTGATTCTTGACAATTATGTATGTTAGTGTCACTGGTAAAGGGTCTCAGAGCAAACATTTCAACAAGAAATCTACACATGTACATTGTATGATATTACAGTGTTTTGCACTATCGACTGATTTCTACTGTATGATCCATTTCAATTTTTAAAAAGTTAATTTTGGGTTTTATTTCATCTAGCTGCTTAACTGTAGGCCTACATGTACGTGTGAATGTGTAATATACGCTGTCCCCCTCTTTGCAGGGCATGCTTTTTGGAAACATTTTTTTGAAACAAGTTTTAGAAACATTTTGGGAAAAACCTCTATTGGTGAGCACTCCTAGTGAAATCCTGTACAGTTGTGCATCCCTATGTTACATACATGTAATAAGAACTACATGTATGAGATACAATTTTCAAGACCAAATTTGTAAAAGTTTCATTAAAATGTACCCTAATATTTTTTTTGGCCTTGGAAACATTTTTTAAAAGGGGGATGGGGTCCACTTTTTCAATGGCGGGACTTTCAATAGCCTTTCACATGCACATGCCTCCAAACTGGACACAGGTCAACTTCACCGTTGCTATTAAAAACCCACAAGCAAGACAAAACGAAACAAACTTGGAACTATTGTATTCATGTCTTTGCAATTATATGTGAAGTGCACAGAATGCGCAGCGAAACTAATTGAGCCCAAGAAACAGTGTGTTCAAGGAGGTTCCCATAGCAACCGCCACATTGCAACCTTCAAAACCAGAATCTGTTAATGGTCACGGTGATTGAATAATTGCTGTTTGCCCACCAAGGCCTGTGGAACTGTGTACATGTACATCATATGGACCATGGACCCAACTGTGAGCTTGCATACATTATGCAGTATTTACATGTGGTCAAAAGTTTGCATACACCCTGACAGAAAATATTTCGGAACAATAAATTGTTCCTTAAATTGGTCTCAAAGCTGTTCTTTTACTTGCAATTTTTCTATTGAAAAGTCTCATTTTATCAATGCAATCATTTTTCAAAGTCCTTTCTCCAAACATGTAAGGCAAAATTTTATTTAAAATTGTCTTTTTTTTAAAATAGTGTTTATTATCCCTGCTACATGTATGTGCGTTTTGTGCCTTTTGCTTTTTTTTCTTTTTTCTTTTTTTTTTCTTTTTTTTCTTCTGTTTTTGTTGTATTGTTTTTTCTTTCTTTTTGCTGTTTTCCCAACAATTCCCAAAAAGTATAAAGAGAAGAGAGGAAATGCCTCCAGTCAATTGAATGCATGTCTTGAATTGATTTGGGGACTCCAATGTCGGCGAAAGAATTGTTTTAAAAATGGGAGTGGCCGACGTCGTATTGGAAAAGAAGGATCTAAAAATAGAATGAAATATTGTAATATAGGTTTTCCCTGCAAATTCAAATAAACAAAAATTAAGTTTAATGCCAGGTTCATTTATTTTCATTCGCCCTGTGGTTGGCTGAGGTAGGTTTGAGCAAAACGAGTGTGAAACAACGCGGGGTTGAACTCATGGGGTGAAAACGCCGTGGCCGCCCCGGGGCGAGTTCGCCCCAGGGTTCGGGGCTCTAGTGTGAAAAGGCCTTATGTAGTATTCTGTAGTACTCAGTTCTTTATACCAAAGTAATGCCTCTAGGACGTTAGGGTTAATGCTCTTTTTGTGGTAACGAGATGTTTGTCTCTTATGAAATGTCAGATATTTTTCTCCCTCTAGGAAGTGGAACAGCAGAAGCATCATCTGCGCCGTCGACTTAAATCAGTAGGAGGAGAGTGTGAGAGCAAACTATTGGACCTTCAAACTGAAATTTCCTGTTTGCACAAAGAACTGGCTAATCAGAAGGCAGCACAGAAAACTACCGAAAATCAGAAGCAGGCAGCAGTGAATGAGTTATCTGAACAAAATCAAAGACTGGTACACAAGTTGAAACAGGTTAGTTATAACTCGTACATATTTTTATCTAGAATCCTGCATATATTTTTAACACCGTGTGAAAACTATAAAAGTACAGTGCAGCGTGATTTTTTCATAATCATACAATTACAAAGAAATCCAATCCAGAATAATAAATGCACTGCAAAACCCACAGAGAAGTTGTCCCAGCCCCAACCCCAACATTGATCCATCATTTATATGGTTCCTAAAAATATGCAGGCCTGTGCATGTACACAATGTGCATCGTGTCATATTTCTTCCACTTCATAATTGCTATTGCCAACTCTGCCATTTGGGGCAGTCGTTTCCTCCTTTTAAATGCTGAAACTACATGTACACAATGTACTTAACATAAACTTCTTCTTCCAATGCCGGCCTGTGATGTTTGTCACATCAGCCGAATTTTAGTCGGAGCTTGTTTTGCATATTAATATGTTTTATACAACACGTGTATAAATCCCCACCATCTGATCACACGGATTGAATTATTCGTACCAATGCATGGCACTGCAAAAATAGTTCTATTCAACAGTACGCGTTGAATAGAACTTCCATAATTCCACAGTCACACTATTGGTGGCGCTACACCACGGCAGCCATTCACAAAAAATGGCGGACGATGGAACATTGATCTGTCACCTCATGAAAATCTTACCATTGCACTCATAAACATGCATTATTTGTATAATATTCACTAAATGCATCCTCAGATTTGATTGGTCAAAGCTAATGTACATTGTACATGTAGCTTTAATATACATGTAGTATCAATCAGAAAATGGCAGTCTTCATTGTGGGGGGGGGGGGTGGTTCAAACCCACCCACCCCCAAGACTAAAAACAAAACAACAAAAAAGAAGAAAATGAGGGCATATGGAAAAAAGGGTGAGTGAAAAAAAACAAGGCCAGCGGAATATTATGGGATACCAAACCCAATATTCCCCCTCCAAAAAAAGGTTTTGTATCCCACATAGCTTAGAAATTTCAGAATCCCCCCCCCCCCCCCCGAAAAATTTCCCACTGTGTTGCTTTTATTTGCAGGGCCGTAGTTTGGGAATCAAGATTTCTTTATTTAGTAGACAAAATAATTATTAAAACCCTAACCCTGCCACACTGTGCTGACAGCTCCACTTTGCCGGACTCTCCACACAAATCAATGTGACAAAGTATGCAATCTGATGCGTCCGGCAGGGTGCTAGCAAACATGCCCTTGCATGCCTGGAGCCCGGGCTGGAGGGTTAGAGTTATTAACCAGTTCGCATCGGATGACGTGCATACACGCACGCAGCGAGGCAAGGATCCAGTGGAAATATCTGTCAGCGACCGGCTCGCAGTGAGCGAGGCCAGGGTGTGCTACCCACAGATAAAGGCCTGAGCCCGTCTGGCACCCAGGCTCGTAAAAAATAATCTCGGCGTGAACTGGTTAATCAATGGCTTAAAAAAGGCCCATATGTACGTGTACACATTTGTGACCGGCTCTACAAAAATGGGTATTATGTCGCAAAATTTTAAAAATCAGTTACATATTTAGTTGAATTTGTCACATCCTAAAGCTTTAGGTGTAGGTTTGACCCCTGTGGCATTTTGTGTTCTCAAGATATCTTGACATTTGTATACTCACATTTTCCAATTTAACAAGTGCATTCAGAGATATAGCCCTTTAAACACAAAAAAGTGCAAAGAACATTTGTTGTTAATCTAACCTCACCAATGTTCATAGATTCTTTTTCCATTGGACAAAGGTTAATTTAAAGTATACATGTATATGTGAATATTGTCAACTTTGTCCTTTTTGATGGCAGGCAGCTGATGTAGAAGAAGAACTAAATGAACATATTCAGAGATTACGTGGTCAGGTTCATCTTAGGCGCCAGCATTCACTGCATAGAGAGACTACACATGCTGCTGAAGACTTGCAAAAAGAGGTAGGAGTTGCCATCTGCACTGGCTTTTGATGAACAGGAATTTTGCATTTATAAGCACGATTTATTACCTAAAACTGTACATCGAAAGCAGGTGTCATTTTTTTTATACAAAAATCAAATCACCCATACGTGTACATGTAGGTATACATACGTGTATATTACTTGAACCTGATTGCAAATACATGTATTTGTTTCATCAGAGACGTGAATTCGAATAAGCCAGTTCGGTATCTCAAAGGTCAAAGGTTATTTGGGATAAAATTGCTGACGTAATGTCACGCCATGTTACGCGAACGCCCATTCTGATTGAATTTAACATGTGCGCGTTGTGCAACCACCTTTTGCTTTCACACGCACGCGTTAGGTCATGCATGTCATTCGGGATAAAATGTCATTGTGCACATGCGCAGTTGAAATACCGAACTGGCTTATTCATCCGTCATGTATTTTGGGGATTACAAAAATATATATCAATGACAGCGTTATTTCCAATTCTGTTTTTTTATATGGAATTCCTTGCCTTCTGCATGTTTCCCTCCAGCGTGTAATTTATTCTGCTTCAAGACTAATCCATCAATTTCTACATTCAGCTCCCTGTTCGCATGAATATGTAGTTTACAAAAATCAAACCATCAATTTTGTTCTCTTCCAGATTTAATAAATATTATTTATGCAGTATTTTCCAAGAGCTTTTGACACTTTGGTGAGACTCGAACCATCATGAGTCATGCTTGAGTGTGTCTTTGAAGTTTTCTTTTTTTTGTTTTGAAAGCATTGCGTTTTAGTTTCCTATTATGACTCGGGTAGCTTCTGCAGCTTCAAATCTGCGTCTGTTAACTTCTTGATTTACCGATTGCAGTACATGTACCTATGTGCATGTTCTATGTATATGTCAGACCTCAAAAATGTATGTTCTTCCGTCCATGTTTCTTTTGAATAGCACTATTATACACATATGGATTGGCAATGAGGTCACTAGTGCACGTCTATGCGCCCCCGAGGGACTGTGAGTGACCAGAAGAGGGTCCTATGAGGGGGTACGCAGACCAGACTCGGAGCGTTCACCATTCTGTCATCCTATCGCGCGTTGTATAGTACATAACACGACCTGAACTGACTTGACCTGGACATGCAGGTCTGTCATCTCCATGGCTTGTATCCATAGTAACCCAGATCAGATCAGGTCATGTCATCATCGTTAGGTTCACACCCACGGGCTATATGCACTACACATAGAAATTCCAAACAATGCTATGACGTTTGGAAACATTAAACTGAGGACATGAGCGAGTGCTGAGTGTTCACCATTCCATCCAGCGCGAGTTGTACGAACTGTGACATACATGTTGCTTTGGACCTTTGAATCTTCGAATGGGATTCCCAGGTCAGGTCATATCATACGTGTGCACGGTCATGAGAGGCAAGTTCCACACATGCACGAATGCTATATGCATGAATATTCATACCAACATTTTGATGTCATCAGCAAACAATGCCATACAAACATTTGCTGTATGTACTTGCTAGGTACCCGAAGTAAATGAACTATTCCAAAAGTTCATTAACCAATAGCAATAGAGCACCGAAGTCTGACATCAGTTGGCACAACAATTGTCTCCAAACAAATGGAGATTTCGACTGTTCCTTTGTTAACAGCCAGTCATGCAAACACATTGACACAAAATAGCCAAAGTATTCTGGCTCCAAACATTGCATTGACTCATCACTTTGGTACTCTACATGTATAAGCATTCATGAGTCTGAGTTCTCTGCACTTTAGAGTGTCAAATTCTGGGAAAGTAATCATAAATCAGTAGCTGAAGCCTTGAAGGTAAATTTATCATCCAAATTTATTGGCCCCCGTACTTGAGTGAGTTGCATGCAAATTAGTGGGTGTAACTTCCTGCTCAGAAGAGGCTTGGGTCACTGTACTTTAAAGTGATTTGTCATGACTTCATGCCCATTAACCACTTGAGTCCGGGTGTTATAATGGGGGCGCCGGGGTGCCATGCTGGCTTGTGCAGCCTAGCGAAATGGACACGAGGCTTGTGCAGCCAAGCATAACATACACAATAATCCAACAATGGATTGAAAATGCAGAGGTTGCATGTGCAGCCATCAACCGGCCAGGTGGTAAACTTCAATCCACGCCTGTAGTGTAGACATCATCCGGGCTCAATGGGTTAATTAATAACTCGATAAATTGTCACCATGACATTTTCTGTTAAATACAAGTTAGACTGTGTGATGTGCATAATATACATGTAGTCTCATATTTGTTGAGATTACTGTTGCACAATGCAGTGGTGTTTCTTGCATAAATTTGATGACTCGTTTCACAATATATGTACAAAAAACATATGTGTAACTGGATCACTTTTAACTTCATGTCGGTTCTTACTTCACGCGAATGCAAACACAAAACAAATTTGACGGCATGACACATTCGCGGCGTAGATACGTGAAGTTGAAATGTGTTGGACTTTTGCAAATTTGCAGCGCGAATATTTTGCATCTGTTTCATAAATTTGCTTTACATTTGCAGTCGCGTGAAGTATGATGTGAACCAGCCTTTATTAGTTTTTATGATGCATTAAGAAGAGCATACTCAGCCCTATGTCAATCAGTTTGACATCCTGATATATGGACACTATGTATGTACATGTATGTATGTATGTATGGAATAAGACATTGACAGTTCCTAATGTTTTCCATTGTGTCGGATTTGTTTAAAGGTCTGTAACTCAAAATTAGATCTGTAAAGCCTGGTTTCCATATCGACGTAAGAAATGCAGAGAGCGCAACACAAACAGCAGACAAATATGGAAACATTTCCTCCGTAAACGTCGCGGGCAACCCAGGTGGACGTAAACTATCTCGCAGACAATCGGCAGAGTTGAACTTGAGAATACCCGATGTTTTTGCTTGAATTGAATTGAATTGAATTGAAAAGAGCCCGCACTCGAATAAAAATGATTTGTTGAGCGCCGCCATGTTGGACAAGCTAGCTAGATGCATGGACGCAACATCATTACGTCGCGTATCGGATCGATTGTAGTGCCCTCCAGACATCACACCATGTCCCGCTTACGAAGGTTTCGCGTACTGTCTGCGCAGTCTGTGAAGGCGCAACGGCGATATGGAAACTAGGCTGTATAACTTCCAATCCGTTTTGTTGGGTTAGGTCACACACTCATAGGCCCATCACACTTTTTTCCTGTTTGTTTCATCAAAATATAAATGTTAATTATTCATATTAACTTTTGTAGAAACATAACCAAGCCCAATCAAGTATGAAATAGAGATATGCAAAAATTTCCAAAAATTTTACCTTTCTTTTTCTATTCTTGTGAAGAGCACCCTCCAAAATTGAAGTTTACATCTAACTGGAGGCATGCATTATGTCTGGATTTTGCAGGAATATGAGTTTGGTAGAAAAAGGAATTACCAAATGTAACATTGGCTTTTAATTGATACACTGTACATGTACATGTACATGTATATCCATTTCAGGTCCAAAGATTGTCAGCCAAACGCGGGGAGCTGGAACAGAGACTTCACACAGCAACAAATGACAGAGACACACTAGCATTAAGTCTGAAGCAAACCAATGGTAGATGCCTGATGCTGGAAAAAAAATGCAGAGATTTGGAACAACAGGTAAGAACAATGTGCATTGAGTTAAATGTAGTGTACACGATTGGTAATATCCTAAAAAAAAATTGTTTTACTTAATTATTACGAAATACCTTACTAGACTGTAAGTAAATAGTAGTCTCAATAATGCTGTGAAATGATGGTACCAGGTGTGCTGTCGTTTAACGACAAGTGGACATTTATATTGTTTTCCAACGATTGTTCGGCCGAACAATCATTGGGAAAACTGCCCTCTATTGACCGAATGTAGTTAGTCCGCCTTGTGTCTAAAATGGGTTAACAATCCGAAAACGGGCGCAAGGTTGCAATTAGCGTACGTGTGTGTGTACGTGTCATACGCGTAGTTTACCGAAGCAATGTGTTGTAACCAGTGCATGCAGTGGATCTTGGACGTCGCCGCACGTACATGTACATACTGCTCGGCCTACATGTATGTACATGTTATGTGACAAACTGAAAACGATCCCATTTATAAAAATGGGGCTTATTTTACAAGAGAGAGCTATAACAAATGTCGCCTGACAGTTGAAAACAAACGCCTTTTTTCTCTCGTTTTTTTCGCCATCCAAGAACGCAAAACTTCAGTGGAACGATATTTCCTATAAAATACTAACCCCCAAATCCGCCCATTTCTGAAAATTGCAACAATGACCAATCATGCACAAGTATTCCAATGTATTAGAATTAGACTTCAAATTAGTGCACATTTCTATTGAATAACCCAACATGAATTTTGACATTTTTGTATTGAAAGCCCACCCCCATTCTGTTTAATCCTCACAAATCTTGTAGGTTTTGCCCATTAAAAATTTGCCCACATGTACATTTGCAGTGTGCAAACCTTATAAAACCTGATTCGTGACGATTTGATGAGAATAAGCAGTTTGATGAGCTTACACAGGGTGGTCTTTTTTCTAAGTGCTAATTCCTTGGAAACTGTTTCATATTTTTAAGAAATGATAACACCATTATATTACATTATCCTATCTTCTTTCTTCGAATACCAAGAAACTGATGTTCTGTCACAATTGAGTGAGCAGGGAGGTCTGAAAATGGACCCTTTCAGAAATGGCTTTGCAGTTCTTTCAACACAAACAACTGAATATGGATTGAAGACTTGGGGCATTCAATCTGACACAACAGCATTTCTGAATGGATCCATGTTAACCGTGCCTGTCATGTCATGTGTGGCAGTAACATCAATTTCTAAGTATTGAAAGAAAGAAGACAATGACTTAATGTATTGTATTATATGGTGTTACCATTTTTAAAGAAGCTGTTCCTAATAAGGAGTTGTTGATTTTTTATTTTTTGTTTTCTATCTAACCCCTTGCGTACGGATGACACCACTGGCCGCTGTTTGTGCAGTTTCAATCCATTGTTGGATTAGTGTGTATGTCATGCTTGACTGCACAAACACATTGTAGCAGTTCGATTTGGCTGCCAGAACCGCTGCAACACCCCGACGTCTCCCATAAAATACCGTGCTCAAGGGGTTAAACACCTGGTACAATATGCTCTACTGCACGGAGCACTGTTTAACTTGGCAGAGCTTTAAGTGCACAGTCAGTTCACATGGCCTAAACAAATACAAACGTTTTCTTTGAGATCGATCTGAGTAGGAAGTTTTAGTGGCAGGTTCAGAAAAAAATTGTGGTATGTACAGTTGTAGTTCTTAAAATTGTACGGTTCTACATCTTTTAACCCCCTCTGATCTGCACCAGTATGCCAATATAGGCTTGTGCAGCCAAGCGTAATGCACTCAATAACCGAACAATGGATTAAATATGTAGACAAATGTGGGTATAGATTTCAACCATATGGCCGTCATCCATATTCAATGGGTTAAATGTATTTGCAAACATCAGAAGACAAAACTACTGAATTATTATGAAATACAGTACTGGACTATAAGTAAATAGCAGTCTCGACACTGAGGCATCCAACTTTTCCTCGGATCAGCTGATTTCCTTGTTTTTCACTTCACACTTATAATTATGGCATTGAAAATGGAAAAACACTGTACAAAGTCTTCTAAAGAATAGCATTTCTTCGTTCTTTGTTAATTCCAAGTTGCGTGCCTGTCTCAAGCATCCTGTGAAATCATGGCACTAGGTGTGCTGCTGTTTTTAAGAAAAGTGGAAATTGATATTCGAAATAGTCTACATGTACATGTAGTTCCTTGACCTGTCCCTATAAATTGTTCTGATTTGTCTAAAGTAGGGACAGGGAACCAGACTACAAGAACATAATTATTTTCTCTGTTTTCCTATCATCTTAGTCTTGGTTCCAAGTCGTCCTTAGCGGTGTGATGCAGCGCGCATAGGTTATTGGCTGTGGAACGCCTGTACACACGCACACCTAGGCCACATCGCTAAGGACGTCTTGTAATTGGCCCTTTTGCAGGGAACTGCGTGCGACCTGTATCGGCAGGTCAAAAGAATAATGGCGCTCGCGCACTAGAGGAAATCATGTTATAGAAATTAGCTGGCTAGTCAGCTAACGTATGCACATACGTATGTACATGTACATGTGTACCTCAAGCTGTATGGCGCGGGCAATTAAGTTGCCAGCAGAGCAGCGAAGCCAGGGCCGATGTCCGCGCAGCTAGTCGCAGTAGGATCACAAATAGTCGGTGGTGTATAATTTCTGGACAAGAACTTCTAACCTGCCGGAGGCCTAAGGTAGCAGCACAGCACATGGCATGCATTGCTTGGTATGAACACATGGATGTGGATAGGAAATTGCATGTAGTACAGAAACTAGACCAGTGACTCCGCGATTATACAATGCATGCAATCCAGGTCATGCGATTATATATGCACTCTACGTCACGCGCGCATGCAAATACACACACAATGTCCTTAGCCATGTGGCCTTGGTGTGCGTGTGTAGAGGGCGCTGTACAACCAATAACCTGTGCGCGCTGCATCGCACCACGCACTAAGGACGTCTTGGAACCAAGACTACAAGGTACCAGCATCTATGCACACAAAACTTTAAACAGGTCAGTGTTACAGTATTTGCTAGCACGCTGTAAAATACTAACCCCCAAATCTATTTATTTCTGAAAATTACTGCAAAAGCAAATGATGTATACTATCTTTAACCCTTTGCGTACGGATGACGCCATATGGCGTCAAAAAGAAAAGTGCCACCAGGCCGGATGACGCCATTTGCCGCCGTTTGTGCAGTTTCAATCCATTGTTGGAGTATTGTTTATGTTACGCTTCACTGCACAAACACATTGTACAAAATGTTAAGAAAGGTTTCGGGTGAAGATGGAAATGCCATTGTGAGCATGTGCATTTTGTTTTTCAAATCTACTTCAGCTGCAGCTGCGAGACACGGAGCTTGCCAAACTACGCCAGGTTCATAATGACACTGCAGAGGAGCTGGATGAACTACGATACCAAGCCACACTCAACGCCTCGCCCGCCATACACACCAACTTCCAAGGCAATTCCCTGCTGTCAGAGCTTGGCCTAGAGATGACCGGGCCTGGCAGTGGTACCATCGAGCATGAAGACGACCAGCTGGGTCTGGACCAAGATGACGACATTGAGTGTGATATCATTGATGGGCATGTAGTATCTGTGGAGGTAGCGGTCACTGAGGAGGATAAGCGAGGCACAGAGGAGCAGAGTCATTGCAGTGGAAGCACTGACGACAGCTGTCAGAATAGGAGATGCAATGTTGAGCGTCAAACGGTAGGTTTCAGAGGAAAATAAAAGTCCACTAAAATGTTCAATATGTCAAACAATCCACAAAGATACTGACAATTTGGGAGACCGCCAACATAGGGCAAGATAGCTCAGTTGATATAGCGCTGGTACGGTAACCCGGAGGTCGCAGGTTCGAATCCCGCTCCTGCCAGTTTCTTTGTTCACTTTGAAAAAAATGTTAAATATATAGATCTGTGTAAATATTGGTGCCTCTGGTTTTTTCTTTTTGTGGGGGACTTTGAATATAATAAAGTTTGGGTTTTTTTCTGGGCTATTTGAAATTTTCAGACATGCTCTGTGGGATGCTGTAATATTAACTGTCAGTACAGAAAGGATTGAAAAATATGGGCTCATTGTAGCAGTTTCAGAATTGTAATCAAGTCAGTCACAAGTCAATCACAAGTCAGATCAAAAGGCAGATCACAAGTCAATCACAAGTATCAGCTCACAAGCTGCATGGGATGAACAGTGACAAAGGAATGCTTTTGTTATACATGTACTGTGTTTGAATAGCTTGAATACATGGCTTGAGACCAGACTTGTGAATTGACTTGTGATGACTTGATTACCAACTCTGAGCAGTTTGTACATTGAGTTTGGGTAATTGTATTTTATTGTGTCATACTTAATTCTATTTTGTGTCATATGCTGCTGCTGTTTGTTATCAATCAATGTTTTTCATGGATTCACTCAAAAAACTCAAAGGGCCGTAAAAATCTATTTAAAATTTGCAAATTTTGTTAAGAATTCCTTCTAGATCTGGGGCGGATTGCAATACTGCAGTCTTAGCTGGCTGGCTTAGCCAGTCCTTTATTAGCCGGCTATTGCTCTTAGATGGTCTTGGATAAGACGCTAAACTTAGCCCATTGCAAAAGGCCGGTCTAATTACTAAGCCTGCAAGGAGTAATGTTTTATGAACAAACGCTCCATGGTTACCATAATTCGGCACACGGTGGCACGCTTTGCAAAAAACATAAATCAATAAATATACTGGTACAATTAATTCGTACACATACTTGATACCGCAAGATTGATCGAGGAAATCTGTATTTACAATGCAACTCTATGTCGTCATATTTATCTAAATTGGGTCCAATCTATCAACAACAAAAAATCCCCTCTCGACGCATTGCTCTTCTATGTAAATCATTAATACCATCAACTGAAAAGCCATTCTTGGGAGTGATTCAAGAGTACAAATATTTCAATATCAATTAGATCTAATAAAAGAAAATCATTCCCAGCTAAACTTATAGACTGCCTAATAAGCCAGCCCTACCCAGGCTAACTACTTTAAGACTGTCTGGAGAGAGACTGGGATTGCGGGTAACACCATGTGAATTAAATCTCTTCTAGGAAGAAGTGTGGTTCTGAAAAGAACCGGGTGAGTGTGTAACTCAACGTTTCGGACAGTGTGCTCTGTCCGTTCACATGGTGTTACCCGCAATCCCAGTCTCTCTCATATCGCACCCACCATGCAAAGCTTCAAATCGTATCTTAAGACTGTCTATTAAACAAAACACTTAGACCATGTCATTGCAATGGTCTTACTTATAGACCGTCTGACAGCCAGAGCTTTAAGACCGGCTAACGCGCATAGACAGCTTTAAGACCGCTTAATGCAATCCGCCTCTGATGTTTCATATCTCTTTACAGTTCAGGGTTTGTTCCCACACCCAAATTCTGTTTCAAATGGGTAATTCTGTTCATTTTACCAGTTTCCTATTGTCATGGAAAAAAATTGACTCTGAAATTAAGTTTGAAAACATTTTCTTCTTTTATTTTCACAGTTGCAAGACGTCTTGAATGAAGTCCACACAACCCTTTCTAAACTCGTCCGTGAACTGAAAGCCTTCCAAGTATCAAGCAGCCCTATTGGCTCACCACGCCGTCTACCTAAAGCAGCTACCAATAAGCAAGCCCAAAAAGAACACTTGGGGACCCGTCCAGATGAAGTCAGAAATCTACTGAGGGATTTAACAAGTGTCACAAAAATGGTCACTTGGGGATCGGTTGGTCAGGTATGACAACTTGTTTATTGTTTGTTGCTGGATAATAATAATAATAATAATAATAATAATAATAAGAATAATAATAATAATAATAATAATAATATATTTATATAGCGCAGATTCCACATAAGTGTTCAAGTGCGCAGTACTTATACACAATGTTGCGAAAATCTAAGTATCGAAATACTAATTAAAGTTCACAAATAAACAATTAATTACACAAACATTTAAATGCCCAAAAACAATTTAAAATACACAAATACAAGCAAAGCAGAACAGAGTTATTTAAAACAGAGTTATTTAAAACAGTTATTTAAAAGCGGCCATAAAAAGGTGTGTGTGTTTTAAGTTTTAGTTTTTAAAATTTAAAGAGACACAGATGTTTTAATTTCATGTGGCAGTTGATTCCATAAATGAGGTGCTGCAGAGGGAAAAGCTGTACACCCTAACGTTTTCAGCATTCTTCCTGGTGGGTATGCTAACTGTAGAGAATTGTTTGACCGCAATGAATAATGGGAACAAGTTTTAATGCTTATCAGATCTGTAATATAGTTAGGTGCTAGGCCGTGAAGAGCTTTGAATGTTGGCAAAAGTATTTTAAATTGAACACGAAAACAGATAGGTATTAACCAGTGCAGTTGTTGAAGTAATGGTGTTATGTGATTCCAGCGTGATGCACCATGTACAAGCCTGGCAGCTGCATTCTGAACTCTTTGCAGTTTGGCCAGTCGTGTATTCGGAAGACCGTAAAATAAACTATTACAATAATCAAGGCGGCTGGTTACAAGAGCGTGAACTAAGATAACCAAAGCATCCTTTGATAAGTATTTACTTATACGTCTGATGTTATGAATATGATAAAACGCCACAGAACATGTTTTAGTGATATGTTGATCCAAACATAAATGAGAATCGAACCAGGATCCCAAACTATCGTACATGACATGTTTTAGGTATTACATCACCTACTATAAGGTCAGAAATTATCAGCTTAGATAATTGTTGTCCAGTACCAATGACAATAAATTCAGTTTTTGCATCATTTATCATGAGTCTATCTTGGATTACTTTTTACTTTGAAACATAATTACTCTATGACCAAAATCAAGCAAAGAATCATTTGTTGACTGTAGCTTGGTACTGTTCTACCACATGCATACATGTGCACTATAACACCCAGGAGCTAACGGCTCTAGTCAAACTACAATGTATTGTGTCATTGGCCCCCTCGCTCTACGGAAACTTTGCTACTGATTACCAGCACAACCATGACCTGTAGACTGATTCAAAATGGTCGACTATAGACGTAGCTGACTAGACAATTGTCAACAGTAGTTTCGCCTGCAGTTTCTCTTATTCCCTGAGAGTCTATGACTTTAGTCATGCTTGCACTGGGTGTTTCAATTAGTCCGTGATGCATATTTTCTTGTTTGGGAAATACATGTACATGATGTGATAACACATTAACCCTTTGAAGCCGGATGACGCTAAATGATGCCAAAAAAATTGCCACCAGGCCGGATGACATGCCATTTTCTGCATTTTCAATCCATTGTTAGTGGATTATTATGTATGTTACGCTTGGCTGCACAGGCGGCCGCCCCGGCGCCTCACTGTAAATAACTGTACTCGAGGGGTTAATGCATTGTCACATGATGAAATTTGTACAAGCAACTTGGGTGTCGTTCGTGAAGCTGGCTAGCTCCACCTAAAAGAGTTGTCGTTGGAACGCAACTTTATAGTTCCCCTTTTTAGCCAGCTTAAATTCTAGCCCCGAAAATGTGTGGGGCTATTGCCCCACTTTCAGCTCAGCGGGGCTTCTTTTTACGACCCAGCTCCACTGTAATTCATCGTTTGAAGGCAACGGATCTAGCCCACACTGAGGAAAGTACATGTACCGGTACATGTACATGTACCGGTACATGTACATGTACCGGTACATGTACATGTACCGGTACATGTACATGTACCGGTACATGTACCGGTACATGTACATCTACCGGTACATGTACATGTACATGTACATGTACATGTACATGTACATGTACATGTACATGTACATGTACATGTACATGTACATGTACATGTACATGTACATGTAGGCCTACAGTCAACCCATGGACACATTATGTAACATTTTGAGACATTTTAGCTCCACTGCAACTCTAGCTCCGGAGCTAACTATCATTGTATGAACGTGAGCACATTTCAGATTTTATCACTAGCTCAAAAGAATCCCCCTTGAGTTCATTAACCCGAACCCTCCAGGGCATTTTGGCTAGAACCCTGCCAGACGAATCAGATTGCATACTTTGTCACATTGACTTTGTGCAGAGTGCAGCATAGTGGAGCTGTCAGCACATATGCACTGTGCTCCGTCTGGCAGGGTGTAATTGGAAAAGTGCTAGCTCAAGATCTAGCTCAAGCTGTCCTCCATTTGAACATACCCTTGTTTTGGAGGCCCCCAGTAGCACCACAAAGGCTAAAAAAATGCTCCAGCAGTACATTTTTCTGACATTGTATTGACATTCCTAAGAAAATTATGTGAAAATATGAAATATGAATGTTTTGTCTCCTTGGAGATTACCTGGAACAGATTGCTTGTGAATTTATATCTCATGTGACATGACCTTTAGCGGTTAGCCTACTCAGCCGCACTATATCACTGAAAACAAATTCCTTGGAGCAACTGATTAAAATGGACTTTTTAATTCATTAAATTAAGTCCAAAATTGAATGAAATTCATAACCTTGGGCATTGGTAATCCCCATTAGTTCCACAGTGCACGGCATACAGAGAAATTGATGATTTCTACGAATCCACAGAGCTATTTCAAATTGCTGTACAGCATTAATTCCTCTTTCCATCACACATGTTTTGAAGTCGCCCAAAGCTTGGCCATAATTGGAGGGTTAATTTGTGTGTTGTGTGCATGTCTCTGTGCAGATATTGAAATATGCAACCAGCACATGTATGCATCATAAAGCAGCTAATAGACCTTTATCATACTTTAACCCCATGTCAATACAAAGAATAGAATTACAACCGATGAGTCTACCACTAATCGGGGGAAAAAAGGGGTCATTGATATACCGGACTGTCGAAAATCCGACCCATGTTTGCGGCACGTCCCCATGTGGCCATTTGTACTGAGTACGACACCCCCCCCCCCCCCCCCCCCCCCCCCCCCCCCCCCCCCCCCCCCCGGGATCATATACCACGGGCCCGGACGAATGAAACCATCCAAAGCAATTACCGACTTGATTTCAATTCTGCATGCGTCTCCCACGCACGTCTGTAAACATCAGAACTTCAAAGGTATCAAATTTGTGCGTACTTTGGTAATGAAAGCACATAAACCCTGTAGTCACTGCAGCGTCCAAAACCCATCCATCCTACCTATTACTGACTGTAGCGCACGAAACCGCCCAAGCACTGTACATGTACATTGTACCGTTATATTTATTCTTTAGTTAATAAACACAATGTACAGGTGCTATTGGGTTAAACTTATATTGCTCAGCCTTGACTATTGTTGCAAAATCAACAATGTGTGTAAAATCAGTACCCACACAGTATATGCAAATAGCCACACTAAATTTCAAGAATATAGGTTTGTGCACAAACATGGATGGGCAAACTAGGCTTCAGACCACAAGGCAAGTTGAGTCAGCGCTCTCTACCGTGAGGGTAGAGCATTGAGTTATCTGCACAAGCCTCCTTTTTATTTCAAGCTGGTCCTCTTGCTGGTTGCATTATAATATGGTTACGGGGTAGTGCAGAAACTTGAAATGAATACACTGAAACTAAAACTCACGGACTTTAGAATTGTTCTCCTTTTTTGCCATTATGCAACAAGCATGAGATACTTTTGGGGTCATAATACATGTATCTACTTTTCCTAACTGCCAATTTAGGGAGTCAAAACATTGTCATTCCCTTTGGGAAAAATACTTTTTGGAAACACTGTATGTTCTTGGGAGCCATTCCTATATTGGCCTCATGTCTGTGATGTCCATGTTGTGGCATTTCTTGAATCCATGCACATGCACTAAGAACATCAATATGCGCATCCAAACACGTGCACGTAATTGCATGTGCACTTGCATTTTAGTTCCACATGTTTTGCTTATGTGACCCAAACCCAACAAAATGAGCCACAAGTCGCCAGAGTTACTTTTGAGCTACAGGCCCTTAAATATGACTTGTACAGTAGAAATCAATAGGAACTGCCAATGTTTTCACCCACATAATGTTCATATTCACCAGGATGTCAAACTGAGTGATACATCAAAATGAGGATGTCAAAAAATGATCTTAAAGATTGTATACACCATTTGCTTTTGTTGTAATTTTCAGAAATATATGGCTTTGGGGTTAGTACTTTGAGAGTGCCAGCAAATAGTGTAACACTGACCTGTTTAAAGTTTTGTGTACATAGATGCTGGGAAAACAGAGACAAAAATATGTTGTAGTTGTCTGGTTCCCTGACAAAATGGAGCAATTTATTATAGACGTCAGGGAATTATCAAGTCGGGAAAATAAACTATTTTTCAACGATTGTCGGCCGACAATTGTTGGAAAACGATATAAATTTCCACTTTTATTGAAAACGACAGCACACCAGGTGCCATGATTTCACAGGATGCTTGAGACTGCTATTTATACTTACAGTCTAGTACAGTATTTCGTAATAATTCAGTAGTTTTGTTTTTTATGTTTGCAAATGTTGTAGCCTCTGGTCACATATAAAGAAATTCCAAACATGAAACATTCTAGTTTTGTACTTAAATGTCAAGGTACCTTCTCTCTTTTGTCAACTTGCAGGGTCAACCTCGCTTTCAAATTGTATCAATTCTTGTATTACATGAACACAACATGCTTGAATCCGTAACACAAGACCTCATTCATTTAGGGCCTATTGGTTTCACGCATTTGACACTGCTAAGCACCGTAACTTTTCTATTGAAATAGTATCAGAGTTGTATCTGTACGTGCATATATATTTTTTTTCGAATATTCGAACCGGCAAAAAGTATTTGAATATTCAGTTGATGATCGAATATTTTAATATTCGGTATATGTGGGACAGCCCTATGAATAGTCATTGTCGTGAATGGCATTGCATGGTGTTCCTGGTCTTTTCCAAGTGGGAACAGTGTAGGCAATGTTCCCCTTTACCATTCTGAGTGTTCCTATTTTAAAGACCCTCCCTTAACCAATCCTCTTTGCCAAATAGAGGAATTTGGAGGATTGAGGGTCTGTGGAAGTTAAAGCATCGGAGGATTTTGCAGGATTGAGGGCATAAGAGGATTTTGCCTCTGGAGGAAAATGGAGGATCCAGGTCATCAGGCCAAATCTGATGCTGGATGATTTTGGAGGATTGAGGTTACTGGGGTGTTTATTCAAAACCCACTGGAGGATTTTGCAGGATTCAGGCAGTGGTCCCCAGTAACAAACATTGGAGGAATTTGGAATCGGGAGGATATTGGAGTATTCAGGTTACATGTAGGAAAATGATGTAGGGAGTTAGGGTTAAACGCATCTTTTTGGAATTGTTGCAGGGTGCATGTAGCTCAGCAAGTGCTATAAATGAGAGCCAGATAGAGGCACTAGAGGTTCACATCCAGGCATTGAGAGGGGAGTTATGCAGCACTCAGGCTCATATTGAGCTCCTACAAGCCGAGATCAACAGACAGGATGATGAGCTGAAGAGGAAAGACTCTGAGTTATGTGTACTCACTGCTAAGGTAAATATTTACTCATTTTTAAATTTATTTAAATTTACCTACTCGGTTTACCATGTGTTTTTTTTGGACGAATTATAAGTTAAAAAGTCGCATCCTCATTGAGTGATCCCCACAATGTCTCTTCCCAGGTTGTAAAAATTGGGTGTGATCCACTGATCTCTGTATAAACTGGATAGCTCATTGGCCATTGCGCGCTGTACAAGCAACTGAAGCCAGCACCCGCCATATTACCACTCCCAATTTACCACTGTTCGTTATGTAAGGAGAACGAGGATGAAAGGAGACCCTGGGGACAAGGTTGGAAAACCTGTTGTATTGGGAGTAATAACATGGCTGACGGTTGCCTCAACTCGAACAGCCAATGCGCTATCCAGTTTACATAGAGATCAGTGGTGTGATCCCTGACTATACGGCATTCTGGGTTTATGACTTCTGACTAGCGCCCCCCGAACAAATATACTGATAATTTGGGAGACCGCCAACACAGGGCAAAATAGCTCAGTTGGTGGAGCACCAGTACGGTATTCCGGAGGTTGCAGGTTCGAATCCCGCTCCTGCCAGTTTTCTTTGTTCACTTTAAAAATGTTTAAATTTTCTGATAAAACTATATACGTGTAGTTACAACAGTGTGCCAATGACCATAGGTGTACATGTATTTCACTCTTTTCAAGCCAAATTGCACCCTCAACATTGCACAGTATTGTAGGCTTGGGCCATTTCATATAGGAGTCGACTCTAATCAACTCCAACATCAACATCAACTGCGCATGTGCGCAATGACAGTTATCCCGAATGACCCGTGACCCATAACGCGCGCGAATAAACACGCAAGGCGATCACAAAATGCTCTGACATTAAATTTAATCAGAATGGGCGTTCGCGTAACATCGCTTGAATTTACGTCAGCAGTTTTTTTTTGAATAACCTTTGACCTGGACTACTTCATCAATATACCGAATGGCTTATTGCGATTCCATTTTTGGGGGAGAAGTCGACTAGTTGAAGTAGCCGATTCCTTCTTTGGAGTAGATTCCAAGCACTGCCTGACGATTCTGAAACTTGCTAACTCCAAAAAAGGATTTAAAGATTACCGATTCCCTGAATAGCACTTCGCAGAGCCAGCTGTTTGCTCAGTGAAATAAATCATGACACGCACAGAGTATTTTTGCTTTTTACATATGCTACCAGTGGGCCACTCACATGCATTTTGGCTGCCCTGGATTTCTAATCCAGCTAATGCCTGCACTGTTAAAAATTGCCCGTAAAATTAACGGTCGAAGGGCGTGCAGCAAGGTGCCACCCATCTACCATATTTTGTATTACAGTTGATCCGTATTTAAGTTTACTGTTAAACCGTATTTTTTTCGGTGAAAAGTCTGTAAATACTCCCATTTTTACGGGCACCGTTTGTTTTTGTTTTATTTGAAAAATTGAAAAATGTAAAGCTTTATTTGTATTCTGGAAGATTTTTTATGTTACAAAACACATTGTTTGGTGTTCTAGTACAAGTTTTTGAAAAAAATGTCCCACGTCACATAAGCTGTCAACACTTGTTGTTAGAAAAGTTGCTATGTCCGTACTGTCTCTGATTTGTTTATATACGAAACAAATTTTCAAGATATAATGTCATTCAACAAAAACATATGCATATAGGCCTTTGATACTGTGCAGACAAAAATGGCATTCTACATTGTGTCAGTGTTGCGTCTCGGTTCACAAGATCCACCATGTGGAAACTCATTGGTGGTCCGTCAATAATTTGTAAAGCAATTATACTTAAACATGGGCAGATTTATTCATTCAGTGTCTCAAGGTTGATAACTTTGGTGATGCTAGAAAGTGAGCAATTTGCCCCAAAAGCATAGACATAGCATCTGTATTTTGTATGTGTCTGTTGTTGTTCATGTAACTTCTGTCTTCCAATCTTACCTGTATAAAGACCAGGCACAAGTTGACACAGGTCCTATACTCAGAGGTCAGTAGCAAACCAGTTTCATATCTAAGTAGTCATTTAATTGCTTTTTATTTACATTAATTTTCTGTTGCTTCTAGCACATATATATACATGCATTTTGTTTTTGTTGCAGAATACAATGTAGGGTACCAGATGTCATCACATTCGAGTACTGTCTTTGTGCATTGACTGTGTATAGCAAATATAGTGGAAAATGTGGTTGTTTATTATTAGGATGAAATATTTGTCTTGGAGAACATTCATAGCTTCAAACATGACAATGTTTAATGAATGTACAAAGTAACTTTCCTGATACTCGAATGTTGTGACCCCTATTGTCGCTTTCATCATTGAATGGATCATCTGAACTAACACAGTGGGACTGTTTACCATGGTGTATTATATATCCTCTTTGTGTGTCAAAGTCCGAGTCCCTGGACCCAAATATGTGGGGCTGTATGGAAAGAAACACATGAAGCTACACGCATGTGTTCTCTAGTTTTGTGCTATTTGCGCTGCACTTTTGGAATGACATCACACGTACGAAGAGGATATAAATTATAAGGGCAAATGGTGCTGATTGTCAGTTCTTAATTGACTTTTCCATTTGGCAAGTGGGACTCCGGTTGCATCGTTTATTTTTCTGCAGATGAAGTTGCTAACACACTGTCTTGCTTTTTCAGTTGGTCATGTTTACATACAGGGTGGTTCAAAAACGTTGAAGGTGATTGTTCACCCACCTCCTACAATTCCAGAGAATTTGTGTTTGAATTTGTAAATAAAGCATGTTGAAGACAGAAACTAAAGGTAAGAAGCTCCCGTGGACAAGCCAGTTTTGTACATATGCCATCTGTAATGGGCCATATCTTGAGATCCAATTAAGCTATAGACCTAGCATTTTTCAGGATTATTTCCAAACACCCTACTCATCAGCACTAGGTGAACACAAATTCTCTGGAATTGTAGGAGGTGGGTGAACAATCACCTTAAACTTGGGTTAACTTTTTTTGAACCACCCTGTACATGTGGGTCATTCCATAAATTTGGGGTCCAGTTCTAGTGTCCCTGTTACATCTGACATGTATAAGATTTTGCAATTCAGGACACATTCTTTAATGCCTTCTATCTCCAAGAGTGATTGTGTAAAGCAAAGTACATGTACCTGCCAAACAAGTAAAAAATAGTGTGAAGTCAATTTTAATGATACTTGATGGGAAATTACACAGGTCGGGTGTAACAGGGACACCAAAAAAAGGTCAAACTTTTGGATCCCAAATTTATGCCTCGGTTTTTTTTTTATTTACTAATAACATTCTAAAAAACCTGTGTTTTCTGTTTTAAAAATGTCCTGGCTGTTTCATTTGTAGTCTGCTTTGTTTATCATTAGGCAATTTTTTCTTTCCTACATCAGGTTTATGTTATCTGTTCAAAATGGTGCTTGATATTGTTTTGACTATTGGTGGTGGAAAGAGTATTAACATGCTAACATACCCATCCGTATCCTTGATTCCATGGCCTGCATGTGTGTACATGTACTGTATTACGTTCTAAGACCAGAGGAGAAAGAAATTACAAAGGAATCTTTCTTGTCCTCGGGAGTCGGTCTTTTGTTAAAATTGGTCCTCGGACGTAAAAATACGTGCTTAGTCTATGGGGTTGTGTTATATTAAAGGAACATTAGGAAACACAAAGCATTGTCCTCAGTAGTATAGGAAAACACGACTACGTGTCCAATCAGTGATCATGTGGGGAGGTCTCTGTTGTTAGCAAATTGAATCAAGTTTGGGGGGCATTCTTATATCCCCACAATGTTTTTGACACTCCCACGGTGTCTATGACACCCCCCCCCCCCCCCCCCCACAGTGGAAGAATATATTGATTGATGCCCATGGCACAAAGATGTAGAAGAAAATTGCTGACTTGTTATTACACATTGTCAGGCAGTTATGTCACTTCTCTAAAGTTTTAAAACTTTTGGCACACTTTTACTTGGCATGAGGTGGGTATTATTTTTTTTTGAATAGGTATTATTTGCACAGTACACATGCAAAATGAGCAAATGAAAGTGAGGAATGCTGGTTGGCTGGAGCAAATTAAGCTTGTACATGGGAAACAATATCTTGCAGCAAGATTGTCCCCATGGAAACAAGGTTGACCCATCTGCAAGCCTTTTGCATTGACATGATTGAAATATGTTTGTTTCGTTTCTGGATTGGTTTGGTCTCATTGTCGTGTCAAATTGTTGGGTTGATGTAACAATCTTGGTGTTGGTGGTGTTTGTTTTCAAGTGTCATATTTTTAGCAAGTTATTATACAAATAGCATTAATTTCATTAGTTGCCATTGTGTAATTGTCATGTTATTGGGTGGGTTCGAGTAGCTCACCCAGGTTGACTCGGGTTAGCCCCGTGCCGTTTGATTAGCTCTGACGTCATACCCGAGGGTCACTCGGGTCAGCCACCACAGACCCTGCCCACGGAGCAGAGTCACTTGTGGAAATACATTTTGTACGTCACACGCATGCGTAGTTAAGTCTGACTACCCACAGATTCTACTGGAGCGGGGAATTAAAAATGGACTTTACTTTACAGAATTTACTTTTTACCCTACACCGGCGGTTCAAAAAGGGACATCTGCTTTTCTGCTGCAATGCTACCAGAAAAGCCGATGGAACATTTCGAGCAAATCTATTTTTCTGCTTTCCGAGAGAGCAGATCGAACGTTGTAGCCATATGGCGGTTCAAAAGTGGCCATCTGCTTTTCTGCCAGCAGAAACTGAGCTGATTGACTTTTGAGGCTTGTCGACCACTCCAGTACCCGCCAAAAATGGACGGTTCTGAGTGACTCCGCCTCCGGCTTACGTCATCACACAGTACGGTCGATTATCCGTCCAATCCAAAGACCGGATTTATTAACACTATCGAAGCTAAGAATACAAATACGCGCCAGCCAAGCGGTGGAGATAAGACTTTGAAGTGCTGACATTGTGCCCTGTTATCAAGTGTGGATTTCTTTTTTTCAATTTAAATGGCAGTAGTGTTTGGAAAATTGAGGAGGGGTCCTTCCAATGGGGAAAATGTAATTTTTGAATTTCTCATTTTCCAGCTCGAGCCCGCTCCTGATACAACCAATATAGAATAGACAATGACATTTCTGAAAAAGAAAACGTCCACTTTTTCTTTAGAGAACTGAAGACTGGATTTTTGTCTGTTTTTTGTTTGCATAATGGGACCCTAACTTTCAGCCCATGCAAAATGATACCTAGCACGATATGGGGGAAAAGGGTACCCCCCCCCCCCCCCCCCCCTTTGTCCCTATACCCTAAGCACACTCCAGACTATTGTTACCTAACACATCCCCCCTAGAATTCTGAAAAGAGTTCCTGAGATTCCGGGAACACAATGACCGAGAGGGGGGTCCTTTTTCCCCCATATCGTGCTTCATATACACAAAATGTCAGTTGAAAGCATCTCCAATTTCCATGTAATAATTGATGCACCACCAACCCGCTCACGCTCCCCTCCCTTAGAAAAAAACAAAACACGCGCACAACTGTACGTTTAAAATATTCACCCAGGATTGCCCGTTGTTGTTCGTTGTTCCCCTGCCATTGGTTTTGCACGCAAATATATTAAATCACCCACGATTGGATGATGAAACTCCGCAGGTGTGTCCCCGTGCACGTGAACCATAAACATGAGCCTCGACACAAACATGTACATAATGTAAAGAATTGAGCTTTTTTCAAAAATTGTCTTGGGAATGTCTAAAACTGGTCAAACTGGAAATAATGGAAATATGCCCCCACTTTTCCACTTTGGGGAAATGCCCCACCCCCACCCCCACTTTTGGCAGTTCCGCACAAGAAAAACATAGAAAAGGGTAGCAGCCGACCGGCACCGACACCTTCCCCACCCCCACCCCCACCCCCACCCCCACCCCCACCCCCCCCCCCAACTTTAAAAAGTGTTCCACCCTACCTTATTATATTTAAACACCATGTGCAGATGTAGTGCATGGTGAGGAAAATATGCGTGCTTCCTTTAAAAAACAAATTTTGCTGATTGTAATTCTGATGATTTAAGGAATCATTTTGAAATAATTGGGGGAATTTTCATGTCATTTCCAATTTCTCGAGAGTAAAAAACGGAGGATCATTGTACTTCCCCCAGGCCATCCCCTTTGCCATGCAGGATTTATTTTACGTCGCCAGGAATTGGTTCTCGACATTTCTAATCAAATAGAAGCGTTTAGAAAGGGCGGTCGGGCTCAATCAAAGGGTACCGGTGGTGTAGAGTGAAAACAGGGCACTGTTTCTCAACATCGCCCACTGCACTTCAAATTCTTATCTCCACTAATTGGCTGCATGGCGGGTATGGTCTTTGGATTGGACGGATAATCGACCACACTGTGTGATGACGTAAGCCGGAGGTGGAGTCACTCAGAACCATCCATTTTTGGCAGATACTGGAGTGGCCGACAAGCCTCAAAAGTCATTCGCCTCAGTTTCTGCTGGTAGAAAAGCAGATGGCCACTTTTGAACCGCCATATGGCTACAACGTTCGATCTGCTCTCTCGGAAAGCAGAAAAGTAGAAAAATAGATTTGCTCGAAATTTTCCATCGGCTTTTCTGCTAGCATTGAAGCAGAGTAGCAGATGTCCCTTTTTGAACCGCCAGTGTAGGGTCAAAAATAAATTCTGCTTTTCTGGTAGCAGAAAAGCAGAAAAATAGAAAAATGCATTTTAGCAAAACGTTCAATCTGCTTTTCTGCTATTTTAACAGCAGAAAAGCAGATGTCTACTTTCGAACCTCCATACAAATTATAACAAATGATGTCATTAGAATTGAGAGAAGTATACTTTAGGTCCATAGATTCATTTTGGAATGATAAAAACAACCTTGACTCGAAATGGATCAAATTTAAAGAGGGGCCCGTAACTACACAATCGCCGACTCAAGTGCTAGGTGACATCAACAGGAGAGGGTGTTTGAGCATTCTATTAGCCCAGCTCTCGTGGCTAACCCGTCTGCCTTCACCCGAGTCGATCGGTGTGAGCTACTCGAACGCATCCATTAACAGGGTCATTCCGAGTCAGATCACCCAATGGGATTAACCTGACCCTCTTCAAATTGGCTCAAATTTGGTGTATGGGGTAATTGAGGCTGAAAAAGCTGAAATTTCAAGTTTTAGCCCCATCAGAACAATGGTATTTGCGATATGACACACCCTTTTTTTGGCGATTTTATTAATACTTTAAATTTATGTATACTTAGATTTATAGTAAATTGCATAGGGGCATCACATTTTTGCATCAAGTATGCCAACTTTGAGAAGAGCTAGAAAGCAAACAAAAAATATTGTACCTGTAAATTTTTGATATTATGTAGAAAACATGTCGGGGGTTAATTTTAACCCAAGTTCATCTCAAGGTCATGTGATCCACAAGGTCGAAGTAAAGGTCCAAAGGTCATCAAGTCCCAAATTGCTCTCACATAAAAAAATTATGGCAAATTTGGATTGCTTATGCAATTACCTTTCCAAAGACACCAATATCAACAGATTTGGCCCACTGGTTACAGAGACATGGTCATTAAAAAATTGGTGGGTGTGCCCATTTTGGCCAAAATCGCCAAAAAGGGTGTGTTGTAGTGCAAAAACCGTTAGTCCGGCCGATTGGGCTAAAACTCAGAATATTTTGCTTTTTTAGCCTCAATTGCCGAATACACCAAATTTGAGCCAATTTGAAGAGGGTCAGGTTTAAATTTCCATTTTTAAATTTTTTTTTGGGGGGGGGGCCATTTGACACGGAATGACCCAACAGCAGTCTTGGTGCTCCCTATACAGAAAGCTAATTCCTCATGAATGCCACCCCCATTCATGCTGTATTTGTTTGATACATGTACATTGATTTAGGACATTTTTTCCCACATATTGTGCTGTGTTTGTATCAATTTCCAGTATAAATTGGACATTCAAACAAACTTGCAGAAAATGTTACAAGGTGGAAAAAAAAATTGGGCCAACATTTTAAGACAAGTTTTCAATTTTGTCCCTCCCCCAAAAAAATACAAATACAAATAAAAAAATAGAAACAAAACTCACCACACTGCCAGTGTGTTGACAAATTGACAATTAGTTTTTGTTTGTCTTTCTATTTTTTAGTTTTGTTATTATGTTTTTCTATAAAGAAATAAAGGTGCCATCGCATCATTGGTATTTTTCATTGTATGTTATTAACAGCAATCTTGGTCACTGGCGGCAGAACAGGGGGGGCAGGGGGGCTAGGGGGGCCATTGGCCCCCACTTTTTCCACTTTGGGCAATTGGCCCCCCCACTTTTGGCAGTTCCGCATAAAAGAAACATAGCTTTGCCCCCCCCCCCCCACTTTCAAAAGTGTTCCGCCGCCACTGATCTTGGTGCTCCTCTCTGGAAGGCTTTAGTCCTCTTTGATCTCTCCCCATTTATACTACCGTTTTTTATTTTGGTTTTTGGGGGGGGGGGGGGGTCGCTTGTTTTGATACATCAAACCTGGAATGTCCATGAAAAATTGTGAAGACTCTATTTTTTTAAGGAAAAAAAACACTAACAATTTGTTGGATTTAACACTCTAAGAATAGGAGTATCCTACTCCTATTGTAACAATTGAAACGTACATGTATTGACTGCATGTGTTTACATGTACATATCTTCAATCGATTTGTTTGTGTGGAATGTATGATCGTTTGAGCTCATTACTTATCTAAAAGCAATTCAATTTTTCAATTTATTTGTTGGGGTTCCAAGCCCAAAAAGCACTTTTAACACAGCATCTTAACACGATCATTTATCTTCTGTACAGTGCATGTATTTACTATGTTTGTATGAGAAATTAAAACAAACATCAACATTTTTTGCCAGGTAAAAGAAAGTGTGGGGCTGTGTTTTCAGACAAATTTGCCCTCCCCTACTCAAAAACAAAAACAAAGCTGAAAAACTCCTGGATATGTCACTGTTTAAAGGTAGTATACAACATTTGCAAACATCAAAAAACAAAACTACTCAATTATCACGAAATTCCTTACTAGACTGAAAGTAAATAGTAGTCTCAAGCATCCTGTGAAATCATTGCACTTGGTGTGCTGCTGTTTTTGATAAAAGTGGAAATTTATATCGTTTTCCAACAATTGTCGGCTGACATTCATTGGAAATAGTCTAGTTCCCCGACCTGATGTCCATAAATTGCTCCGTTTTGTCTAAAGTATGGTCAGGGAACCAGACTACTACAACATAGTTTTTTTCTCTTTTGCCCCAGCATCTGTGCACACAAAATTTTAAACAGGTCAGTGTTTCAGTATTTGCTAGCACCCTATGGGCTCCGTGCACAACTACCCCCTCAGCGGAAGGAAAAGGCGAGTTGGGGGGTCAATATCGACGCCATCTTACCTGACTTCAATTTAAGTGACTGGTTCCCGCTATGATATTCTTATTGAAAATGCAATTATCGAGAGTCGGCAAACAGACAAAGCAATCCCACTGGTATACGAGTATCAAATGAACGAGGAGCGCGGTGAATTATACCAGCGACGTACAGCCCATGGAAGTGCGGTTGCTATGTGGACAGCGCCCTCATTCGACGGCGCACGGAGCCCATCAAATACTAACCCCAAATCCATTTATTTCTGAAAATTACAGCAAAAGCAATGATGTATACTACCTTTAAAACTACTAAACTATACAGATTCTGTGTGAATCTGAAAACAAATCTCACTACCAAAAAGAAAAAATTTCTTTATTTTGAAACATTTTTTGTAAAGTAACAGTAATTTATTGACACAGTTACATAAACATTTAAGCTTTTAAATACCTAAATTTTAAAGCATTTTAACAGTATTGGCAGTTGTCATTTATTTTTATTGTGAGAAAAGTTGCACGACTTTCGAAACTACACTGTAGTATTTTAAAAGATGTGGATGGACATGACTGATTGATCGTTTGTGGATGTGTCATCAAGAGACTTTTAGTTGCCACCGCCTTCCCCTTTCATCATGATTACATCCAGCGTGTATACAACCTAATGCCAGCACGATTTATGCTGAAAACCGACCTTCATTGCATACATTGACATTTGAACAGTGGGTCGTTTGACTCACTTTGTAACCATGGAGGCAGGACATGCATGAGGGCTTATATTAACAGGTGTTTATATGGAGCCCCAGATGCTCAGAGTTGCGGTTTTATAGAAATCAAATCATGCAAATCATGCAAATCAAATGATGTAGAAGAGATGCATGGGGGGGGGGGGGGGGTTTGGGGGTCAAACACCCACACCCCCACTCCCAAGAGCCATTTTTTTCCTTCTCTTTTTTGTACAATGTACATGTATACTAACTCATTACTCTCAAACAAGTTTATGCACATGTACCTTGGCTTTTTTTTTTAAGGGGAACATTTTTTTTTTTTTTTTTTTTTTTTGGGGGGGTTTTTGTTTTTGTTTTTGTGTTTTTTTGGTTTGTTTTTGTTTTTGTATTTATTTTTGTTTTGTACAGGTTCTGTATATATGTTCGAGGACAAGAGGAGAAAGAATATACAAAGGAATCTTTCTTGTCCTCGAGAGTCGGTCTTTTGTTAAAATCGGTCCTCCGACTTCAAAATATGTGCTTAGTCTATGGGAGTTTTTAAAAGTAAAGCAACAATGGGAAACACAAAGCATTGTCCTCAGTAGTGTAGAAAAACACGTCTGTGTGTTTGTGTTTTCTGTTATTTCTGTTATTTCTGTTATTTCTGTTATTTCTGATATTTCCGTTTTCCGTTTTCTGGTTTCTGTTTCTGTTTTGTTCAAATGAACCCCCGTCTCGGGTCAGGGAACAGGCCTGCAATCACAGACCAGGCCAAGTCGGCAATCTTTTTTTCCTTTTTGTTTTCTTTTATAGGTAAAAAAAGGTTCTGCAAGACCAGATTCCTCTCCTTGCAAAAATTCCTGTATCCGCCCCTGAAAAGTCTTCTTTTTTTTGGTGGATTGCACTGTTTAATGAGGTTCAAATCTGAACTCGTAATACTATTTATTTACATTGTATTAGGTGCGAAGCCTTGAACATGAATTACAGCTGGCTGCATCTTCAGCATCATGTGATGAGACTGATCTCAGTAGTGTGTCTAGTGATGATGAAAAGGTTAGTTCCCCTGAGTGGACTTACAAAGACATGTCAAGCTTTGTTGACATGTGGGCAATTCCGTATGGGAAATGAGTTCAATTACTAATTTTAACGTTGATCAAATCACCATTCAATTAGATATCCAGAGTGGCTAAATGCATGCAGCAAGGAATCAAAAACCATATCGTTATTGGTTAAATATAGATTTTGTAGAAATTATTTGGAAATTAAGGTAACAAAATCCATAATTTTCTAACGTAATTTCGTTATGGCCTTGGATCTTTCTAAATGTAGGAATTTTCAATTTATTTTTTATTTTGATATGATAGCAGGGGTATAACCAGACCATATAAAAGTATTTGTAATCGGGTAGGCTTTAAGACTTATCAACAGCATGTAAAAATACAGCCCAAAGTCCTCTGAAATGTAATTCAATGTGTGCTTTTGATAGCAGCAAAGTCCACCTTGCTCCTATCTAAAGCATGCATGTAAACAAAGATTGACGTCATTTCTTCATACTGATGAGGTATATATGTGTAGACAGGATAAAGTATAAGGTGATTGGTTATTCAAACCAAAAAATCAGAACTAGTCATTTTTCTTTTGTAAGAACAAACGGCAGTAGATTATTCCGTGTATTGTGTGGGATATCCTTGGTCCTATTTATGAGTTGATTTATTTTTTTACGGATCTTTTTTCATAAAACACAATGTACACCTTATTTATTGTCGTGTTTTTCATTTGTTACATGGAAATGAAGGAAAACTTCAAACTTATACTGAAGTGTGATGATGTCAGTTGGCATGACAACTAGTTCTATGTCAACAAAAATCTATCATGGGTGCTAAGTACTAAGCATTTTGAAAATTCATTTTGTTTGTAACATGAATTTAGAGCAGTTCCTTTGTCAGAGTCATATTCAAGTTAGCGCAAGTCAGTCACAAGTCACATCACAAGTCTGGTCTCAAACCAAGTCACATGAATTCTGACAACAGCATTCCTCTGTCATGTTCATCCTCTGTAGCTTGTGAGCTGATTTGTGATTGACTAGTGATTTTATATTTGATTGATTTCATTACAACTCTGCCATTGTTAATAATGAACAGGCTTTGTAAAAAAAAAAGACAATATGCTTGCCATGCAAATGCTTAATTAACCCTCCTACTATTATAACTATCACAACCTATCAAAAAACTAAATCCTCTCCTCTCCCACAGCTTGTGTGTCTCAACCTGCCACTCGATAGTCGTTTTGATAGATAGGGTAGTTGGCTCCAATTTGGTACCTGGAGAGGGAGTGTTAATGTGGTTCACATTGTACGGTGACTAGGGGTGTGCATTTACGGGAACCGTGTACCCAATTTTAAAAAAGCATGGGTACCCATTACAGAAAGTCAATACCAAAAATTAAATCTCGGCAATTGCTGTTCATATTGTTCATAAAGGTACGCCCGTTAATACTACCACATGGGTGCATCAATTAATGCAGCAAGATGCAAGTGTGTAGATGTGAGCTCTATAGCTTCTAGAACACAGCCGCCTATGCAACAGAAGCCTGTATTTTTTTCTTTATTTTTTTCTTAATTTTTCTTGTTTCTGACCAATCAATTCTATATTTCAAATGGAAAAAGATTATGACAACCATAGAATCATAAGAGGCCGTCCCAATTCAAATGATTAATTTCATTTTGTTTGTTTAGCTGGAAGACAGAAGAAACGTGTGTGTGACAGATGCCGGGAGGCAGCTATCATCGGACCATCCTTCAGATATTTCATCAACTGTTAGTCAAGATGAGATCATTGACAGACTACAGATTGAACGAGATGAAGCTATTCTTAGGTCAGGATTCTTCATTTCTCAAGTGCCAATCAGGCCAACCAAAATAAATTGTTGTGTTGCCAATGGTAGTGGCTGCAGCCACATCACATAGACCTGTGTGTAATTTCAAGCCGTAGCCAAGTAAAACTCAAGTGGACTTTAATTCTACTTTTTTGCTGATAGTGCCTCAGACTAGGATTAGGACTAGTCTGCCAGCAACCTGGGCCCAATTTCATGGCTCTGATAACCACAGCTTTCCGCGCTTACTATGACCATTTTGCGCTAACAGCGCTAGCGGAAAAATTCTGCGCTAACCCTGTATGCACAGAATCCTTAGTTACGGGATGTACGCATGCTCAGGAGCAAAAATTCCCCGCTAACGCGTGAAATACGCTTGCCGTAAGCACAGAATTTTCTGCTACAGTAAGCGGGGATTTTTCGCTAACGGTAAGCAGGCCATAAAATTGGGCCCTGTTGGTACATACATTTCAAGATATCTGTTCTTACCAACACCCACCCACCATTGTTGCAAAGCATTAACTGATTGAAATGTGTTGGTTTCTTATGATGATACCCAGTCCTCACTGCTCATCCTGCGAAGCCAGTCAAGTGTTCGTTTCAATTTATCAGTTACCCAACTTGATCTTTGTTTGCACAGACGGTCAGCTGCAGAGCGGGAACTGACTCAAGCCAAAGCCGATATGAGTAAGCTGGATGATCAGCTGATCGGAGCTATCAAGCAGAAAGTCAGTCTATCAGAGCAACTGGATCAATGGCAGGTAAGGACTTTGATCAAAACTCCCCTAGAGAATTGCGGACGAAAACACATATCCGCAATATTCATTCCCCGGGAGCTCACCCACAGTCGGCTTAGGGCCGTTTAATACGTCTGCGCTTTTGCACTTTGCAGTAAGTATTTTATGAGTGTCAAGGTCTTTATGGACGGGAACAATAAACCTTCGTCCACAAAAAAGTTACTGTCGACAAAAACGCGGCATTGGACACTGCTACGTGCCGTAACTTTTCTATTAAAGAAGCATCAGAGTCATATCTGTATGTGCATATATTTTTTTCCTTCAAATATTCCAACCGGCAAAAAGGTATTCGAATATTCGCTATATTCGGGACAGCCCTACTCACTTGCAAACATTAACTGCTCTTTTAATTAGCAGCACATGCGAAAAAATACTGCTTGAACACTGGCACTAACAAGGACTTCATTGGGCTGCAGTAGCAGCGTGAGCAGCTTGGCTGTTTGCTTTACAATGTTCTTGCCTCGATCATTTCAGATTGATATTCACCAGCTCCTGGATCAACGCCTCAAGAAGCAGCTAACAAGGCAAGAAGTCAAGAAACCAGACTCCAAGAAGCCAAAACCCTCTCCCCAGAAGAGATTCCCTTTTTGGAGTTAACTTGCGTCAACTTGAAAAAAAAGTTTGTGCAGTTTAATCTTGCATGGTAAGGGGAGGAAAGAGGCAAGTTTCTATTGTTTAACCCCTTGAGTCCGGGGCACTGTTATCGAGCCTGCGTACTCCTTGCCGGTCTTACTGATAGAGGGCGGTGTGAAGTACCGGACAAGTGAGTGGGCACGCAGGCCATGGATAAAATGCTGGCATGCTGAGATTTTGAGGGCGGTGCGTCCAATGAAAAGTCCCATCTATTTATTACACTCCCCATTCAAGAAAAATATAGTTCATCGAACTCTATTCACTGCGAAACCCCACACCAACTACAGCTGAATGATGAATAGAGTAGTGGGTGCTTGAATGTACTAGTACATGTACAATAGTAAACAAAAACCATTGCAGTCCCACCAAAATTGTTTAGGCCCACCCTCTTAAACGAACAATACGGCCTGCTTCAAAACATGCCACAATAGTAAAACTCTTGTCATCTGCCTCCAACAAATATTTTTATTCTTCCCCCTTAAAAAAGCAAACACAAACTATCAAATGAAAAAAGGGCCTCAGCTCTCTCCTGCTAGTAATGTTTATTTCTACACTGTACCTTACAATTTGTATAAGCATTCATTTATTGCATTGGAAATTGCTGCACTGGCACTCTGCAATGGGCTGTTCACCGTGATACATGTGTAAATCCCAATGGAATGGTTGGAAAAGACATATGTGACTCGCTCTACAAACAAGGATATTATGCCGCACTGTGTGAAAACACACAGGGCTGTTCTATGTGAAGAGGGCGAACAAATCTTCATATCAGTGATTTTTTTTTTTGGGGGGGGTGGGTGTTTGTTGGCTTCTATCATATCTATATTTTCATAATTTATTTTCAGAAACATCTATATTGATGAATAAAGATGAAAACATACATTTTGATAGAAATTACTTATTTCTGTGTACTTTTTGTGTTTTAAGTGCTATATCTCTAAATGCACTTCCGTTAAATTGGAAAAATGAGTATACAAATGTCAAAATATCTCAAGAAAGCAAAATGCCACGGGGTCAAACCTACCCCAAATTAAACATTAGGATGTGACAAATTCAACTATGTATATAACTCATTTTTCAAATTTTGTGACATAATACCCATTTTTGTAGAGCCGGTCACCGTGACATATTTGTTACATCTCTGATTTACATGAATGAATTTCCATGGCACTTTCACTGATTACACAATAGTTTTATATGCTCCATCAAGATGAAATACTCATGTTAGGAAATTTAATATCGTGTTGGGAAATGTAATTGTACAACTTTTCTGCAGACACCTTGTAGCGAGGAGGTGCAATCAATGGAAATGTAAATAAACAGGTTCTTGCCGTGACGAAATTGATCTGATTTCAATTTTAGTATAAAAGTGCTTTCCATACAGGTGTGTGAATACCAATGCATCAACTGTGGATTACAGTCATCATTGACATTTCAACCCACGCTTCTCAGGGCCAAACATTTTAAATTAATATTGTAAGCTCGAGCCCTGTTTCGTTTCAATTGTAAAGGTTGCACAATGTTGCACATATTTCTACATTCTTATTATATTCTGTGTACCTAAGGCCTAAAAAAACCTTGTGTTGTCCTTAAATGGGAAACATCGGGAGGAAGGGTCTGTCAGTAAATTTCTTTTTTACCATCCATGAAAACAATACTCAGAAGTCAGGAGGCATAAAGTAAACCTATTTAAAAGTGAAATGGCGAAATGCACGATTGTGCCATCGTAGCTGTATTTAAAGACAATTATTTTAATAGAACTTGTTTATTTTGTGTGGGAAAAGGTGAGATTTAAAAAATTTCTTTAAAAAAAGACGCAACCCGACTTTTGTGACTTTTAGGGTCGGTTGCGGAGGGCAACACAACTGTTTTCTATTTGTTTGCCTAACTCATTTTTTGTTGGTTTATAACTTGTAGAACACACAAACAGTTTGCACATAACAGCATTGTTGCACTAACATTATATTTTTCACAAGGAGTTTTACAAGCCTTTAATTATGTTATACTTTCTGAAATTATTTTCAAAGGAATCACCAAGTCTAACAGGTAGGTTGCCTTTGTTTTTACAAGCCCGAGCAGCTTATAAGTTTTACTGGTCGTAGCAGGTTTACTAGTGGTTTTTTGTACACAGGGATGAAGAAAAAATTGAGCCCACGATGCAAGTATTGGTTTCTTTGATTATTTAAAGGCAGTGCACATGATTGGTCATTGTTGCAATTTTCAGAAATGGGCGGATTTGGGGGTTAGTATTTTATAGGAAATATCGTTCCACTGACCTGTTCAAAGTTTTGCGTTGTTGGATGGCGGAAAAAACGAGAGAAAGACGGCGCTCGTTTTCAACTGTCCGGCGGATGATAGCCTTTAGTCAAGGCGCGCGTGGCTATGGGCGCGTGACGCGCCCTGGATATGCCATGGCGCCGGGGTGCGCCACTCGTCCCGGGTAGCCACACACGCCTTGACTAACGGCTACAGGGCAGTTTTCCAACGATTTCCAGCTGGAAATCGTTGGAAAACGATATACATTTCCACTTTTCTTGACAATGACCTGGTGCCATCATTTCACAGGATGATTGAGACTACTATTAACTTACATTCTAGTAAGGTATTTCTAGTAAGGTATTTCTAGAATGTCAAAGGGCCATTTAAATGTATATGATGTTGAAATTAATTTAGTGCGGACACCCATGCCTCTGAATTGTGTAAACACAACTGCATACTGTTTTGGGTTTTGGAAGAACAAATTAAGTACTCTCATTTCACTATCAAAAACTTCCATGAATTTCTATGATGACATCATTGCCAATGTATTGCATAAGTTCAGGGGCTGACCATGCAGGTATATTATGATTATAGTTATGTGTATAGCCCTACTATGTGTACCTGACAGAATGGGTAAATGGTGGTTCGGAATCCTAGCGGCTGCTGGAACAGACCAGCATTACATGTATGCATGTATTTCCAGGGCCGGATCCAGGATGTTTTTGCGGTGAGGGTGTAAAAAAACCACTAAATTTCCTCCCGGAATTTTACCCAAAAACATTTTCTGTCACAAAATATTTCCACAACCTGGAGGGGGGGGGGGGGGGGGGGGGGAGGGGGGGCTGGCTGGCTGTTACTCTCCTGGTGTTAGCAGCGGCATTCATACGCATAAAGTCAAAATAAAATACCTCAAAAGGGTTGCTGATTTGTAACGGTCAGCATAACAGCACAACAAAAAATAACCTTTGGCAAAGAAGGGGGATTTTAACCCAACCGCCTGTATCCACACCCTGACTCCACCCCTATGTTGTTACCATTTAATGTTGTTACCATCACCCCAAAGGTCTCCACCCCTTGGTGAAATATTTTGCTGGGGGGGGGGGGGGGGGGCCAAAAACAGTTCTTGGTAACTTTTATCTGCACATTTTAGAATTAGGTGCCAAATTCTGTGTATGCCCTCAACCCTACCCACCCCGCCCCCCCCCCCCCCCCCCCCAAAAAAAAAATATTAAAGAAAAAATAAAATACGTATATACAGGCCTGATTATTGTGGTTATATATGTATGGCCACTATGTTGTTGACATTTGTGTGGATGGTGTTGGCCAATGTGAGGCTGCGTCCGAATCGCTTGTCTAGGGCTATTGTCTAGGTGTTCGTCCATTACAACTACGCGTGGCGTAGCCGTAGCTGTAGCTCTAGATGCCCATTTCGGACACGGCCTGAGTTGACTAGTTGCAACACTGTATAGGTATTTGTTGTGACTTGAGGTATAGGGGTATAAACAGCCACACCACCTGTGGGTGGAGCTGCATGCATTATTTTGTACAAAATTCTAATTGATGTAGTTTGATTGGCTAATGCACTGAAAGTGGTTAATGGTGTGTGTATAAATGTAATGCCTTACACTCGTGTGAAATTTTGTAAATTTATACTGAAATAAGTTTAGCTTATTTTATGATACTATTTGAATGATAATTCAGAAAATCACAAAATGAGTTGTATATATATACACACAAATCTACATTTTATTTTCAAGGTTTTGAAGTGTGTACAGACTTTGGGTATTGGGGTAAATGTAACTGTCTGAAATGTGCAATATATGGTGTATGAAAACTGTTGAATTTGAGCCTGTGTGCAATATTGTTAAGTTACTACTATTTTGTGTAGTGACATGATCCAGCTTTAAACATGCAGAGTATTATATTTGAAACTGAAGATTCTTTTTAAACAAAGGTACTTTAAACATTATTGGCACTAGTCAAAGTACTCAAGTATAAGATAAAATATTGTAATGATTTTGATAGGGTTAGTTTCACTTTCGCATGATGTGGCTTAACTGAGTTGGAGTGTGTACCTTTCCCTTGTTTTAGTACCAGTAATCATTGTACATATTTAAGTCCGACTCTTAATAAAAAGGAGAGCACAAGATGTCATTTTCAAGATTTGGTTTATTATTTTTATCTTCATGTTTAACAGCTGTGAACTATGCTAGTTTGTTTGTGCATGTCCACAACTGATAGCTTTGTGGGTGAGACATGGGAGGTGGATTTCAAATCAAGTCTTTTGCTAATTGTTGTTTTCTAGACATTCCTGTATCATTCGTGATTGCAACTGGTTAATAAATAGGCTGATTCACTGGATATGTAGGAAATTACTAGGCCATCTTTAATATGAAATGAAGGATAATGTTCGTAACATGGACAGACATTCTTGAATCACACAGGTATATTCTTGTTATATTTAATCTAGCCTTTGTTCAGTTTATATTACTTGTTCAATGTAGAAACACTCAACATTATTGCATAAGCAGCCTAAATAGTATTTATGAAATTAGGATGCGACTTGATCAATGTTCATAACATAGACAGAAATTTTGTGACAAATGTCTGTCCCTGTTGTGAACATGAAGTCTTGCAGATGTACACCCTGTAGTTTAAAAAAAACACCCAGATGTTTAACCTAAGATTGGCCAGTGGCAATCCCTCAATCGATAGCTTTACATTAGTAACAAAATTTAAGATAATTCGTGTATTTCATTACTACTTCCCAACACTTTAAAATGAAATGTCTGTCCGTGTTATGATCATTAAATCTTGAGGATAATCCTCTGTAATTACTCGAAACCTGAGCAATTATCAAACGTTTTGGTGGGCAATCATATACTAGGATATTGGATGTAGAAAGAGGGGAAAACAAGGCAAATTACTTGATGTATCGACTCCTGTACCTGGTTCCCTCTAAATGTCACAATTGTGTAACCGTTAGTGTGAAAAGACCCTTAAACATGATCGCTGCAAAATCTGGGACTTCTAGAGACTTGCCCAACAGCGGGCCCCGCCCAAAAATATTCAGGACAAGCTGGCCACCTAGGCCTACATGAATCTTTGCCTGTGCTTTATGTGCTTATGCGTTTGCAGTGAGAAACTGTAGGCCACAGATGTATCCAGAGCAACTTGGACGGGGGACGGGGTGCAACCAAAATGACCTAGCCAAGTTCCACCCACCCACCCATAAAGTCGTGTTTTACTATTCTACTGAAGACTTGGGGGGTTTCCTTCCATTGTTCCCTTTGTTTGCACTTAATATAGAGGACTTGGGCTCAGGTCCTCACTTGTATTGTTATCACTAATCCCGCATTGTACCAAGTCCTCAGTCGTAATTGATTGTGTGTACACAAGTGTGTAAACACCTTCAATCAGGGACCATACTTTTTTTTGCAAGGACCCTCATTGGTTTTGTACACGATTTTCAACAGGGGACACTTCTTAACCGTGGACCCTATTGTCCCCTATTGAATGCAAAACCAAACCCACACACACCCCCAAAAAGGGCACCCTGAACAAAAATTACGCCCGATAAAAATATTTTTGGGACTGTGTGACTTCTGTGTCTTCTATACAAGGTCCAAGTTTCACATCCGTAGAGAAGGCTAGTGGGACAACTGTCTTGTACACATTCACTTTGGTAGACTGCCGGATGTTGTATACTGGTTCAACACAAGGGATCGTAGTATGCCGAGAGCTTGGCTTGCCTTGCAAATCCTGGCATTGATCTCCTTGTCAAGGGAACCATCGTTGGAGATGACACTGCCGAGGTACTTGAAGTCCTCTACAGTCTTCAGCTCTGTTCCCTCGGTAGAGATGGAGGGGCGATGACCTGCAGACAAGGGGGTAGGCTGGTACAGTATTTCTTTTTTTTCCAAGGCTGATGGTAAGGCCAAAGAGGCAGGACGCCTCGGCAAACTTGTCAACAATCAGCTGGAGGGCAGTCTCCTTGTGTGCCATGAGGGCACACAGTCATCGGCAAAGAGGGCCTCCAAGATGATCCTCTCAACCCATCCAGTCTGTACTTCAGGTACACTCCATCCTCATTGTCTTTGACAGCGTGGCTAAGGACACAGGTGAAGAAGAGGTTAAAAAGCACAGGGGCCAAAACATACCCTTGCTTCACGCCATTGGAGATTTCAAACGGCTCAGATGCCTCTCCACCAGAAAGTACCAGGCCAGTCATTTTATCATGAAACAGGCGGAACAAGTTCACGAATTTCCTGGGACAGCCAAGTTTCCCCAGAATTGTCCACAAATGCCTGGGTCAGGTCAATGAAGACTGCATAAAGATCTAGATTCTGTTCCTTGCACTTTTCTTGCACCTGGCGGACTGCAAAAATCATGTCAACAGTGCTACGGCCTGGACGGAAACCACACTGTGCGTCCGGCAGGTTCTCCTCTGAGACGGCAGAGATCAGGCGATTGAGGATGATACGCGCCAAGATCTTCCCAGCAATAGACAGAAGAGATATGCCACGGTAGTTGCCACAGTTGGATTTGCTGCCCTTGTTTTTGTAGAGGGAGACAATTGTGGCGTCCCTGAATTCTTGGGGCATGCTCTCTTCCTTCCAGATGCTGCTGAGGATACTGTAGAAGGTTTCAAGTGCCACTGGTCCCACTACCTTGAAGATTTCTGCGGGGATCCCATCCATCCCTGGGGCTTTTCCCGAACTGGTCTGGCTAGTGGCTTTCTTGACCTCCTGCAGGGTAGGAGGGGAGTCGAGGCTGTCTATTGTGGGTATCTGGGGGATCTGGTCCAGGGCGTCTGCACTTACAGTGCACGGTCTGTTAAGGAGGGTGCTGAAGTGTTCCCTCCACCTCTCGTTGATGGCGCTCTTCTCCTTTAGCAGTGTGCCGTTAGTTGATAGGAGGGGGTGGTGCTAGGTTTAGACGGTCCATACACTGCCTTGATAGAGCTGAAGAACATCTTAGAATTCTTAGTGTCGACATAGTGCTGGACTTCGTCTGCCTTCTTCTCCCACCATGCGTCCTGCATACTGCGGAGCGAAACTTGGGTCCGACTCTGTAGTTGTTTGAAGCGGTCCCTTTTGGAGGTGGAGGACATGTCGTTCTCTGCCAAGCTATGAAGGCCTTTTGCTTGTCCTCAAGGAGTTGTGCTATGGCCTCGTCGTTCTCATCGAACCAATCCTGGAGGACTCTCTTCTTTGGTCCTATAGTGTTGACTGGGCTGTCTCCTTCACCATCATTCTGAACTGGTCCCACTTTTGTGTCGTGCCAGTCAGAGGTCCATGGGAGGTCAGCTTGTCGTCTAGGCTGGTCACGAAGTGATCACGGAGATCTGTCCGTTTCAGCTTCTCGGTGTTGAATGACGGCCTGACTGGCTTGGGCTTTTTCTGGTGGTTGGGGGCGATGTGCAGTGTGTGTGAGGATCGGACCTAATCAGACAATGGTCGGTCCAGCACTCGGCTCCTCGCATGGCCCTGGTGATCCTGACGTCTCGGGCGTCACGCCTGCGGCAGATGGCAAAGTCGATCAGGTGCCACTGTTTTGACCACTGTTTTGACTGTGACGTGCCGGGAGGGGTTAAGGGGGAAGCGGAGTTTCATTAGCCGCTCGTTGATGGAAGTAGGGAGGTCTGGTAGCTGACTAAGAAGTGTCGTCTCAATGGCCAGTCCTACCCCGTTGAGGTTTCTCTGTCCATGAGTGTTCGGACGTTCCATGCTCCGAAAGTTATCTTCTTACATTTCTTCTGTTTTCGACCGCTACATGGGTAACTCTGCCAACCGCGGCTAGCTGGCCAATTTGTCTAGGACAAGCAATGTTTAAGACATTTTTACCAGTCCCCTCCCTCCTATGAGGGTGAGCAGTGCTACTCTAAAAAAGGGCTGCTCAGTCACATGGGAGAACGCCGAACTCCTCTGTTGTCCAGGGATCAAAAAGAGAGCGACTATTGTCACCAGGCCACCTGTGTGCAGGGTCGAGACTACAACTCCCAGTGGTCACCTCCACCTGTTGCTTAGCCCCTTCCCCATCGCCACAGGGCTTTGGAGATGCAGAAATTTAAGAAATGCACATAGTAACCTGTGCGGGAAGCGTTTATAGTGGGAAAGATGATGCACAGGGGCAATCCCACTCTCTCGGCCTAGGAAGCCGGTTTCTGGTGGTACGAAAAACCGTCACGACCAGAGACTTCTTCGGCTGCAGTAGATGACCACGACGCCTTTAGTGTCTTGCCGTGCCCTAAGCGCTCCAGTAGTATAGGAGATGCCGATTCAGCGACAACTCTCCCTTCCCTTCCCTTCTCTCTCCCCTCCCCCTCTCTCCTTTCCCCCTTTCCTCCCCTATCTCCTCTTCCTCCCCCTCTCCCCTCTCCTCTCCTCCTTCCCTCCTCCTCTAGCTCACCCAACTCGGTCAAATTTAAGAAATAATCAGAATTATTTTTCCTAAAATCTAGTCGTATAGATATACACCAGAAATTTACAGGCCCAGAAAAATGAAATATTTTTACACAACCCCAAACAAATTATATATTTTTTTATAAAAAAAAATATATATAGTGTGTATAATAAAATGGAAACACAACCTTCAATCTATGGATACAATAGATGGTCTTTAAAAAATCTACAGCAATTTGTAGAACGAGACATTTTAGTCTCGCAACGAGCCAACCTTAAACTGCAGGCTTTACGAGGTTATTTAAATTGGAATTTACCCCGAATACGTAGTGTAGTAGAAGAGTATCATATACCGTTGCCTCAACGAGCGAGGTATACTAAACTACTATACTACATTCAAGCTCTACGGACACTCGACGCGTTGTGGGGAGAAGAATTAACGAGCTACATACAAGAAAACTATATCACAATCCCGCGGCAACTCAACTATAATCGACGAGACTACATTAACGCTATAAAAAATAAAAAAAATACATTTTAAAATTTGAGAATAAAATTGAAAAAAAGTCTCGAGCAAATCGTGCGCGATAAAAATATCCAAATCATTTCTACTGGTAGAAATGGTAAAGCGCTGAAAAAGATTACATCGAGGCTATAAAAAGATTTAAATCTCCAAATATTTTTCGAGAATCTGATTTTCAAGAAACGAGAAGATTTGCAAACAGTTATAGAAATTGGGAACTTGTACCAAATCTGTTTACCGATGATCCACAACAATTTTACAACACACACGTGCTGATGACAAAAAGCAAAATAACCGCTGAATTAAGAGAACTAAGAACGATGAAACTTCAGATCGCTATGAAAGTAAAGTATACAAAATAACGTCGGATTGTGAGACTGTAACATCAACGGCAACTCATTTTAGTCATCAAAATCGTGTCTTAAACAAGAGTGATATACAAACAACGCTCAGACGGCAATTTGAAACGATACTGTCTGCGATAGATAAATACACGAACGAATGAAGTGGTTGGACTATAGATAAAATACTAACGTTTTACATCAACATAAACAGAGTTGACCCTTTGGTAGGCGCTTCTTACGTAAAACTACCAAAATTTATCGATAGTAAACGCGCAACCGTCAACATCAAAAACGAAGATCAAGAGTGTATAAGATGGTGTATAAGAGCCGCTTTGGGTATATATACACAGATAAAGTTAAAAACAAAATAGAAACAAACCCAAATTACCAATTTCGCGGAAATAGAACCGCTATTTATAAAACTGATGATGGATTAAATGTTAAGGGTGTAGCATTTCCAACCCACATCGAAGATATCCACAATATCGAAATAATATAAATATAAACGTGTTTGGATACGAAAAATTGATATATCCATTATACCTGTCTAAAAACCCAACCAATACAACTTGGGTTAATTTGCTGTTGTTTGACGGTCATTATTGCTGGATAAATGACTTGCCTAGATTATTGTCTAGCGTTACAAACAGCCAACATCGTAAACATTTTTGCTTGAGATGTTTATCACATTTTAATTCGCCAGAAAAGTTGAAAATACACGAGATAGATTGCGAAGGAATAGACTCACCCCTATCTAGAGTTGTAATGCCAAACCCGGACAAGAATATATTAAAGTTTAAAAACTTTAAAAATTTACAAGACGCACCTTTTGTCATATACGCTGATTTTGAATCTATATTAGAAAAAAACAACTGCCTCTGCTAGCGAAGAAAGCGCCACAATTAAAACTCACATTCACAGAGCCTGCGGTTATTCATACGTTGTCGTTAGATGCGATGGCCGTAAAATGAAACAAAAGACATATCGAGGTAGAGACTCAGTAGATCATTTTATAGCCTCGTTGAAAAAAATAAAACCTAAAATTGACGCCTTACTCGCTAACGCTAAACCGATAGAATTTACCCTACAAGACGAAATAATTCACCTAAACTCTAATGAGTGCTGGATTTGCGAAAAACCAATTTATCCGAATTACTCGTGTAATTGTCAGTGCGACGAGCCTAAAGAACCCAATTTGAAAATAATAGAAGAAAGAGAAAAATACTTGTACGAAAACGACAAGGGATACATCGAGAAAAGATGTATGTCTTGCGAGAAAAGATTAACAAGTTTAGAAAAGTCAGAGATCACTGCCACATCACCGGTAAATATCGCGGCGCAGCGCACGCTTACTGTAATCTTAAATTTCAAATACGACCTTATAGTATGTCAATACCAGTCGTCTTTCATAATTTGGAGGGTTACGACGCGCACTTGATCATGCAGGGTATTTCCAAGTACCAAGAAGACATCGGATGCATACCAACAAAATCAGAAAAATACATTTCATTCTCGGTCGGCCAATATAGATTTATCGACTCGTTACATTTTATGTCTAGCGCTCTTGACAATTTGGTAAAGAGTTGTCCGAGAGAATCTTTTAGTTTAGTCTTAAAACTTTTTGGTGAAGAGAATGTAGACATCTTATTACAAAAGGGTCTTTATCCGTACGAGTATATGGACAGCCACGAAAGATTTAACGAGACTAGTTTACCACCCAAGGAATGCTTCTATAGCGCTCTAAAGGACAAACACGTGTCTAACGAAAACTACGAAAGAGCGCAACGAGTGTGGGAAAAATTTAACATTAAAAACTTGGGTGAATATCACGACTTGTACGTAACTACAGACACTCTATTGCTAGCTGGGGTATTTGAGAATTTTAGGAAAATGTGTAGAACAAACTACAAATTTGATCCTGCCAACTACTACACAGCACCCGGTCTAAGTTGGGACGCGTTTAGGCACACGAAAATTAAATTAAAACTTTTGACCGATATAGATAAACACTTATTTTTCGAAAAGGCGAAAAGAGGAGGAATATCGAGTGTTGGAAGTGATAGATATATTTCAAGGCTAATAACGAGTATCTAAAAGACTACAATCCGGATAAACCGGACTCTTATATTCTCTATCTCGACGCCAACAATTTATACGGATGGGCTATGAGTCAATACTTACCCTATACGGAGGATTTAAATGGGTCACCGCGAGTCAATTTACACACGATCGCATCATGTCGCTAAGTGATGTTTCTAAAACTGGGTATATGTTTGAGGTAACCCTTGAATACCTCCCTTATTTACACAACATCCATAATGATTATCCGCTAGCGTCGGATAATATAGTTATACCGGAAGAATGGTTATCGGAGTATCAACTAAACTTGATGGATTCGCTAGAATCTAGCGCTAATGAGCCGAAATTAACGGGTACGCTATATCGCAAAGAAAAATATGTTTTACACTACATCAATTTGAAACAATATCTGAGGTTGGGTTTAAAACTAACGAACGTACATCGAGCTCTACAATTTCAACAAGCACCTTCGATGAAATCATACATCGACAAAAACACCCAACTAAGAACATGCGCAAAGTCAGATTTTGAAAAGGATTTCTTCAAGTTGATGAAGAACTCGGTATTTAGCAAAACGATGGAAAATGTCAGAAATAGAATAGATGGAATTTTACTACGAGACAATCAAGTTGAAGAATACCAAAAAATTACGTCTAAACCGAGTTAAAAGTTTACTACCGCGTTTGAAGAATGCAGTTTATCATAAATTAACTTTAGTTATGTACGATTCTACCAATTTCGTAGAATCGTACATAACTAAAGTTAATTTATACAAACCCATCTATTGCGGCGTTAGTGTTTTGGACTTATCAAAAACTCTCATGTACGACTTTTACTACGATACATTAAAAAAGACATATGGAGACAAAGCAAGGTCGATGTATACCGACACAGACAGTCTGTTGTTGATTGTCTATACAAAAGACGTTTATCTAGACATGAAAAGGAAGTCTGACTTATACGATTTTAGCAACTATCCGCAAGACCACGAGTTATTCTCGAATGAAAATAGAAAGGTCATCGGCAAATTTAAAGATGAGTGTGGAGGACGAGTTATTAGAGAAGCAGTTTGTATCAGATCAAAGATGTATTCGATTTTATACGAAGATAATGATGTTATAAAGAAGGCTAAGAGTGTCAACAAAGTGACTATAAACAACGAGTTATCGTACGAAAATTATAAAAATTGAGTTTTAGAAAACAAATGCTATTATCGCAATATGATTCGTTTTGGATCTGAACTCCACATGATTTACACAGAATCGCAGGTTAAAGAGGAACTAAAACGCCAATTTTGTTTTACTTTTTTGACTTTTCCGACAGTTTAAATACTCTTTTAACTGATGGAGATTAGTTTGCAGACGAGAGGGATTAAAAAAAAAAAAAAAAGGGAGTACTGGGTTAGACGCGCAAAGACAATTTGAAAATATTGTAGAAGACGTCATCGATAGTCCTACGGATCTAGAAGCTCCTATCGCTAGATTTCAATATTCTTTACAGTACGCTAGAAGTTCGTTAAACTTTGTGATAAGTCCAGGGTTATACTTGATTCCATCAAATATGGAACTCTTAGTCGGTATTCATCATGGTTATAATAATAATATACAGATAGCTACGCCCTATTTATCGATTGGACTAAATGTCAACTTGAACTCCAGTATACCTTTACCACCAACAACCGCAGAAAATTTAGACCCACCACCACCTACAACCCCGGATAATTTAGACCCTCCACCTCCTCCAACAACCCCAGATATTTTAGACCCTCCGCCTCCCCCACAAACACCACCTCCTCAAAAATCGAGTTGCACTCGCGTAGCTACGCTTGTAGAGCGTATATCTACCCAGCAGAATTTAGAAAATTTAGAAAATTTACCCACGTCACAACCTGACCCTCACGAACAAGAAAAAACGGCTTTGGTCGTTGGTTTGGTGGGTGTTACAGGGGTATCTTTTGTAGTTTACGATATTTTATTTAGATGAATTGGGTGGCAACTTGGTATCTGACGGAACAACCATTAATTATTTCGTAACAAACGATCTCTCGGGACCATCTTTTTAGATAGTACAACGCCGGTTGTCCGGGGTTGATCGTTCTTTTTTCTATAACGTACATTGCTAAGCTCCAAATGGGGTCGGTAGCTCTTCTTCTAACGTCTTTTTCGGGTTCTCCAGGAGCATAAAGGTATCTGACGATATCGTCGTTTACATTCAAAAGTTTTTCTGAGCTATTGAGCCCCTCTGAACTAAGTTGTCGTATTTTCAATTGTGACATGGCTAGTTTAGGAGTTAGAGGTTTACCTTTCATCGTAGATATCAGTCTAGTTTCTTCGTCGTTTAACGCTTTTATAACCTCGGGTAATCGTTTTACCCACAACCTGCTACGCTCGGTGGGTTCTAACATTTCTTTACCGTATTAGTGACCGAATAATCTTTCAGCCAAAGTACGATTGAATCTTTCTACGATACCTTGAGCTCTGTGATTACCCACCTCGCCTCTTTGCACGACTACATTTTTAGATCTCATCAAAACGCTAAATTCGGCCATAAACTCTCTACCGGGGTCTACTTTAATAGTTTTAGGGTATGATAACGCTGACCGCATGTACATCTTTTTTATAGCTTCTACAACTTGACCGCTCGTTGTATCAGCTTGATGCATTTCATTTGGTAATCCTACCGATCTATTGAGACTCGTGGGTCTAGGAATATTACTAGGAGCCGGTAAATAAATTTGCCACAAGGCTTGTTCTCTTAACCAGTTTCTAGCATCCTTTTCTGATACGCCGGCTTTCGATGATAATTTTGTTACGGCTCCTTCACCTTTCCAGTAGCCTCGAGGACTGTAAAATATGTTTCGCATTTTTGTTTCCATTTTTACTTATATATATTTATAAAATAAAAAACCAAAAACGGCGGAACCTCCCAAGATAAATGCAATTTCACCATTCTTTTGTTGTTCGCTAGGTACGTAAAAATCGGACAATGTATAGGTTTGTGCATTAAACCTACGGGTAATCGCGTATCTTCGCCCATCACTTCGTTATATTCTCGCAATGCTTCGTCGATGTTTTGAAATGTTTTTTGAGCTTTTACTTCCTTTCGTAGTCGATCGTTTAGATAATCTAGATACTTGGTTCTTTGTTTCTCCCATTCGTTCCTTGCTTGGGTTAATCTTTCTAAAGCCAAGTCGTGCCGTTTATACGTTCTGCGTTGGCATCAGACTTTCCTAAACTCGAAAATAGAAAGTTTGATCCTGTAAACGCCAAAGCATTTACTATAGCTCCACCAACCATCATAAATACACTCGCCATGATTTTATTAAACGAGCGGAAAAAAAGATTAAAAACATTAAAAAAATAATCTGTTCGTATAAAATAAAATGAACGCGATTTATGGAAGTAAGCTGAACCCACACAGCCGTTTAATAAATCCTAGAGCGATTAAGGGTTTGAGACAATCGGTAGTCATTACTCATAATCCTAGTACTATAGACGCGAATCAAACGTTAACCGTTAAATTTCCAATGTTGAGTCCAGACGATGTGGTCGTACCTGGTACTACTCGATTGGCATTCAACATTGACTTGGAGCCTGAAGGCACTAGCGCTGACGACGAAAGAACTCTTTTTTTAAACGTAGGGCGAAATTTGATTTAAAAAGTAAGAATATGTCTAGAGGGCCGCGAGATTTTTAACCTGTACGACGCAGACTTATATAACGTTTTAAAGATCTGTGGAAACCTAAACACGCAGCCTATATATATCAAGGAGTCGATGGTAGTAACATTACAAAACTCCGAATTGGAGCTAGTGACGCATCCGATAGTGGTGATAGTGGAAAAGACAAAGTCATAGCGGATGCTTATGGAAATAGGTTTTACATTCCTCTAGATTTTGAAATACTAAGATATCACCATCCGTTTCATCCGTCGGCGCTCAAAGATAGACTAACGTACGAGCTTACGTTTAACGATCACAAAAAAGTTGTAGATTCTAGGGATGACGATGCCAAGTATAAAATTTCTGGGTTGTCTCTCGAATTTGATACGGTGACTAGTAAAACATTGTCTGACTATATCAGACAACAAATCGAGGCAAGACTCATTTTCTATTTGATCATGTTCAAAGATATCTCGTTAGCGACTTTGACAAATCCGATACAACTTGGAACATTAATCTTAACCAATCGATTAGAAGTCTAAAGGGTGTACTACTTTTGTTCAAAGATCCTACCAATAGCGTTACTTGGAATTTGTATAATCCTAAAATAGAAAAAGTAGACGTTACGATAGAGGGTAAACCGAATCAATTGTATAGTCAAGGTATGAAGAGTTATCAACACTGGGATGAAATTATCAAGCTTTTTGGAGACTCTAATACAAAATTTGGTGCAGGTGTATCCAAAGACTTGGTTTTGTACGATATGTATGTAGGCACCTACATAAAAGATAGTTATGGACTTTGGTTAGATATGAGAGTAACCGATGATAATAAAAGTCACGGTTCGGGTAGGAGAATAGGAAAAGCGGGTGGTGGTATAAGTATTCATTTAGAAAGAGAAGCCGAGACAGCCGGGGCTCTAAAATGTTACGTTTTCTTGGTGATGGATGGACAACTGGTTATCGAAGATGGAAGATTTAATAGCGTTTACTATTAAAGACACCTCATTGCGCCTTGATATTTGGTAGAACCAATTCTGGTAAAACTATATTTATTTTAGATCTATTGGAAACGGAGTATAGGGGGCACTTTGAAAAGATTGTCGTCATTTGCCCTACATTATCGAATAATAAGTCTTATCATGATAGGGGTTGGTTTTAGTTAGATCCTGAGATTTACCTATGCGACTTGGAAGTAGAAAAAATTTCTCTCAACGAAGCTTTAGAATTTTATAGAACCCGACTAAAAGGATTACGCGTTTTGTTTTTGATAGATGACTGTAGCGCGGAACAAGAAATACAATATCGTAAAGCGTCGTATGATAAAAACACTTGTATATTAACAAAGTTGGCCTTTAGCGGTAGACACGACAATCACTACTGTTGGTTGTTAACACAAAAGTATAATTGCGTAATGACGGATTATCGAGCTCAAACCGCATTTGTTGCGTTGTTTTATTGCAAAGATAAAAGTAGTTTCGATCAATGTCTAGATGAAAATGACGCTGTACCTTTAGAAGAAAGATCTAGAATTAAAAAGATTCTTAGAGACGTGCCTTATAGTAAATTGTTGATAAAAACTGATCCTCCAGTTTGCTGGGGGCTCGCTAGATAGCTGTGTAACTAGCTGTAAGTTGCTATAAATTTGCTGTAATTTGCTGTATAGTTAGCTGATAATTAGTTGATAGCTAGCTGTAATTTGCTGTATAATTAGCCCGTAAATTATCTAGATATTATATATAATTATGATAGAATATATAGACTTGTGTTTAATTTCTTACAAGTATATGACTTGTAAAAATAAGATAAAAAATATTTACTATTAATTTTGCAAATGAGCAACTCGATAGAATCTCTAAGCGCATTGTCTCAACAACCGATAGCCACGCGAGTAGAAACTCCCAGTGGAGTTCCAGAACACAAAAATAGACTTTTAGGAGTAGTTGCTTCCGGTGATTCGAAGAAATATTTCGGTAAAGAATACTCCGTTAATGAAGTCGAAAATTTAGACGTTCAAAAACAAGAGAAACTATACACAAATTACGAAGCCAAACTTGGTAAAGAAATGATCGTTAGTTTGGGTAGTTGCGCGTTGAGTCTTTACTCAAAAGCTTTAGGTATGACTTTACCCCTGGCTTCACCGTTTGGTTATAAACTTTGTTTAGACTCTGAAGAATCTCTTACCAACGACTTGGAAAACGATCCAGTTATTTCTAACAGTATGGCTAGTTTACTTTGCGAAGTGTACTACAACTATGGACTTTATCTATCTCCTTTGGTAACTATGTTGATTACGACTGAACATTTGAAAATAGACACGAATTATAATAATAGTAGTTTTATTATAAAAGATGGATCTAGAAACGAAAGCGGACCAAGTAGTAGTGTCGCAAGAGCCAAAGCAAGAGACGGAACAGTCAATACAGAGGGTAACAAAACCCCCGACTAAAATAGTATGTAAAAAAACCCAAAAGAGTAGAGCAGGGTAAAAAACTTCCACCGATTCCTAAACCTGGTGGAGACTTAAAAGATTGGATAAGTAGTCATTTAAAAAAATTAGCAAATTTACTAAAAAAGATCGGGGTAAACTGTTGGTCGCATTGCCTGGTATTTTAGGTGGTATCGCTAGTTGGTTGTTTAATTTATTGAGTAGAGTGTCGGTTGGTTGGCCGAGCATGTGTGGGCTCTATTGGTGGGTGTTGGGGCTTTGATTCTCGTATACGTACAAAAAAAAATGTTTAAAAATAAAATGCCTTCCTCTTATTAGAATGACCTCCATATATCCTAAATTACCCGATGTACCGATTTTTACGGACGATACTAGAGTCTTTAGGTTAAATAAAATTGAGCAAGTACAAAAAGAGATAACGCGAGAGAGAGAGAAGCGAGAAGAAATTTATAAAAAGTATAATAAAACTATTACTCGTTTATCAAACGCAGAGACTGCTAGAGAATGTTTTGGAGCTGCGTCGGGTGCCATTGGTGTATAGCGTTAGAAGGTATAGCTATAGGATGCGTAGGTGTTTGTTTAGTATTGAAATATTTTAGCAAAAAGTTTAGGAGTAAAGCTAAGAAACACGATGAGATTAGAGTATTAGCAGAAACCAAATTGAATACGATAAATGAACTTGTGTCTCAAGCTATAGATATCGGTCACGAAGAATTTGCATTTATCAATAACGAGCTGAGAAAATTTAACGGGATGAAAGAAGCTCTAAGAACTCAAACAAAGGCGAGAGAAGAATCCGATAGAAATAAAAAAGAAATTGAAAATGAGGTTGAAAAGAAAGTGACTGAGAGGATGGAAAAAAAATAAAAAAATGATCTTATCGAAAAAACGTACCGCTTTAAAATAGAGGTAATTAAAGAATACGATAAAAATTCAAATATGAAGAATAGTTGTAATTTAGTTTATGGTCGCTATTCAAAGTAGATCTACGTAAAATAAGCCAACAGCTCTCTAGAGCGTTGTGGGCTTATTTTTGTTAATTATTTTTGAAATTTCTGGTGTATGTCTATACGGCTAGATTTTAGGAAAAATAATTCTGATATTTTTATAAATTTGACCGAGTTGGGCGAGCTAGAGCAGGAGGGAAGGAGGAGAGGAGATGGGATGAAGAGGGAGAGGAAAAGGGGAGTTTGTCGCAGAATCGGCATCACGACACGAGGTTCCCCCCCCCCCATACAAAAGGCCAGTGGGATTTCGATACGAACAGAGAACAAAGTGAAACTCACGGAACTGGGTCCTTTTGCGTTATTCTGGTGCAGTTTTATTTATTAAATCTGGTTGAAACTAAATTAGCATATTGAATATTACACAGAATTAACTACCAGTTATCACCAAATTAATCGCAATAGTCCTAAATCCTCCAATTTTAATATGATTTTCCCACACCCTAGGGAATAGGGTTAATGAACTTTTCATGAAGTGGAGAACCATTAGAAAGTTGTGCCAGCAAAATTTATAAAATAAAAACCGAGGAAAATATGACGTTTCAAGTATAAAACGTAGGACAATTGACATTTCAATCAACTATTTACAAAATGACCCCTTCAGACCAATTTTATTCACATTTAATGATTTAAAATAATCAAGTCTGTCGGCGTAGAGACGACTATCTGAACTTTGAAACTAATCTTTGATACATAATCTATGTACCCATATCACAAGGGAAAGGTCCCCAAAGGTTTAGTGATGGATTAAGAGAATTCATGGGGAAGTTGATCGAAATAAATCTGCGTCATGTTTGTGGATTAAGGTACATTACAATAGGCAATTATTTTTTGACACAGAATCATGTTACTTTCGAGAGGAGTTTTTAAGAAACTGTCTAGTCCGCAGGTGCCATTTGTCTAAACGTTATCGCTGGGGGCAGTCAACAAATCTGACGTAATAGGATGAATTCCTCTCAGCAATAAAAAAACATCCCCTTTAAATTCGATTCGTACGGTTATGGTTTCGTGTGCGTTTCTAGCCTGTAACCTGAAAGCGGATGGAAGTTATGTTGCAGGAGGTTTTGGAATTTCGCCGGGAAAAAAAAATGCGTTAAAAACATTTTGGGTGGCGGGGCGTGCCCCATGTGCTCTTTCTCGAAGTTGATGGCGGCATTACGCAACGGACATAACAGGCACTTATGGAAAGGTTGCTCAAGGATTCCTGAAGAATCTAGATCTAAAATTTACGGGAGGTGCTAAGAACACGATTTTCTGCTAACGAGACTAGCTTACTTCATCAGCACTAAAATGAGTGCACTTCAGAAATTCTTGGCAGTAAAGAATTAGAAAATGAGTCACATAATACCTTCGATTAAAATTTTACGACAACTAATTGTGACGCTGCTTTGCAGGACTAGCTGAAAAGAATGAAAACTGTTAATCCATCATGTAATTTGAATGTCAATACCGGGTCATTTATCCACCACGTCCTTTTTAGCCAAATGGGAGTTGGTAATTTTACTAAGCCAGACACTGTTCCACGGGAAGTTCCACGACAGTCACCTCGCAGAGCTGCAAGGCAAATGCAGTCTCGGACGGGATGTCCACGCTGACATAACGTGACGGCTGAGTGTTGGGGCATCCTCTCGCTACGGTACCGCCTGGAACGCGAGCTTCTTCGCTGGTCACAGGGAGACCGCAGGCCTTATTGCCAGTCATTGTGGTGCTAGTTCCAACTCGAATGACGGCATTGGCCAGCCGTTCATCTACGAATACAAAAATATATAATTTTTGGTTACCATCAAGTGATGTCTTACTTGAAAAGGTAAACATTGTGCGTGCCAATGAAATACACTGTTGATGCAAAGGGATTAAGACCTGGCCCCACTTATAAATTTGTCTTCCACGGTTCATGCCAAAAAGTATGGAATCCTTTAAAGATAATATGAAATTATATAATTACGAGCAGCTCTTGTCAGTTGGCAGGCGTTAAATGAGTGGCCATGCTGTCATTCAAAAAATAGTTCAACCAGAGCCTCATGCTTTAACTAAAGCTTCAATCGGCAAATGTTCACTTACTACAGCAGTCTCCACGGTTCAGAATACTGACGCTTTCAATGCAGTGTTGGTCGCCAAGATCAACTCTCCACCAAGGATTCGGCTTATTTTCCACTATTTCAAAAGAAAGATCATTAGATACAAAAGTGACAAAGATTACATTGATGGAAAATAACATGGAATTCTTACCAGTGTGGCAACAAGCCTCGCCGGCAAATGAGAAATTATATTGTGCAGGAAATTCTGCTCAATGTATTTATTGAAGTATTGCGCGCAATATGGGGATCTGGGCAAATTGGAAATTTACGCAGTGTAAAACTCCAATACTGCGCAACAGTGAAATGTACCTTAATTATTGTGCAAGATGTTTAAAATGCACAAAGTAGTTCAATATACTCGTGGACATTCTGCACAGAGGGATGCGGCTAAAATAATATTCACAACTATAAGTCACATTTATCACATTGCGCTACTAATTTACCATGGCAAATTAAGCAATAGAGCGACATGAGATAAACCTATGTATAAGCAGAATTCTCACTATTTTCCGGTTCGTATTGGAAATCCAATTTTACCGAATGTCACAGTGGGAATTCTACTTTGCGCAGATTCCCACTTGGCCCGCGATAGAAGCACCGGCTTTACATTGTATTGCAAGATTTTCAAATGAAAATACTCACGTGTGTGAGAGCATTTGTGTGAGAGCATTATTATAAAAACGAATACTCACCAGTGTGCGTGCACATGAAGTTGGGGTACAGATGCGTCTCTTTGTTCCCATCTGCAGCTTTGTCTGACGTATACTGGAGTGATGTCGAACTCTGAGCAGTGGACTTGCCAACTATCGAAATTGGAACTAAAAAGAAGTGTAATTTATGTTAATACATCTGCTTTAATACAATACGATATCGATGCCGGGCTTTTATAAGGTGTCCATCTCGATTTCTGTAGGATTGCTCTTCATGATTTACAGGGCTTTCGAAGTAGATGCTTTAATAAGCCCAAAAGGTCAACTCGAAACATTTTCAATCTCTTCGAATCCCTTCACCCAAGCGCAACACCCTTTGTTCCAGACCTTTATTGGATTGATTCTATTGGTCGATGAAGTACAGGAGTTTTGAAATATCAATAACTTGCAAAACGAAATTGACGTCACAAATTAACACATTTACAATACAATATGTTTTGGGGGAGGGGACGGTTGTGGCAGTATCCCAATCATTTCTCGTTTTCATACATTTTATGGGTCAGAGGTCCAACATGTATGCAAGTCATTTAAATCCATTTCACGATTCCTTTAGGGGGGGTGTGGGACCCTTGTGTATCCATCTCCCTAATGATCAAGGATAACACCAACCTGGTTGAGGGCAGTTTTGGCTCTGTTCCTCGACAGTCACCTCGCATAGCTGCAGTATCTTTGCAGCCTCGGACGGGATCTCGACACCGACATACCGGCCTGCCCTGGGTGGAGAGCATATCTTCTTGATGGTACCACCCAGGGTTTGGGCTTGGTCGGGTGTCACGGGCGAATCACAGGCCCCGTTGTCATGTACAATGGCGCTTGTTCCAACTCGCACGACGGCACCGGTCAGACGATTGCCTGCGAATGGAAATGCATCAAAGAAAGTTCTCTCTGAAAAAGTGGCACTACTGATCTCTCTAAACTGGTAAGGTCATTAGATGTTAGTATTGAAGCCGCCATCCGCAGTATTACCACTCCCAAAATAGGTTTACTAACCTTGTTTAATAACCATGTAATGGGGTCTACTCCATCTTCGTTCGCATACAGAGAAAAGTGGTAAAATGGGAGGTGATGTGGCGGCTACTGGCTTCAGTTGTGTACAGCAAGCAATGGCCAATGAGCTATCAATGTTACATAGAGATTGGCGATGGCGAGTGACAATTTTAGTGTGATGTTATTTCATGGCTTAAATGCAAAATCGGATTTTTTGAGTTCTAAAACTTACTACAGCAGTCTCCACGGTTCAGAATCGTGACGCTCTGGATGCAGTGTACTCCACCTAGGTCAACTCTCCACCAAGGATTACGCTGGTCCGCTAAAAAAGCAATAACAAATGCATTTCGAAGATTAATGCATTTTCTTTGAAGTTATACGATATACAATATTTCATGCCTGTACTACGTCACCTGCAGAAACGTTCTCATTGGCGGAAATGGCAGCAACAATGCCGCACTGGTGGTCTTGGGCATTATATAATAATATTCAAGAAAGACTTCATTCAGATGTTACCTGCCCCATTAAAGCTCTCCCGTTCCGCCCATAATGCATGTGAACTGCTCACTATAGTAAAACCCAGTTTCGGGCCAGTTGTATCCTTCCGTTTAAAAGAATTATTATAAAAACGAATATTCACCAGTGTGCGTGCACATGAAGTTGGGGTACAGATGCGTCTCTTTGTTCCCATCGGCAGCTTTGTCTGACGTATACTGGAGTGATGTCGAACTCTGAGCAGTGGACTTGCCAACTATCGAAAGTGGAGCTAAAAAGAATCAAGTGCATTTTGCGTCAATTTGCGCATCATACCTATAGGCAAGAGTGGAACAAGGCTCACTCAAGCATTCGAATTGCAATTCCACATTTCAGCCTGGGCGTTATTTCATAGGGGTAGTAGCAGGAAAACTATGCCAACTATCAGGAAAATGTTGCTAGCTTAAGCCTAGGTCACACGGTCACGATTTTTGCGACCAAAGCCGCCCCCCCCCCCCCCCCGATTAGTCGTAGCAGTTTTAATCTAGGTGAATCGGGACTCCTACGAATATCGACGACCTATATGTATACGATTAAAGCCTATTCGTCACGACCTGCAACGGTCCATTACGGTGTACTACGGTTCTAGTACGATAGCGTCAGGAGTAGTCAGTACTACTCCCGATTACGCTAAGATTAACGACGATGGACCTGCGACGTACCAATATTTGTCACGCTTCACTACGATTCCAGGCGGATTTCCGATATATAGATATAGATATATATAACGCCCTTTCCCGCATTAGGGCGACCGGTCTATGGGCATTGTGCATATAAAAAAATGTAACCTAACCCTATCTCTTCCTATTGCTTTTACCTTAAGGCGACCGGTAATCGGTCGCCCCATACCCATAGAAATACGGTGACCGGTCGCCCTATGCTGGAAAAGGGCGTTATATATATATATATATATATATATATAGGCCCAAAATCTGGATCTGGTCAGTAATCGATGGTAACGTGTAGAATGACTTGGGCAGCAGCTGCGCTCCCCCTTTTTATGCCGATCATCACGTAACATCGGGAAGATTCGGGAACAGTCGTAGCGCCATCGTAGCTCTACCATAGGCCAATCGTGGCGAATCGTAGCGCATTCTTGATAAATCGTAGAGACATCGCCATCAATCGTCGCGTAGTCGTGGTCAATCGGGACTAGTCGCGTTATCGTCATATATCGTAGTGGAATCGCAGCAAAACCGTAGGGAAACCGTAGCATTTCTGTAGTACATAGAACGGTCGTGGATATTTAGTGATTCGTGATAAAAATAAACCATGCACGATTGGCCACGGAAGGCCACGAATGACTACAAGATAGTGCTACGACTGTGCGCGATTGAGTTACGATCGCACTGCGACTACCCTACGGTTTGAAAAAGAATCGTAGCACCGCCTCGACAGTTTTGAACAATTCAAAACTGTCAGTGGAGTTTGCCGACCAGCCAAGATTCATCGCGACTCATCAAGATTCATCAGGGTTCACCAAGATGCCGCTACGAATATGTCCACGAATCACCCGGATTTTGTGAATCGTGGGCCATCGTCGTTAAAATCGTGACAGTGTGACCTAGGCTTTAAGGATTATTTCACCGTCAAGTCGTTCTAACGCCTACGCGTTTTTGTGGGTTGTGTAAATTGAGTTCATTGCCGAACATTTTAAAGCTCAACATTATGTACTTACCCGACTGCGAACGCGCGAGTAATTCCTCCACCAAATCGTCCCCATTCCGGATTTCATATCGATCCTGCAATGGATCAGTCAAACACGTTGTCACTTGATTTTTGTATTTAAAATCAAACGAACATTTCGAAACATTAAAAAGGCCCCAATTTAGCCCACGAGACGGCTTGCAAATCCGTAACTTTCTGTGAGAGAAACTATGAAAAAACACATTTTAAAATGAACTAGTTATCGACAAATCGCCTGCATCGTATCATTCATTCTGGTGGTATTTCTCAAGATTCTAATTGAGCAATTTCGTAGCCGCCTTGCAAAATATAAACATCCACTTTTATGGAAGTTATTCCCGAACAAGGCTAAAAGCCACTCGAGGTACGGAGCTACAAAAATATACCACGATACAAGAGGTGAACGAAATCAGTCTTATCTAAATCAATCATGTAGAATATATTCGTTAATGGAACCAAAACGAATACCAAATTATAGAAAAACACCGTTAACACACTATACGTATACATTTTACTTGAGCGAGTTTTTGAATCAGCACTGTAAGAACTGTTCAGCAATTACACACTTCTCTAAACACTGCCATCAGTTCGTAAACATGTTTACATACTAAACATGTTTATAGTATTGCCGGATAGCATTTAGCCATGAAACATTGATGTTTAGTAATTGGAAAAGGAATGTTTAGCTTCTAAACAGGTTTGCAAACCGATAGCAAGATTGTGTTCAATTGCTAAACACAGTTTTAAATTGTGCGGCTGAATGTGCGGCCGATAGCCAGGTTCGTCAAAAATTAGCCCGGTACAAATGGCGAAACTAAGCTGTGCAACAAAATTTGCAAAGAAAATTGCGATGAAATGTACGACAATGCAAATATCTGCCAAGATATTTGCGATGTGTGATGTCCCTTCAGGGCCACCATAATTAGACAATATGGCCGATAAAGGCAGAAAATGCATATATACAAATATACCCGCTGCGAGGCGGTTTTCACTAGTGAATGGGTTCAGAACGTTAAACACTAGCTTTATACCCACAATAAAATAAGTCTGGAACACAAATCCGACAAAATAATAGTCTACTTTGGTTCAAGTATAGCTGAATGGTTATAGGCCCTACATGGTATATATCCATTTAAATTTTTTCCCGAAAAAATCTTGAAATAACAGTTTGTGGCACAGGTTTTAACAGTTATCAAGAAGGATTAGTTATTTTGTAATTTTGCCGTTGCAGACCCATTTGGGTGGGTCGTACAATCTTTTCAACTACCGCCCTTTTGTTCTATTTAAAATGAATTTCAATATAATTTAAAACAACCACCCTTTCGCTAATACAAGCTTGCTCATAATCCTTCCAACACGTGGAAGTTATGTGCCAAGAAAAGTTAAACTGGATATGTATTACATGGCCCATTTAGGTCATGGGAAATCTAAGGAAACGGCTAAAACAATGGTCGACATTGGAATTTTGTAAAATTCGAAACAAATTTTCTAAAAACTAGTTAATTCAGAACACCGACCTGGTCACGAGATCCAAAGTAGTTGTTCTCTCTCCACGCAAGGGCAGTCTGTAAGGCCATTACGACCAGCAACACGGATATCTTTCCTGATGGGAACATCCCGACTTCAAAATTGGTCGGCCAAAACTTCAAACCGAAAGAAGCTATCGGCAATGGAGTTCAGGTGGTGCTGTACAGAATGGACACGGGATGCGAAGTGAAAGCGTAAGACACTGTGTGCTGATTTTTAAGTCGGCTTTTTGGGGTTCCAAAACCGCTTTAAGCACAACAACCCAGTTCAGCTGTACCAAAAACGCCCCATCCAATCATACGGCAGTATTAGGGCCTACGTCAGTGACAATCTGTTCTGTCCAATCAAAGTCCACCTTTACCGTTCTTTTCACAAAATCATTATACCCGAGCTTAAGTAAAGAGATGGCGCAAGGCCGCTTCTTGAATTGCCCATGTGCATAAAAGGCTACTAGGCCTAGTTGGCAACTAAAATGGACTTAAGTTGCTTACTAAGCCTAGTTGATTACTAATTGTGATGCATAAAACCCAACTAGATATAGTAACATTCTAAAATTCTGGCAAAAGTTAGAGTTGATCTGGGGTACCTCTAAGTCACTAGATGACAACTAATCAGTCTGCCTTTGGACACCGTCCTGACAACATGGCTCGTAGAATCATGGAGCTAGTTGAACTGCGTCGTCAAATAAGAAAAGAATGTAAGTACTGGGCAGTAATGCAATGTTACAAAGACCTTTAGAAAGGAGTTATGCTAATTTGGAATGTGATTCGAAGCTCAAACACAATAAACTTGTCTACAAGCCTATTGTATCTGACATAATCACCTCCTCTCCAAGGCCATAGCACCCAAATCAGTTACAAACCAAATTGTCCTAGTATGCAACTAGTAAGCAATGTGCCTAGTGAGGTTTTATGCAACACAAATTAGTTGCCAACTCCGTAGGTATAAACTAGGGAATTTATAATCTTACTAAGCACTAGTTGGCAGCTAAACTAGTAGCCTTTTATGCACATGGGCCCAGATCTAAATAGAGAATAATATACACCAAAGAAGTTGTCCCAATTTCCAGAGCTGTATACCCAAGCGGCGCAACTCCCCCAAGACTGCTAACATTGACTATTCTTTTTTTTTAAAGGTAGTTGCAGAGCTACATTGACATGGAGTACAGAAAGACTCAACTGATAACAATGGCTAATATTGTGAATATTTCTAGGAAATATTGTTTAATTGACTGTGAAGGCAGTGTGGTAAATTTTAAAGTGGGAGACTTTTCCTGATCGTAAAATCCAGATTTGTCAGCCAAAACTTTACACCCAGAGAATCTGTCAGCAAATGGACTGACAGATGGACACCGGATGTAAACCGACTTTGTATTGACTATAGACCTTATGGAATATTTATTTATTTATTTATTTATTAATTTATTTATTACATTTCTTTACCCAGGGTGTGCCCAAACAGTTTATAACTGGTTTCCATTGGGGCCCTGTATATTATTAGTTAAAACTGAATATTTACACATTCATACAAAATATTTAAACAAATACAATAATGTTTACACAACAAATTTCGGTTAACTTTTCAACTCTCCAGTATAGAAGGCTTATTAGCCTTTTAGAAGTATGGCGGACACAATAGGAGGGCGCTGTTTGATTTGGGTAAACCTTTTGTATGGTACAAAAGGTTTACCCAAATCAAATAGCGCCCTCCTATTGTGTCCGCCATACATCTAAAAGGCTAATTGCTGATTTACGGGATGGGCGAAAAACCCGCGAAAAAAACCTTTTAGGGTGAAAAACAAGGGGAAATTCCCATCCGGCTCCAAAGTATTTTGGCAACCAAGTTTATAACTCATTTTCAAAGTGAACAAAGAAACTGGCAGGAGCGGGATTCTAACCTGCGACCTCCGGGTTACCGTACCGCAGATCAGCGTAAATGGCAGACATATCACTGATAGATGGCTTTACGTAGCTGCGATTTAAATGTACTTAAAGGGACACATTGCCTTCAAATGTCATGAAATTTTGCTGTTTGGAAATGTTCCTTATCTTTTATAAGAGTTGTTCATACAATAAAACACGTATAATGTGTTGTAATTAGTGAGTAGTGATTACAAAACAAAAAATTTGCCTCTGACCCCTGACATCTGACCCGCGATTGCCGCGAAACATTGACTTATTTCCAGTAGTAAATACCACCGTCTAAATAATGCGCAAAATACACTGTAAGAGTATTTAGGCTGGCGCCGCAGCCAGTGGCCTTGTAAACCTATCAGATGATCGCCAGGTACCATTCTCTACCTCGCGACACATATCGCCAGTGCTGCGCGCCGTGCCACAGTACATCAAAATGGATCAACAGAACGTACTTCAACCAGCTGCGACTGGAAATACGACTGGTGAACACGGTCTGCCATTTTGTGGAGTCAAAAAATTTGTTCTACAAAATGGCGGACCGTTATTTGTCACGAAATTAAACAAAAACCACGCAATTTAAAGGGATAGTTATGTGAATCTTTATATTCTACTTTTAAAAAAGCTTCCCAACCATATCCATTTCAGTTTTATAGCCCAAATCGCACAATCCAAAGCAATGTGTCTCTTTAATGAGTTTATGGTTCTCATTTGTTCAGGCAGTAGGCATTACAAAATGCACGGAGTGATGTTCACTAACAGCTAATGCTTGTATAAATGACATCAAAGTTGTAATGTAAAATGTTACGAATCTACACAGCTGTGACACATTATTGTTCACACAGACTAATACGTGTTTATGTGAGAGAAAGTGACAGTCATGGTGAATGTTTTAATTACGGTTTAGCAAAGGAAAGTATAAAGTCCAAAATAGAGGTACCCCGTATGATTATGTGAGGATGAGTATGTATATACCGGCAATCGTGGACTAGGGACAAAAGGGTTAGGGCATAGACAAAGGGGTCACGTTTGACCGAACGTCCACGATTGAAAATCGTGTACAAAACATATGGAAGGCCTTCCGAAAAAAAGTTAAAGTACAAACAAAAGAGGGACAATGGGAGGTCCGCGATTGCCGGTATTATTTACACACTTGTGTGCGTGTGTGTCCGTGTGGATGGTTGGGACAGATATTACTTGAGAAGGACTTGACATATCAACTTCCTATTTGGTATGTGGGTTGGTCTTGGGGTCCTCTAGAACCCTATTGGTTTTGGACCCCCATAGGTGGAAGGTCAAGGTCATTATGCTTAAAACAATAGAAATGGTTGGGACACGATAACTTGAGCAGGACTTGACATATCAACTTTCTATTTGGTATGTAAGTTGGTCCTGGGGTCCTCTAAAACCCTATTGAGTTTGGCCCCCATCGGTCGAAGGTCAAGGTCATTTTGCTTAAAACAATAGAACTGGTTGGGACACGATAACTTGCTTTAATTTTGAAATAAGCAATCTTATTTCTGTTGTAGATACAGTAAGCAGATCCATAACCTCTGATGCTAGCCATTTGTACTTTCCTTTGATGCATGTTTGTCATCTTAACACATTTTTCTTTTAAAAATATCAGTCTTTGGTTAAAAAGGGTAATTTAACTTGGCGGGGCATTTGTGTTTGTCAACACACCATTCTTGTTTTTAGATGTAATGATTAAGTGTTCCTTTTCGTTATTCCAAATAGTCATGATATTTGCTGACATGTCAGTAAGCCGTTGATGTGATATCAACCAGCGCAGTCTTTGCATTCATTGTACAAACGAACAGCTTCAACAGATCGCCTTCATATAGGAAAACAAAGGTTCATAATGATGGTAAATTTGCTGAACAACATTTAAAGCTCAATTTCTGGGGCCAACGTCTGACTTAAATATAATAATAATAATGCAGAAAGCTAGAAAAGTGACGAACTCTGCTCATAAGTGCGTTGACTGAAGCACGCACGGTCGTCTTGGTAATGCTAGACAAATAGCATTAATGCTCAAAACGTTGAAAGTTATTATTAGCTTTCCAATGGGACACTAAACAAATAAAAAAATCGACCCACGATTAGTAAACAAATACTTTATGTAAATTTTTGAACTAAGAGCCGTAACTCCTAATTTAACTGATGGGCGGAACAAAGTTCAATGTGCATGCGTGCATGCGCATCAGAATCTTAAAACAAGTGCAGAAATTCGAACTCGCGGTGCGGTTTGCGACGGTGCGAAAAAAAGAGAGAAATCGTTGCAAAGCTATGAAATCCAAATCCCCAATCTACAGTTGTAGAACTAGAAAAGCACGCAATATTCAGAACAAGTGTAAACCTTTATCTTTCCCAGAGCAAGAAAGTGCATAAACTACCGCGGTGTCCTTAATTAATGTCGGGGCGAGCTTTGGCTTGTTTAGACACATGTACATTGTTAGTCGGGTACGCCTATTAGAGCGTTGAACTGGCTTTTCCTTTCAAAGGCTGCAGTGTAGACTAGACGCTTGGCAACTGCAAGACTCCTCTGTCAATCAGTCTTACGTAGCATTAAACGTCGCTGCTTGTGGGCGTGTTACTCGGTAAATGCATACAACTAGCTTTTCAAACTATTTTGGAGGGACCTCAAAATCGGGAGTCTTTTTCACGAAAACTGTCCAAATTTGATCCTGAAAATTTAGTGGATAAAAATATGCTCCCCCACCAACTAAAATGAACCTGGCTACGCCACTGCTGACATTTTGAAAGTGATAGTTTGAAAGTGAGTCTAGACAAGACCTGCGGGTGACAGCAGAATGGTTAATGACTGTTTCATTTACTTTTCATTGGAGCTGACGTGTTATTATGGGGAAAGGAGTTATTTTAATAATTTTTTGGCAATTACTATTGACAGAGCAAGCCAAAGAGCGTCTGTGGTTGTCACTTTCGTTTCAAATTTCAGTTTTAGTAGTGGAAAGAAAACACAAGAGAACAACTATTCCTGTAGAAAACCTACGCAATCAGGTAGGGACTGTGCACCGGTCGGGAATCGAACCAGGGCCGCCAAAGGTGGAAAGTGTGGACAAATTCACTACGCAGACGAGTCCAAGCAACTGCATAACTATATCCTTTATAAGCCAGTGGGAACATTACATGAATGAAGTTTTCTCTTTTGTGACTGGATTGAGTGTGGGAGACGCTACTTAAAAATAGGCATACAGCTCACTCATTCAAAAGAGATTTGAACCCTATAGCCGAAAGGCAGATAGCGCAATGAATACCGACGCTGCCGCAGTCAAACTGCAGTATGGAGAAAATGTGCTAAAATGCAATGAGTATGGGTTCAGCTTGGTGACAGAAAACGTTGTGGGTCCTAAGGACGTTTCTGTTCACGTGAGCAGAAGTGAAAGTCGTATGTTGTATAGTTATTATTTTACTTAATACGCACAAAGGTCCGAATTTACGTTTTTACTGTAAGAACTGAACATAAATTGAAGCAACTTCTGGTAATATTTATACATCCTGCTGTTCGTGTGCAAGACGGCGCTCAAAACAACGGTACGATTTCGCTGCCGAATAAATGTTGGAGAACAGGTTAAAGACGCCATGGGAGTGGGGGAACACAGTTTCTCAACGTTGGTGGCGCTATTTAACCTCTTTCTTTTGTTCTTAGCCGTACACGCAAAATAAGATCTTTAGAGGGTTTTGCTTTTCTGGTTTGCAACTTTAGGCGTAGGCCCTTACAAGAAAGAAAATAAATAAATACAAAATGGCAACGAGCGGGGGGGGGGGGGGGGGGGGGGGGTGGGGTTCGACCCACAACACCCCCTCTGGATCCGCCCCTGATCAGGCATTTGTAACTTTATGTGCAAGTCCCTCTATCCACCGTGCCAAAAATAAATGCTTTATAGAATGGGTTGGATGTCAACCAGGATTTAAGGATAGGCACGAGAAGTACTCCTTAAACAGATTTACTTTCAATGTACACCCCTATACAACATTTCAATTGGATGTGTATGTACAAATGCTGTAAATGCAATTTTGCATTTGTTTGAGATAGACGATAACTGCCGTCAACTGGGACTACACTCTGCAATGGAACTGACCAGAGACGGGCAAATATTGAAGTTTAAGAGTTTATCAGACTGAACGTAGAGGTAGCTTTAGTTTGGCATTTTTTTGTTTCTCAGTTTAAAATTTCGCTTCGATTTCGCTTGGCATTAATTTGAATCTGAATCTGATAAAGGAGTTTCTAAATTGTTAAACCTGAAATCTGGACCATGCCTAATAGAAAAGGGCCATGCATAATGGGAATGCACGAGGATTAATTCAAATAGAAGGGAATTCCTCGTTTGGTTTAAACGTCTCCACAATTTAACAGATTATATATTGAAGGGGAACGTTATAAATTATACACAACAGAGAATCTCTCATCACGGAAAAGTTGAATCATTATTTGAAATCGTTTTATTCTGTGGTCGTGTCGCACGAATTATCTCATTAAGCATACGTCGAAATTTAATTGTTATATTAACTTCGACGTAGGTTTAATGAGTTAATGCGTGCGACACGAGCACAGAATAAAACGATTTCAAATAATGATTTATTCCTCTTGTTTGTAACTTTGGCTCAATTTCTCTTACTTTTTCGTTTCGCTCTTTATCGACATTACAATTAATTAAACACAATTGATGTTTGCGAGATAATGTTTTACTTAAGATTTTAATTTTGGGCAATACCTGAGAGGAAGCATTAGGCAAATGTTCTAAATACTATAATAGAGATAATAAGAAGAACATGAATTGTGAAATGATAATACATCATCGAAAGAATATGTACATTGTAATAATCATAAAAAAGCCCAACACCTCAAAGGCATCTTAATCCAAACTATAATCCAAACCGCAAAGAGTAATCTTAATGTGTTAACTTGTGTGGGGCAGACTTTTATTGAAGGATTAATTTGAATGGGATTGCAGATCTGTGGGAAAACACATTAAGCGTGAAAAAACGCGAGGATCTGATTGAAAAAATTGAGCAAATAGCGTTTGGGTTTGACGTAGCCTTGGTCAAGGCTGTTCGAAAGTCTGCATATGCTGCGTGCGCACACACACACAGTCATAAACGGGTGCAATCGTGGACCTCCCATTGTTCCTCTTGTTTATACTCTAACTTTTTCGGAAGGCCTCCCATTGGTTTTGTACACGATTTTCACCTTCTGAATAGCTATACAAACGTACACCCACACACATAGTTTTCTGCACAGCTGAATCCAATTTGAAAATAATGCTGTCACGTACACTATTTCACTTCGGCAATATTTCGGGGATTGATTGATCATAATAATTGCCATGAGTGTCAAACTAAATAAATAATTCATTCAGAGTTCAAACTGTGCCTGATTTAGTACAATGTATAGAGAGATACGGTTCACTTTTTAACAAGACCCAAAATGTTTTTAAACTTTCTCCGTCCAGCTCAGGTCATGACTTATGGGGTCCATTGTTGGGCATACTTTGACATATTTTCAATGAAGTATAAGCAAGTCAATGCACATGCAGTGTGGGGGGGGGGGGGGGGGGAAGGGGGCCTCGAAATGATACATTTTTCTTGTTTGTACAGTAGAAGCAAATTTAACACTAACAATTATATGCTATCACATACACTATTTCACTTTATTTTGGCAATATGTTTGGGGTCATCCTAATATATACATTGTAATTACCATGCATGTGTAAACAAACTAAATAAGCCTCTGAGTTCAAACAGCATGTGCACATCATGATTCAGTTTAGAGAGATAAATGGTTCAACATACAGGTGCTAAATCATAGCGGGTTACAAACAAAACCAACAGTTTTTGGGGGGAGTAAATGCAAATGCCTGGTTTTTGGTTTTTATGTTAGTTATTTTTTAATGGCCTTGTAGTTTGAGATGTTTACATACTTTGAACTTTTGTGCGGAGAACGGTTCCCATCATATCGATTAGTTTAAGTACAACACACAGAATGACCCCCATACAAGCGTCAAGTTAGTTACACTTTCTTAAAAAAAATTGATTCACTAGCTTAAAACGATTAAACATGTTCTGCGTCCACATTGTAATTTATGTAGATTAAAAAGGTACATGTAGTATACATCATTTGTTTTTTCTATAATTTTCAGAAATATATGGACTTTGCAGGGGTGACATTGGTCCAAAATGAAACTCCCGAAAAATACCAGGAAAAATCCACGACGACCTCAGATCAACCTAGGCCTATACATGTAGTTTGTATTTGCCTAAAAGGCACCCCTTCAAAATATCAGTTTTTATTGCTCTACAAGTATATCCACTTTTACAGGGTAAACACACCTTTAGGACAACACCTCAGGAATTCCAGATTCAAAAGGAGATTTAAAAAAGAAATTAAAATCCCGACAACAAATTCTTATATCCGGAAAAATCATGACAAATCTCACCCCTGATTTGGCGGTTCATATTTTATAGCGTGCTAGCAAATACTGTAACACTGACCAGTTAAAAGTTGTGTGCATGCTGTAGATGCTGGGAAAACAGTGAGAAAAAAATTAATCTGGTTCCCTGACCATACATGTACTTTAGTCAAAATGTAACCATGTATTGAGTCCAAGAATTATCAGGTCGGGGAACTAGACTACATGCATTTCCAAAGATTGTTGGCCAAAATTGTTGAAAAGGTTCTAAATTTCCACTTCTCTTGAAAACAAAAACACACCATATGCCATTTCACAGAATGCTTCAGACTGCTATTAACTTAGTCTGGTATGGTATTTTGTAATCATTATTTTTGTTTTGGGATGTTTAAAAAATGATGTATACTACATTTCAACTTGTGAATAATATGGTACCATTTTGTGGTCGGCTACTAGTATGCAGAGAAAGTGTGTACAATAAATCTTGCAACATGGTAAGTGTACATGTATACAAGATTTCAATCCAAGTCGTCAGTTCATGACATGTCCAATTTCTCTGACAACTAATTATGGTGTGGCACTACAATTTAAGGTTCACTATCACGGTATACAGGCCATTACACTGCCCATTCCCACGAATGCACTTTTTAAAGTCTGTGTACATAATGAGTGAATTTTGGAAGGTGGGATGGCATTTACACATTGTCCCAAAAGTCCGACTATACACACTAGTTTCAGCTCTTAGAAATTGGGAACCGATTTACAATATAATTGAGCCGCCTTTTTTGGACCGGAAACTGGACTTTAAAAAGTGATACAACGTCTGCTTTTTCTGTATTTCTCAGGAAAAAATGATTTTGGGGTTAGTATTTTAGCTAGCAAATACTGTAACACTGACCCGTTCAAAGTTGTGTGCATAGATGCAGGGAAGAGTGAAACAATTCTGTTCTGGTAGTCTGGTTCAATGACACTGAACATCTAACAAAAGAAAAACGGCACACTAACAATGGAAATCCATTGTTACTTGGCACTAAATCCATTGTTACGTGTTCACAGTGTGACCCCGGCGTTAGACAAATTGGAGCAATTTATACCGTCACAGGATTATCAGGTTGGCATTTGGTAGAGTAATGAATTTGGAGTCATTTTCCAAAAATACCGCTATGAGTGGAGTGCCAACCAAGGAAGTCTTTCACATCATTTTCAAAAATCTTTAGTAATAAACTCCACAAATGGGCTAGGTTGATTGTAGCAAAAGTACATTTTTATTACTTGGACTATTCTGTTAGCAGTTGCATTGGGCAAAAACTACTTTTGCTACAATCAACCTAGCCCCATTTTCTAAGTTTATTATTAAAGATTTTGGAAAACGATGTGCAAGACTTCACTGGTTTGCACACCACACTTACAGCAGTATTTTTAAATATACAAGGAATACATTTATGTCAAGTTGAAATGACCATGAAAATGCACTGTCAAATGTATGTGGGCTGCATGCTATTTTAAACCAGCAACACCGGGTTTTAATCCCTACTCTTTAACCGATAAGTGTCACTAGAGTGTTCTTTAACATGCACCATCTAGCACACGGGACTTTAGGCTTTATGTCTCTTCCGACGGACAACGCAATTAGGGTTAAGTGTCTTGCTTAGGGACACAAGTAGTGTGACGGGGAATCACAACCACCCCCTCCTATTTCGATAATACTTACACCGTACGTGGTGTAAGTTGATGGGGACTGCTATTTTAAACCAGCAACACCGGGTTTTAATCCCTACTCTTTAACCGATAAGTGTCACTAGAGTGTTCTTTAACATGCACCACCTTATGGTGTTCTAAAGACGACAGATCGCCTCGACCTCGACCTCGCCGCATAGACTTGTGCACAAAAAAATAGGTGCAGGGGCGCTGGCGGGCGCCACCTCGACCTCGACCTCATTAATATTTATAGTCTGGGGGTTGACCACGGAAACGTGCATTAGGGTCCGCACAAATTGTTTTGCATTCTTGTCAATTGGACTTTGCAGATCAATATTCCGGCGGGTGCCATGCCCCTTGGCACCCTTGGCATTTTTAAAAATTAATTAATATGCAAAATAGCTGCCACAATTGGGTAAAAGACATGTTTTCAATCCTATATGCATGTCTGATCTCGTCCAAACCTATCCATTGGAGGTGTCTAGACCATGTTCAGGGGTGAACGAATTCAAAAAGTAATTTCTACAATGATAATATCGTATGTTCTGCATTTATGCAAATTAGCACCCGCCATTATAAGAAACTTTAGACAGCTCGTTTGATACAACTGGACAAAGGCTTGCGAAGATATAGATATAAGTTCAGCGGACCCTAATGCACGTTTCCGTGGTCAACCCCCAGACTATAAATGAGGTCGAGGTCGAGGTCGAGGTCATCTGTCGTCTTTAGAACACCATACCACCTAGTCTAGCACACGGGACTTTAGGCTTTATGTCCCTTCCGACGGACAACGCAATTAGGGTGAAGTGTCTTGCTTATGGACACAAGTAGTGTTACGGGGAATCACAACCACCCCCTCCTATTTGTATGCAGCTGTATTTTGGTCAAAATTGCCATTTGAACATTTTTTGGCTTGCGTCCGTGAAACAAGGTCGTAAATAGTATTTTTGTAATCTTCAAGGAATCAAATTGTATACATACAATTTTGTAATGTGGCACCATGTAAATGTTTAATTGGTATACGTTCAACCCCTTACGTACAGATGACGCCATAGGGTGGGAAAAAAAAGTGTCACCAGGCCGCTGTTTGTGCAGTTTCAATCCATTGTTGGGTTATTGTGTATGTCATGCTTGACTGCACAAACACATTGTAGCGGTTCGATTTGGCTGCCAGAACCGCTGCAACACCCCGACGTCTCCCGTACAATACCGTGCTCAAGGGGTTAATATATTTGCCATATTTCACACTGAACATTTACAATGTACATGGTGCCATACGTGTATACGATTGGAATGTTTCAAAAGTACAGAAATCAAACTTTACGACTTTGTTGTACAGACGCAACAACAATAAGACAGTTCGGTATTCCAACAACGATGAAATGTTTCTCCCAAAAGAAATTGTAGAATCTCGATGTGCACATGCGCAATAGGAATCCCAAACTGGATTATTTGGCCACACTCACTACATGCATGTACTCCAAAAGCAACTCCTTTTACAGGTCTCGCTGAGGGCAGGGTCGACCACATCCTGTGAGTAAACAAAACATTACTCTGCTACCCTAAACCTTATATTATGTCATTGTCTTTTTTAAAAGACATATTATGTCTTGTTGTCCAGCACAAGATGCGCAAAACAATAACCACACTTTCTGGGATCTGGTATGAAAATGAATACATTTTCCAACGGACACTCATTTCAGTTTCACGTTCATCTATACTGTCACCACTTATGTATACTAAGGGTTGTTTGGCTGTACAAAATATGGGCGTATTTTTGTCAAAGATGTTGTCACACGCCGAGTGGGTCATTAGGCGCAGGTAAATGAACTGTTTGACCTTCAAGCAATAACATGTCATTCCAAGGAAGCGCTTTAGGATTCCACCGAAAATCATTTTAAAAAAATCACTTCCACTAACTCTGCTCCTACCCATGCAAATGTGCCCGATGCGGGATTAGTGAACGTGTTATATACCTTTGAAAGGGGATTAAACATGAATGTTTTTCCACAATTTGCAGGGCCGGTAATAATTAAATTTCGATATTTTCCCCTTCCCTGTAACAATAACCCGTAGACACTACTGGCAAATGCAGCTTCGTCTATCCCATTGTTTACCAGAATATCCGATGCACACCGTAGCCACTGGCCGTTGCATTCACAAGTCTCGGGGTCTTGGGCAGCCTCGAGTAGCATGTCGATTCAGATCATTTTAGATCTCAGCATTTCTTTGGACTGCTATTTCCTAGCCGGTCTAAAGATGGCAAGCAAAATATAAAAACACTTTCATTAAGCAAGTGAAACAAATTCAGAAACAAGGCTTCAACTATGTCCTGAAATAATGTACTTCAAGTATATGTATCGGCATATATGACAAACTAACCCATGTCACCATTGTGTAATGTGAAATATAACTCGCCCAAAATATACACACATGTATTATGCACCATATACAGCAAATTAACTATTTTTTGGAGCCAAACTGTTGTTGGTCCTAGCCAGTGGCCTAAATCCGTTTCAGCTGTGTGAGTTTGTATATGCCGGCAATCGTGGACCTAGGACAAAAGAATTCGAGCGTAGACAAAGGGGTCCACGTTTGACCTAACCAATGGGAGGCCTTCCGAAAAAGTTAGAGTATAAACAAAAGAGGAACAATGGGAGGTCCACGATTGCACCCGTTTACATGACTGTGTGTGTGGGGGGGGGGGGGGGGGGGGGGGGGTGGTATGAAATTGGAGACAATGTCACCTGATAATTGGTTTAATGTAGCAAGTTAACATCTGCATGCAACCATACTTGTGTTTTTTTCTATTTAGTACTCATTTTAGAATAATAATGTGCAATTTAAAGCTAAATTGTAAAATGGTTTTGGTCAAAGTGTGGACTGTGTACATCTAGTAATACAAACTTTACTTGCACACCAATAAATGTCCCTCAACTTGACAACAGAAAGGTACTTTTAAAGCTTTTGTACCGTTTGTTCGTTTTTCGTTGTTTTTTGTTCCTGGGGTAGGCGGTGGATCCGAGGGGGGGGGGAGGGGGAGGGGGAGGGGGAGGGAGTAATACAACAATGCACCCCATGATTAATGCCCATAGACCATCAGAAACACTGCCTAGTTGAGACGTCAGAATATAGTGATAAGGCATTGTGGGAAAGGAGACAGGAGTGATGACTTTCCTTCCCACAATGCATTTTGAACATTGTGGATTTCTCAATCAAGTGGGATTTGCAATAAATAAGGTCTATGGGCCTGCCCAATAAACCTTTTGGACATTCTCAAAGCATCATGGGAACAGCATTAGCCCTTGCAGGCATAATAGAAGAGCAAGCACATTACAACGGACGCGATTGGTTGCATGGGTCACATATTGGTTGTCCTGATTGTAAAATTCATCGTTTTATTGTATAATAATGTGACAATTGACATTATTAGCTGTTCTAATTCCAGAGAGTTACATTCATCAGTAACTGGTAGGGGCCTCGTGGTACCCCGAGACTAGTTTTAGTAAGAGTGATTCCCCAATTATTTCCTTATTTCTATAATTATAGTCATTTAAAATAGATTCTTGTGCCAAGTTGTGGTTATCTTCTATATTCCATGCAGCTCATGACAGATATTTAGCTTAAAACAATGAATATTTAAACTGGTTCACAGTGCCATAAGCTTGTGTATAAAACTACAAATTGCATGGTTTGTTTGCATGGTTTGTTTGCATGGTTTGGCCTCCATACCCACAATGCATTGAAAATGTCGAAAAGGTTTAAATACTTCCAACATGTTTACCCTGGACTTGTCATCGGTATGCTACTGTAAGGATTATCATGTGATGCCGGTCGCTATGCGGCGAAATCACGGACATAGCTAGGTAAAAAAAAAGGTGTGACAAAATGCTCACAAACTGCATGCATTATTCTAGCTTCATCCTACTCTTGGCCGGCCAACCGCGACGTGTACTACACGTACATGACATGTACGTACGTCGTATCGTAGATAGAGGCGGCCCGGGCCCGCGGCCGCCTATGCATTGAGTACGAGTACGCATGTGTACAAACTACAATGACAAACTTTGGACCAATGCTATGCTGCTGTGATATGATATGGATGGTGACTTAAGTGTATGGCGCCCTCTATTGGACAGTGTTCGCCAGGTTAGTTTTTTTGGTTTTTTTGTGGGGGGGGGGGGGGGGGGGGGTGGAGTGGTGGAGGGGTGGAGTGGGGAGGGGGGGGGGGGGGGAGGGGGTGGAGTGGGGAGGGGGGGGGCGAGGCGGTGTCCTGTCAAAAAAAGGGGGCACTAATATTGTTCCGATTTTAAATTGAAATGACACACTCATAACTTAAGAATAATATAAACATATCAGACCACAAATCCAAGTTCACCTTGATTGCTTCCTCCACCACTCGTTTGCCCCTGTTCACAATCAACCGGAGGAGGTCTTCCTTGCCTTCGTCTTTCTGCCGATTTGCGTAGGCAAACAATTGCAGGCGATTTCTCAGTTTATTTTGGACAACCAGTTGAGAGACATCGTATGCAGTCAATCGGGGGGAGCGCTTACGTTTCCCGCGTGATGGTTCGCCTTCGTTGGCAACAGCCCCGGAACTGCCTGATGCTTGGGTGACAGCTTGCGACGCAGCATCGGTGGGGGGTACGTGCGCAAAGGAACTACTTAAATCGGGATGGTGTTCTGATTGCAAGTACATTTTATCAGTTTTAGTCACGTACTTCCACGCACTGTAGTAGTTGTGATGAAGGCCTGAAAAATTTACCGAGAGTCCATCGTGGTAAGCTAAATGGTTACGTATACGTAACCACCGCTGTATTTTGTCCAGTTTCACCGAGATGTGATAGTGCAGCCCCCCGTCAGCGTGGAATTCTTGAGAACACGCCCACTGAACTACCCTGGCGGTGCTACTCGTTTCAAATGCACTAACGACTTTATCTGCAAAGCTTTGACGGGAAACGTCCGGAAATGCCCGGCTGAGTATTATAGGAGCCAGAAGTCTACGGACGTCTATAGACGCAATGGGCAATGGGCAATGGGCAATGGGCTAGAGAGCAATGGGCTAGTCTGGCCCAAGCCATCGAAGGAGAGCACTGGGTCGGGACAACCTTAGCTTGGCCATCGAAGGAGACCACCAGACAGCGACTAGTGCGGCCTCACTGTCTCGGCATCGTTTTGACTCGACTGGTGATACGTTTTGGAAGTCGAAACCAAAACGTATGACGGCGGGGCGACACACCCAAAAGCAACAAAGGGAAGTGGACGAAGCCTTCGGCTGACCCGTGATGGTAGTTTAGCGAGAGTGTGTCGAGGGGAGCCGACCCCCGGCCTTATATGCTCGTTAAAACCCCTTGCGTACGGATGACGCCAAAGGGCGCAAAAAATCCCACAGCGTCACCAGTACCAGGCCGGATGACGCCACTGGCTATACCCAGCACGACATGGGGCAAAGGGGTACCCCCCCCCCCCCCCTTTGTCCATATACCTTATACACTCTCCAGACCATTGTTACCTAACACACCGCCCCCCCCCCCTAGATTTCTGAAAAGAAGTCCTGAGATTCCGGGAACACAATGACCAACACAAAAGAGGGGGGAGGGGGTTCCCTCTGCCTCATATCGCGCATCATATGCCACTGGCCACTGTTTGTGCAGTTTCAATCCATTGTTGGATTATTGTGTATGTCATGCTTGATTGCACAAACACATTGTAGCGGTTCAATTTGGCTGCCAGAACCGGTGCAACACCCGTCGTCTCCCGTAAAATACCGTGCTCAAGGGGTTAAACACAATCAAATACAATACATTCTGCAGCGATTAATTAAGGCCGCTAAGCACATTATACCCAGCACGATATGGGGCAGAGGGGTACCCCTCTTTTGTCCTTGCTATAACCTATACACTCTCCAGACTATTGTTACCTAACACATTCCCCTAGACATCTGAAAAGAATTCCTGAGATTCCGGGAACACAATCACCAACACAAAAGAGGGGGGGGGGGGGGGGGGGTTCCCTCTGCCCCATATCGTGCATCATAATGAAGCACATCAACAATATGTTAAGCCAATTACGTACTACTTACTCGAGGTATATGCCTAATTCCCAAGTCGACTGCAGGCTCAAGGAGTGTATAATCCGTTAAGCCAATTACATGTACATGCCTAATCTCCAGGTGGACTGCAGGCTCAAGGTGTGTACAATCTGTTAAGCCATGTAAATTTCTGCCCGCAACATGATGGTCAGCCTCAACACATCTGGCTGGTGAGATTGAATGTCCAGGGGTTGTTTAGCTGAATAGTCTTCCTGTTAAAACATGGTGTATATATACAGCTGTGCATAATAATTTAAAGAATTATTACGGGATGGTAAATTCTGCAGGTATATAATCTGCAAGTCCTGAAATTTGCTCACATTCTAACTGGGAGTGGCCCAACTGACGAACCCTTGAAAATCCACCGCAGTATCGGATTCAAGAACAAACTTTTCCAAACATAGCCTACACCGAGTATGATCATGTGTCGAGCACCGACGGTCGTGGTGTTTCTTCTTTTGGCGACTTGCAAGGTTCATGCTTGGTTGGACGATTACAAGGAGGTAGGTTGATATAGTGTGGCTATTTTCTCCAAATCGGTGTTTACGGAAATTGTACTGTTGCTGTTTCTACTTATAATACGTGTTGCATCATGTTTATTTTGTTTGTACTGTGGGTTTGTAATATCGTACACATTGGTTTTCCCAGTCGGGTTTCGTTCATTTCCCCTACATTTATATTTTCTCGGGTTCAAGAGAAAGACTTTGGGCAGTTTGAACATGCTTTAAATGAAGGTGACCGGGCGTTGGCAAAACGTAAGTAAGAAGATCAGTTTTAAGGACGTGTTTGAGAAACTTAGATTTGCTAGATTTGTATACTTATGAATCTCGGATGTTTCCTCACATTTGAACAACTTAAAGATGTTTGCAATTCGCAACGCAGACGGCAGAACAAAAAGTTTTGCAGAAATTTCAAGATACCGAAGAACCATATTTCTTTTCTTTTCAGAAGCAATGTATTGATCACTTCATCATGCATCAAGAATAGGCTTAACCAATATGAATAGAAATACGGTTTTAATTCCACTTTAAAGAAATAAGATGACCAAATGGTGGCCTGTGTATAAACAGTAAATGAAATTTCCGACTTGTTTTTGTTTTTATAGGGCGACATTTTACACTCTGAGCCACGTTTTACTTAGACGTTTCGTTTCAGGTAATGCCTACTAAAATGCGTTTTTTTCTCGTTTATGCTATAAAACAGGTTCAACTGAGCCCGAGCCAATCTCCATTGCTGGTAAACCGACCAAGCAGAGTTCTACACATGGTAGATATACGTCCGACAGAGCTGCGGATGGACACCACGATACCGACATGTTTTCATATAACAGCTGCGCTCATACACGTAAGACATCATTCTCACACCCCACTCCCGATGTGTTTTCTATTCCGGGATCTGGATGTGATGTTGGACCCGCGTTGTTAAAATCACAGCCACCTTATCCCCGGGGTCGCGAATTCCAGCAATTCCCCCTTTTATCTTAATATTTGTTCTCCTGACTATTTTTCTGTTTTGACAGGAATTAATCTATTTTACATAATGGGTGCGTTCGAGTACCGGTAGCTTACCCGGATCGACTCGGGTGAAGGCAAACGGGTCAGCCACGAGAGCTGGGCTTATAATAGAACGCTCAAACGCCCTTTCCTGTTGATGTCACCTAGCACTTGAGTCGGCCATGGAGGAATACGAGTCGGCGATTGTGTGGTTACAGACCCCTCTTTATATTTGATCCATTTCGAGTCCAGGTTGCTTTTATCATTCCAAAATGAATTTATCAACCTAAAGTATACTTCTCTCAATTCTAATGACATTTTTTCTAATTCTGAAAATTCTTACGTGTTTTGCGTTTGGTGTCTTGCGAATCAGTGCGGTTTTCGCTATCTTTATTTTCGTGTTGCGTTTTGTCATCTTCGTTGTCGTTTTACCACAACATTTCCAACAAAATTAAAAACCCTGCCCTCTATACGACATACCTGTTGGTTTTTAATGTCGCAATCTAGTTTTGCTAAGTCCAATAACTTAAAAGTGGATTTTGTTCACTTAAATGAACAGTGTCCTTAACTACACAATCGCCCTTGAGGTCAGCCATTGTTAATTCCCGCGCTCCAGTAGAATCTGTGGGTAATCAGACTTAACTATACGCATGCGTGTGACTCAATTCCAACAGTGACTCTGCTCCGCGAGCAGGGTCTGTGGTGGCTGACCCGAGTGAGCCCCGCGGGTATGACGGCACGGGGCTAACCAGTCGATCCAGGTGAGCTACTCGAACGCACCCATGGAGAAGTTCTCATTTCCCAGTTTTGAGGCCCATACGGCTAACCACTTTTAGCAGTAGACGTGATTTGTCTTGTCGAATGAGCTACTGATGTCATTGTTTATTAATCGTCTCGCCCAACCGCTCCTCATCAATATTCATGTTTTCCTAGAGTATGAAATTTTTACTGTATTTTTATTGGATAGGTAGGTATACGGTGGGGTTTTCCCGAAAGTCGGGAAAACTAACCAATCGAGAGCAATCTTAGATCAATGAATTTGTTTCCCTCCGTGTGCTAGCACATAGCTTCACGTATTGACCTAATAATATAGATCTCCAAATTGAATGACATTCTCAGTGTATCTGCTATGAGCGGTCATAACTGAATGATTGGTCGAGGCTCCGGAGGGTGGGTGAAGTTATTAATCGAATACACAACTTTTTATCAAATGAGTTTAATTCATGCACTCTTCCTTGCTGCATGTTGTAGTAAAAAAGATACTCCCTCGATCTTTTTAAGGAGTTTTTGAAAAATGCGGCTATTCTGATATATTATTGATATTTGTGTGTGTATTGTAATAGGTTTTTCTTGTTACGATGGTCGTTGATAAAAACAATATTGACCCAACGTGCGTACGCCCATGTACACACGTAGCGTGAGTTTTGTATGCGTTTCTGGACATTGAGGGCGTGACAAGCAATGCGTTTTACTAGGTTATTTATGTCTGTGGTTTTACTGGCAATTACGTCACAGCTACAACGGCTATTTTAGTAGGTTTTTCATTCAGAAGTCCCGATAAACAGTTACATGTACACCAATGTTTATGTAATCGACCATTTATAGCAGTTTTTGGCTGTTTGCAACTTTAATTTGAGCTTCAGAAAGTGCTTTATATAGGAGCCAGGAATCGTATCTTCCCACGTTGTTGCTTTGCATATTAATTCATTGTAAATGCATTGTTTGTGTTGTATATTTAGTCGAAGAGAACAATCCCTGGTGGAGAGTGGATCTTGGAGATGTTCACTGCGTCGGCAGCGTTGTCATTCTGAATCGGGGAGACTGCTGCAGTAAGTTGTGGATCAGTCCCATTAGCCGGCCCTGCAATGACTAGACCACTTGAAAGCTCAATTTAAGACAAACTGGCGAGGGTTCGTCGAAAATTATTTCCCTGCTGTCCTTCCATCTGAACAATCTTCTATACTCTGGGGCAGATCTAGAGTTTTTATTCGTGGGGGGGGGGGGGGGGGGGGGGGGGGGTTCAGACCCGACAGTTATTTTGTACCCGTAAAAGCCAAACATTTAAAGGGACACACTGCCTTGTAAGCCGCCCAATTGGGCTACAAAAAACATTCGCCCATAATTTCCTATGGGTTGGAAAGATCTTTCAAGGACAATGCACATTATGGTATATTTTTTTTACACTCGGACCTTCGAATCAGGTTAGTTAACTAACCAAGAAGTTTAGATTCGAACCCAGGTCACAGCGGTAAAAGTCCAGAAAAGTATACCACCATGCCAACCCGACCCCCGATCCTTTCAACTCTTTCTTTCTTGTAACGAATAGGCCTACCGCACTCTGGTTCCCGGTCCTGCAGGAACCACACGTGATCGTTCTTACTCCCAGTGAAGAGACCGATAGTGGGCATGCAGTCCAAATAATTAGCATATCGATATTCCATATGAGTAATGCAATTGGGCTTAGCGACGGCCTCAGCAAACACGATTTTCCTTAAATTCTAATGCGTCTTTAATGAATATCGATACGGAGAGGGCACTACATTTTAGTGTTTAAATCCTATAAAATTAAAATTTGAATTTTTCTGGCCTGGCGAGGGTGATTTTGCCAGCTGGTGTAAGTCTTGTTGATGTTTAGAATGTTAGCTTCGATGATGGCAATTACGTTATGTATAGCATACGTGCAAGCGGCAATAATCAAGAGACTCTAGTGTATGCGTATGAGAATACGATTTCTTCAAATTAAACAAAAATATGCACGCGCAAATATCGTCCAATAGACGAATTTTCCATAAGCCCCGTCTACGCACTTCCGGTTTGAAAGCGAGGATCTCAGTGCTAAACAAGCACACTGCTATTTAACAAATCCATTCATGCATGCATAAATCATGGCAAATGAGAGCATAGCGCACAGTCAGCATGACCAACCGGTACCGGTTCATCATGACAAATAGCGTCCAAATTCATTCTTATTCGACATGATGTTAAACTATTTTCACAATGATTCTCAAATAAACTTTCTTGCATGAAATTGCTTTTGGACAACTCGATCAGCGACTTTTCAAAATTCAAACTTTTACCGTGTCTAAATCGCACACAAATGACCTCGACATGGGTTGTTTACTTATCACTGAGCCTCGCCTTAACTTGGAAGCGCGCAGATTGGCCCGGGCTGTTTTGAAATTGTCTATATCAAAAGCTATAAATCGGAGCTATCTACGGGTCCCCATATAAAATGGGTGCGGGAACCAGTCTACGAATAGCCATTATACTTCTTTCTTTAGGCGAGCGTCTGACAAACGCCGTGGTTCGAGCAGGGACAAATCCGACTTTGGCCGAGAATGAGGCTTGTGGCTCACCAGTCACCGCTACACAGGCCCAGCCTAGAGGCGGTACCATCGAGTTGGAGTGTGGCCAACCCTTGAGTGCGCGCTACGTCAGCGTTGATATCCCTGGCTCTGCTACCCTGCAGCTTTGTGAGGTGACGGTCAAGGAACTGCCGTTGGACCAGTGCCAAGGTGAATGAATAAACTCATTGGCCTAGGTTGGCTGTTTCTATAAGGCATTTAATAACGGAATAAAGGTATAAAGATATTTACAAATGGGAATAAATGTATACTAGAACGTGTATAAACGTAACCATAATAATTATGTATAAACTTAACCATTAACGATAATGGACCTCGTCTTCGTAGCTTCTCACAAGTTTACACACATTATTTTACATGCACATACCATACAGACAGCTTGGCCCTCGACCGATAGGAATAGTAAAACTCTCTCGGGCTTTTATGAAAACGTGTCGTGGATGTCTGCCTATACAATCTAATGTTTTGGGTGTGCGTTTTTTCTGATGATGCAGGTTCGATCGAACCACAGCCGCTCTCCATCGTTGGTAAGGAGACCAGGCAGAGTACAACATTAAACAGATATACATCTAACAGAGCTGCTGACGGGAGTCGTTCCACAAACATGTTTTCAGTGACCAGCTGCTCCCACACTAGTAAGCCATTTGGTCTAAGACTGAGTAATTAAAGTAAGTTTGTTATAATTGTGTTGGTCACAAGGTTAACTTGTATAGTTTCAGCATTCATGTACATGCTAATTAATTTTTGCTATACGTAAGTGCTGTTCGGGCGTGTGAAACGGGTCTAGGAGACACGCTGGCGTACCCAGAGCACATTTTTCTCGGGAGGTTTCGGCCAAAAACACAGAACGATAACTTTTTTCATTCATTAAACTAGCAACATTTGCCATGAATTATAAAGATTTCTTTTAATAAGTTTGACAACACAGTTCGTCACCGTTTTTAATAAGTGATGAATCACACATGACAAACGCATTCAGGAATTAGCCGATGCGATTTGTCACTTCGTGAAAACGGCGACCAGTGTTGACTATTTCATTGTTTGTGTTGGATGTTAGACCAGCAACGCAATCCTTGGTGGAGAGTGGATCTTGGAGACGTTCACTGCATCAGCAATGTTGCCATACTGAATCGTGGAGACTGCTGCAGTAAGTTTAACCCACACGTTTAACCAAATGACAAATACATGTTCATTTTGAAAATGTATTATTACCCAGTAATAGTTTACCTTGTGGTTTGTTTGACAATATTATATGCTAAAAAGTCGTATCCTCACTCAGTGATCCATAACATTGGGCGTGATCCCTGGCTATGTGGCATTATGGGTTTATGACTTCTGACTGGCGCCCCCAAATAAGCACTCTGACAATTTTTGGGAGACCGCCAACATAGACCAATATAGCTCAGTTGGTAGAGCTCTGATACGGTATTCTGGAGGTCACAGGTTCAAATCCTGCTTCTGCCAGTTTTCTTTGTTCACTTTAGAACTGAGCAAAAAGATTTCTTTGACATTGTGTTATCGCGTTTTGAAAGTTACAGACCTGTACAAATAGATGGACATCTATCGTCAAAATTGCCCGCCGAGAAGTTTGTCCAAAAAAGAAAAGAAATTTTTGTCTTGCATTCAAGAGTCACTCCTATTCTTTTCTGTAAAATTCACCACATACTAATCGTGGGCCATAAGTGTGTGGATCGAGACAATTAGCTATGTAGCACAATCGTAGTTAGTTAAATAGTTTTACGTAAATTAGTGTAGCTGCGATCTTAAGAATACCAAACTGTTGACCCGTCCGGTTTTCACGTCATACGAAAATCATGGAAACTTAACAAACCCAACGACGTTTTTTTCAATTTCACCGCATCTTCAGGCGAGCGTCTGACAAACGCCGTGGTTCGAGCAGGGACAAATCCGTCTGTGACCGACAATGAGGCTTGTGGCTCCCCGGTCACCGCTGCACAGGCCCAGCCTGAAGGCGGTACCATCGAGCTGGAATGTGGCAAACTCTTGAGGGCGCGTTACGTCAGCGTTGATATTCCTGGTACCGCCGTCCTGCAGCTTTGTGAGGTGACGGTCAAGGAACTTCCATTGGATAAGTGCCCAGGTGGGTCAATAAAAACTCATCGCCCGTGATTGGCTTCAAACACATACAGAAATATCTCGCATCTGCCATTCCCTCTCGTTTAAATGAGTGATGGCGATATAAACTTCTTGAGGTGACCGTTTTATGGATTAATACCTTGGCTTACCCTTGGCTTCGACCTCCAATTTGAGGTCCTAAGATGTGGCTAGGTCCGGGGCACGTTTATCCCCCAAATGTACATCAACGTCTTTTATTTGAACCCATTGATGCATCCTGTTTATTTTGTTAAAGACGGTTTGTATAGTTAAGGCTTCAGATTGGCAATGGAGCATGGGAATAGATGGGGAGGAAGTCGAAGCCACGGCCGAGACTAGATTTGACAAATGGCCATACACGGGTTCATGTACAGCATCCGGAATTTAGTCTGCTGCCACCAAGTGTCTGAATAGCCCTCCTTTCATTGTTTGCCATTATAGCACCACGTGCGCTTTCCATCGTTGGTAAACCGACGAAGCAAAGTTCCACATTGCTTCATTATACCTCAGACAAGGCTGCTGATGGGAGCCGTACGACTGCTTTGTATCCAGGCTTCAGATGCTCCCACACTGGTAAGGTTGTCCCAGCGATTCAATTATTTGCCTTTTACTGGTGTCATATAAAAATCCGACTCCTATGAAAATCGGATTCCTTTCCGCCCTCACGTGACCGGCCACTCCCATAATTATCTGCACTTATAGGCATGTGCAGTACTGCCGATGAGCCTGTATTTCAGTTTTTATATGCTATTCCCATTTTTTGTAATCAACACCATGAAATTGACCCCAATGTTACCGATGACGTCGGTGCTTTTGTCGGCACGGTTTGGCTATCACAATGCCCTGTTCAGTGTGCAAAAGTAAAAAAATTAATGCGGTCCTTCAAGCCCTTTAAGACTTTAATCATTAGAAACGTCGGTATTTTAACACTGGCCCCAAGCGCCTCACAAACTTCATTGTAGCCACCTTTTGCTCATGAAATGGGACAATTATTTTACACTGTTCATTGTTTATAACGTCTGTTTGTGCTTCTACATAACTAGGTCTTGCTAAATATTGGTGCTGCTTTCCTGCTACTGTTATACAGATTTTGATGTTGCTGATGAGTAAAGTTTTAAGTGACCATGAATTTAATCTGCCGTCAAAGTTTGCGAAACTATGCATGCCTTATGCCAATGTCTGCACTGTAAAAAGTGAAAATGTGGCTGTAAAATTGACGATCGAAAGGCGTCTAGCAAGGTGCCACCCGTCTACTGCATTTTTTACGGTCTAACTGTATTCAAATTTACTGATAAACCGTATGTTTTACGGTAAAGTCTGTAAATACTGCCATTTTTACGGGCACCGGTTTTTCGTTTCTTTTTGAAAAACGGAAAGGTAGTACTACTGGAAGCTATAGGTTGCCATTCATTAACTGCAAATTAACATAAATAAATGCAGTGGGAACCGGACTAAACGGAAGTACCCTACCTTATTATACATTACTATGGTATAGTGCATACAAAGGCTACGATAACCTAGTAAACACTACCAACTGAATGATGGCGTGCTTTAACTTTATATTCAGCTTATCCCATAAATACAGTCATGGTTTCCCACGAACAATTTCAATATTTGAATACAAAGATCTAATGAGAATCTTCACCTACGTTTGTAAACAAATCCAAATTCTATTGTGGAATTGTTTGAATAAAACATTACGATCAGGAAAATGTATTTTCGGACTAAACGCCGCAATTTAACCAGAGTTTTGTGAACACAAAATAATGTTACGTAACGAGCGGCCTTTTGTCCGTGAAATGTAACGCGCAGTCCATTTACGGTTACTCAGTGAAAATTTACATGCTTTTCACCATAAAGAAGCACACGGGCATTTTTTTTTAGTGTGCTTTATGTCTGATTAAAGAAAAAACCACCATGCACACGTTCAGAACATCTAGTGCTAGTGCCGTTATCGGCCTGTGCATTAATGCTTTATCTGCATCCTAATTATTATACTCGTTAATTCAATACCAATATGCTTTTTGTACAATCAGCATCAGGCGCAAATGATCCCTGGTGGCGAGTGGACCTTGAAGGTGAACACTGTATCAGCAAAGTCACCATTCTAAACCGTGGAGATTGTTGCAGTAAGTGTTGTTGGTTGGTTGGTTGGTATATTTGTTTAGTTTGTCCAGTAGGGGTACGATCTTGATATTGAGCATAAGTCATCCGTTTTTGTTCATGATTGTGTCTGAAAATACGATGCTTTTATTTGTCTATACAAAGGGCGCAAAACACGAGGTTTGTAAATTTGTGACCGGCTCTAGAAAAATGGGTAATATGGCGGAAACTTTGAAAAATGAATTATATACATAGTTGAATTTGTCACATCCTAAGCTTCAATTTGGTGTAGGTTTGACCCTATGGCATTTTGTGTTCTTTAGAGATACGCAAAAACTGCAAAGAAATCGGATAGAAGTAATTTATATCATTTAGTTTTTCATCTTTAAGTTTATTCATCAAAATTGATGTTTCTGAAAATATATTATAAAAATATAGATATAATACAAACCAACTCCCCCCCCCTCCCCCCCAAAAAAGAATTATATGAATTTCTTTTTCACATTGAACAGCCCTGTGTGTTTTCACATAGTGCGACATAATAGGCCTACCCCTTTTTGTAGTGCGGGTCACAATTACAAACGTCAAAGACACATGTCACATCCAAAATGTTACCGTGTAAACAAATTTGCTCAAAATATGCATTATATTATGTTAAATACTTGAAGTATTGCATTTTACTTTTGATAAATTATCCAATTTCATTTAATCTGTTTTGTGTGTTGAAATTGATGCTCAAAAAGTGAGCGACCAAGGCAATCCTTTCACATGAAACGACCGCTTGTACGGTTTTCTTTTCCCCCACCAAAATAGTGGGGATACGGCGCATCGTATACCGTCCCCTCTTTTTCAAAATGGGGGGGGGGGGGGGGCGTATTTCCCCATCGCCTACCCACTGAACAAAATTATCTGAATTATTGCTTTCTATAGGCGAGCGTCTGACAAACGCCGTGGTTCGAGCCGGGACAAGTCCGACTGTGACCGACAATGAGGCTTGTGGCTCACCAGTCACCGCTACACAGGCCCAGCCTAGAGGCGGTACCATCGAGTTGGAGTGTGGCCAACCCTTGAGGGCGCGCTACGTCAGCGTTGATATCCCTGGCTCTGCTACCCTGCAGCTTTGTGAGGTGACTGTTGAAGAGATGGTCCCAGGATTTTGTTAAATTGAGTCGAACCAACCAATAAAGTTTGACAAAGAAAATGTGTGCAAAGGAAATTGCGATTACGGTTAATTTTCTTCTGGTGGTGGTTTTTTTTTTTTTTTTTTTTTCTTCAATCGATTATTCAAAATAGACACAAAAACCTAAAGCATGGCATCCCTGAAATAGGCATGAGTAGACACATTGTAGTTTCATTGCTAGACTTTAAGCAACAAAATCTGCCCTAAACGAGGGCGCCCTCTGCCTTTCCCCGGATATGATAATATCCACTATCATGATATTAATAAAATCACCAGTACCACGTGAATTGTGGGATCGGTTGTATGGCACTTTTTTTTTTAATTAGCGCCCAAGCATATGAACTCTAGCATGCACAGATTGGCAAGCTACGAAACATGTATAAAACGGGCTACGCAGGGCCAACGCTGTAAATTTGCAAAGGCATTCATGTGTATTTTGCCGCTTGAACGAAACGCCTACGCCAACGGGATAAGGAGTTATGGGATAAAGAAACCCGACACGGGTTAAATCTGCGTTTCTTCCCCTCGTGCTTAGACTTGGTTCCAAGTCTGTGATCGTGGTTTTTGTCGGCCTGATAGCCAATACAATCACAGAACAGTGCCGGAAATAGCGCCCTCTTACGTCCTTTTGTGAGTTAACCTTGGATCACGATCACATCGCGAGCCCGATCACGAGTGGTAATGACGTTTAGCGTGGCTGATGCAGACAAAAAAATAACCGCGATCTCGGACTTGAAATCAAGTCTACCTCGTCCTTGGAGTGCAGTCCCGTGGCCGAGCGTTAACTTGACAGCTAGAGTTCATGTCATCTAAAGCCACTCCCCAGCTTGTTAAATTTGGTGGTTTATTTCAGGCAGGCTCGTTCTTTCATGAAGAGACGTACCCAACAGGGTGTCGTCATGCCAGATAAAGAAGTTTGAGCAATATCACCAGTGAACAAAACTTGCTTTGTTTTCTGATGAAGCATCGTGGAAAATCGGAATAAATAATACTCGGTATAATACATGTTCTGCACTTACTTATCGGCCCACAATATAGTACCGAAGTGATGACGTCAATCAATGCAATGTTTGGAAACAGAATACATTCTAAACTGCATGTGTGTAGAACCATTGCCCCGGCAACTGACGTCAGACTTCGGTACTCTATAGAGTACCGAAGTCTGACGTCAGTTGACGCGACAACTGGCTCCAAACAAAATGTAGATTTCGACTGTTCCTTTGATAACAGCCAGTTATGCAAACACATCGACACAAAATATCATGTATTCTAGTTCCAAACATTGCATTGACGTCATCACTTCGGTACTCTATACCCCAATTTGTGCCCGTAGGTTCCATCGTATTAAAAAGTTACCAATGATTTTGGCATGCACGTCTTTTCGGGGGCGAATATATGGGGGCACGAATCGAATTTCAGCCAAGAGTGTCGATTTTTACAGAAAAGAGCCCCTTTGTGGTCGTGCTATTTTTAATAATAGCAAAAATGAACACGGTGACAAAGAACGTGTTCTCACGCCAAGCTGCCACGTCGGACATGTTTGAGGGCAATGAATTGTTTCTAAACGCACAAAGCATCGTGTAGATTTCTATTTTTTTCTTTTTTATGCATTTTCTTCTTAAGTTTCATTTATTGTTCTCGTTTGTTTTGTTTTAATTTGATAATTGCTTTCAAACATTTAATGCATGAGCATTGCAGGTTTTCATTTCTGTGTTTGTTACATTTTGTTCTATTTCAATATTTATTTGGATTGAGGCTAGCGAGAAGCTGAATGGGAAGATATTTCAAAAGATGATTTGGCAAAACGTATATAAAATCTACGTTTTAAAACTCCTACGTCATTCCTCATACAAATTATTAATGTTTTTCTTTTAGTCGCAATTTCCCCAAGTGGTAGAATTATATTATTTGTTGCTAATAAAGTTATTGTTTGCATGAGAAATTCAAACATGTTGTGAAACTATTATTTCCGTGTAGATTCACTCTTTGTCCAGACATCTGGCTTGGTAAATTCTGGACATCAAAGCGTATCCGTGTCTACAAATTGTAGGTAACGTTGTCCTTGTAATTAAATTGACACTCCTCGACATATTTCTGCAGCTGGGGATATCTTTCTTCTGCAATGCCCAGCTTAGTTCGTTTTGTTTTATCCGTGTGTCCCGATTGAGATCTACATTGCTGATGTACTCATTTCCGTGATGACTTGGAAATGGGTGTGGGAACAGGATTGCTGTACAGTTTGAAAGTTTACGTACACGTGGAAATTTCTTTCAATTTTTCAGGGAGTTGTCTCCACCCCCCCCCCCCTTCCCACACCCCGTCTTCGCGGGATCACCGCCCGTGGCTGGGTACCCTTTAATTTAGAACGTAGCTTCGGACAAAGGGACGAGCAGAAACAAATCTACATTTTGCTCCCTCGAAATCTATTTGTTTAAATGCAATAGTATACAAACATGAAATAATATTTCGTTTGAACGAAATATTTCGAGGGACAAAATGAAGAAAAATGTGCCTGTTCCTATTGGGTCTTCGTACTACGCAATAAAACGAGAGATATATAGAACTACCAAAAAAACCGAAATAGAACCCAAACCAAAAACACAGCAGACATTATAGGTCTAGACATTATTTTTTTCTCTGAAGAAATTGTCCCTCCTTGTTGAATGTAGACGCTGATGTATAACTTGATCTAGGACATTTTCTCCGTGGTACATGAAACGTAAACATGATTTGTAACGGAAAGGTAATTTCCTGAATTGAGCGTCACGCCGTAGCGAGTACGAGTAATCGAGGACAGTTGCAATTTCAACTGGCGGAAGAAAAAACAAGAAATTCACGTCACCACAATTGCCCTTTTTTCGTTTCTAAGCAACTACTATAGGTTTTCCCGGCCATTTTCAATTTTTTTTTTCATTTTAACGCCGGGCTCATTCAATTTAGATTGAAAGTGAAAAATCGTGCAGAGCGTTATTCAACAATTACAAAGAATCATTCAATCTCGCTATCCGAGCATTCTATCGCGGTTTAGCTGTATTCAAATTAAAAGTATGGCATTGATAATTCAATTTCGTCTGAACAGGAGCAAGGGGTTGATCGAGCATTCAATTCCATTAATGGCCAAACATATTCCAAATTTTTCTAGTCATATTTTAGGACATTCCTGCATATCCGTATTCCTATATAAAAGCCTGGGCTCTCTCGGCGTAATCATATCAAACGTCTGCAATCGGTGTGTGCACACCTTTATATCTCTCTCTTAATTAAGTGTTCAGACATAAAGATGGCGGCCCGTCGACATTACAGTAGGGTACAAAATGTGGATAGGAAGAGATTGATCGACGCATTCGAGAATAACAACGCCGACTATCTAGAGCTAGCAGATACTATGCGAGTCAAAAGAGCGACTGCAAGGTCCATCGTTGCCAATTATGTTCGCACTGGTCGCCGTCAAAGTCTGCCAAAAGGAGGAGTTCATAACACCAAGATGGACAAGGAAATGAGGAACGAGCTACAGCGCCTGCTAGACTTGAACCCCCTTCTAACTCTAAAGCAAATGAAAGAAGACCTGGAGCATGCCCTGCCTGAGAAGCCTCATGTTTCTCCCAGCACCATTGCTCGAGCGTTGGATGGCATGTTGATTACCCTGAAGCTAGCAGAAGACATGCCTGAAGTAAGGAACTCCCCTCGCGTACTTGACATGCGCGTCGAGTACGCCCAGTGGTTTCTCCAACATGGTGTGTTGGCCCACTGTGTCTTCATAGACGAGACAGGCTACAATATCTGGACGAGACGTTCGTTCGGACGAGCCCTTCGTGGAGTCCCAGCTAGAAGAGTGGTCCATGGGCAACGTGGTCGCAATTGCAATGTAACATTTGCAGTTTCTGGTGAGATAGGACTGGTCCATCATCGCATTGCGTTTGAAACCGTCACAAGAGAGAGGTTTGAGAATGTTTCCCCAGGATGAGCCGATCTTTTTGGTCTACGATAACGCCCGCCCACACGTGAACGCAGAGCTACCACCAGATGCCCCTCCCCTGATCCAGTTAAAGCGACTCCCTCCCTACTCCTCATTCCTAAACCTGACTGAAATGGCTCACTCTGCCTTCAAAGCTGGAGTCAAGAGAGATCTAGCCCTTCCAGAATGGCAACAAAGAGTAGGGGATCGACAAGCCGCGCAAGAAGCAGGAATGTACCTACAGGATTGGAGATGTGATCGTCTGATGGAAGTGGCCCAAGAAAACATTGGACAAATTACCCAAGAGAAGTGTTCCCGGTGGTATAACAATTGCCAAACATACATGCCACGATGTCTTGCACGTCAAGAGATTGATGGGTAATTCAGCTTACAAAACCAGAGCGAACAAGAGACAGTAAACAAACGTCAAAGGGTTAAAAACATGTCAGTATAAAGATGCCCCCTAAAGATTTGTTAAAACTTACAATCAAGTAGAAAAGATCAACAGTTAAAAAGAAAACCCCATCCCTTTTCGTTTTATTATTTCGTTAGATCGTTATATCACACATGTCTGTTTGATAGAAATGTTTAAGACACACAGATTTTGAACCTAAGCAAAAACTTGTAACTTTATCCATACATTTTTGTTTTAATTTGAATGGCCAAACGATGAAAACGATTGTACATAAACGAAAAAGAAAAGAAAAGTATGGTAAATATGTCGCATGCTCACAAACATTCTTGAATTTGAATGAATTTCCCGTCAAAAGATAGCAAGCATTTAATTTAGGAATGCTGCGTATTAAGTATTGTGTGCCCCAAAACGAAATAGAATGCCCAGAACTAAAATGAACGCTCCGGAAAATAGAAAGGAGTGCCAGAAAATCTAAATTGGATGCCCAGCAATTAAAAAGTAACCCAAATTTGATCGGATATGCAAAGATCAGGCGAAATAGAATGGCTGATAATGAAAATGATCAGACAAATTCGCAAATTCGCCGGGAAAACCTATATTAAACAATCGGTGTGGCACCAGGCTTGGATATAACGCCCTGCAGCATACCAAACGCTTTTTGATCAGACACTATCCGACTTCATGACAGACGATTCAAAACACCTCCTCACATTTTAATTGTGGAATCGGACCATTTTCTCGATCTGGAATGATCTTCCTGGTACATGTATTTAGCATGGGAAACGTCCTTATTCTACTGATTAATGCGGGAGGTCTGCCTTGCCACCTGTCCTCTCGACTGGTTATCCTTTCAAGACTCGTGTTACATCTTGCTGCCTAAGAAGCAAGGGCGGATCCGGGGGGGGGGGGGGGCAAAGGGGGCCATGCCCCCCCCTCCCAAAAAAAAAAAAAAACCCATTTCTTTTTTAACTGACGTCGCAAAAAGGCAGCCACTGCGTACACCTACCCACAAAACTCAGCCAAATGTTTTTTGGCCCCTCCCAAAAAAATTGCAAACAAAATGTGTGCCCCCCCTCCCCAAATTGTGTTCTGGATCCGCCCTTGCTAAGAAGATGAATTGGTGGGAAGCTTCGAAGGTTTGCGACCGGCCCGGGCATATGAAGCGCGATATGGGGGAAAAGGGACCCCCCCCTCTTTTGTGTTGGTCATTGTGTTCCCGGAATCTCAGGAATTCTATTCAGAAATGTAGGGGGATGTGTTAGATAACAATAATCTGGAGTGTGCTTAGGGTATAGGAATGTCACTGATCCCTTAGAATTCTCATGTATTTGGTTTAACAAATGTAAAACAAGTTCATCAGATTTGCCAACAGGTTTTAATTGATTCGACGAAAATTAGCCTAGCATTATATACTCTTACGCATATATTATAGGCTATAGAAGTTTAAGACAAAAACAAATACAACTTCTTATCGAAATTCAAATTTAAACTGATTTTTATACAACTTTTTTTCTACTCATAATCTGTCAGAAATATCAGTAAAAATCATACGTATAATCATGCTTGGAAAATTCAAACTTAATTGTCGCAGCCTAAAATCGAAATATCGATTGTGTACCTGCGTTGACTTTTAAACTGCTATTTTTCCCAAAGGCCGAATTTAAGCCACATAATTAGGCCTAAGCATTTCCATTAAACTTGCGTTTAGGATCTCAATGTGTAAACATTTCACTGCAATAGCTGGTGGTAATATATTAATTTGGTAAATGATTTGTAGGAATCGTATAGAGGCATTGTGTCTGATTTCACATTTGTATAACTTTAGTGTCGAATTTAAAAACAAAAAACGCTGGCCTTAGCGATGGTCACGTGTACTGGAGTTATGTAAATTAACGTCTGGGGTTGACGTTTTTGGGAATGTTTATTCGTAAGAAATATCAGTTAAATCAATAAGGTTTTCTGTCATCGTTTACTATGGCATGTCAAACGTTGCAATATTCGATAATCTACGTATTTTTGTGCGATGTTCAAATATTTATGTGCGATGTTTGTCATTATGTGCGATGTTCAAATATATATTTGCGATGTTTGGCATTATATGTGCGATGTTCCAATTTATATGTGCGATGTTCCAATTTATATGTGCGATGTTCAAATATATATGCGGTGTTTTGTCATATATGTGCGATGTTTGTCATTATATATGCGATGTTCAAATGTATGTGTGCGATGTTTGTTATATGTACGATGTTCAAATATATATGCGATGTTTGTCATATATGTGCAATGTTCAAATTTATATGTGCGATGTTCAAATTTAAATGTGCGATGTTTGTCATATATGTTCGATGTTCAAATAATATGTGCGATGTTTTTCAATTTATATTTGAAAACGGAATTGTGGGATATAGTATGGTTTCCAGACCGAAATAGTATGAATATTCCTAATAAGTTACATCAGGGACCAGACTACTTAGGACGGTCTATCTGTTGCACTGACCTGGCTGAAGCTAGCCCGCGATTCAGCCCGCGATTCGCAATAGGGCCCGCGATTCGCCCGATCAGAGCAGCCGCATATTGGAAACTAGAATCCATTCGACAAAAGGAGTTTTTCTTAATGAAATCGCTGGATTCAGGCAACGAATTTTCGAGAAATGTCAAGAAATTACATACCAATTTTTGTATAAAATTTCAGAATAGGTATGAGCAAAGCTGAACATATTATACTTAACATTGTTTTATGGGTATTTTTTTATGAAATAATTAGTCGTTTCGCGAGGGCCCATTTCAAAGGGTTCTTTACATCAATTCCTTTCGGCTCAGCACAATAGCTTCTGTTTGAAAGAAAGTGTATCACACATGTTTTTAAAAACTCATATTTTTCTTTGATATTCATAATTCCCACCTTCCCGGGCACACTTAATTTCAGCAAGGGCCTATTCCAAGAATGGCTTCTGTTCCAATTAGCCGCTTAAAGACGGACCATTTTAAAGAATATTTGGAAATGCGGTATTCGGAGTTTCGTGTGAAATGCCGTCTTTGAGAGAAAGTACCCGGGAAGGTGGGAATTATGAATATGAAAGAAAAATAAGAATTTTTCAAAATATGGGTGGTACACTTTCTTTCAAGCTGGAAATCGTTGGAAGACGATATAAATTTCCACTTTTCTTGACAACTACAGCACATCTGGTGCCATAATTTCACAGCATGATTGAGTCTATTATTAACTTACAGTCTACAAAGGTATTTTGTAATAATTCATTAAAAAGAAATTGGAGAATTACCAATCGTGTACACTATTTTTAAGCGGCTAATTGGAACAGAAGCCATTCTTGGAATAGGCCCTTGCTGAAATAAGTGTGCCCAGGAAGGTGGCAATTATGAATATGAAAGAAAAATATGTGCTGAGCCGAAAGGAATTGATGTAGAGAACACTTTGAAATGGGCCTTCGCGAAACGACTAATTAATTCATTAAAAGAGACCCATAAAACAATGTTAAGTATAATATGTACTGCTTTGCTCATACCTATTCTGAAATTTTATGCAAAATTGGTATGTATTTTCTTGATATTTTCTAAAAAATTCGTTGCCTGAATCCAGCGATTTTATAGGTTTTCCCGGCCAATTTAAACAAAATTTAATTCAATTTAATACCCGGCTCATTCAATTTCGTTTGAAAATGAATGCTCCGTTGAATCAGCATTCAACGGTCAAAAGGAGCAATTCCATTTCAGCAGTTAGCATTCACTGGCCAAATAAGATCATTCAAATTCATGAGGTCGCAAAGATCATTCAATTTCGTAAAAGCCAGCAGCAAGAGGCTGGTCAACTATTCAATTTCATCAATTGGCAAACATTTTTACAATGTTTACATTCAAATTCGTTTCAATGGTATGTGCTTTCTGATTCGTATTTTAATTTGACGTGGTCCGAACATTAGCAGAAATAAAGAAGAAAACATTAAGACCAGTGCAAACTATCACAAGGCTACAGCGAAAGATTTTGTTTTCATTTCAAACTTATCACCATAACTTGTTAAACTTTACTTAACAGTCTTCTAGATACATGGTACAGGCTTTAACCTTAATCATGGGTATAACCAGCGGCGTAACTAGGGTTGAATTTGTAGGGGGGTACCTGGGGGTGCACCAATTTTTTAAGGGGGGCACCGAATGGCAACAGATGTATTGTTTGTGTGCAATTCGAAATTTCAAATGGGGGGGGGGGGGGGGGGGGGGGCACCCGGGGGGCACGGACATCCGGTGGGGGGGGGGGGGGGTGCACGTTCCCCCCCCCGTATAGTTTAGTTACGCCACTGGGTATAACAAAGCAAAAGGAACAATTATTGCAATTAAGACAAAACACATGTATATGACGTAAATGAAATGCAAACACGGAAACGCATATAACAAAGAAAAACTCAAGTGCCAGTAAAAGAGCTATTGCCATAACTCATGTTGAATTTGAACGCACAGAATTTGAAATTCATTGCCCATAAACGAAAAAGAAAACAAAAACTAGCAAAAAATTCTGGTGCGCTTCGATGAGTCTTCATTTGATTTCATGAATTGTAGATAGGTAGTAGAAATTCAACTGAAGATTAGTGAAAATGTAGTCTTGAATGCCTATAAACGAAATATAATGACTAAAACGAACCTGAATGAAAAGAACGAAATCATGTGTGCATAAACACGAAATTGAATGCAATAGTAGCTAAAAAGAAACCCTGGTTTGATTGAATTAGGGAATGCATGTTAATGAAATTGATTTAATTTGTGATGAAATTGGCCGGGAAAACCTATATTAAGAAAAAACTCCTTTTGTCGAATGGATTCTAGTTTTCAATATGCGGCTGCTCTGATCAGGCGAATCGCGGGCTGAATCGCGGGCTAGCTTTAGCCAGGTCAGTGCAACAGATAGACAGTCCAAAGTAGTCTGGTCCCTGGTGTAACTTATTAGGAATATTCATACTATTTCGGTCTGGAAACCATACTATATCCCACAATTCCGTTTTCGAATATATATTGAAAAACATCGCACATATTATTTGAACATCGAACATATATGACAAACATCGCACATTTAAATTTGAACATCGCACATATAAATTTGAACATTGCACATATATGACAAACATCGCATATATATTTGAACATCGTACATATAATAACAAACATCGCACACATACATTTGAACATCGCATATATAATGACAAACATCGCACATATATGACAAAACATCGCATATATATTTGAACATCGCACATATATAAATTGGAACATCGCACATATAATGACAAACATCGCACATATATATTTGAACATCGCACATAATGACAAACATCGCACATATATATTTGAATATCGCATAAAAATACCTAGATTATCGAATATTGCAACGTTTGACATGCCATAGTTTACTGCTTGCATTCAATTTCGCGGTAAAAAGGGCCTGTTCGATTATAATATGAAACTCAAAAGTGACTGCGATTAAATGCACGATTACATCACTCTTTGTCCAGAAATCTGGCTTGGTAAATTCTGGACATCAAAGCGTATCCGTGTCTACAAATTGTAGGTAACGTTGTCCTTGTAAATATATTGACACTCCTCGACATATTTCTGCAGCTGGGGATATCTTTCTTCTGCAATGCCCAGCTTAGTTCGTTTTATGTTTTATCCATGTGTCCCGATTGAGATCTACATTGCTGATGTACTCATTTCCGTGATGACTTGGAAATAGGTGTGGGAACAGGATTGCTGTACAGTTTGAAAGTTTACGTACACGTGGACATTTCTTTCAATTTTTCAGGGAGTTGTCTCTCCCCACCCCCCCCCCCCCCCCCCCCCCCGTCTTCGCGGGATCACCGCCCGTGGCTGGGTACCCTTTAATTTAGAACGTAGCTTCGGACAAAGGGACGAGCAGAAAGAAATCGACATTTTGCTCCATCGAAATCCATTTGTTTGAATGAAATATTATACAAACATGACATAATATTTCGTTTGAACGAAATATTTCGAGGGACGAAATGAAGAAAAATGTGCCTGTTCCTATTGGGTCTTCGTACTACGCAATAAAACAAGATATATAGAACTACAAAAAATAGAACAAACTAGACATTTGTGTTTCTGTCTTTGGACAAAACACAAGGCTTTTCCGTTTTTCCCTCTTTATTTAGAAAAAAACGTCATTGTGGAACCTACTTGAATGTGTATACTAAAAAATTCAGATCGGATGGTTTGTTAAGATCAAATTTTGTGGTCACACTTTAAAACTTTTAATTAGATTGACTCCTCTAGTGACTTCAGTTAATGAATGGGCGGATACACTTGGCTTCACACAATTGATAAGTGAACCCACCAGATTAACAGATAAATGTAGCACTTTATTGGACCTTATCTTTGTTTCTGATAAAATAATCTAAAATTTCTCAGTCGGGGGTTTTTAATACAGGTCTTAGTGACCATTGTATGATTTACTGTACACGTAAAACCCCAAAACGTCAGGTAGATAATCACAAGACAATAAATATTAGATGTACTAAAAATTATAACACTGACGACTTTAATCAGCAACTCGAAGATGTTGACTGGTCAGAATTATATAATTGTACTGAAGTTGATCTAGCTTGGGATAAGTTTAATAACGTGTTCTTGAATGTCCTCGATACAGTGGCCCCATTTAGACAAATCAGAATCAAAGCTCGATCTGATCCTTGGATCAATGCTGACATCTTAAGACTCATCAAAGAAAGAGATAGAGCTTTTAAAATATTCAGAAAGAACACAAATGATAAATCATATAAAACCTTCTGCGTACTGCGGAATAAGGTTCAAACTCTCATTAAAAAAGCTAAAAAGGATTATTTCGAAACTAAAATCGAAGAAAATAAACATAATACAAAAGGTCTCTGGAAAAATCTGAAATCACTTGGTTTCTCGGACAAAAATCAAACAAGATCCAAAATTGGATTAAATATTAATGGAAAGACCTGCTATGAAGAAGAATTGGTTGCTGACACATTTAATGAGTATTTTACCTCAGTCGCTGAAAAATTGGCCAGCAACTTGCCCACAGCTCAAAACATATTTAATAAACAGTCTGTTTTTAAGTTTTATTCCGATAAAGGACTCCTGCCAAATAGTTTTCAATTACACTCAGTGGACAATGATATTGTTTTTAATCATTTACCATCCTTAAACCCTCACAAGAGCACAGGCATGGATGGTATCCCAGCCAGGTTTATACGCGACTGTGCAGGTACAATTCGTTCTGTCGTCACCCACCTCATTAATCTTTCTATAACCAACGATACCTTTCCGGCCTTGCTCAAAACTGCCAAAATTATTCCTCTATTTAAAAAACACAATAAATTCGAAGCTGGTAACTACCGACCGATTTCTATTCTCTGTACTCTTAGTAAGGTTTTAGAGAAAGTAGTCTATGAACAGGTTGAGGAATACCATATTTCTAAAAACATCTTGTACGAATTTCAATCAGGTTTTAGATCCCGACATTCTACTGAAACCGCCCTGATCCACCTTACAGACTTTATTAGGTCCGAATCGAATAGAGGTAATTATGTGGGGGCGATTATATTAGACCTTCAAAAAGCCTTCGATTCTGTTAACCATGAAATTCTTGCATATAAATTAACTTCTATGGGGTTTACAGACAATACAGTAAACTGGTTTAAATCTTACCTTTCGCATAGACCACAGGTAGTTGAGATAAACAATATTAGATCAGGAGAACTTAATCTAGCCTGTGGTGTTCCACAGGGCTCGATTTTAGGACCACTATTGTTTTTGTCATATATCAATGATATGCCATGTTCTGTAAACTGTAAACTACAGCTATATGCAGATGACGCTATGTTATTAGCTATAGACAAAAATGCTAACAATGTAGAACAGAAACTCACCGTAGAACTCACAAAGGTCAATCACTGGCTCATAGATAACAGGCTTTCACTCCATCTAGGAAATACTCATTCCATATTATTTGCTAATATTATTTGCTAACTTGCGTAACAAAAATTTTCCCGACATAACATACAATGGAATTGATATTAAAAGAGCCAAATCAGTCAACTATCTTGGCCTTGATCTAGAACAGGATTTGAACGGTAGCTTAATTGCGCAACACATAATTAAGAAAGCTAACTCTAGACTCAAATTTTTGTTCCGGCATCAAAATTGTTTAAGTAAAAAAGCAAGGAAAAATTTGTGTATGGCCATAATATCCTGCCATTTTTATTATTGTTGTTGTTCCTGGTATTCTTCATTGTCACACAAATTCAAAAACAAACTTCAAATCTGCCAAAATAAAACAATTCGCTTTATTAACAATCTTCCTACAAGATCCCATATTGGTTACAAAGAATTCCATGAAATAGGATGGCTTGATATTCACCATAGAGTAGAGTTCCTCAAAGCTAATCATGTTCATAACATTTTTCATCAAAATTCTCCCAATTATCTCAAAAACAATTTTACCTATATTAAAGATGTTCACCACTACCCAACAAGATCTAGTCAATTTAATTTGTTTGTATACCACACATTAAAGGAACAGAAATTAACTCTTTTTTCTACACTGGAATTAAATTATGGAATTCACTACCATCCGACCTGAAACTGTATGAAAGGAAAACCTTGTTCAAAACTAACCTTAAAGGATTTCATTTTAACAAAATTCAAACTGCTGAATCTAGTTAAAGAAGTCAACATAACACAGGAGGCATGGGAAGGTTATGTAAATGTTCCTGTTATAAAGTGCAATATAAGATTTTTGATGGTTTTTAAGGTAATTTGAATTTAGCATATTTTAGTGGGATTTTTATCTTATATAAGTTTTTTCCTCAGTATATTGTAATATTAGTTTTTAAGTGGGAAGGTTATGTAATTTATAATTTGTAATATATTTTTAAGATTATATGAATTATAAAAGGGAAAGGGTATCTTTTTGGGACCGCAATGGAAATAAGTTTTTTAAAACTTGTTTGCGTTATCCCTGCTTTTTCCACAGTATGGGGGACTCTCTGTTTAATTTTATTTAAAGTTTTAGATAATTAACTAATATGTGGAAATTGCGAATAAATCAAATCAAATCAAAATAAGCAAAAAGTTTAAAATACATTGAAAAAACAACAAATACGGTCACGACATCACTTGGTATTAAACATTGGTAGTATTATGTACCAAATTATATCCACTTCAAAGGTTTTTTAATAGGTGTAATAAAAATTGCCATATAGACTACGTCATGATGACATCACATATTTTTCAATTTGTTGTGGCAAATTCTCGTGTCCTGCTGAAGCCAGAATTCTGAAGAAATACGCTTTAGAAGTTTCACAAATTCGAATTTTGTGCCCATGTCACGTGATAGACGACTATGTCCAGACGTAAGTCTTTTGTCAAATACTTCATTATATGGTCTATGCCTGTGTCTCATTAATGTTGAATTCCCCCCTTATATAGCTTATAATTATTTCATCGCTAGCATCTAGTTTCGACGAAAACGCGTCACAAAAACACTCTCATAACAAAAACGAAACGACCATAAATCAGTCTGAAAACTATTATTGAAACTGTCAAATCATTGTGACCCTCAAAAAGGAGTTTGTTTTGCTGAAATTGAAGTCATAATAAAAAATCAGATATTTTACCATAAAATGTAATTCTTCTTGTGACGTCATAGTGACATCACTACATTTTGTTTACATATAAACATATTTGCAACCTAACCAAAATGTTACAATAGGAACAAATTATGTTGCCGCTTTCGGTCTTGAGATATGGCATTTAATAGATTTTGGACTTTGAATAATTGTACTTTGGAGTGACGTCAAGTGACACGTGTTGACTGCATCATGCTTACACTCCATTTTTTTCACATATAACACATCCCCGTCTGTATAGAAACAAACGTTTACCCAGAGTTCAGTATATACGTATTGCACTTTGAAAATAGCACTTTTAAGCTGACGTCATGTGACATTTGATGACGTCGTTATGACTTCACCCCATTTGTATACATATTGCACATCACTATCTGTCTACAAACAAAATTTCGGCCCGATTGTGCGTTGAATTTGGTAGATATTAGACTTAAAAATTGCACCTTTAAGGTGACGTCATGAGATTTGTGATGATATCATCATGACGTCACTTGGGATACCTTAGTATTTGACTATCTTTATATGTGCAAAGATATTAGTTGATATATAATGTAAGATTATGTCGACATTATAATGGAAAAGAAAATGAGCAAACTTTGAAAATGCGTAAAAAATATACTTATCAGGTCATGACGTCACTTCATATCTCGAATTTAGTAGCCATTTTGTATGTGTCCACCTACCTTCATTGCGATCGCACGTTGTCTTATATATGTAAAAAAAAAACGCAAATTTTGATGACGTCATGATGACGTCACATATATTTTACATTCATATTTAAGAATATAGGAACTAACAAAACTATTAAATTAAACAAGAATTTTGAATTTATAATGTTCTTTTGATGAGATATGGCTTAAAGAAACTTTAAGGTTTAAAAACTTTAAAATTACTATAGATTGTATGATGATGTCATTATGACGTCACCTCAATTATAATTTACAACAAATGCTTGCCTACCAACATACCAGGTTTGAGCGTAATCGGACATACGGTTCTCTCGATGTGGGCCATTGAAAAATGCACATTTAAGATGACATCACGTGACACGTGATGACGTCATCATTGGGTCACTCTTCGGCATATAATTTCAGCTTAGGGTCTATGTTTGTGTTAAGTCTGTTAAGATCTGAGATTGTTTAATGACCAAAGTGCCGCGTACAAAATGTGTGTACAAATTCTATGGGATTTGGGATAGAACTGAAAATTATAGAAAAATCAGACGATGACGTCATCATGACGTCACTTTGGATTGTACATGCTAGTAGCACTATCTACCTACCCACGATCGGACGCACCCTTATGTGTGTTTCAAAAAAGCACATTTTTGATGATGTCACACATTTTTTACATTTATGTGAAAGAATATAGGAGCTAACAAAGCTATTACAAAAAGAATTTTGAATTTAGCATGTTCTGTTGTTGAGATATGGCTTTAAGAAACTTTAAGGTTAAAAACTTTAAAATTACTACAAAATCATATGATGACGTCATCATGACGTCACCTCAATTTTCATCTATAACACGTACTTGTCTAGCAGCATACCAGGTTTGAATGCAATTGGACTTACGGTTCTCTAGATATGGGCCCTTCGAAAAATGCACCTTTAAGATGACGTCACATGACACGTAATGACGTCATCGCACGTCACTCTTCGGCACACAATTTCAGATTAGGGTCTATGTTTATGTTAAGTTTGATTAAGATCTGATCTTGTTTATTGACCAAAGTGCCGCCGACAAAATTCGTGTTTAGGAAGAAACCAAAATAGTGGGTATTGTGTAGTTTAGGATTTGTGTATTAATTGTGCTTATGTAAGCGCCTTTAGTATTTGATTATTCCAAAAGCCTTTTTTTGTCACTAAAGTAGACTTCTCTGAATCCCAATGACACGTGCTTTTGAGATTTGGAAAGGTTTTTCATGGCGGGAAATTACGATTTTCTCTTACGCGGCCCCTACTCTCCCACCAGCTATATATCCGTGTGTACAGCAGGGTATTGCACAATCACGTATTGTTTTTACCTCTTAGCTCCAGGTTTCACTCCAAAAAACCCTGCAGATGTTCTTCGACGTGGCCCTTGTTCTGAATGGTGGCAAAACGAAACAATTTTCAAGTAGGATTGTGTTCATGCCTGGGCGAAAGTGTACTAAACTACACAATCGCCTTAACAGAACAAAAACAAGGCTTTCGCTGTAGCGGAAAGCCAATAAAACCCAAACCAAAAACACAGCAGACATTATAGGTCTAGGACATTGTTTTTTTTTCTCTGAAGAAATTGTCCCTCCTTGTGAATGTAGACGCTGATGTATAACATGATCTAGGACATAAATTTTCTCCGTGGTACATGAAACGTAAACTGATATGTAAAGGGAAGGTAATTTCCTGAATGAGCGTCACGCCGTTAAGCGAGTACAAGTAATCAAGGGACAGCTGCAATTTCAACTGGCGGAGGAAAAAACAAGAAATCACGTCACCACAATTGCTTTTTTTCGTTTCTAAGCAACTACTATTAAACAATCGTTGTGACCAGGCTTGGATATAAGCCGCCTGCACCATACCAATCGTTTTTTGATCAGACACTATCCGACTTCATGACAGACGATTCAAAACACTCCTCAATTTTAATTGATGGAATCGGGACATTTTCCTCGATCTGGAATGATCTTCCTGGTACATGTATTTAGCATGGGAAACGTCCTTATTCTATGATGTAATGCGGGAGGTCTGCCTTGCCACCTGTAACTCTCAGACTGGTTACTCCTTTCAAGACTCGGTGTACATCTTGCTGCCTAAGAAGCAAGGGGCGGATCCGGGGGGGGGGGGGCAAAGGGGGCAATGCCCGCCCCACCCAAAAAAGGAACCCAAACCATTGTTTAAACTGACGTCGCAAAAGGCAGCCATGCTTCCCACCCACCCACAAAACTCAGCCAATTGTTTTTTGGCCCTCCCAAAAAAATTGCAAAACAATGTTTGGCCCCCCTTCCCAATTGTGTTCTGGATCCGCCCTTGCTAAGAAGATGTATTTGGTGGGAAGCTTCGAAGGTTTGCGACCGGCCGGGCATATGATGCGCGATATGGGGAAAGGGACCCCCCTCTTTTGTGTTGGGTCATTGTGTTCCGGAATCTCAGGAATTCTATTCAGAAATCTAGGGATGTGTTAGATAACAATAATCCGGAGTGTGCTTAGGGTATAGGGATGTCACTGATCCCTTAGATTCTCATGTATTTGGGTTTTAACAAATGTAAAACAAGTTCATCAATTTGCCAAAGGTTTTAATTGATTCGACGGAAAATTAGGCTAGCATTATATTCTTTTACGCATATATTGATAGGCTATAGAAGTTTAAGACAAAAGCAAATACAACTTCTTATCGAAATCAAATTTAACTGATTTTTATCAACTTTTTTTACTCGTATCTGTCAGAAATATCAGTACCAATCTTACGTATAATTATGCTTGAAAATTCAAACTTAATGTCGCAGCCTAAATCGAAATATCGATTGTGTACCTGCGTTGACTTTTAAACTGCTATTTTTCCAAAAGCCGAATTTAAGCACATAATTAGTCCTAAGCTTTTTCTTTAACTTGCGTTTAGGAGTCTCAATGTGTAAATACATTTCACTGCAATAGCTGGTGGTATATATTGAATTTGGTAAATGTATTTTGTAGGAATCGTATAGAGGCATTGTGTCTGATTTAACTTTGTATACGTTTAGTGTCGAATGTTTTAATAAGATAAACGCTGGCCTTAGCGATGGTCACGTGTACTGGAGTTTGTAAATTAACGTCTGGGGTTGACGTTTTTGGAATGTTTATTCGTATGACATATCAGTTAAATCAATAAGGATTTCTGTCATCGTTTACTGCTTGCATTCAATTTCGCGGCAAAAAAGCCCTGTTCGATTATAATATGAAACTAAAAAGTGACTGCGATTAAATGCACGTATAGTAAAATACTGTGAGAAAAAATAACTAAACAAAATTAGCCCACAAGAAATCTCACTGCACAAAATGAAAAAAAGAAAATGCCCGGATGTCAGCTGTGGGGGGGGGGGGGGGGGGGGGGTCCCCCTCCGTTTACATGCGTAATTATTCTCAAGATAACGGGATTCTTGCTCTCATTTCTGCTACATCGCATCATCGTACAGACGTCGCTTATTACCGTTATCGTTAAAACCCGACTCCATTCATATCCTACTCTTTTAACCGTAATGCATTGCAAGCAATGTGCTTTATAATGAACACAATAATTTGTGGGCAATGCAAGCCTTTAACCTCACCAACTAAACTAACATGTCCCTAAATCCTAAGCCCCAACCATAAACCTATTCTGAAACTTGTTGATGTTTACGTGCGCCACATTAATTCCATTAATTTAAACAGAACCAGAGCACGGCAGAAACAAAGTATTTAAACGACAAAAGTGAAAAACCAGCAATTAGATTTGAACAATTAAATATTTACATTAGAATTTATACTCGGTGATTATAATCAAATGAATGAATTAATTCAATTATAAAGTGCTACAACAAAAATACCAATTTAACGATGAGCCGGGGATTCGTGTGGGCGCAGCCAGAAGTCTATCGGGCGAGTTATAGACGCGGAGGTCCGGTCTTCTTCGGAGAGCAATGGGCTAGTCTGGCCATTGCCATTCGGAGAGCATAGGAGCTCTTATTTACTAATGTGGTCATGCCTCCTCTCAACTGACCGAACTAAGTTGTAAATTAACTAATCGGTTTGATCTAATTCATTACCGAAATACTAATAATATTATTTGATTGACCGGCTACC